>CM070610.1:43726402-44926402 GCA_036346395.1 Hsuehochloa calcarea | reverse complement strand
ATAAAATGTTGTAGAACAACATTTAGCAAACACATGTGATTAAAAACAATATGGCAACAGAATAATACATGTAAACACAAACTACTTCTATCACATAAAATGCTAGTATCAAGTAACTTTTGGTAAGCAGTTAGACCACTTGTAAACAATGCCAATGACTTAGTGCCTTCAGTTGAAGGCAATCCAAACAAGATACCAAGCACTTATGACTTCATCCATAAGCTTGTTGCAAGTAGCTACCAGCAAGCAAAAAAGATGCCCCGCTCTTTAAGCAACAACGATGATTACCCAGCTTGCAACTATTCACTCATACTAGCATCACTTTATGGATCAGCTTTTCCCTGAAAATGTCAAGAGCCACAGCACCAAACAAGATTATATCACACACACTCAAGAGCCACCTAACATATAGATGCGTCTAAAAGTCACATCATATTGAGTAATACTAACTCTTTCATGCTACATGAGGTTCCAATCAGCTTGTAGTCCAACTGCTAAGCTAATTGTCCTAACAAAGCTTCAGGATTTAAGTCCCAATGCATGTCTTGTGCACGTAGCACATTGCACATATGTACTATACACGTGGTGTTTTTGTTTCTCAACTTTCGCATTGTTTAACACCTTAAATCCATTATCTATCAACATTAATAGCATGAAATGGAGACAAACAATATAATTAATATGGATTGGAACCGGAACTGCTTGTTTGGGGCAGAATAAAACACGCACCTTGAGGCTGCCGTTGCAAGCGCACGGGCTCTCGAGGTTCTTGGCCAAGTCCTCCTCCTGGCAAATGCGGCACTCCACCATCCCAATCAGCGCCGCCGCTTCCAACTCGGCGGACTCGATCCGGGACGCCACGAGCCCCCCAACATCCACCGCAACATGATCCCCCATTCGAGCAAATCACCCAAGATTTCACGCCCAAAAAACCAAATTTTGCAGGATTTCGTGCCCTGCAATCCACACCCCCCAAAAAAGTCAGAAGGGGCCGAATTTTACCTGCAAATCAGACGGGTTGGAGGAAGAAATGAGGGCTAAAACCCTAGAAATTTCGGGTGGGGGCTGACAAATCCAAGCGGATTCGGGCGATTCTTGGGTCAAATCGAAGCTTTCGCCCGGGAAATCAAACGAAATGGAAGCATCGAGCAGAATACCAGCGATTGGAAAGGAAATGGAGATGAAAGCAAGGGGATTTTACCTCGACGAATGAGCTATCAGGCACTTCTTCGAAATATCTCTAGCTTTTCTTCGCGAGGAGACGCGGGGTGTTTTTATCGCTCGCCGCGTGACGGCGCCGTCCGTTCGCCTCCAGACGCCGTTTACTCTGACGGATTGGCTCAAACTTACCAAAAGTAACGTAGCTTACGTAACTGACTTGTGGTCCCCACGGACGTGGGACCAGGTCCAATAAAGTAAGTGTCGTTCGTTAGCGTATGTGTAAGAATGTCAATTTCGGATTCTTATCGACAAGGACATTATCAGAATCCATTAATAGATTCCAGACAGTATTTGCTAGCTGTACACTGTAAATGTCCCCAGTCCAGCTTGTATCGTGGTGCCTATTGGTTAAATTGTTACAACCGTGGTGTCTACTGTCCAGGAAGGATCACTTTTAGACAAAGCAACCTGAATTGGACAAGACCAAATTAGATTAGTGAGATGAGTTATTTAGATGATTAACTTTTTAGAACGTGGAAATACGAAATATGCCTATATTTACTTATCACTTACCATTTGTACAAAGGAAAATGTTCATTTGACCTTCTAAAGTATCATGCTCTGGACACTTTGACCTCCTCCTCTAAAACATCGGTCTTTTAACTCCCTCTCTCACATTGCAAAACTAGTGCACTTAACCCCTAGGTGGTTTTGCTTACCTAGCACCTAGTTAGCCCGGTTTCACCACTGTGACAACTACGTGGCTGCGGTGTGCCGATTACTTACTCCCCATTACTATCTACGCATCCAAATGCATCGAGATTCGTGCACCCTCTCCCCATCCATTTTGAAGAAAAAAATCCTCCTTGGTCGCTTCCCCTCTCCTCTCACCTCCTCTTCCTCTTGACTTTGGCCAGATCCAGCGACGGTGCGGCCATGGCATCCCCCTCCATGCGACAAGGGAGGTGACGTGAGCACGAAACGATCTCGACTAGGGAAAACCTACGGTGGTGGTTGTAGGAGCTAAGGACCCCAGAGAAGGGCTGGCCACGGTGGCTTCTACAGCAGTGAGCTCCAGCGACAGAGGGGCTTGAGAGCGGGCGTAGGGGAGTTTAGGAGACCGAGGGGGAGGGGATGACATGCTTTGGTTCGGCTAGGGATGTACTAAAGTGGAGGATCGACTTGTGCGGGGTGGCGGCGCGGACATTGATGAAGACGGGGTGCCCAATCTTTCGATGAGATTGATAAATATCGATTTTTGGTGGAGGCGACTCTCGCTATCCGACTACAACCGTACGACGACGCTTGTGCCTTAGCAATCGTTGAACCAACTCCGAGATGTTATTGACCTGCTGGAAGCACGATCAACCTGACCACGAAGGTCTATTCCTGCATGCAATCGAAGAACACGCAAGAACAATATAAAACACAATCTGATGTATTGCAAATATTTATGAAATATGATAAGGTGGGATTCCGAAGGCTGTCTTAATAGGTGGTCGTCCGACCCAACTGAAGAACAGAAGTTTGCACAGGGGCTAAACCTTAACTCAACAAAATCCCAGAAAACTAGAGGGGTGCGACCTCCTTATATAGGGAAGGGGAAGCCGCACATAGCTAACAAAATAGGGGATATAACTATTTATGCACTATTCATAGACGTGGTAGTGTTCATGTGAACAGTATGGGCTCCATTAGGTGACCCGCTAGCGTATGGTTCAATTTCGGTACGATTACAAGGCCCAAATTTGTCCAAATAGGTGATGTAATATCTTCTTTTGACGATTTTAAAGTCTACAGAAAGAATTTGGAGGTGACGCTGGATCCATTGGAAATATCTCGGAATAAGTTTTTCAACAAGCCCAAGAAAACCCGAATCGGACTCCGTTTGCAAAAGTTATGACCTTTTTACTATAGGTCTGTTGGGCTGTCACAGTACCAGATTGTTTTGGAGATTCTGACCTGTACAAAATGAATTTGGAGATGGGGCTAGATCCGTTGGAAAGATGACGAGATAATATTTCTATCAAGTACTCGTGGACCTCCAACGGACTCCGTATGTGAAAGTTATGCATGTTTGAAGTTGGTGTTGTCTCCGGAGGTCGAATTGGATTCCAAAATAGGTCCAGCTCGAACTCTTGCAAATCAACCACTCTCTGTCTTTTATTCCTGAAAATAACAACACATTTATTAGGCAATATCATATAGTTCATGTAATATAAAGGTACTCCTAAAAATAATCTCACCTGATAATCTAAGTGAAGTGTACGCGCTCTTGTAATTGGAACAACAAGCATAGCAAATATAGTTGTATCCACAGAGGCCATGTTCTCATCATCCTCCCCTTCTTGAAAACAAATCCGTCCTCGACTTTTGATAAGCTTAAAATAGGGTAACAAAGAAGCCAAGGTGTATGCATGGTATACGTATATGTCATCCGTTTTAAAAGCTTATTGTATTATTAGCCCAAAAATAATCATATATGTTAATGAGCAAAACAAAATTTCTCACATTGCAACTAGTTTTGCAAATGTAAGTGAAACATTTATTCACTTCAAATATCTGAAGTTGTAAACTTGCAGTAGTAGCACATATGAGCAAATCTAGAACCTTTGGAATCAAACAGAGTTCATCCATATAATCAGATTTCAATTGAATGTTAGCAAATTCATCTAGTAAGGGTGAAAATATTTAAAAGTTCTTTCATACTTCAACATCATGATGCAGATTATCAAATACTAGATGGTGCAATAAGAGTTGAACACATAGGCATTGAATGATCACTAAAGTTTATTTTTCTCTCATAGTGAACAAGATTCGGCACACAAGAATTGTTGTTCAAAACAGTAAGCTTCAATTCATCTATGTGATCATAAGTTATGCATATTCGATATACAAGAAATTGATTGTCTACACCATTGTAACATCTCAAAAATTTGGTCTGTTTTAAAGTTTTAAAAGAAAAATAACTATTTGAATTTTTCTACTAAAGTTAAAGCTTAATCGAAATTTTAGAATTCAAAAACAGTTTAATATGATTAATCCCAACATCAACTATTATCAAAACTATTTTATTTGGATTCTCTAGGCTTAGAGATATTTTCTAGAATTTTTCCGAGTCCATTTGCTATTTTCTATTTGCCATTTGGATTTTCTGATATTTTCTAAAAAGAAAAACATATTCTATTTTCCCGAAGCGATGAATCAGTCAAGCCCATCATCGCTCCAAGTCCGCCCAACTCCGTGCTCTAGCAGCAGGCCACCGCTCTCCTCTCGCGGTGGCCCCGCACCGCAGTCCCTCAACCGCACGCGCCCGCTTTTCTCCCTCTGACTGGTGGCCCTGCCCTACGCCACGTCGGCATCGTCGCCTTCCCGAACTCCTCCTGCCAAGTCCAAGCGCCGCATGTTTGCAGTTGTCGTCTCTCCCTCGGTCTCCTCCTCCGACTCTATATAAGGCCCGTGCCCCGCACCGAAAGCTTCGTCCCTCCTTCCTCCGCCGAAACCCTAACCTCTCGGCCCTCGTCTTCGCCTTTCCGACGCCGCAATCGCCGAGAGATCGCCGTTGGCCGAAGCTCCTCCGCCGCATCAATTATCCGCCACCCGATCCTCGCCGCCGTGATTCTGCCGTCGTTGAGTGCGCATTAGCACGAGCTTCACAGCGCCGCCGTCGTCCTCGCCGAGAGCCCCTCCTCCGCCGTTGCCGTGTCGTTCGACAAAAGCTTAACATCGCCGCCGCCGCCATTGTTGCCGCCGCCGGTAAGCCATCGCCGCCCGAGCTCTGCCACCACCTCCAGCAGCTTCGCCCTTCTCTTGGGGTCGTATTTTTGTACCTTGCCACCGCTGCCTCGCCGTCGCCGCCGCCAGTTTTGCCGTCGGCCATTTTCCCTCTGCTCTGTGCCAGGAAAGCCGGTCAGCGCCCAGATCAGCAGCCACGTCAGCAGTTCGCTCACGTGGTAGCCTCGTCAAGCCCAGGTCAGCCGCCACATGACACGCCCAGGTTTCCTCCCAAGCCAGCTTCGGTGGACTCGGTTCACATGCACCAGTCGCTGACAGTGGGTCCCACCTGTCAGGCGTATTATCTTTTTCGTTTCTTTTATTTTCCCGGGCAAAATATCCTCGCTGACGTCATAAGTCGACTTTCCAAATGAAAAATAAATCAGCAAATTCATAAAATCTAATTTTCATGATTCTATGCGATTCCAAACTTTCAAAGCCCATATCTTTTGCATCCGAACTCCGATTGAGCCCATTCAAATTTGTAAATTCATCTAAATTCGAGCTGTATTTATTTATGAATTTAATCTAATTTTTGGAGTTAGTTTTATCTCTGTTTGGTATTTATTTGTTCTATTTGCTTGTTTCGCGAATAGACGTTGCTACTTCGGGAAGTTTTGAACAAGGAGAAGTACACCAAGATCAAGATCGATCCCAGGATTTATTTCAAGGCAAGCCGTAGTCCTTTGATCATATTGAACCTATAATTTTAAAAATATATTATTTTATACAATTGCATGCTATCTTTATATCAACTGTTTTGACTTTAGTTATTACCTTTTGTCATTATGCCTCTATTGAATATTTGAATGCCATCAATCCTTTGTCACTCTCGCTTGGATAATTTTAGTTGGACATATTTGTATCACCAACATGAGTACCGTATTAGAGCTTAGTCAAGCCTAGTCTCGATGGGGGTTATCATCACATCTGTCATAATAATTAATCTTGACTTAATGAGATATGGAATTGTGGTGGTTAGCCACTGTTGTTAAAATTTGTGTACCATCACAGGGGATGTCATTGGTTTCATTTAAACAAAATGGTTTTCACTTACGCGAGTGGATGGTGGATTGAGGGTGTAGATTTAACACGTTGTGGGTTTGTGGAAAGATCGTCTGAGTAACTTGTCAAGGACTTAATCTTGTACACCATTGAACTGAGCCTTAACTGTACAACCACATGTCCTGTATGGGTGGAACCTGGCTGATTAATTAGCAATGTCTTAATTCTGGTTCTGTCTTGGAAGAGTGAGTTGCGGGGTACGTACTCACTATGGCGCAAGAGGGGGCCGGGCCCTGTCTGGTCGGATGGAGACATTCAGTGTTGAAACCTCAGCGGGTAGAACTGGGTTAAGAAGGAGTTTTGTAAAGGCTTTGTCACGTGCTCTAGCCTGCTTACCTAAGGTAGTGAGCAGTGGTATCAACGGATGCCAAACCAACTAGAGAAGTCGTGTCTTGTGGGTCAAGCTGTACAACCTGTGCAGAGTGTGTAAAACTATTCGACTAGCCGTGTCCGCGGTTATGGACGTGTTCAGGGATTTCACACGGGAGATAGAGTTTCTTCTAAAATGAGTCGGAGTGTGAATGGAAAGTTCACTTGATGAATATAATGTTTGTTCGGTGAATGTGTAATTCACTTATCATTAGTTTGGTTGGGAAGTGAATGGTTAGTTCACTGTTGGTTTCAAAGAAATTGTGTAATTATTCATTATTCTTTTCAAATATGCATTTCAATCTATTCATTGTATTTGTCGAAAATGTTGTTTTCTGCAAAAGAACCATACAGCTAACCCTTGGTAAGCCTTGCATGAATACTATTTGCATACATTTTCGTACAGCCTGCTAAGTGCTTTATGTACTCACGGCTCATGCCTTTGTTGATCAGTTGAAGAATATCAAGCTGCACAGGAGTTCTTTCAGAATGAAGACTATGAAGGTTTTACGGATTAGGATGCGTTCTCCACTCGATTGCCTGTGGGCATGTTGATTGGTCTTTCCAAGTTTCTCGTTCCGCTGCAAGAGTCTATTTGTTTCTTTAGCCCCGCGTGGCAAGTTAAGTAAACATTGACCATAAGGTCCAGTTATTATTATTATTTGTTCTTTTGAGATCTTTCTAGTTAAATAGAATAAATGGATGGTATTTCATCATTATTTCCTGTGTGAGCTAGCTACTGATCTGGGACTAGTTCAGAATACACAGAGGGTTCCTGAGATGTATTTTCGGGTCCCGACAACCATAATCTCCAATCAAATTAAACTTATATCTAGGGGTGTACGCACTAGACAATGAGATTGTACATGCGATTTCAGAAACTTTCTCCATAGCATGTGACAATTTCATAGGTGGCTTCAACATAATGTAACATAAAGAATCAGCATAATAAATTCTAGTCAAAACTTCTTTATGTCTAACCAATTCTATAGTATCATTATATGTGATTAATTCATCACATGAATCGCTCAAAACAGTAGGCAATTCAATTATGTTATCACATGGTGCACTCAAGTCAATAGGTAAATCAACAAGTTTATCATATGGTGCACTCAAGTCAATAGGTAAATCAACAAATTTATCACATGGTGCACTAAAATCAATGCAGTCTGAATTCTCTATGCGAAACACGTGCATATCTGAATTGTTTTCCACTATTTTTTTCTCTAACATAGCATTAACAGTGGACAGTTGTAGTTCTTCACAAACATACTCACCGTGCATGATGATAGCACCATGATCTTTACCTTTTGTCTCTCCTCAAATGATGTAGGTGCATCCATCTCCTCATCTTCCTTCTCAACCAATGAAGTCGATGATTCAATCAGCTCATTCTCCTCTTCGGCGTGGTTCTCAACTTCCTGCAAGTTGTTAGTCATAGAAAAAAGATACAAACACAGGCTTGTTCTCATGATTTCTATCATCTAGTATTCTTAATTCCTCCTCAATCTGACTTTCAACCTTACAAGCAAGAATAAATAAATGAGAGAGGGAATTATATTCTTTATGAACAAGAAGGTCCTGAATTTCTTGGTTATGCCCACTTAAGAATCTATTTTATGTAGCTTCAGCATGTTCCTCTAAACCACAACGCAACAAATGAGTTTTCAATTCATGATAGTATTCTCTTACAGTTCTACTACCTTGATTTAAACATTGTAATTTAGCTAGTAAATAATCAGCATGATATTTAGGAACGAATTCATCTCTCAAAAGTTTCTTTAATGCATTCCAAGTTTGAGGCACTTTTCCATGTCTATTTAAATACTTCCACCAAAGTATTGCATCCTCAATAAAAGCGCTAGTGGCAGCTCTAATCTTTTGCCTATCAGACCAATCATAATATTCAAATTCTTTGTCTAATGCTATTTCCCAGTCAACATAGGCATTAGGGTCAAAATTATCAGCAAAAGATGAAAATGCATACTTAAATTTATCTCGTTCAGGCACAAGAGATGAGTCAATGGTGTTATTGATCTCACGAAACATCCGACTATGCGATCTTGAACCTGTCATGGTTAGTAGAAGCCAAACAAATGTCCCTAGCAACTACTAGGATGTGGTGGTTCAAAAGTCGCTCATACTCAAGCCTTCTATCGAATTCTTACTAATTGAAAGCATCTAGGACCCTAAAAAATTGTATTTTGGTAATTAATGATATTATGTGAATATGGGACTAACATGTTTGTTGAAGTGATTACAAGGCATAGTCCCAAATGACAAAGTGAAACCAAGGAGCTGCATGTCAAAGAATGTTGAAAAGATTGAGTTGATCTCAAAGACAAGGTACAAATAGACTAGGACCCCTTTGAATTTTACCGGTCTTTGGAGTATGGAGGAAGACCGGATTTTAGGATAAATATCGTACTATTAAGGGGGAGCTTGTCTAGTAGCTTGAAAGCATCTCATTATGCCTTTGGATCAACTTAGGATCATGCATGTTCTTTTGGTCTGGTTTAAAAAGAAAATACTTTTTCTCAGAACACAATCGGAAGTTCCGGCATGTGTACTGCGGAACTTCCGCTGTGCGGTTCTTCCGAAAAGGCTGCGGCTTGATTTTTCCAGAGAGCATCCGTTTTCGGGACTTAGCCGATTTCTCGAAGCGCGGAAGTTCCGCAATGATACGAGCGGAAGTTCCGATTATCGGTTGCTCTGAAATATTTGCGGTCGGTTTTTTCAGAGAGCATCCGTTTTCGGGACTTAGCCGATTTCTCAAAGCGCGGAAGTTCCGCAATGATACGAGCGGAAGTTCCGATTATCGGTTGCTCCGAAATATTTGCGGTCGGTTTTTTCCAGAGAGTACCCTTTTAGGGACTTAGCCGTTTTCGCAAGTGCGGTAGTTCCGCTGTGGAATAAAGCGGATCTTCCGATTATCGGAAGAACCGAAATCTAGTTGGCGGAAGTTTCGCACATAAATCCAACGGCTAGTTCAGAGCATTTAATGCTCACTGTAATGACCGTTACAGTGCACTCGATTGAAGGGCGGAAGTTCCGCACCTTACACGGCGGAAGTTCCGATTTCCCTGAGTTTTGTCTGATTTTCTGCATAACGGTCATATTTGGTTGTGGGGGGTATAAATGCACCCCCACCAGCTCAAGGACGTGTTGTTGAGCATTCATTCAATTCATTTGAGCCTTGAGCACTCCTCTCACTCCTCATTTACTCTCTTTGCACACATTTGTGAGGTAGTGAGTAAAAACAAGAGCATTGCATTATTAGTTGATCCTTTGGCTCGTGATTGCCGTCAAGTGAAGGTCAAGGTCTATTCTCTTGGTGCTTGTCGGCACCTAGACGACTTGGCGGAGGTTGCTCGGTGATCTCTTCAAGAAGCTTGTGAAGAGACCCGTTGCCGGTTGTGATTGGTCGGTGTTCACCAACTCCGGAGAGGAGGAAGAACAACCAAGTGATCGAGGGTAGGCTTAATTTGTGGAGCCGGCTTGAGTGAATCAAGCTTCCTCAACGTGGACTAGTGAAGATCGACAAATCTTCGATACCACGGGAAAAACCCCCTTGTCCTTGTGCGGTTAATTCTTGTCTTTACTTATTGCACTTATTTTCGTAGCTCATATATTGTGATAAATATCTCTGATTAGAGTATCTTGCTAATTTGGGTAATTTGATCAAGAAAATTTAGAAACCTCCTATTCACCCCTCTAGTCTGTTATCCTTGATCCTACAAGTGGTATCGAGCTTGGTCTCTAATTTTAGACTTAACCGTCTAGGAGAGAAAGGATGGCTAGCGAGGGAATATCTATAGGCAAGGCTCCTCTATTTGATGGATCAAATTATGCTTATTGGAAAATTAGAATGTCAATTTATTTAAAGGCCATGAGCCCAAGCGTATGGAGAATTGTAAGTGAAGGTTTCGTTATGGCACTTGATCCCACACACCCCACGGATCAAGACGAACGGAATTCTCACCTCAATGCTCAAGCTATGAACGCTCTCTTTGGAGCTTTAAACGCGGATGAGTTCAATCGCATGAGCAACCTTGAAACTGCTCACGAGATATGGACTACGCTCTCTGAAATTCATGAGGGCACGTCCACGGTTAAAGAAACCAAATTGCATAGGCTTAGGATCAAATATGAGACATTTACAATGTTGCCTCAAGAGAGTATCACCGAAATGTACTCTAGACTCAACAACATTGTAAATGAGCTCAAGGGTCTTGGTACTAATTTGCTTGACATTGATGTTGTACGCAAGATGCTTAGGGCTCTTCCCGACAAGTACGAAATGTTGGTGACATTGTTTCTCAACTCTCCCGAGTTGCCAAGGATGACACCAACCGGGCTTTTGGGAAATCTAATCACAAATGAGCTTTACAAGAAAGACAAAGAAGAGCTCATGGAGTCAACTTCTTCAAGGAAGAAAGTTACCGCTTTTAAGGCAAAAGCGGAATCAAGTGATGAAGAAGATGAGGATGAAGACTCCGAGGAGGAATTTGCTCTCCTTGTGAGGAGAATGAAGAAGTTCATGAGGAGACGGCCTCATCGAAGCTTCAATTTCGATAAGATTGCAAAAGGGCAATCATCAAATGAAAAGAAGCGCTATAGCAACATTCGTTGCTATGAGTGTGATGAGAAGGGTCACATTGCCTCTCATTGCCCAACCAAGAAGGATGACAAGGGTAAGTCATCAAAGAAGAAAGAATTCAATGGAAAGAAGAAGCTTTTCAAGAAGCTCCACAAGGATGGCAAGAATGAAGCCCATATCGGAGAATGGGACTCCGACAAGGAGTATCTGATTCGACTCGACTCGATATTGAGGGGTCCTCCAAGAAGAGAGGACTTGTCAGATTGCCATCAAGGAGGCTCCATCGCTATTTTCAACTCCCACTTGCCTCATGGCAAAAGGAGAAAAGGTAAAATCTCTTGATAATGAAGAACCCTCCTATGATGAACTCATGGATATGCTTGAAGAATTAAATGAATATCTTGGAAAGGAAAAAGCTAAATTTAGAGTCTTAAAGAAAGAGCATATATCTTTAAAGAACTCTTGTGATGAATTAAAAGAAGCTCATGATTTGCTTGTCCAAGATAAGTCTTACACTAGCATTGGTATTGCTTGCGATATTCAAGAAAAAATGCCTAGTGTAAACATTGCTAGAACTAGCATATCCACTTCTTGCGATGATTTGCTTGCTATACCATGTAGCTCAAGTGTTGATTCTAAAATTGAAAATGCTAAATCTTGTGATAAGCTATTTGTAGAGAATAGTGAGCTTATGAGCAAGTCACCAAGCTAAGTAAGAGCTTGGAAAGATGTTTCAAGGGTAAATCTACTCTTGACAAGCTTTTGAGTGAGCAAAGGTGCTCATTCAATAAGGAAGGACTTGGGTATGTGCCCAAGAAAGGTAAGAAACCGGTAAACAAGCCCGTGAGGTTTGTTAATCAAAATGACAAGTTTTGCCAAAAATGCCGGGAAATAGGACATGTACAACAAAAGTGTCCTATTGGTAAGGTTTCATCAATTGGCTTGTTTGATTCTTGTTATATGCTCAAAAAGGCCAAAGATGGAAAAGTGATTGCTAGGTTTGTTGGCACCTCAATTTTAGGTGTTAAGAAGATTGCTATTTGGGTGCCCAAATCTTTGATAACTAACCTCCAAGGACCCAAACAAATATGGGTACCTAAAAGAACTTGATTTCTTTTGTAGGTGAACTACAAGACCGGTGGAAAGCATTGGGTGCTCGATAGTGGATGCACTCAACACATGACCGGAGATCGGAAAATGTTCACCTCATTTGAGAATGGGAGTGGAAATGAAAAGAACACGTTTGGTGACAATAGCAAAGGAAAGGTAATTGGCTTAGGTAAAATTGCTATCTCAAATGACCTTTCCATTTCAAATGTATCTTTAGTGGAAACATTAAACTTCAATTTGCTATCCGTTGCTCAATTATGTGATCTTGGATTAACTTGCTCTTTCTCTAAAAAGGAAGTTACTATTTTTAAAGAAAAAGAAAAAGAAATGATTTTTAAAGGTTTTAGATTTGGCAATCTTTATTTGGTTGATTTCTCCTCAAATGAATCTTGTTTGAAAACTTGTTTGATTGCAAAAACTTCAATGGGTTGGTTATGGCATAGAAGACTAGGTCATGTGGGAATGATTCAACTTAAAAAGCTTTTTAAACATGACTTAGTGGTTGGCTTGAAGGATGTGAAGTTTGAGAAAAATAGACTATGTAGCGCTTGCTGCCGGAAAGCAAGTGGCTAACTCTCATCCTTCCAAGAGTATCATGTCAACTTCTAGGCCATTAGAGCTCTTACATATGGATTTGTTCGCCAACAACCTATAAGAGCATTGGGGCAATAGCTATTGTTTAGTTGTTGTAGATGATTACTCTAGATATACATGGGTATTCTTCTTATATGACAAAGGTGAAGCCTCCAAGAATTTTAAAAGTTTTGCAAAAGGGCTCAAAATGAATTTGATTTCAAAATAAAGAAAATCAGAGTGATAATGGTTCCGAGTTCAAAACACTAATATTGAAGATTATTGTGATGAACTTGAATAAAGCATGAGTTTTCCACTACCTACACTCGAGCAAAATGGAGTTGTAGAGAGGAAAATCGTACATTAATAGAAATGGCTAGGACAATGCTTGATGAGTATAATACTCCGACGCTTTTGGGCGGAAGCCATTAATACCGCTTGTCATGCCATAAACCGTCTTTATTTGCATAGGCTTTTGAAAAAGACTTCCTATGAAGTCCTTATTGGAAGAAAACCGAACATCTCTTACTTTAGAGTATTTGGTTGCAAATGCTATATCTTAAGAAAGGGTGTTCGACTTTCTAAATTTGCAAGTCGGTGTGATGTTGGTTTTCTACTAGGTTATTCTTCAAATAGCAAAGCATATCGTGTCTTTAACAAAACTAGTGGTATTGTTGAAGAAAGACACGATGTACAATTTGATGAAACTAACGGCTCTTAAGAAGAGCAAGAAGATTTTGATGATGTAGGTAATGGAGCTCTTATGGAAGCAATGAAGAATATGCAAATTGGGGACATTAAGCCTAAAGAAGATAAAAATGAACCATCATCGTCCACGAGAGTCGAGCCGCCTACCTCTTCCGTGACAAATGAAATTAATCAAAATCAGGAAGATGTCAAGGAAAATGATCAATCATTGAATCTACCTCAAAGAATCCACAACGCAATAGCTAAAGACCATCCAATAGACCAAATATTGGGTGAAGTAAGCAAAGGTGTCCAAACTCGCTCTCGTATTGCTTCTTTTTGTGAACATTACTCTTTTGTTTCCTCTTTGGAACCAAAGCGTATAGATGAAGCACTAGAAGATCCGGATTTGGTGAATGCTATGCATGAGGAGCTAAATAACTTCGCCCGAAATAATGTTTGGACAATAGTGGAAAGACCCAAGGAGCATAATGTCACTGGCACAAAATGGGTCTTTCGAAATAAACAAGATAAAAATGGAGTTATGGTAAGAAACAAGGCAAGGTTAGTCGCTCAAGGATATACTCAAGTTGAGGGTTTAGATTATGATGAAACATTTGCACCCGTAGCAAGACTTGAGTCTATTCGTATTTTACTTGCTTTTACATCATGCTTTGATATCAAATTATTTCAAATGGATGTTAAAAGTGTTTTCTTAAATGGCAAAATATCTGAACTTGTCTTTGTTGAACAACCTCCGGGTTTTGAAGATCCCAAAAATCCTAATCATGTGTATAAACTCTCAAAGGCGCTATATGGCTTAAAGCAAGCTCCTAGAGCATGGTATGAGCGCCTTCGAGATTTTCTACTCTCTAAGGGATTCAAATCGGAAAGGTTGATACAACTTTGTTTACTAAAATTATTGATGATGATTTCTTTGTTTGTCAAATTTATGTTGATGATATAATTTTTGGTTCTACTAATCAAGATTTTTGCAAAGAATTTGGTGATATGATGTCTAGGGAGTTTGAGATGTCAATGATAGGAGAACTCAGTTTCTTCCTTGGACTTCAAATCAAACAACTCAATGATGGGATCTTCATAAGTCAATCCAAATATGTGAAGGATTTACTCAAAAGATTTGGCATGGATGACGCAAAGCCCATCAAGACTCCCATGGCTACAAATGGACATCTTGATCTAAACGAA
This sequence comes from Hsuehochloa calcarea, assembly GCA_036346395.1. Taxonomy (NCBI): domain Eukaryota; kingdom Viridiplantae; phylum Streptophyta; class Magnoliopsida; order Poales; family Poaceae; genus Hsuehochloa; species Hsuehochloa calcarea. The sequence goes on along the minus strand of CM070610.1, from coordinate 44,911,854 downwards.
GGAGGTAAATCTGTTGATTTAAAGCTTTATAGGTCTATGATTGGTAGTTTGCTTTATCTTACCGCATCTAGGTCCGATATTATGTTTAGCGTTTGCATGTGTGCACATTTTCAATCGGCTCCAAAAGAATATCATTTAATGGCTGTCAAAAGAATATTAAGATATTTAAAGCATTCCTCAAGTATTGGCCTTTGGTATCCAAAAGGTGCTAAATTTGATTTGATTGGATATTCGGATTCGGATTATGCAGGTTGTAAAGTGGATAGAAAGAGCACCTCAGGGAGTTGTCAATTCTTAGGTAGATCCTTAGTGTCATGGTCTTCTAAGAAATGTAACTCGTTGTCTCTCCACCGCCGAAGCTGAATATGTTTCTGCAGGTAGTTGTTGTGCACAATTGCTTTGGGTGAGGCAAACATTGATGGACTATGGAATAACATTTGATAAAATGCCTCTTTTGTGTGATAATGATAGTGCAGTGAAAATAGCCAACAACTCTGTCCAACATTCAAGAACCAAGCATATAGATATCCGTCATCATTTCCTTAGAGATCATGTGTGCAAGGGAGATATTGAAATTAGCCACATTTGCACTGAAAATCAATTAGCAGATATCTTTACCAAACATTTAGATGAAGGCCGTTTTTGCCTATTGAGGAATGAGTTAAATTTCATTGACTATTCAAATGTCGCTTGAACTCTTGTCACATGCACCTTGGGTCTTAGTTACATTTTTGTCCATTTTAAGATGCCTTTTCTCAAGTTTTCGCTCCAAATGTGATATATTAGTAAAAATTACTTTCTTATATAGACATTAGTCTTTTCATTGAATAATAATCCTGAATGATACTTGGTTGAGTGCAAAAACTAAGGATTATTTGCAAAATCTTCAAATTCAACTCCATCTTCCTGAAGTGTCAGGATAATCGGAACTTCTGGCCTTCCAGGCACGGAACTTCCGTTGTTGAGTTGCGGAGCTTCCGTTTTCCAGCTCTCTTCCAGAGCGTCAGGATAATCGGAGTTTCCGCCTCCCAGCGCGAACTTCGATTTTCGAACTTCCGCTTTGAAGTGCGGAACTTCCGCTTCCGTAGTGAGAAGCTTTAATTGCCTGCGGTCACTCCGTTTCCTTCTCTCTCTCCAGCCGCCGGCTCTTTCCTCCCGAAAGCTTTTCTTCTCCAAAAACCCCACCGAAAAATCTTGCTTGTTCTTCGGTGATTTCTTCAATCTCGACCGATCTCTTGCATCCCCAGGGTTCAATCACTCCTTTGCTCAAGGTATTTTCAATCCCTTTTGGATTTATGCCTCTCATGAACCTAGGTTGAGATTTTGGGAGAAATGAAATGTGGATGAAATCTGTGGTTGATTCTTGAGCAAATAGGTTTATTCAGTATTGTATGATGTTTATGCATCGATTCCATGGACTCAATCCATCAAAATACTGAAAAATCCAAATTTCTTATTGCCCTAGAATCGACTCAGGATAATCGGAACTTCCGCCGTTGAAAAGCGCGGAACTTCCGCATGATGTAGTTCGGCGCTCAAATTATGAGCTTCCATTGTCCTCGATGTAAATAGAAATTCTCATTTCCTTTTGATTCAACCTTTGACACTCCATTCATTATTGTTTTTGAAGATGCCTAGGACAAAGGATACTGTCCCGAAGAGCTATTCAGAAGCAGGCCCATCCTCTTCAAGAAATCCACCTTTAAGGAGAGAGGAAGAATTGAAAGAAATTGAGGATCAAAGAGAGTCATCTGAAAATTCAGAAACAGAAGAAAGTGCATCAGGTGAAGGGTCTGAATCTGAGTCTGATGAGGAGTTAGGAGAGCCGGAAGAGCTTGAAATTGATCTTAAGTCACTCACAGCAGACGATTACACTCTCCTTCGGATTAAAGATCAATATTCTCTTCCTGGAAATTGTGATGACCCTCGATTTCATACAAAGTTTCAGAGGCAAGTCTATGATCTTTTCTATGGACCAAACAAACCCTTTGCTGATCACAAGTGCATTAATTGGTCCTACCTCAACGGGCTTGATAAATATGAGGGTACCTATAGGCTCTTTCAGCGAGCTGGGATTCATAATTTTGTGCCAGTAAGATGCAACTACAGTGATGAGATCATCCGACAGTTCTATGCCACAGTGTGCATTCCCTCTGATTTTTCTCAGCTCACTTGGATGACAGGGACAGTGAGATATTCTTGCACAAAGCGTGCTTTTGCAAATGCTTTGAATATCCAGTCAAGCGAATTTGAGCAAATATACGATAGACCAGTTCTCCCTCTGTCAGCTTGGACTGAATTCTATGACACTAAACAGAGGTTTATTCCTGGCAAGATAACAGGTCTTCTCCCTATCCCTAGCTTGGTAAACCGGATCATCAATCACACCATTTTACCAAAAAGTGGGAACTATGATGCAATTAGGGGACATGTGTGGAACATCTTGGATTGCATCATGCATGGGAGAAAATTCGATGTCATAGATGTCATCATAAGGGAGATAGCAGGCACAAAGAATGATCGAGTCAAGCGGATAAACTTTGCACCATACATTATAATCTTGATCATTCGACAGACTGGCTATTATGGAGCCACACCTTCACTCATAAATTTATAAGCCAAGAGAAGGTCCTCCACCTCGCCAATCTTGGCGCCTCCAGCAGAAGAACTGAAGTGAACTCTGCTTCTTGCCGCTCCTCCACAAGGTCAAGCCACCATGGAACAAATTTATGCTACCTTGTTAGAGATGAAGCGCCTCAGAGGCCTTCCAGACAATGACCTCTTCCAGGTGGATGCTTGAGGCGGCCACCACTTCGTGCTTGACGCCCACACCGCCCGCCTTGATGCGCTTTCACCAGATTCGCAGAGCGCCTCCACTGCTCGATTTGGTCGGCGCCGCCTTCGCTCTCCTCCGGTGGTCCTTCACGATCCTCCTGCTGCTCCTCCGGCTGATCTTCCTGTTGCTCCTCGGCTGATCCTCCACAAGATCCTCCCGCGGAGTGAACCTTTGGCCCTTGATGACAAAGGGGAGAGGAGTGTGTTAGTGAGAGAGCTTGAGTTTTTAAAGGGAACCTATCTATTATAATATTGTAATATATTGTTTGTCATTTTGACTACGGTTTGTAATGACTTTGTTTGACAATTTGTTGCTTATGATGATATATTTTGTTATCTTATATTTTTGTTGTACTTGGATCTTTGATTAATGATGAATGACCATGTGATGTGAATGCTCTATCTTTTTTTGTCATTTGTTCTCTTCCAAGTAACAACGTTCTACAGAAACTCCGCCGAAAATTCCTGAAAATCCAAACATGTGCTTTACATTTTCTTCTACTCAATATGCACATGTTAAGGGGGAGCTTTCTGTTTCAAACCAACTATCTCTCACATCTTTATTGTGTTGTCATCAATTACCAAAAAGGGGGAGATTGAAAGCATCTAGGCCCCTAAAAAATTGTATTTTGGTAATTAATGACATTATGTGAATATGGGAATAACATGTTTGTTGAAGTGATTACAAGGCATAGTCCCAAATGACAAAGTGAAACCAAGGAGCTGCATGTCAAAGAATGTTGAAAAGATTTAGTTGATCTCAAAGACAAGGTACAAATAGACTAGGACCCCTTTGAATTTTACCGGTCTTTGGAGTATGGAGGAAGACCGGATTTTAGGATAAATGTCGTACTATTAAGGGGGAGCTTGTCTAGTAGCTTGAAAGCATCTCATTATGCCTTTGGATCAACTTAGGATCATGCATGTTCTTTTGGTCTGGTTTAAAAAGAAAATACTTTTTCTCAGAACACAATCGGAAGTTCCAAGATGTGTATGCGGAACTTCCATTGTCTGTTCTTCCGAAAAGGTCTGCGGCTTGATTTTTCCAGAGAGCATCCGTTTTGGGACTTAGCCGATTTCTCGCCGCGGAAGTTCCGCAATGATACGAGCGGAAGTTCCGATTATCGCTGTTCAAATATTTGCGGTCGGTTTTTTCCAGAGAGCATCCGTTTTCGGGACTTAGCCGATTTCTTGAAGCGCGGAAGTTCCGCAATGATACGAGCGGAAGTTCCGATTATCGGTTGCTCCGAAATATTTGCGGTCGGTTTTTCCAGAGAGTACCCTTTTAGGGACTTAGCCGTTTTGCGCAAGCGCGTAGTTCCATTGTGGAATAAAGCGGATCTTTCGATTATCTAAGAACCGAATCTAGTTGGCGGAAGTTCCGCACATAAATCCAACGGCTAGTTCGAGCATTTAATGCTCACCGTAATGACCGCTATAAAGGCACTCGATTGAAGGCGGAAGTTCCGCACCTTACACGGCCGAAGTTCCGATTTCCCTGAGTTTTGTCTGATTTTCTGCATAACGGTCATATTTGGTTGTGGGGGGTATAAATGCACCCCCACCAGCTCAAGGACGTGTTGTTGAGCATTCATTCAATTCATTTGAGCCTTGAGCACTCCTCTCACTCCTCATTTACTCTCTTTGCACACATTTGTGAGGTAGTGAGCAAAAACAAGGGCATTGCATTATTAGTTGATCCTTTGGCTCGTGATTGCCGTCAAGTGAAGGTCAAGGTCTATTCTCTTGGTGCTTGTCGGCACCTAGACGACTTGGCGGAGGTTGCTCGGTGATCTCTTCAAGAAGCTTGTGAAGAGACCCGCTGTTTGCCAGTGATTGGTCGGTGTTCACCAACTCCGGAGAGGAGGAAGAACAACCAAGTGATCGAGGGTAGGCTTAATTTGTGGAGCCGGCTTGAGTGAATCAAGCTTCCTCAACGTGGACTAGTGAAGATCGATAAATCTTCGATACCACGGGAAAAACCCCCTTGTCCTTGTGCGGTTAATTCTTATCTTTACTTATTGCACTTATTTTCGTTGCTCATAGATTGTGATAAATATCTTTGATTAGAGTATCTTGCTAATTTGGGTAATTTGATCAAGAAAATTTAGAAACCTCCTATTCACCCCCCTCTAGTCGGTTATCCTTGATCCTACACTAATTCTTACCAAGCAACAGGGGTGATCGGCAACCAGCGGTGTCAACGTATCTCCGAAGATTGGATGGAACGATTGCCAGGTGAAGGTCAGCCTATACAATGTAGAAGATGTGTAGCTTGGAAGGCTCAAATATGGTAGCAAGGATTAGCAACAATCGATTCAGCAAATGCAAGTTGAAAAATTGCTTAAAGTACTAGTCAATATTGATGATCCTAGCATAGAAAGAGCAAGCTAATCAAAACCTACCAAGAGAGGTGTGAACACACACGCAAAGATCAATATAACTTGATGTAAGCAAATGAAATTCTCACATCAAGTGCTAGGAGAGAAGCTAGCCACCTAACCAAACTTATTTGTAGGAGTACAAGATTGTTCACACAAAGTAGAGCACAAAATCAGAATAACGAGTAATGTAAACAACCATCTAGTTTAAGTAGTAAACAACATCTCGTCTCAAAAGATGAACAAGAATTATTTTTTATATGGCTTATATACGCTCGTTTGAAAGGTTTCGACGAGATCTATAACTTTGCAGTTGAGGCGAAGCCCAAATTCTGAAGGGAAGACTAAAAGAAATGGCAAAAACAGAAACTAAAAACTTGCGATGCAAATTCGGGGCTGAAGATGGCCGATTTTGGGGTCCCTGGATCATAGGTCGAAACGATGCGCCTCGTCATTAGCTTTCCAATGAGTATAAGAATGTCCAAAACGGACACCGTATGCAAAAGTTATGCCCGTTTTAATGAATATGTCTCGGAAATGAAATCGTACTCGGACTCGAAACCGACTCGGTTTCAAACTTGAAACTGTTATATCTTTTGATTCTGTGGGCCAAACTTGCTGAATTTTTTTTACAAGCTTGTGGCTATATGTAGAACGACTCCACCAATTTTCACTGGTTTTGGCTAAAGTTTGACGTGTTTTTCAATTTTTGGAAAGGTTGACACTCTTCTTTTTTTTTCTCCTCTCTTTTTTTGTATATTTTTTTTACTCTTGAACAACCAAAACTAACTAATTAGGGTTTCCCCTTTTGTTTCTTGCTCCTTTCCGAAACTTCAAAACAGCGGCTGATATTGTATTATACCGCGATAGAGAAAACTATGACTGTGGCAAAGAAAAATGTTGACATGGCTAAGGAAAATGTTGCCGCGGTAGGCATAACAGCGGTGGCTTGGCGCGTATTTTCCGCGGCAGAAAGAGGCAGCAGCGGCAGATATCAGTGGCTGCCACAACACGGAGTAGCAACGGTGGCATGAGGACTTGGGCTACCACGACAAGGAAGATCAAGCGGTGGTAGGATTTTTTGCTGCCACGGTAGAGATTGGCAGCAGATGTGGCTGCCGCGACAGGGAGGATCAAGCGGCGGCGCCTGGTGCACTGGTGGCTGCCACGGCAGCAATTGGCGCTAGATATGGTTGCCGCGGCAGGGAGGAATCAGCGGCAGTTTAAGATGTGTGCCGTAGCAGTTGCAGCGTGATGTTTTGGTGCCGCAGCAGGGAAGCGGCTGCGATGGCAAGTTTCGTGTCGCGGCAGAAAGAGGCAGCGATGGCAGGCTGTTTCGGGTGTAGCGGCAGGAAGCGGTAGCGGAACAAGATTTGTGTCGCGGCAGTGAGAGGTGGTGGCGGTAGGCTGTTTTTGGGTGCCAAAGCAGGGATTGGCAGAAACGGGAAGCGGTGGTAGAGGTTGTGCTTGCCGTGGCAGCGATGGCAGGAGGTTTTGGTTGCTATGGCAGTAATGGTAGGATGTTTTGCTTGCCGCGGCATCAAGCTGCAGCAGGTGGTGGGTGCCGCGGCAGGTAGTGGCTGCCGCGCCAGAGATTGTGGTTGCCGCGGCACCGACGGCAGGGGTGTTTGGTTGCCTCGGCAGCGATGGCAGGCGGTTTTGGTTGCGGCGACAACAAGCAGCACGAGATTTTTTGGGGCGAAGTTGGACACAATGATAAAGCTACGCAAAGGAACACGAAGATCAAGATGCAAACTAGACAATGATATACTAGACAAAAACTAAAATTAGGAATCAACAACTAGACACGACGATGTAACCAATAATTCAACAAGCAAAAAAATACCGAAAAGAAAAATTGCAAAGCACAATGGGGCTCGGACAGGATGAACTAACCCTAATATTTTTTTGATTTTTGTGGACTATAGGTAAAGAAATCTCACCGATCAACGAAAGCTCTGATACCACTTGATGAAGACGGGGTGCCCGATCTTTCGATGAGATTGATAAATATCGATTTTTGGTGGAGAAGACTCTCGCGATCTGACTACAACCGTACAATGACGCTTGCGCCTTAGCAATCGTTGAACCAACTCTGAGATGTTATTGACTACATGCAATCAAGAACACGCAAGAAGCATGATCAAAAATTTATGTCGATAAGGTGGAAGGTCTATTCCTACATGCAATCGAAGAACACGCAAGAACAAGATAAAACACAATATGATGTATTGCAAAAATTTATGAAATACGATAAGGTGGGATTCCAAAGGCTGTCTTAACATGTGGTCGTAACCATTCAACAACGAACTAATCATAAAGATTAAAACAACAAAGAATGTCAAGGTTTGCATAGGGGCTAAACCTTAACTCAACGAAATCCCAGAAAACTAGAGGGGTGTGACTTCCTTATATAGGGAAGGGGAAGGCACACATATCTAACAAAATAGGGGGTGAGACTATTCATACACTATTCATGAATGTGGTACTGTTCACATGACACGAATAGGTTTTTAACACTATGCGAGATGGACTCCATTACTTGTGGGTGAGCCCGAGCCAAATGGCAATCCTCGCCATGGCACAACTAGCGTCATTCAAGGAGACATTTCATTTTCAATTTATCAAGGAGGCATAATGGTCCAATTACAAAACCAGAACCAAATGAAAGAGGATGAATTTATATGAATTTAGAAATTTGGATCACCCAAATCGGAGTTCGATGTGAAAGTTACGCCAAAAAGAAGTTGAAAAGACGATTACGTGGGTGACCACGTGGCTCGCCCGGGGCGCAGAGAGAGAGACGGACCGGCATGGCACCGAGCCGAGGAGACTACAGGGCGGCGGCATGACGGAGACGGCGGGCGGGAGGCGACCGAGGCGAAGAAGAATGGAAGGCCTAAATTGGCCCAAATAGACGAACGGCGTCCGATTCGACGACGGACGGTGGGAAGGTAGAGAGGCGCGGCGAACGGAGCCGCGAGGATCGCGATCGAACGGCCGCGATGGAAAGGGACGCGGCAGGGAGATGAGCGAGCGCCGTCCGATTTCGACGGTGGGAAGATGGAGGCGCTGGTGTGGAGCGCGGATGATGTAGCTTCTTCTTTGATTTTTGAAAACACCTAAAATAATAATTGGAAAAATCAATTAAACCCTTTAATTTAAAGTTTGATTAATTCATATTGCAAATGGATTCTCAAATTTCAAAATTAAGTCTTTTTAAAATTTTCAAAACTCCAAAAACAGACGCCACAAGATGGTCCAATGTAGACGATTACAAGGCCTAAATTGGCCCAAATAGGTGATGTAGCTTCTTCTTTTGATGATTCCGAAGTCTACAGAAAGAATTTGGAGGTAAGGCTAGATCCATTAGAAAGCTTAACAAGCCCAACAAAATCCGAATCGGACTCCTTTTGCAAAAGTTATAGCCTTTTTACTACGGGCCTGTTGGGCTATCACAGTGCCAGATTGTTTTAGATATTCCGACCTAGAAAAAATGAATTTGGAGGCGGGGCTGAATCCGTTGGAAAGATCACGAGATAATCTTTCTATCAAGTACTCGTGGACCTCCAACGGACTCCGTATGTGAAAGGTATGCATGTTTGAAGTCGGTGTTGTCTCCGGGGCCCGAATTGGATTCCATAATAGGTCCAACTCGAACTCTTGCAAATCAACCACTCTCTGTCTTTTATTTCTAAAAATAACAACACATTTATTAGGCAATATCATATAGTTCATGTAATATAAAGGTACTCCTAAAAACGAGCTCACCTGATAATCTAAGTGAAGTGTACGAGCTCTTGTAATTGGAACAACGAGCATAGCAAATATGGTTGTATCCATAGGGGTCATGTTCTCATCAGACATGGTCATGTTGCGCCCTGCTGCTTGCATGCCCCCGACGGTGAGAACGAACGAGGAAGGGAGCAATGGATTCACGAGGGAGTGAGAAAGATGGGGATGGAACAATTTGGGGGGATTGCATGATGGAGATGAATTTGAGAAGAGGTGGAGAAGGAGTCAGCGGCAATGAAGCTCACTTTGGTTTGCAACCGTCGCGCGCTCCCTCTCGGCGTCCCTCCTCGCTGCCGAGCCTCCTTGCTCCTTGAGTTCGCCTTGCCCTCTTTTATCTCGTGCTCACCTTGGTATCCTTTCTCCCTCCCAGGATCCGTGCGGCCACCCCGTCTTCTTCCTCTCCGACAACATTACCATGCACGTCACCCGACCTTGCCCAACGTAATGCAATTTCTTCATCCCGACCAAATGCTCGTAAGAATCCATGTCATATCGTGTTCCAGAAGTAGGCAATCACGTTAGGCTAGTCAATTTGACCCCTAACACCTCACCGCACCTCCGCACTGTCCCACCTCTGTCTCCTCCGCCAGTCACTGTGGGGGGGCCTGCACAGAACGCGCTATGACAGTGGGTTGGCACCAATAGGATTCCCTTGGGGGTCTAGATCGTCGCCATCGCCCCAGAGCACCTTTATCCACGCCGTTGCTAAGGAGAGAGTCTATGTGGCCGGATCATCCTATTTTACCACTATCTGACCGCCGTCGAAGTCCTAATCACCGGCACCAAGCTCAGCCAAGACTGGCAATGGTGTCTCCTCTATTCCTCTCTCTTTCGTGGAGAAGGGGAAGGAGGTAGTGCTGACGAGTGGGACCCAACAGATTAGAAAATCTAGTTAAAGCCTGATTTAAGTGATGTCTCCATGACATGTGGGCCTAGCAGTAAAATGATCCAGCTCAGCCACCCATGTGGCGAAACCAGTGCCATGTAAGCAAAACCACCGAGCAAAACAACCTCGGGGTGTTAAATGTACTAGTTTTGCAATGTGAGAGGGTCAAATGGTGGGATGACTATGTCGTCTTCTGTAGCGACGACTGTAGGATTAGGTATGAGTACACCAAGTTCTTTGTACATGTGTAATTGAACTATTTGTTGTAAAATTAGCGGTTTTAGCATAGTTTTTACAAATATTCTGATATAATTCCTCGATATTTTTGTCAATATTCTTCACTAACTAAATATGACAACTTCAAATCAGACTTTGAGCTCAAAATAATGCTTTACTAATATGTGAATGTGTCTGACAAGGATTAAAACCTCTATTTATTATTTAGTATATAGAGACCATACGTCTTCATGGTCGTAAACCCTAAGGCTAACGACCTCACTGGTCGTAAGAATTTCAGAGGTTACATGGTACCCAATCTGGTCGGACATGGTTCCAAACCTAGTCTCCGACCAGTCAAATGATCACAAGGTTTTGAACTGATGTCTGGATCTATGACCAGACATATGCTTTACCGTGTGACGAATGGAACATGTGCTATATATTTCATACCACACGACGCTACGATACTGGAGTGCGGTTACATGACTCATTGACATATAACCGCACAACAGTTGATACATTATCAACTGACATCTCTCTTCGACCAGACGCGTTGCTTCCCGAACAGGCGTCTCCTCGAGAGACAACTGCCAACCCTTCATCAACTACATAAGGAGGAATGCGGACTGAAGTTGAGGAGGCCGGAATAGTGAAGATCATCGGGGAGACACTCTCAAAAGAGCCTTGTACTCTCGAATTAGTCTTTAGTCTAAGTTATATACACTCATTGTAATAGCCAGTTCAAAGTAATAAAGAGCAGTCTCACTACTTTTTAGAAGATACACACCATTTTCCTCTTTTCATTCATATATTCATAAGATCGGCGATTTGATCGTCGACAGCTGGCGCCATCCGTGGGGAAGAAGGCGCAAATCTTATAAAGGAATTATTTGCTTATCAAATCCTCGCCCATCCTTCTGTTCATGAGATCATGGCAGGAACTTGGGACGAGGAGAATTGGTTCGATCTGGACGACTACTCCAACCTCGACATGGATGCCTGCATCCAGGCCATGCAGGATGATTGGACGTCGTCCTCTTCTTCCTCTGCTGGTTCACAAGTCGCTGACAACTCCGAAGTCAAGCAGATGGATAAGGATGCACCACTGCAACAAGTGGAGCTTCCCGAGGGATAGGATATTCCGATCAGTTCGGAGTGTCCAAGAACATCTTCAAGCCCGGTATTTCCGACCGGCAAAAAAGGTAATGAATTTTTAGCCCTACAATCCGAGAGTCAATACACTCTCGACACCATCATGGTTGATAGGTATTCACCCACGGCTTCTGGGAATTCCAGGAGCCAACCGACATCTGGTAACGGTGTCGATGAAACCCTCACCGGCCATGGGCCTAGTGGGGATGATAAAGCTCAGCATACGATCGACAATTCGCCGTATCAGGTTGAGTCCGCCACGGAGGCCTCAAGAGGTCTATATCTCCGACCGGTCCCCGTCGTGGAAGTATCTGGTAGAAGTACTGGGAAGCTCTCCACTGAGTACAGTGGAAACTCTTCGGAGGATCGATGTTGGAAACACGAAGTCAATGCGATCGAAAATACTGATCGCAAGGCCCTGTACGGTCATGCACCCGCTACCTCACCACCATGTGTTGGTGGAAATGGTGCGGGCAATCAAGCACCAGCTACCAGAGGCAACAGAGATGATGGACGTCCATCAGTTAATTCGCCTGGTTCAGCCCCACCAAGGATAATGAGTCACGTACAGCCAGGTGCGAGGTTAAGAGAAGGTTCGGATCTGCAAACACCAACAACCTCGATGAATCCTCCGAGACCATCCGTAACGGTACAGAATCTGCAGCGCATTCGTGATATTTTAAATAATACTGATCCTGCTTTAGCAGAAGCTCTAGGTTTTGTCCAATTGGTAGGACAGGTGTCGAAGATTCTCCAACAAACCGTACAACGTACGGAAAAATATCGAGAACAGAGGACACCGCAAAGTCAAACCATGACTTCGTCCCAGCGTTCTTCCCTCGGTGGAGGGCAGCATGGGTATGTTGGGAATCAATCAATACCGCAGCCTCCTCGACGTTTCTAACCAATGAGTCATGAGAGAAGGAGATTGTTCTGAACAAATACACCTTCCTCTCGTCGAGAGGGTCATTCGCTTGGTCCGAACGATCTTCGACATCGTTTGAACCAGGCAGGTGATCGAGAGCATCATAATGCTCGCGATCAGGTCGGGACGCCGGAGACTCAGTTCTCTAATCTAAGGAACCGGTCTCCAACCGACCACAATCCAGCTCCTTTCCAAAGAAGGCGCCATGAATCAGTCACAGGCTGCCGAGCTTTCTTTGCAGGGCTCCAGGCTGTGCGTTGGCCTAACCGGTTTCGATAGGCCAACATGGACAAGTTCAATGGGTCTCAGAACCCGATAAAATTTCTCCAGATCTATACCATCGCCGTCAGAGCGGCTGGTGGTGATGAAAACGTGATGGCCAATTACCTACCTACGGTGTTAGAAGGATCTGCCCGGTCATGGTTACTTAACCAGCCGGTCGGATCAATCTACACTTGAGAACAGCTCTGCGATCTCTTAATCGTGAATTTCCAGGGTACGTACGACCGCCCAGAGAAGGAAGATGATCTACATCAAATCCGGCAGAACCCAAAAGAAACTCTCCGACAGTACATCAAGAGGTTCAGCCAGGTTCGTAATTCCATACTCGAGATTGCAGAATCTTCTGTAATTCAGGCTTTCAAGATAGGATTGAGGAACCGGAGGTTCACGGAGGATATAGCTATGAATCCCCCACGAACAACCGCCGGACTATTCGATATGGCAGATAAATATGCAGGTGCTAGTGAGGCAGTCGAATGGAGCGAAGCTATAGATCGAAAAGACAAAACTCCTCAATCTGGTTTAGAAGAGCCTGGAAAGAAGAATAAGAAAGTTCTCAAGAAGAAGAAGCATCGTAAGACGGATGGTAAGGGGGTCTTAGCGGTGCCGGAAAAGCTTATCAAAGGTAAGAGGGACTATACCAGTCGAGGCAAAGCAAATATTCCGACCGATGGATATAAAAAGAGTAAGAAGTGGTGCCCACTTCACCAACAGGCTGGGCACGATCTGTGCACCTGCCGTGTCTGGCAAAAGAAGTTGGAAGATTATTATGCAGGTAAAGGCTCGCTTCCCTCAATACAAGAGTTGGGGGAAGCCAGCTCCAAAAAGGATAAAGATGGCGACGAGGAGATGAAATACCAAGAACCTCAGCACACAGTCAACATGATCTTTGGAGGATCTTCATCGTACGACTCGTGACGTCATCTGAAAGCCGTGGAGCGGGAGGTCAACCTAGCAGAATCTCCGATCAGCATCAAGCCTTCGAGGTGGTCAGACACCGTAATCTCCTTCGGCAAAGAAGACTGCTCCGTTTCGTTGACTCAGCCGGGTAGGTTCCTTATTATAGTTGAGCCTACCATTAATAATTGTAAGGTCAACAGAGTCTTGATAGATGGAGGTAGTTCTTTAAATATATTATTCTCGGGAGTTTTAGAAGAAATGCAAGTTCCTAAGTCAAAGGTAAAGCCAGTAAAATATGCCTTCCATGGCATAGTCCCTGGCTCTACCGCTAAACCGATAGGACATGTGTCCTTACCGGTTACGTTCGGAAACCCTAATAACTTCCGAACGGAAAAGATTTCGTTTGACGTGGTCGATTTTGAGACCGCCTATAACGGGATCCTTGGTCGTCCGGCTCTAGCAAAGTTCCTGATAGCCACGCATTACGGTTATCAGAGTTTGAAGATGCCAGGACCAAAAGGTGTCATCATGGTTCGGGGAGATCAAAAGATGGCTTATGTCTGCGATCGAAGATCTTTATAACTGGTCGATGAGCTTCCGACTAGAAATACTGACTCTTCTACGATGCAGGTCAAGCACTCCAAACCAAAATTGACACCCAAACCCTTCGATAAGACAAAAGAAGTGCCACTCGACAAAGGCATTTCTCCGAGAGACGCCAGGCTGGGAGACATCGACAGGTCAGTTCCGAAGTTACTGATCGGAGAAGGACTCAACCATAAATAGGAAGAGTCGCTCGTCTCTTTCCTCTGAGCAAACCAGGATGTTTTCGCTTGGCAAGCGTTCGACATGCCCGGAGTCCCCAGGGAAGTGATCGAGCACAGGCTAGCTCTCCAACCTGACAAAAAGCCGGTCAAGCAGAAGCTAAGGAGTTTTGCACCTGACCGGAAGGAAGCAATCCAGTCAGAGATTGACAAGCTCCTCGAAGATGGGTTTATTCGTGAAGTCCATCACCCTCAGTGGCTTGCCAATCCTGTAATGGTTAAAAAGAATAATGGGAAATGGCGAATGTGTATTGACTTCACAGATCTTAATAAAGCTTGCCCGAAGGATGATTTTCCCCTTCCTCGCATTGAGCAGCTTGTAGACTCCACCTCCGGGTGCGAGTTACTAAGCTTTTTAGATGCATATTCAGGGTACCACCAGATAAATATGAGTAAAAATGATGAGGAGAAAACTTCCTTCATCACTCCATATGGCACTTACTGTTATGTTAAGATGCCCTTTGGTCTCAAGAATGCTGGTGCAACTTTTCAAAAGTTAATGCAAAAAACTTTCAGCCCGCAGGTAGGTCGGAATTTAGAAGCCTATGTAGATGACTTGGTTGTGAAAAGCATCAATGCAGGCGATCATATCCTTGACCTACAAGAAACTTTCAACAACTTGAGAAGACATAACCTCAAGTTGAATTTGGAGAAATGTGTGTTCGGAGTTTCTGCTGAAAAGTTTCTTGGTTTCCTATTTTGGCTAGAGATATGGAAGCAAATCCGGCTAAGAAAACAGCCATCAATCAGATGCGTCCCTCGACAACAAAGAAAGAAGTCCAAAAGCTAACCGGTTGTATGGTAGCGCTAAGTCGTTTCATAGCCAGATTAGGCGAGAAGGGATTACCTTTTTTAAACTTCTTCGGAAGCATGAGAGTTTTGAATGGACGAAAGAAGCCAACGAAGCCTTTGAAAAACTCAAAGAGTACCTTGGAAGCCCCCTGGTCTTAGTATCTCCAAGACCGGAAGAAACACTTTTGATTTACATAGCTGCAACACCGCAGGCTGTCAGCGGTGTACTGGTCGTAGAGCGTGGAAACGTTCAACGACCAGTATATTACGTAAGCGAAGTCTTGCATGGACCAAAGGAAAGATATCCACAGGTACAAAAGTTGCTCTATGGTCTCCTTATGTCTTCAAGGAAAGTAAGACATTACTTTCAAGCCTACAAAGTGGTCGAACCTACAGGATATCCCTTAGGTCAAGTCCTTGGAAACAGGGAATCATCAGAACGAATAGCAAAATGGGCAGTTGAACTAGGGACGTTCGACCTCCATTTTATCACACGAACAGCTATAAAGTCTCAGGCAATAGCAGAATTCATTACCGAATGGACAAACCCAGAACCTAAGCAAGAACTCGAGTATGAGCACCACGACGAGTGGACAATGTACTTTGACGGTTCATTAATGCTTAAAGGATCGGGGGCTGGAGTCGTCTTGATATCCCCTACTAGCGAACACAATAAGTACGCCATCCAGATTAATTTTCCTGCTACTAACAATGTAGCGGAATATGAAGGTTTGCTGGTAGGACTTCGAGCAGCTCATTCGCCCAGAATTCGCAGATTACTAGTGAAATACGATTCTCAACTAGTAGCGAATCAAGTAGGTAAAGAGTATCAATGCTCAAGTACCAAGATATCGTGTTATCTAGCGGAAGTACAAAAACTCAAAAGCACTTCTTCGGTTTTCAGATCCAACATATTCCTAGAAAGGAAAACTTTCTAGCAGATCAGTTGGCACGGATGGCCTCCACAAGGTCAACCGTCCCGCCGAGAGTTTTTCTTGAGCAACTCGATTCACCCTCGGTGGTCGAGCTTTTCGAGAACATCAATGGTTCACATCAGGTCAATCCAATTGATTCTGATTACATGGATGCTCCACAGATCGGTGACGATCATGGTAGAGATTGGATGACATCGATCTACAATTATCTTTTGCATGATTTAATTCCAGAAGATGATGTAGAGGCTGATCATATAGCACGAAAGGCCAAATCATACACTCTAATCGAATGTACCTTGTATAAACGAGGATCTCATGGAGTGTTGATGAGATGCATATCTCGCTCGGATGGCATTAAGTTGCTAACCGAAATTCATGGAGGAGTCTGTGGAGCACATCATTCCTACAGAACACTGGTCGGTAAAGCCTTCAGGCAAGGATACTATTGGCCAACTGCCCTTCATGATGCAAAAGAGCTCGTGAAGAAGTGCGTACAATGTCAGTTTCATAGTCGACAAGTACATCAGCCGTCGCAAGCTCTACAAACAATTCCTCTTTCTTGGCCTTTTGCAACATGGGGACTAGACCTTTCCTAAGAGCACCCAGGGGCTTCGAATTCCTCTTCGTCATGATTGACACGTTTACAAAGTGGATTGAAGCCGAGCCAATTGTTAAAACTACAACTGATGCTGCTAAGAGGTTCCTCGCAAAAAAACGTGATTACACGATTTGGTGTACCCAGTCGTATAATAACGGACAATGGTACCCGCTTCAATGTAATTTCGTGAATTCGCGACGACTGGTATCGAGTCCATTTCGCTTCGGTTGTTCATCCGCAGAGTAACGGAGCAGTTGAGCGTGCCAATGGTATCATAATGCAGGGGGTCAAACGCCGAGTATTCGACCAGTTAATAAAACGGTCAGGAGCTTGGGTTCAAGAACTTCCTTCTGTTTTATGGGTTGTTCGTACGACGACCAGTCGTGCGATCGGTGAAACACCATTCTTTTTAGTTTATGGGGCCAAAGCCATGCTTCCTCCAGAATTAAAAATTGGTTCTGTTCGCACTGATCGTTTTAATGAAAATGATCAGGAAGAAAGATGACTCGATGATGTCAATTTCCTTGAGGAATGACGAAATCAAGCCTTGTTGCGTTCGGCAATCTATCAACAAGCCATGCGAAGGTACCACAGTCGTAAGGTGCAACCTCGCAGCTTAATTGTAGGTGATTTGGTTCTCAGAAAAATTCAGAACCAAGCAAATCGCAACAAACTTTCTCCCAAGTGAGAAGGTCCTTACACTGTGGTCGAAGTCACCCGACCAGGTTCGGTACGATTAGCCATGTCAGACAGCAGGGTTTTGTCTAATTCTTGGAATATTGACCAATTGCGTAAGTTTTTCGTTTAATTTTCATTTCATTTTCATTCAGTTTAATAAATAATGAATCAATTCAAAAAGCAAGTGATGTTATTTATATGACAGAACTTAGCTCTGGTCGAATGCGGTTCATATGCTTAGGACTATAGAGATTATATATTTTATTTTCAAAATTATGTTCTACTCTTGTTTGGCTACTGGTCGGGATACGGAAAACCTCCTAGTAGAAGTCTCTCCTTTTTCGCATGTGGTTCTACCCACTGGAAGGAGCTTCCTAGCGACGGCCCTTTTCTTACGATCCTCGCCGCCAGTCGGACTAGAGCACGAACACGTATTATGAAATACAATCTATATCTTCATTTCTCAGCAAGTTCATTCCGACCAGCATTGAGCACTGCATAGAAATAAAATCACTTCTCGTTTATTATATATGTCTTTGCATGTAACTTCCTCTTGTCAAGAAAAAAT
Organism: Hsuehochloa calcarea; assembly: GCA_036346395.1. Classification (NCBI taxonomy): domain Eukaryota; kingdom Viridiplantae; phylum Streptophyta; class Magnoliopsida; order Poales; family Poaceae; genus Hsuehochloa; species Hsuehochloa calcarea. Next base: position 44,894,084 of record CM070610.1, on the reverse strand, counting down.
ATTTTTTTCCGACCATATATTGTCTTAGTAAGTACTTTGATTACGAAAAATAGATTTACAACTAGTCGAAACCTAACACTGGTTCCGACCAAAAAGGTTTCATAGTATTATCACGATCAGTTTTTTCAACAATCAGTACATACTTTCAAACAATGGTTGAGACTTAAGTTCATATTCTTGGTCTACTACTTTTATAGTAAAGATCTTCTACTATAAAACAGTCGGGGGCTGGGTAATATATGATAAGTCAACCGGATAAACAAAAATTCTTTTTTCATTGGTAAGAGAAAGGTAAGTTTTTACACATTTTTTGCATACTCTCTCTTTTTTGCAGGATTTTTACTACTAGAGATTGCCCGCCATTTGTCACTGCTGGATGGAGATCCGACCTCCATTTCTTCTGCAACCTTGTCTCCAAGAGGTTTAACTTCGTTGAGAAACTTGGTCGGCTCCTCAGGCAAGCAGTTAAAATCATCTTCAATAGCTTGAAGATTGATAGAGGGGTCGGACGCCTTCAGTTTTGCCAAAGCAAGACTAACTCCACTAGCAATAGATTCTTTTACGGACTGGGCGTAATTATCTCTTGTAGTTTTGAGCAAGCCCTTAAGGTCCTCCAAAAGGTGACAAGGTAATTTACCTTTTCCATTGGATCACTTAAGGAAGACAATGTTGATCCTGATCCCATATCAAAGATCATTTTGTTGAGTGCAGTAATTTATTCATCAAGGTTAAACATAACTGCTGCCCCCTTGTCTTGCTCAAATTCCAAAGCTTTCTTTGCTTTGGTTAAAGCTTGATTTTGTTCTGCATAAGCAAAACAAATATTAGGCTAAAAAGGATCAGAAGAGATACTAAGTCAAGTCTGCGACTAAGTTACCTTCGGCCTTCTTCTTGGATTTTTCCTGGTATTTTTCATGTATGGTCGTCAAGTTTTCGATCGACCGGTTTTTAGCTTGAACTTCCTCTTCAAGCTTTATTCTTCTGGCTTTTACAGCCAAAGCTTCTTCTTTTATTTTCTCCAAATCTATCAAATTTGATAAGGTAGAATAGTAAAAGGAAGAAAGAAAAGTCTTGAAAAAAGACAAATTAAGAAGAAAGTTCTAACTTTCTAGTTCGTAGTGTTTTTGCTCTAGATTCTTAATCCGATCGATTAGTCCTCTGATCGTAGCGAAATTTTCAACCATATGCTGCGTAGATAGCATTTTTTCCTTTAAAAGTTTCTTGTGAACTTCAAGGAAAATTATAAGAATGGTTGAAGATACTTACTTGAATTGCCACATCATTATAATCGACAAAAATCTTATCATGATTCGTTTACAAGACGATCTGATACTCTCCTCCAAGCATCATCAAGCTCCTTATCCTCGATAAATCGAGGAGGGAAAGGGAACTTGTTAGTCTGGGAGTAGTTCCTTTCAGAAGTTGGAATCTCTTGTGGATCTGCAGAGATGCCTACCTCCGCTGACGGAGTAACAATCACCACAGGATTCAAATCGGATTCTAACACTAAAACAGGCTCGGGGGCTTCCCTAACCACTTCCTCCTCATGATTTCTTGCCTGAGGAAAGCCCTGGTCGGAGGTGCCCTCGATCACCTGACCTGCTGGAATAACCTGATCAGGAACGACTGAAACTCCAACAGGTCTGCGCAAAGGAAAGGAAGTTCAGAGTTCAAGATCGCCAAGAATATAAAAGGTTTGCGTTCATATGATAGTTTCATTTACAACATACCCGGTTATCTTTTTTATCTTGACTCTGAAGCGCGTTGGCTTAAAGTCTGTAGCGCTAGCTTTTCTTTTCTTTTCAACCAATTTTTCCAGTCTTGAACTGGTATGGTTGGTTGTACCCTCTGCATCCTTCAATGACCGATTAGATGTAATACTTTCAACCAACTGGTTGAGAGTAGAATCCCTGATCGTTGGATCGGAAGGTGTAGGTTCATCGGTCACCAAAGCAGTTGTTTCAACGGCCCTTGGCAAATCTTGAACAATTGTATGGGACTCAATGACTACCACCTGATTCAACAAACAAAGTTAGTCGGGTGATGAACATATCTTTTCATCTAAGCAAAAAGTTTTTCCTTTGGTTACCTGCCTCTACACGATCACTAGTGATCGTAAGGTTGGTTGGTTCGTTAATTGGCTCACAGGTCTCCGTGTCCTCATCAATTCTTAGACCAACCGACTACATATCAAAGAGGATTTTTAGGTAAACACCGATCGAAAAAGATTGTAAAGATGGAAAATAATTATCATGCTTACCCGAAGTCTCTCGGCCCTCTCTTCAGCAGTAGTCACTGCTAAGATCAAAGGGAAATCAGCCTTCTCATTAGGCTCTCTAGCACAGATCATTCTGATCCTGCTTCTGATTTCATGGCCAGTTCTACTTTAAAATCGTCTATGATGTGTATCTATCACAAACGGTTCTACTTTAGAACCGTCTGTGATGTACAACCCTATTTATATTAGGACTTTAGGGTTTGCCCGCGCCTCCCACTCAAACGATTAAGTTTCTCCTCCCCTGAGCCAGTCGCCGCCTCCTCCTCGAGCCCAACGCCCCTTTTCCCCCGAGCCTGCTGCCTCCTCCCCGATCACGAGCCACCGCCTCCCCAAACCCGCCGCCCCTCCTACCCTGAGCTCGCCTTCTCCCCTCCCCTGAGCATGCGTCGCCTCCTCCTCGAGCCCGACGCGCCTCCTCCCCCGAGCCCGGTGCACCTCCTTCCCTCCCGAGCCCGTCGCCACCGTCCTCGATTTCGTCTCCTTCTCGAGCCTGGTGCGCCTCCTCCCTGGGCGCGCCTCCTACCCTCCCCCGAGCACGCGTCGCCTCCTCTCTTGCTCTGAGGTGCACTCGGCCAATACATCCTTGGTGGTTCTTGCCATCCCTTTGTGAGTTATTTCTATTTTTTCAGAATTGATTTACTTTACTAAGTGTGTTATGCTAGTTGTATTTCAATCTGTCTTGACTAGCACTAGGAGACTTGATATTGTGTTGGGCTCTGGTAATTGCTTGATGAGGATAATTGTCATATTATGAAATTGACCAAATAGCAATATCAGACTTGGGCTATTTGGATTGCTTCTCATTGTCAATTTGTACTAAGCAGCTAGTTCTGATATTTTTTGTTTTCAATTGAAACTGGACATAATTTGTGTTCGGTACTTTTGCTAGTTTACTGATAGCAGATTGGCTATTTAATTGAGATTAGTGATTCTATCCAGTATTTGAGATTAGTAATTATGTTCAATTTTCATTTAACTGGTTACTAATTGGCTAATCTGATAATATAGCATTTTTGCACACTGTTAATTGAATGACCTTCTGATGACTAAAAGTATAAAACTGCTGTTTGAGAAGTTATTTCTTGACATTCCAGTGAAGCGTTATTTGAGTTCAAAAGTCTGATTTATTGTTATCACGTTTAATTGATAAAGAATATTAGCAAGTATCGAGAAGGCCAAGATTACATCTTGTGCAACTCTACATCTAAAAGCAATCATAAACATTCAAAACTGAGCAATATGTTGTTTTCATATGGTTACTTATCTTATTTTTTGAGCATTTTATCCTGGTTAATTGACTTACATAAATTACATGTTTTATATGTTATCTTTGTTAATTATTTCCTCGAACCCGTCGCCCTCCTCCCTAAGCCTGGTGCACCTCCTCCTCAAGCTCCCCTCCTCCCTTGCGTCTCAGAGTCCTACCATTCCATTCCTGATCTCTTCTCTATAAAATCTCCAAACAGTGGTTGCATGCTCCCACCTCCAATGTGCCTTCATTAATGTGTCTGATTAAATACCCTACATGATCCAACGGTCAAGTTGACATTAGCACCTTAGCACTCAATTATCCTTTAGCACTAGATGTTATATATATATATATATATATAATTTCATAGAGAAGTAACTATTATAGACTGTTCCTTAGGACAAACCGTCTGTGATACATCAGCTATCACAGACGGTTTGTAGACTATCACAAACCGTCTGTGATAGTCAACTATTACAGATAGTTCTGAGTTAATAACCGTCTATGATAGTTTGCATCGTGACGATCTCATATCATTACTGACCCATAAACTCAGACGGCTCACGAAACCGTCCGTGATGACGTTTGTGAACAGTCTATGATAACATTTTCTGTATTAGTGTAAATGTCCGGAGCGCGATACTTTATATGATCAAATGTACATTTTCCTTGTACAAATGTGGAAGTAACCTTTAAGCTCGGTAGCAAAGGTTTTTCTTATGTTTCGTGTGCAATGAGTCTCAAATGCATTTCTTTGTACAAATCATCCGAAACTGGATAATTAAAAAAGTGACAGGACATTTTCCGTAGACGTTTAAGATCGCATAACATAAGAATATTATCTTAAAATGTTTCCTAGCTGTGTTTAGAAAGTAAATAGTAGAGTTACAGAATTTCCCTAAAACTTTTACTTAAGCAAAGATTTTTTTTGTAAGTCGTGAAAAATGCTTATATCAAATGCATTTTCCCCTAAATAAACAAATAATAATAATTCATGTATGATATAACTCGTTAATGTAAAGAAAAACACATGTTCTACAATGTCTTATCTACAGGTCGTTGTGGCAACTTTTATTAATAATAATTGTCACTTTTACTTTGCAAGTCATTCCGGCTCTTTTCATTAATTTTGCTTATTTGAATTTTGTGGGTAAATTCTCTTTAACTGCGCAAATACTTAACTTTTTAGCAAAAGTGGGTATGGATATTACCATGTTAAATTGGTTCCTAGGTTGATGTTTGTTATAATGATTGAGCTAAATCTTGTCTATTGCGGTTGATAGTTCATGCATTCGCCATGGTAAACATGCCATAAGGTGTGAAGCCTAAGTGCTCTTAAACTGTGAAACATACAATGTAAGGTAGACTTTTCCGTAGTTAATTTGCTCGAACTAAAAATTAACAACACCCTCGGAATCTTACTTGAACAAACCTAAATTAATTAGGCGCATCCTATAAAGTTTAATACGAGACCATGCATCATTTAGACCAAGTAGTTTGAAATGTAATCAATAAAAAGGGACAATCAGACGGGCACCATCTATTACTGGGTGGTAGAGTTATAGGCGTACCAGGACTCAAATTGTAGCATCCATCTTTATATATACGTAAGTATGTTTTTAGTAGGAACTTTATGAGATCGTGAATTTATCATCAGCCTTCGTCTTTCTAGACGTGTGCTAAAGATGAGCACTCGGATGTGTGTAAGTGTGATATGTACGCAGGTACGTCTTCACGCAATAATCATCGGGGAAACAAAAGAAAAGGATAATCAGGGATATATGCCTTATGATAGCCCAAAGCTTTTAGATGAAGACCAGTTCAGGGCTTTGTACTCTGCAAGATCTGTTTGCACCTACTAATCGGCGTAATTAACGGCCGTTAGCCGCGTGTGGGCTCCAACGGAATGAAAGCAGGTTATGGTGGGCCCAGCCGCCGGCACGATACAACTTTTTCATTTTTGAAATCAACTTTTTATTTAGTAGACGGCAAGTTACCAGTAGGAAAGAAGAAAGGCCTCGGCTCACTGACACTGAGGCCCATCAAGCAGCGAGCGACCCGTGCAAATGCAATGGATGGCCCAAGCAAGGTGCATCCGTATATTACGAGCCCAAGGCTGCAGGGTCTAACCGCTACACGCGACTACGCACGCACAGGATCGCCACGCCCGCGCGTCCCCGTCCTGCCGTGCCGTCCCGCGCCGGCCTTGTCGCCGCCTCCGCCCCTATTGCCGAAGGCCGACGCGCTCCGCGCCGTGGAACGAGCGAGGAAGCTAACGCGCACGTACGCCGTGCCCCGTTTTATTGCCGAAGGGCGAACAAGAGGGAACTGATCTAGATCGGACGTGCTTCCTTCCTTCCTTTGATCGGACGGTCCGCACCAGTAGTGGCCGAACAGGCCGCCCGACATGATTAGGCTCGGCCTAGCTGGCCCATTTGAATGTGTGACCGTGCTGTGTTGGCCCGTGGATTAGGATACTGACTCATAGCATAACGGTGTCTTAGCATGCCCGGGCTCAGCCTCACCCCCGGTGCATGACGACGCAGCGTTGCCTTCTCGACCTCACCTCGGTCTCCGCTATGCCTGTGCAGACATACCTCCGTGCCATGTCGTGCCCCGAGCCGTGTCTGGCCTGACACAGTATTGTGCGTGCCACGCTGCGCCAGCCTACTGAGCCGAGGTATAGACCTCTAGGCCAATAGTGTTGTGCTTCGGGCCGATCTGAGAAGCACGATCTATCTGACCACCTCTACAGTCTACACGTTGTTTGGACCGTTTACAAGAGGGAAATTGACCGTATGCCCCATCGCTGAGTTTGACCATCTACCATTTGCCTTGTTCATCTATTTCTCTAGGATTGTACTGGATGATTTTGTCCCTCATCTGTCTTCCTCTCGCTCCTCATGCCATCTACGATTTGCCGTGTTCATCTATTTCTCTAGGATTTTACCACTATGGATGGTTTTGCCCCGCCTCTCCCTTCCTCTCGCTCCTCTCTTCCTCACTCACTAGCATATTACTTCCCCGGCTCGTTGTCCACGACCTTCATGCTCTATCTTGGCCCCGCACCACGACCGCTCCCACCTTCGTCAGCCTCCTTCGCCGAACCGTTGTGCAGCGCAATGCGTAGCTCACCTCCGTGCTCCACGCCATCCTCCTCAAGTCCGGCACGCTCCACTCTCCCAGCTCCTCACCGCATCCAACTCAAACCTACACCACCTGCTCCATCTGCTCAACGAAACGCCCCACTGTGACGCTGCCACCTACGCCACCTTGATCTCCGTCCATTGCTATCTCGGCGCCCCCTATATGCCTTCCGTGCCTTCTTGGTCATGCTGGCCCACGACGCCGACGAGGATGATGCCATCCGCCCCAACGAGTTCACTGTGGCGACGCTCCTGCAGGCTTGTGAGCTTGCCAAGGACAAGAGGTTGTGGTGGATCAGTTTTGTTCAAAGTTTGGGTCGGAGCGATATCCATGGCCGGAGGAAAGGAGACAAGAGAAGGAAGAAAGGGAGGGGCAAAATGGACAATTCAAGTCAAAAAGTGGCAAATCCTAGATAAATAGATGGACACGATGGTATATGATCAATCACAACGGAATAATGACAAATCGTAGATGACCAAACTAAGCAGGTAAGCAGTGACATGTGATCAATTTTCTCTTTACAAAACAGGCATTTGTTTAGATTCATGTGAGAACTAAACCTTTTCCTTTCGAAATTCTTATGGAATTCATATAAAATTATTGTATTATGAACGGGCCTAAGTTTTATGGATTAGTTCAATTTTGTAGTTAAGGGGAGTGTCTGAGTTTTATGGATCTAATGTTTTTTTTAACCCATTCCAAATCAAAGATTTCTTTTTTTTTTTATGACAAATCAACTATTTCTGATGCAGACAAGAAGTCTTAGGGGACCTGGAAATCAGGAACATTTTTTTCATGGAGAATCTCTCATCCCAGCGTATGATAATTGATAACAAGCACATGCCTCAAACATGAAAAATGTTCGACATAGAATGATAAAAGTAATATGAATTGATATCCATGTGGACCTTTTAAGAATTAAGACCGAAGGGCATATAGCCCCAGATTCATTAAAACTTAAAAAGACAATCTTGCAAGCGAACCACACTTTGTAAGCAAAAAAAAGAAGAAGAAGAAAAGAGGAAACAATACAACACACATCAGCATCAGCTCAGAGGGTAATACAGATCCCTGAAGCAACAAAGTTCATCAAACTCGATTGGACAGCAGCAAATCGAAACTGTAGCTTAGTTAATACTCCATGGTACTATAAGTGAAAGAGACATCTTCATACTTAGTTCATATAAACCGGGTAGTTCATATCAACAGGAAAAGAAACATCAATCAAGAGTTTGATGTTCCTTTATAATGAAATTCCTTTGTTCCAAATGGGGACTTAATTCATGTCAATGAATTCCACTAGTGTGTTTTTTTTTTGGCATTTTTCCTGCTTCTGTGTACCTATAGTTCCTGATGACAAGAAAATAAACTTGCTTACTATGCTCAGCACTCACCAAGATTTTATCTGAACCATTAACCATAACAATGGAAACTCAACAAAATAACAAATGAGAAATGTGTTTAACATACATGAAAACTCACTTTCGTGCCAACAGCGTGAAGGATCTACTGCTGTCTGGTCCTGATGAACTCTATGCTTGATGAAAATTCATAAAGTGGAACCACATACAAAACAATGATTTTTTAAAGGATGAATAGCTGCGTACACACCCTCTAGTTGATAACTGTCACAGATCTTGGAGAATCAGTAGAGCATTTCTTCATTGCAGCTTTTCATTTCTTCTCATTAATACAAAACCTTTATTTATTTGATTTACATCGCGCTGTATACATATTGCCTCAACTTGCCACAACCTTGCACACCCTTTCCTTTCCTTGACTGTACAAGTATTCCTGTAGGAAATCTTTTGAATTCTGAACATTTCATGGAACAACTCAGACCCAATAAAAACTAAAAGAACCCAAAACACCAAAATATTTTAACCTCCTGTTATCTGAAGATCATGGAACTTAACATTTGTTGTGGATCGGATCAGATCCTCTTCGGACACGCCGCTTGCCCATTCTGTTGGGATCAAACACCGTCGAAGGGGAAGAACCGGTGGCCGCTGTGTGCTTCTCCGACATATCAAATCTTGCAGCAGCAGCATTGCCCTCTTCAAATTCTCGTGGTTGCTCTGCTGGCAAGACATTTGCACCATTTGTTCGGGCAAAACCGCCCAGGCTTCGAATGGCAAGAACCTCTGATGTATAAGCCAAAAGAACAAGCACAACGAGAATGAATAGTCGATGGCAGTGAATCCCCATTCTCATCTCTCTCCCTCCCTCTCTCTTCTAACTTGCAGTCTAGTGATAGAAGAAAGTAGTAGTTTGTGCCTATGTGATGTTGTGCCTATCTGAACTTGAGACAAAAATACGCAGAGTGGAAGCTAAGGAACATCGTGGTACTATGCGCTGTTTGTGTCTGTAGATATAGGGCCTCTTAGATTGCATTCATCATAGTGACGGTAAGATCTTGGTCCAAAAGAGTAAAGCTGAAAGTGATCGACCCCAAGCGATCACTTTATACCACCAAGGCCATTGAGACAAACAACAAGCAGTTAGTTATCTTCCGAAGTGAAAGAAATTGCACTCTGCAAACTGAAGGATGATCACGAAGATTCTGGTGGATTTTTTTATATAAAAAGTATGAAACTGGCCTCCAGGAGAAACTACTAGTATAATGCTTTATGCTCCATCTTTGCGTTTTTACTTCAGAAGCTTCTCTCTGAAGCAAGGAAACACGCTTCTCCGTGCAAAACAGCACAAGGAAACACATCTTGCCGTGCTTTCTTTACGAGTAGTTTCTTGTGCTGGAGCTGTTGCTTTATGCTCTTTTGTTCTTTCATCATTCTTGGCTTGTTCTGGGCTGTCTCCTTTTGACGTGGATTTAGTGGGTCCCAAAGCAGCCCCGTTCAAAGATCCAAAGAGCAGCCACAGCCAAAAGGATCCTACTAATCCAAGCAACATTCCTTCCTCTTTAGGCTTTGTTTGGCTAGTGGGGAAATCTATCCAACCCTCTTCCATTTATCCAAAGGGGGATTAGAGTAAAGGTACCATGGTTGGATTGGAAGGGATAACACATATTTAAAATTTTGAATTTAAAAGTGGTCAGAAAATTCACATCAAATGGAAAATTCCCAAAAACAATATAGAAATTTAAAAAACCCCATAAAATTCGAAAACATCATAAAAATATTCCAAAAATTCGAAATAAAACAGTAAATTACGAAAAACAGTATAGAGAAATTCGAAACATAATTCATGCAACTGTTCGAATAAAGTTCATGCAACAGTATATAGAAATTCATGCAACAGTATAGAGAAATTCAAAAAATAAAAACATAAATATCTAAAAACAATCCAAAAAAACATAAAGTTCAAATAACAAACCTAGAGCTCAATGAGAAATTATGACAATCCATGAAGTAAACACATGCATATGCTTGCACACACTGGATATCATAAGGTAGTTCAGAATCTGCTAGCATATGAATATGGAACTCCTTGCAATACATGACAATGTGCATGTCCACTGTCCAGCTAGCTATCCTGGACCATTCTAGGCATTTAGTCCACTAGCACTATGTTGCAGTTTAGAACAAATACCAACATTTTGGCCGATATCATCATAAGATAAAAGTATTTCATATTACAAATTGTCTCATACAAAAAAGATTGCTCATCTAATATCTCAAACTACAATTTCAATTCAGGAACTACCATCAATCAGCGAATCTAACCACCCCTCATCGCCATCAAGCATTCGGATCATATTATGGAAAACTGCTGCAGTTGCTGGAATCTTCACTTGGTTCTTTATACGATGGAATGTGCCTACTTTGAGGATAGAGAAGCGTTTCTTTAGAACTCCTAAAGCCCTTTCTACGTGATTTCGCAAGCTTGTGTGACGATGATTAAATAACTCCTTGTAGTCTCTTGGTCCATGGTGACCACGTCCAAACTCCTTCAGGTGATATAGAACACCACGGTAAGGTGCAAGGAATGATGGTGTGTTAGCATAACCACCATCCACAAGAAAAAATTTACCTTTCGGTACTTGAAAACCACTACTCAAAGCAGACCTAAGAACTCTAGCATCTGTGGCAGATCCCTCCCAGCCACATGAGATAAAAGTGAAGTTCAAGTCAAAATCACAAACTACCATGACGTTTTGACTCAATGTACCATTTCTATTCCTGCACGAAGTAGCCTTCTTTCCACTTATAGTAATAGGAATATGGGTACCATCGATAGCACCAATACAATTTTGCATGGCAAATAATATATCCATGAGTTTTATTTTTATGAAATAAATATTAATTTATACATGAATGCCAAATTATGCACCTTAAAGTAGGGGAAGAAGCGAGGATCCAATCTAATCTTCCAATGAGTTTGATCAGCATTAGTAAGCTTGATAAATTTATAGGTGAGAGCAGGAATTGTATTGAAAACCTCCTTAAGGTGACAATGAATTGTTCCCCCGCTATGATTGAATTAAAACTGTAAATCTTGAAAGCTTGCATTGTGGGAGAGCATGAACATGAAAAATCCAAGTTTCTCCTCAACGCTAACACCTCTACTACCTTTCAACAATTTCTCCTCTCTAAAATAATTCGCAATTGTCCTAAAGACCACTGGCTCCATACGGAATGCAACTCTACAATCCATTTCATGCTCTTCAAGGATTTCCTTAAGCTGCTCCCTGCCAGGTAGTCTGGACGTATGCCTTGGTTTTTTTCACTTTGTGTACTAGCAGACAATAGATGTAAAGTAGGTAAAACAACAACATCATGTCATCATCCTCTCCCCTCCTTCTTTTAGTTCGAATCACCCTTCTTAAACCCATTTGGCCACTAATCATTTGAAATAAATAAACAATATAGTTTTTCACTTGCAACAAATGAATCTGCAAAATAGTAGTGGGGGGGGGGGGAGAAATCAAATTCTAAACATAGAATTCAAGCTAACAGTCAACATGACATGGAACACTTCTTCAAATGCTTAGTTAAGAGGCAACTATATAACCAGAAACATAAGCACAAACCACACAAAACAGCTACTGAATTTGCTATAATCTAATGCGTGGCTCCTACTTGCTGCAGTACTAAATCGTTTTAAGTAGATTGTGGTAACACGTGAGTTCTGTGGTAGGTGATATGCAATGCCACTGGCAGGTGACATATGAATCTGCAAAATATGCAATGCCACTTCTGCTCCTCAGGTGCATCAAATTATTCTTCTTGCACTTATGTTTGTTTTTAAATCATGTGCATGTTTCCAGTGTCGTCTTTGGCAAAAGAAATTCAGATCTCCGGGTATTCAATTCTAGATTAGAAATTGCTACTTAAGTGCTTACATTTGGCTTGTGTTACTGTAAAACCTCATGTTTCTTTGTTGGATCAGCTTCCTATGAACACAGGTTGAGTTGGAACGTGTTAACCTCGATGTATATATACATCACTGTATGCAGAAACAAGGACATTTTGATGAGTCACGGCGGCCCGATCTTCCGATAGGTTCGATTTGGTTCGTCGTGAGGACGTTGACGCTTTGAGGCTTCCGACCAACAGATCGTCACCTCGCAATTCGCTACACCCGCACGCCTGTCGTTATCGACCACGCTTGCACGCGATCGACCTTACCACGAAGGTTATTGTTCCTACAAGCAATCGAAGCAACTCACAAGAACAAGGTAGATGCAATCTGAATTGTATTGCGGATATAGATGAAGTTTACAAGTGGGGTTCCTCAAACCGATAATCGCATAGCTGCGCATTGGCGAATAATCTAAGAAAAACCACCTCTAAACTATGGCGACTATCAGATATATATAGGGGACGTGAGGAGGTCGACCTAGGGTTGTGCGGTAGTGGGGTGAGGCGTACACAACACGGACTCGACCTCGCCACGTTTACAAAGTCCTATTAGTTTCCAAACGGTGACGCAACACCTAGTGTCATGTATCTCGATAGAAGACTTGGTCGAGGGTGGCCCTATGGGGTCTTGAGGAATACGTGCTATGTTTGGTCGTAAATTGTGTCCAACGAGTCCAAGCGGTCGTAGGTCTTCTTGAATCGGTCAGTAAATGGCAAGTGCGGAGTGGTCGTGACCTTCTTGAATTGGTCGTAGTCCTAAATTCCTAAGTACAAGTAAATCATCTCCATTAGGCAAACATCATAGAGTTCTCAAATAATACACTCGACCCTAGAAACGAATTTACGATAAGTAAGTTGACGAACACGTTCCGAGTAATTGGACGGACTCTTGTAATTGGAATAGCAAGCATAGCAATTGTGGTTGTATCCATAGGGTCATGCCCTTATCATCCTCCCTTCTTGAAAACAAAGCCGTCCTCGGCTCTTGATAAGTGAAAATAGGATAACAAAGAAAACAAGGTGTATGCATGGTATATGTATCGTCATCCGCTTTAATGGTTCTTCGTTGTTGCACAATTAATGTTTTAAAATAGTAGTATTCATAAAAGCTAATTGTATTATTAGGACAAGAATAATCATATATATTAATGAGCAAAACAAAATTTCTCACACAGCAATTATTGCAACTAGTTTTGCAAATGTAAGTGAAGCATTTATACAATTCAAATATCTGAAGTTGTAAACTTGCAGTGGTAGTATATATGAGCAAATCTACGACCTTCGGGTTTATACAAAGTTCATCCATATAAACATATTTCAATTGAGCGTTAGCAAATTCATCTAGTAAGGGTGAAAAGATTTGAAAGTTTTTCCATACTTCAACATCATTATGCAGATTGTCAATACTAGATGGTGCAATAAGAGATGAACACATAGCCATTGGATGATCACTAAAGGTTATTTTCCTCTCATAATAAACAAGATCTCGCACACAAGAATTGTGGTTCAAAGCGAGAAGCTTCAATTCATCTATGTGATCACCAGTTATGCATATTCGATATACAAGAAATTGATTGTTTACTTCATAATCTCCAATCAAATTAATCTTATATCCAGGGGTATACGCACTAGACAAGGAGATTGTACTTGCAATTTCAGAAACTTTCTCCATAGCATGTGACAATCTCATAGGTGGCTCTAACATAATGTAACATAAAGAATCAGCAGGATAAATTCTAGTCAAAACTTCTTTATGTCTAACCAATTCTACAGTATCACGATATGTGATGGACTCATCACATGAATCACTCAACACAGTGGGCAATTCAATTATGTTATCACATGGTGCACTCAAGTCAACAGGTAACTCAACAATTTACCACATGGTGCACAAAAATCAATACAGGTTTGAATTCTCTACGTGGAATATGGGCATATCAGAATTGTTTTCCACTAATTTTTGCTCTAAAATAGCATGAACAGCGGGCAATTGTAGTTCTTTACAAACATACTCACCTTGTGTGATGATAGTACCATGATCCTTACCTTTTTGGCTCTCCTCAAATGATATAGGTGCATCCATCTCCTCATCTTCCTTCTCAACCAATGGAGTCGATGGTTCAATCAGCTCATTCTCCTCTTCGGCATGGTTCCCAACTCCCTGCAAGTTGTTAGTCACAGAAAAAGACACAAACATAGGCTTGTTCTCATGTTTTCTATCATCAAGTATTCTTAATTTCTCCTCAATCTGACATTCAACGTTACAAGCAAGTATAAATAACTGAGAGAGAGAATTATATTCTTTATGAACAAGAATGTCCTGAATTTCATGATTAAGTCCACTTAAGAATCTATTTTCGGTAGCTTCAGCATGTTCCTCTAACCCACAACGCAACAAATGAGCTTTCAATTCATGATAGTATTCCTTACAGTTCTACTACCTTGATTTAAACGCTGTAATTTCTTACATATATCACGTTTAAAGCGGGAGGAACAAATCTAGCACGCATAGCTACCTTCAATCTATCCCATGTATCGGTGTTGAACGAATTAACTACTTGATCCCACCAAAAGATAGCAAAATCTTTAAATTTCTTGGTGGCTTGCCTAACTCTATGCACTTCAGAACTAAGTGAGTATTAAATTTACATTCTCCGTCATCTCCCAATCTAGATATATTTCAAACATCGTAAGCACCGCAAAAGATGGAATAGAGAACTTAACTTTAGCATATGGATCATCATTAACACGTGCATTATGTTGTTGAAAGTTGTTACCTCTCATACCTTGACGGTTGAAGTTCGTACGGTTCGTTGTCGTTCATCAAAGGTGTCGTGGTCGTGCATCTCATTATCATTATCAAACTCATGGTCATGGTCGCACCATGAGGTTCCACGACCAGTGTTTGGTGGTCGGTTCACCATTCTTCGAGCGTGTAGTGAGCGCCGCAATACTATCGTTGATTGAGCGTTGTAAAGTGGTCGTGGTAGCTTGAAGCTTCTGTCGATGAACTCATTCATGGTGGTGCGTTGTTCATCCAAGAGCGTCATGAACTCTCCCTCAAAACACACTCTTGCGCATCCAATTCTTCACGACATGGTTAGTAGGAGACAAAAGATAACACAAAGGTATTATCCCTATCAACTACTAGGTGGTCGGAAGGTGGAGTCACACACTCTCACGCGTCTTACCAAGCTCTTACGAGTTTCTTACCAAATTGCCGCAGGTGGTCTGATCTGAGAAGGTGGGATGTATGACCACGGCAGAGGCGAATGCGAGGATCAATCTAAGGGCGGAAGTATGTGGAGCTCGAAAGGCAATGTTTAGTAGCAAGGAATAGCAATAATGAAATCAGATTAGCAAAGTGAATAAAAGTCAACAAAGAAATCACGATTCTTTGGCCCAAACGCGTTCCTAGAACTAGCTCAAGCAAACGGAAGGATATGGTAGATACAAACACAATCGGATCCAAAATCACAAAGCAACTTTTTTCCTTCTTTTTTGCACTCTTTGATTTCTTTCCTTTTTTGCACTCTTTGCTTTCTTTCTCTTTTTTGGTGCAAAACCCAACCTAGGTTTCCTTTTTTTTTTTGCGAATGTGACCTTGACTCAAAACTCTTCAAAACCCTTTTCGGGTCTATGGATATATATGGGTCACAAACTTTTCCGAGAGCAGGGTACAAAGGTAATTAAAAGATACTCTCTCTCTCGAACTTTAGCTATGGGAAAAATTCGACCCAATCGATTGTTTTCGACCAGTGGTGGGGTGTCCAGAGCAACAAGATAATAAATAGGGTTGTCGGACACGAGTGGTTGGTCGAATCCGACCAGGCGTTCGTTTCCGACCAGGTGGAGAAGCCGAATCCGAGTAGGTGGTCGTATGGGGGTGGTGTTGTGGTCGTAATGGGGGTGTCTAGATGATCGACACAGCAAAGACTCGACGCTAGAAACTAGATTACGACGATTAGACCAGCAACAAAGACACCGACGATGGACTCAAATTCAACAACGCGAAACTGAAAACACAATTGTGAAGGCACAAAGTGGTTTGGACAGCGGAATAATTACGATCTAAATTTTTTTTTGTAGGGTAATTTTCTGGACTCTAGGTGATGGAACAAAACTCACAAAAAGGGGATAAACGAAATTACCTAACGGGCAACCTTAGCTCTGATACCACTTGATGAGTCACGGCGGCCCGATCTTCCGATAGGTTCGATTTGGTTCGTCGTGAGGACGTTGACGCTTTGAGGCTTCCGACCAACAGATCGTCACCTCGCAATTCGCTACACCCGCACGCCTGTCGTTATCGACCACGCTTGCACGCGATCGACCTTACCACGAAGGTTATTGTTCTTGCAAGCAATCGAAGCAACTCACAAGAACAAGGTAGATGCAATCTGAATTGTATTGCGGATATAGATGAAGTTTACAAGTGGGGTTCCTCAAACCGATAATCGTGGCCGCAGTTGGCGAGAATAATCTAAGAAAAACCCGCCTCTAAACTATGGCGACATTGTATATATATAGGGGACGTGAGGAGGTCGACCTAGGGTTGTGCGGCCGTGGGGTGAGGCGTACACAACCTAGACTCCGACCTCGTCACGTTCACAAAGTCCTATTAGTTTCCAAAACGGTGACGCAACACCTAGTGTCGTGTATCTCTGATAGAAGACTTGGTCGTAGGACTGGCCCTATGGGGATCTTGAGGAATACGTGCTATGTTTGGTCGTAAATTGTGTCCAACGAGTCCAACTGGTCGTAGGTCTTCTTGAACTGTCAGTAAATGCAAGTGAGCTGGTCGTGAACCTTCTTGAATTGGTCGTAGTCCTAAATTCCTAAGTACAAGTAAATCATCTCCATTAGCGACATCATAGAGTTCTCAAATAATACACTCAGCCCTAGAAACGAATTTACCTGATAAGTAAGTTGACGAACACGTTCCCGAGTAATTGGACAGACTCTTGTAATTGGAATAGCAAGCATAGCAATTGTGGTTGTATCCATAGGGGTCATGCCCTTATCACATTTCTTCCTTTAGAATAGATAGATAATGCTCAAAGCTTCCATTAGTCTACAAACATTACTCAGCCAAGATAATGCTGCAGAACTTCATGTATTCGTATTAATCGACAATGCAACATATGAATTGAGGAGCATTTATTCCTACGAACTGAGAAGTCACATGCGCAACTTGTGGAAATGGAATCTAACGATTCCTCTACTGGTCCTAAGAAAAAAACACAAACCGTACGAACTCCACACGCACTGCCATTGATAGATAGACCTGTCCATCATCTTTTTTCCTTTGGGAGTCTAACAAAAAAATTAGCGAATGGAAAAATAGGGTCCAATTCCTCGACAAAACACACGAAATCCAGCAAGAATATGATGAGAGCCTAACCACAAATAAAGACACACCAATCAAAATTCAGCAACCAAAGGAAAAAATAACTCTAAAATCTCCGTACTATCCGCCCCAAACTTGCAAGGATTAAACCTCTTCTAGGAGCAATTTAACAAGTCATAGATATATTTAGAACGAGAAGATCAAAGGAGGCATTTCATCTAGATTGGGGAGAGGTTGTTGTTGACAAACTGGCACAACGTCTCCTTCTTGTCCCCGAGCTTCTGGCAGACCTTGCCGTCCTAGAGGCAGCTCCAAATCTTGACCCAGTTCTGGGAGTTCTCCACCCTCCTCTGCAACCACGTGAAGTGCCTTCGCCTCTGGTTCGGAATTTTCTCTCTCCCCGGTCGGATCTGCGAGAAACTGGTAGAGCTAACTGGATCTGCGACAAACCCTAGAAATTGTAGGAGGGGGAGGAGGAAGAGGAGACTAACTAGAGGAGGAGGAAGAGGCAGCGACGGGCTCCGTGCCACCTGAGTCAAGGGGGAGAAATGGGGAGGCGGCGTCGTTCGGAGGAGCTACGACGAGTCGCGAGACACAGTGACGGGGAAGAAACACTTGTCCAAGGTGAGGCGCGTTACCCCCGTGGATTGGGTTAGAACAGGGGAGGGAATCACGATCCCGGGAGTTATCCAAGCAATGAAAACGGATTGGTCCGGGAAAACTTCCCCCGCCGGGATGATCCCCGTGGATGGATCCCTATCCCAGCCTTTTCAAACAAAGCCTTACTTTGTTTATAACTTGGATAATCCCTTCAGTAATTTAACTTAAAGCACACTCAAAAGTATCATTCACTAGATCATACGAAGCATACTTAGAACATCAAATGTTATTCGTGAGAGAACACGCCATGCTAATCTTGATGAATGACGAGTGAGAGAGAGATTTTGACAACATAAGAATGAAAAATATCCTAAGTATCATAAAAGTAGGTGCTAGCAATGCAACTAAACACTCATAGACAACAATGTATGTAAAGAGAAGCCTAGTGCATTTGATACGAAAATTGTGAAGTAGTTTTTGTTTCAATTTATTGCAACACTAACAATGCAAATCACTCAATAGTCCATCCGCATATTTACCACTAATCCATCAAAATAAACAAATGTGGCATTTTTTATTGAAACCCATCAAGCGAAAGCAAAGCTGTTAGTGAGTGTGCGTGAGACCAGACGTTACCTTTGCGACGATGTGGGCGAATTTACTGGCGTCTCGGCGGCGTGCTCCGGGGAGGAAACAACCAAAAATTTCTTAAAATTTTGAATTTCTGAAGTTGTTGGCTTAAGTTTGAATTATTGCCCAATTCGAAAAGAATTCCTCCCTTTCCGTTTTACCTTTTCATTTTTTTTTCTATTTTCCTAGCCCAGAGGCACCTTTCTCCCAGGCGCCTCTCCACATCCTCACCGTGTCGCCTCGTCCTTCGCCTACGCCACGCACTGCCTTCATCCCCGTCAACCCATTCCACCACCTTCACCCACGTCACCTCACCATCCACCTTCGCAACACCATTAATGGCCCGCGCTAGCGTCGCTCACCTCGCGCTTCATCGCGCCACCTACTCGACACGCCGCACACACTGCGTCCGGCTTCTCCATGACACACCATCGCGCCAATGAAGCGCCCTCGTCATCGCGACGTTGCCATACACCCGCCTTAACTCCGCACGTCTCCAGTCCCGCTCCGCCGCACACGTAGCCGCCACGCGCCATATCCGCACGAGCTGCGCACTGGCGCCACCACTTCCTCACACTATGAAAGCCCACCAACCCGCGCCTACTTGGTCATCAACACCTCCCGAACCCCACCCCATCACCTTTCTTCCCCAACGGCGACGAATCACTTGAATTTCCGTCGCCCAACCTTTCTTCCCCGACGCGTCCGAAGGCAATCCCACCACCACCAACTCGTCCTTCACCTCCTAACCTCGCACAACCACGACGTCTCCACCCCGAAACTTCCCCATCCCCTCCGCCCCTATCGTCACGCCACCCACGGTTCACATGGCTAGGCCGCCTTTGTGCATCCCACACCCCACCACCACCTCCCCCACGGTCCCCTTCACTCACCGGTGCTCAAGCCCAGGCCAATTTGGCCGGAGCACCACAGAATCACCGCTGCCTTCTTCCTCTGCTCCGGCCTTGCACCACTGCCGCCACCACCCCATCCCCGAGACACCACCGCTAGCGCAAAACCCAACAGTGGGTTGCACACATTGCGGTGATGCTCTCTGCACCACTTGGCATTGCTACCCGCCACCAGAGCCATCGCATTCGCCGTCGACCCCGCTGCTGCTGGCTCGAGTGAGCTAGAGCATGCTTTGGCCCGACGCCAAGCGCAACTCAAGTTGCCCAAAGCTGGCCTTAGGCTTGGCCCATGAGGCAAATGGCCCAATGAATGTTGGGCTTAGCCCAACATTGTGCTTTTGCACTGTTCCAAGACTAGTCCAAAAACTAGTCTAATACTATTCATAAGACCATTACTGTTCACAAAAACTGTTAGCACACAACAAAAAAATCCGACAATGTTTATCCAACCTAATCCATAGTGAATAGTGTTAACCTGCAGACCAGGCACCCAATAAATTCTATTTGCCACACCACTTTTCTTTATATCTTTTTTGAAATTATTTATTTCATGTTGTTTGTAGCTCGCTCCTTGTTGGGCCTGAATTTTTGTTTGAAATATTTTATTTTGTGTTAGGTCCTGACTTCAACGACCAAGCTCCGGAAAACGCCGGACAAGACGAGTTAATAGAAGACTTTGAGTAACGACGCAAGTCATATTCATTTGATCATTTTTAGCCTATTTTTATGTACCTTTATTATTACTTTCATTACCATATTTATGCCAATTACTTTAATATTGAAAGAATACTTTTGAATGCCATGATGAGTAGATGAATCTTATCACCCCACATACAAGCCCACTTGTTCTCTTGTAAGTCATATTCGCCTTGACAAGATTAAGTTACATAAGATATTGATAAATATTCGGCATTGTCACACAATGTGTTTTATCAAATACTGAAAAAGAGTATTGGCTAACAGCCAATGGTTTTGGTGGAGAGTTAAGGGTTGAGACCAGGAGGTTGGACAACCCAATAGACTTGATAAAAGTGAGTCAAAGGTGAGATCAAGTGGTGGACAACCACGAGTTGGATGTTGGTTTATTGCCTCACTGTAAGACAAGAGCTAGAACTTTGTGCCAAATAACAGACACATAACTCGCTTAACCACGGGTTTGGTATATCTAACTTAGCTTAGTACACTACTCTTCTAATTGAATATTTATAGGATGACACTTGCTCTTGTTGTATAGAGCAGCCACGGTTTGGGGTGAGTTAGGAGTGGTCCGGTTAGGACACTTTTTGAAATACACAACGGTAGGAACAATTAGCGTTAGACCACATACTTCACCATTGGCTGGTGATTTCCCGATGGCTGTATTGTCCAAGGACCTACCGCGTAGAGGCTAGAAAAGTTGAGTAGTGGAAATGCCTTGTTATCTCAACTTAGTCGCACACTATCAGGTTGCGTGTATATAGCTTTACAGTATGAGTTTGAGCTATCTTGTGGGTAAAGTTGGGCAACTCTGCAGAGTATAATAAATGGCATTCGGATACGCCATGCATCCGGTTAATGAAGCTATGTTCATGGGTGATTCCAATATATGAGGCATAAGTAGAGATTTTGAGATGTTAAGATGGTAATCACAATTGTTGAGTAAACCCCTAAGGTTATATTAGTATGATTTTGCTATTTTAACTCAAATGATGCATGCACATATACCTGATATGGTAAACCCTAAACAATCCATTGAACTCCTAGAATGTAGTTAATTAGCTTTTTCATATGGCTTGCTGAGTACGATTGTGTACTCATACTTGTTTAATCAACTACAAAAGAAAAACTGGGAGAACTCTAAGGATCTTGTTGAACTCGACCACACCTAAGCGTGCCTGTGGTTTGGAAGTTCTTTTGTGTTCTAATATATTTAACTTTGGGCTTGTATGCCTATGTCAGTGTTAAAACTGGCTGTTAAGCCTTAACCTTGTGTAATAAAAGTTTGGATTTTATTATAATCGAAAGCTTGCTTATGATGCTATTTCTTACTTCACAACTGCACATCCTAGGTGGTTGTGAAAAGTTTGACGGTCCCAAAAATATGGTCGTTTTAGGGGACCCAGTTGGTGAGGAGGATGGACATCGAGGGAGTCCTTGTCTAGGCTGAGGTCGTCTATGGCGACAGCACACGACGTCCAGGTGTTCGATCCACGCTGTCGCCGACGTAGGGTGCCCAGGTTCAAGAGGAAAGGAAAGGTGAAACTGATTAGTGCAATAGAAAGTAATTTAGGGTCCTCTCTACAAAAACAAGCATCTCGATGTGGTTTAAACTATATTGCACTTTAATGCAAGGGTTCGAGTGAATACTCCCCCGACACCTCTGCACACTTCCATCTGGACCATGTATATTTGATCGGATGCTTCAAGAAAACCCCACTATTGGATCGTGAATTTTATCTGCGATCTCTTTCGGGTGAGCTTAAATGACAATACACTATAACGCGATGGTTGGTACGGAACTCTCGTGTGCCTCGATTTGGACTGTGAATGTTCGATCGAATGGGTCTAAGAACCCTAGCATGCGCATCGCAAAATTTGCCTATGATCCCCATTGTCGCCATCGCCGCCATCGTCGCCTTTGTATGGCAAGGGCGACGACGGTGCCTCCTCTTCCTCTACGACCCGCGAGGACGGTATAGCCATTAGCCAGTGATAGCCCGTTGCTTCCATGATGCTGCTCTTCTTATTCTCTATCGTGTGCAACTGTTGGGATTAGTGAGTTTTCAGGCTGCAAAAGATGGATGCTATACGCATGGGCAAGGAATGATGCAAGAAGTAATTATGATCGCCAAGTCGCCATGGTTGCAAAAGAAGAAAGCTTGGATTCTTCTTAAGCTTGATATTGCAAAAGCCTTTGATACCGTTTCGTGACCTTTTCTCTTGGAAGTTCTACAACATAGGGGGGTCAGCCCTCGTTGGAGGGAATGGATTTGCATTCTTCTCTCTTCGACTAGTACAAAAATTCTTTTAAATGGAGAACCTGGACATAGCATTCTCAATGAGCGTGGATTGAGGCAAGGTGACCCATTGTCACCCTTACTCTTTATCTTGGTGATGGAGGTTCTGAATAAACTATTTCAAAAAGCTGATGATCTTGGATTATTTGATCCGATGGGTCAAAGAGCCATCAAATACCGAGCTTCCTTTTATACTGATGATGTTTGGTCTTGTCTCGCCACAACAACATGACCTCCTATCGGTCAAGGAAATTCTTTATATTTTTGGCGGGGCATCCGCCTTGATCACCAACTTGGAGAAATGCTTTGCAATGCCTATCTGTTGCTTAGAAGAAGACATTCAAGCAAACTCTAATTTATTCAATTGCAAAATATCTGATTTTCCTTGCAGCTATTTGGGGCTTCCCCTGATTGTTAGAAGGCTCCGAAAGATGGACTTCCAGCCGTTGTTGGATAAGCTCTCCCTTAAGCTTTTAAAGTGGAAAGGCTCCCTTCTTTCTATGGGAGGCCGACTGGTGTTGGTCAAAGCCGTTTTAACCTCAATGCCTATGTATCACCTCATGGCTATGACATTGCCTAAGTGGGCTCTCAAGACTATTGATAAAATTAGGAGGAGCTTTTTGTGGACTAGAGAAGAGCAGGCAAATGTCTTGTTGCTTGGAGTTGTGTTTGCAAACCCCTAATATATGGAGGGCTTGGCATCCAAAACCTGCAGACCGTGGGGTTTTCCTTGCAATTGAGATGGCTTTGGTTGCAGAGAGTTGATAATAGTCGAGCATGGTTAGAGCTTCGATGTCAGCACAACCAGGTGGTCATTTCCTTATTTCAAGCATCTCTCAAATTTGTGCTCGGAGATGGTCGCAATGTCCTCTTCTGGACTGACCATTGGTTAGAAGGAAAACCTGTTAGCTTCTATGTCCTAACATTTTTCAGCTAGTGGGGAAAAGAGTTAAAACTACTAGAACATTAAAAGAGACATTACTTGATTTTACGTGGATGAATGATATCTAGGGCAACTTGTCTGTCTGTGCTATTGAAGAATGTATTTGCCTCTGGAGGTTTCTCTCGAGCGTGCACTTGCAAGAAAATTCACAAGACTTGATTTAGTGGAAATGGTCTTCATTGGCCTATTATACTGCCAGCTCTACGTACCGTGCCTTTTTTCATCGAGCTATGCGTTTTCTAGGTGCTTTTATTTGGAAATCCAAAGCCCCTTTAAAGATAAAATTCCTTGCCTGGCTTGCAATTCTGAAGAGGACTTGGACTGCTGATAGACTTCATAGACATGGCCTACAACATCCTGCAGCCTGCGTAATGTGTGATCAGGAGTAGGAAACTGTCGACCATTTCCTGATCAGCTGCGTTGTAGCAAAAAGAGATCTGGTTTGCCATTCTTAGCCTCTCAAATCATGGCCCTTTGGCACCCACTGCATCTCTTCAGGTCATCGAATGGCGGTCACATATTAGAAAAAAATTTCAGAAGAAGGATAAGTGTGGACTGGACACTCTTGTGTTCCTGGTCATGTGGACGATTTGGAAGGAGTGTAATATGCGAATTTTTAATAACACGAGCAACCCGTTGTCGCTACAAATTGATGCAGTCAAGCAGGAAGGAAGACAATGGATTATAGCCAGAATAGCCTGCTTGAAATATTGGTTACCTTAGGTCTTTCTTTGACCGTTGTTTTTTTTTCTTCTAGCCTTTTGGCCGTTATTTTTCTCCTATTTTTCTTTCTTACTAGCACTTTGATGCTAGTTTTGTACGTAGATACCTTTTTTTTATATCTATTAATGGTATAACACGCAAGCCTCTTGCATGTTCTAACAAAAAAAATTCACCGTGGCTATTGCTTGTAAGGTGGTGTTCGAGCTGGTTAACGTGAGTTACATAGATGGCTGCGGCATGGTACACATGCCTCTGCGAGATCAAGAAAAGTAATTTGATCAGTATTATGGACTTATGGTGTCGTACATTGACCAGGCTTCGAATAGTCCCTTCATTCCGCTACAGCCTACAGGGAAAAAAAATAGTCCCGGCAGTTACCATGTTTTTGTTGAATTTTGGCCAAGAACTCTAGCACCACTTCAGGAGGTAGACACCAGAAAACGATGCCACTTCTTTGCCAACCAGCCACGAGCCGGTTCCTACAATATCATGTTCGAAATGCAAAAGTAACGTTGTGAATTGAACAGTCCGATGTTTTAATTTATCTTAACGCTAATTGCGTACTTCGTATTAAAAACATGTTGCGTGTTTGGTTAATTGTACCTAATGGTACATGTTAATGATGGTCATAGAGAAGACCATCCATGTGTTTTATTGCTTGAAATGAAACATCCTATCTTTCATGCTCATGTTGAGACACAAATTTGATGAATTTTTCCTTTGTACACTGAACCATTCCATGTACCAAAAACAACTGATCCACATGTTATAGGACCATCGTATTCCATGCAACCACATCCCACCAATAAAACACACTCTTGATTAAGATTATTCTAATTCAATTCATCACTCAACTAACACAGATTGCTGCATTTGAAATCATGCATCTAGGATGAGCTATTTTCCCAATCCTACCTTCCATACCACGCCTTTGCCACTAGTAAGCTCCTTCTACTAGCGGGAAGGAAGAGACAAAGCTACTAGGTTGGGGGGAAGCTTTGATGGAATGATGGTAGTAGCGTTGGTACGTAGAAACTAAAAGCATGAAGGGTATTTTGGTAATTTCCCCTTCTCTCCAAGATTTTAAATCGTGGGTGTTTTGAGTGTTTTTTTACTCAACGTTGTGTATAAAACTATACATGTCAACAGCGACGGAGCTTTGGTGAAATTTCAGGGGGGCCAAACTGCTTAGGCCAAGGGCCGTTGTCTGGACTCGTAGATTTATATTTGGGAGGAATTCAAATCGAATATAGCATACTAGCACTATCAAATGCAACATCTTTTCTGTACTGGGAATACTGTTAAATACTTGATTTCTTGTTCCTTTCTTATCCTGCCAACGAACAAGTAGGAGCCACGGCAACAACTCAGGTTCTACTATATACTCAGGGAATACTATTGAATACTTGATATGTTGAATTTGCTAGGGGGCTACGGTCAACGTTGGCCTTAACGATGCTCCGTCCCTGCGTGTCAAAAATGACATGTAGCAAAGCCAGGTAGACTATATATGAAAAAATAGCGTGTAGCAAAGCCAGGTAGTTTCGGGTGTCAAAGGGCAAACACTGCACTGTCATGACGTCGTATAATTAATTCCCCGCTTCCCCTTTATAATGACCATGGAACAGTAACTCAAATTAAAAACTCAATATATCAATTATGCATTATTTGTCTCAAGAAACACACATTAGTTTCTTACTACAAACTAGACGATGTAACTCTCTTCAGCTGTTAGTATCTATGAGATATGAATTAAACCCGATAGATTTAAGATGATAGATGATAAAATCTAAAATTCAACTTTCATCCTCTAAACATATCCGAAGTTACAAGGCTGAAAAAACCATGTCTAATTGACCCAAAAGCCTACAGCAGCACACAAGTGACAGCCTACGGCCAAACAACACCCACACCCCGATTCTTAGCACCCTGATTCTTAGGGTTAGGGTTTTAGAAAACCCCCGCGTATGGACAAATCAACGCGGATCCAACGGCCCAGCCCACCCCAAATCGGTTCAAAGCCTTAGCCGGCGCGAATCTCAGCGCCGCCCGCGATAAAAGTCGCCCAGCTCCCCACCGTTTCCCCCAGCTCCGCCTCCCTCCGCTCCTCCTAACGCACTCAACCCTCCCTCTCTCCTCTCGCTCGCGCGGCGCAAGAAGAAGAGGCTAAAACCCTAGGGAGCGAGGCGGCGAGCGAGACGGTGGTCTTTTGCGATGACGGCGCCGGCGGACAAGGGGAAGAAGGCCAAGACCGACGCCGAAGGCGGCGAGGAGAACGAGCAGATCGACGGCGCCCTTGTCCTCTCCATCGAGAAGCTCCAGGAGATCCAGGACGAGCTCGAGAAGGTGAGCCGCGCCTCTGCTTGTCCCTCGAGTTTGGGGGCTATTTTTGGTGCGCTGTGATGGGTTGGGGGGTGGTTAGTGCGGCTGGTTTGGCGGTGGGTGTAGGGTTTGGATCGGGGGTTTGTCCGCGCAGAACTTTCTAGTTGTCCCAAAGGTTTGGTTTTGGCGAATTCCGTTACGAAATTCCTGGGATTGGGGGATGGAATTTAAGTGGTAGGTAGTGTTAGAGCGTGAGGTTTGTGCTGGAATTCATCCCGCCTTGTGGTTGCTGTGTTGCGGATTACCCTGTGGCGCTGAACTTTCTAGTTGTCCCAAAGGTTTGGTTTTTGCGAATGCCGTTAGGAAATTCTTGGGATTGGGGAATGGAATTTAAGTGGTAGGTAGTGTTAGAGTTTGTGCTATAGACTGATGCGTGAGTTACCTTGTTGCAATTATCTGTTACTGACTAAAGTTATATCGAGCAGCATGTAAATTCGGGTTTTAGGATATATACTATTACTGTATTGGAAGAAATATATCGATGTTCCAAACGGCAGTTGGCGGAGACAGCGCTTAGGTGGTCTCAGTGTGGATGCCAGATAATGGTTTATGTTGGACATGTTCCTGTGAGACAAATTAGTAACTTTTTTGGTTCAAAAACACAAAACATGTAGTGTATCATTAAAATTTAAAACTTTGCCTACCATGTCCTACATGTTGATTGCCATGCCCTGTGTGTTGGCCGCCTCTGCCACATCACCTGCTGGCTGCTGTGACAGATATGTTGGCTGTTATACCCAACTTGTCTGCCAACTTGTTCAAAAACAGAATTTTTGGACAACTCAAATAGCTTAGCGGTTACTAGTCAGTACAATTTGCAATCAAAATTTCCCAATGGAAATAATTGTGGAAATATCTGAAGTCGCATACCAATGTAGTTGACTCCAATTTTACCATTGAAATGAAAATGGCATTCTTAGCTTTGATCCCTGTCTTATCATTGGTACTGTATAATCTCTAAAACTGACTCCCCTTTATACCTTTCGCCTAATATGGCGCTGCACTTTTTTGGAAGATATTAAGTTGATCCATATTATATTTTTAATTTTGTAAGTGATCCATATTTCTTTTTCTTCTTTTGAAGAGTTGTCCTGTGCAACCTTGTTCTTGCAGTGGGAATAACCATAGACTGTCAGAAAAAAAAAGAATTACCTGTCATGCTTATGTCTGTTTTATTCATTGTTGACAGGTCAATGAGGAAGCAAGTGATAAGGTTTTGGAGGTTGAGCAGAAATACAGCGAGATTCGCAGACCTGTCTATCTTCGAAGGAGTGACATTATCAAAACAATCCCAGACTTCTGGCTGACAGCGGTTCGTAGACTACCATATTCTACAATAACTAGCTTCCATGTTTTGTTTTGAAGTGTTGATCAACATGGTCAGATTCTTACCTCTCATCATATGTGCTGTTTATAGTTTCTGAGTCATCCTCTGCTCAGCGAGCTTTTGACTGAAGAGGATCAAAAGGTATCATTGTTCTCTACTATAAAAATTGATTTCAGTATTTTTTTGAAGGCCACAGGCTTTGCCTAGGCTGCCTGAAAGAAAATTGATTTCAGTATTACCTGAAAATTTGTATGAGCATACCCAGGGAAATAAGAAAGGAAAGCTTCACATATCCGGAACAGTTTTGTGGAATTTTTTAATAGATCTATGTAACATAGGTTCTTCTTTTGAGTTATTATAGATATTCAAGTACTTGGAATCTGTTGATGTGGATGATTCTAAAGATGTCAAGTCAGGCTACTCCATTACTCTTGTAAGTATCATTTCCACATGCGAATTATGATGTCTTCGTTGCTTCACTTGTGCTTACTTGTTTGTTTTTGAACTGGCAGAACTTCTCTGAGAATCCTTACTTCGAAGATAGAAAGCTTATGAAGACATATTCCTTTGCTGATGATGGAACAACCACAATAAATGCTAGTTCCATTAAGTGGAATGAAGGAATGGTATTGTGCTATTTTAAAAGCTATATCTCAGCACTGGTTTAGATGGAGAAAACTAATGGCTTTCTAATAATACACAGGGAACTGCAAATGGAAATGCTATTAAGAAGAAAGGGAACAAGCGGCCATTGGTTGAGGAAAGGTTAGCTGCATCTCTTCCCTTCGGCAAGATTGTGGCAAATTGTTCTGCAATCCATGAATACCTTGTTAGCACGTTTTATTGTTTACTATTTTCCAACTGGACGCTGATGTTGAAGTATTTGTTGTTGTCTTTCATATTTATAGTCATTTCCTTTTGACTCTATTTTATTGGGTGTTCATGCCATGGTTTAAATAATTGTAAATGGTTAATATTGTTACTTCTCTCTGGCCCAATATTCAGTTATTCCCGCGATGATCACTTACAGTTCTATTCTGTACGTCCTATAGTAATTTGTGAAATTCTAGTGGAAC
This sequence comes from Hsuehochloa calcarea, assembly GCA_036346395.1. Lineage (NCBI taxonomy): Eukaryota > Viridiplantae > Streptophyta > Magnoliopsida > Poales > Poaceae > Hsuehochloa > Hsuehochloa calcarea. The sequence goes on along the minus strand of CM070610.1, from coordinate 44,865,151 downwards.
TCTGAGCTACTCCGTTAGATACTCTACTACTGAATATCATTAGCAATTGTACAGGATCTTCACGAAAGTTGCGAAAGGCTGTTATACAGCTATTGCCATGCTGTGTTAAGTGGTTCCCTTCCGTAGTCTCGCTAAAAGAAAACAACTGGTGGATTTCATAGATGTGTTTTTTCAAAAGGACTTCCTAATATACTTATATTATAATTGAGTTGTTTGTCATGAATTTAAACCTCTTGCTATGGTCAGGTGATATACTGTTAAACTGCATTTTCTGGTGTAGGCCTTGTTGCGTGCTTGCTATCTTGTTCGAAAATATGTTAAAATAGCTTCTCTTCTGTTTTTCTTGCAGTTTCTTCACCTGGTTTACTGATACAGAGCACAAGAGTCTTGCTGATGGGGTGCAAGATGAGGTAACAAACTTATGTGGCTCGTCTGTCTTTTGTTTTTACAAAACTTCAAGTGATTTGATTTACCTCGTTCACTTGGCAACCTGGGTTATGAGTTCTCTGGTAGACGAGAAGCTTGAAGTTTTCGTTATGGCAAATTGTTTCTTGTGGGAATGTTTTCTGATATTTTAACTGTGCAGGTGGCAGAGATCATCAAAGAAGACTTGTGGCCCAATCCATTGAAATATTTCAACAATGTTAGTTTTTTGTTTAGATGAGTAATTTTATTTTATATATCCTTATATCTGGTCATTAAGATCTCTCATTGCAGGAGGTTGAAGACTATGGAGAGGATGAAGACGAAGAGGTAAGCTTTTTAATCTTGTTTGTATTATGGTTTATCTTGGCATTCATCTGGTTCTAAGAAAAGAACGAGTTTTTGGCAAATTTCGCTAAACATGTTATAGATCTGTGACCTCAAATCTAAACACTAGATGTACATCATATACGTGAATAATGACCAGTCAAATGCAAGACCATTTTTATAGTTTAGTTGAAAGCAACTACTGACCAGTTTTGTTTTTCATCTTTGATTGTACCTTATTTCTTCTTTTTTGTTTGCAGGGATCTGATGGTGAGGATGGTGAAGAGGAGGGTGAAGAGGAGGATGATGAGGAGAACTGAGCCCTTGATCCTGTATTTCAATGGCCCTGATCAACTGTTGTCTCCAGTTGGTGGATGCTGTGGCTCTGAAGGGCAAAATTATGTGACCCTTTTGCGAGATTGCTTCTTTTTCCTATTTGACTTAGCTGGAATTTACCCTTAGGAACCGTTTAATGCCTTATGAAGTACGTCGTGTTCTCGACTTAAAGGAGACATCTATATCATAATCTGGGTATATCTATTAAGGCAATTTGACCTGCTGATGTTGGTGGTTGATGTTTGTGCCGCAATGTTATGTCGCGTGGTATGCTCGCTTGTTGCCTGTCGCGTGTTGCTTTGCCTTCTCCATGACATGAGGTTGTGTCAGTATTATTGGTACTCTTTGCTTGTGAGTCGAATAGTGTGCTGGTAATGCTTGGCGATGTGAAAGAGCTAACGGCGTGTTTGGTTGGTTGTCACAGTGTGCCGCAACTTAAGGCACGTTTGACTTTCATAGCCAGGTGTGTTTTGATGCCAGACTTTTGGTATGTCATAAAAACTTAGCCTAGTGCCGAACTTGTTATAGACACAATTCTTTGTTATAGTGTTATAGTTTTGGCCAACGATTTTTGAGCCACAAAAAACTATGCTATGTCATACTTTGGCACAGAAAGTTTGGTATGGCTAGCAACGATGTCCTGAAACTGCACTCTCGCAACACCAGTCTAGTGTGCGGCTTGATTCCAAAAAAGGAAAAAAAGTACACTGCGGCTGCCCTGAGAGCAGGGTGCAGTAGGCATCTGGCGATGTGTTTGGGCTCAACGGAGCAGGTCTCAGCTTGTTGCACAGCGCGCCTGGTCGCGAGTCACTAGCACCTGACGCCTCCAGCAACCGCGGCAACCACACGGAATGCGCGTGTGTGTTCCGGGGGACGGTGAGTTTGTTTCCCTGTACGGCTTCCGCGCCCCGGATATCGGATCTCAAAATCAAATTCATTTTAAGTTAAGTGATTACACAGAAAGTATAATTCTAAACATGAAACAAAATCGATTTCAAAATTTCCGGATACGCGTCTCATGTTAGCTCTTAAAGATCAGTGACTAACGTGCAAATATCCAAACAACATTGATCACAACTATAGTCAAATATGTAAAAATTATTAGAATCAATGTTATAATTTCAATAAATAGGACCTTATGGCCTGATTTTTCATAAAGCGGTCGACCGGCCAAATCTAATCAGAATTAAATAAATCGCAGCGGAAGATAAACTTGGAAATAAAAGGAGAATATCAGGTTGGCATGTCCATACCCACAAGCAACCAACTGGAGTTAAAGCTGTTGCGTCTGCCATAATCATCATCATCTAAACAAACAGATATTCAAATTAAGTACAAAAGGTACTCGCAATTATTACACAAACTAATAAAAGAAATTATATGATAGAACTATCAAAAGGAGAGGAAATTATATATGCTAAAGGTTGACCAAAGGAGATGCTTTAATGGCTTAAGTTTTGCATAAAACATGCAAGTTTTCATCCTATTAATTTGTAAATACCGTTTATTAAGTACAATTTTGACAAAAGAATTTTAAATGACAATGATATAAACATAGATCAATAATATCAAAATGGCAGCCCACTTTGATAAACTAAACTGCATGACATACCTGTCATGTCGATACCAAGTTGTTTCCATGTCCAGTTTTAATTCAAAGTCTATCGATGATGTCAGTCAAAACCAAGTGTTGTCTGTAACCATGAACATAGCTATTCTAATAGTTATAACCTGCGCAGGGAGTACATCTTTACCACACGACTTGATCACCAGTAAGCCTCGGATAATGACACACTTCCTTTGGTGTCTTACGGGAAATCAAGATTCGATATTTTTAGCAAGAAAACCATATTGAATTGAATCACCCATGCACAATGAAATCCCGCTTAGTGCTAGCTATACCGCCAGTAAACAACGGGGCATGCAAGTTATGTTGGAGTGGCCAATGTAAGAAAGTTAGTATGTGAGTCAATTCCTCAACATCAAAATAAAACATCGCTCACTTGCACATTATATTCTTACATTGGGTTCCTACAGAACATATGATTTCACAGTCACATGCCCTCACACCACCTGTGTTTCAAATCAATATGACCCTCCCCTTACTTGACCAAGCGGCTCCCAACCAGCGTGTGGAAGTACGAGTAGTACTTGGAGTGACAGCCCAAAGTTTGGCCCTTAACTGTTCGGATAAGTCTTTCTTCTGAACCCGATTCTTGTGCACGAACGCACCCACACTACTAACCACTTGTACAAACCTAAATTAGTTTTAATTTAAACAAACTTTAGACTCAAAAACCAGATTCGAAGATCTGGTCCAAAAACATAAAAGTAAAACTTGTTCAGTGCTTTCCATGATTGACGAGATAATCCCGTCAACCAAAACTACCGAATCTATTGACTTGCATGGCTAAGCATTCATATAATTGATAAGTATTATCACATGACAACTAACTTAAGCATAACTGTATGAATTTATCAAGGATAACCTGTAAGAGTTAGGACATACCTAACTAGATTCAGAAATTATCGATATAACAAAATAGCATGCAAGCAGTATAACTGCAATTCAAAATACTAGATTATCAAAATCTGGGATCAACATAATGCAAGAGGATGCTTGCCTTGTTGGAAGTCCACTTGTTCACTCTCGGAGGCGTAATTGTTCACTTCGTGCAATTCGGAATCTAGAGAGAAAGCACGATAGCGAATAAACACCGATAAAGTCAAAAAAAATCCAAAATGCTCGAAAAATGCATGATATTTACATATTAACGAGATTATGATTTTATATGCATTTAGGTGAAAATTTTAGTTCAATTGGAGTTCATATTAATTTCTTATGGATTTTTGAAGTTAATTCAATTTCTAGTGTAACAATACTCCTTTTTTGAAATTAATTCGAATTCTGAATTTTTTTTGAGATAGTAACCTATTTCAAACCCATGCCCAATGATAGAACATTAGTAAAGAAAATCAATAAATTTGTTTTCACAAAAATTGGAGTTGAATAGAACTAGTTATGAATTTATGAAATTGAAACTACATCAAAATGGTCTACTGTTTTTTGACATGTAAATAATCTATTGACATGTAAATAATCTAACTCTTTCCTTCTAAATAATTGTACTCCTTTAGACTAAAAACTAATGGCTATCCACTAAGAGGTTTACTTACCGATCTTATGCATTCAACAAGGTTTTAGCTTTCAATCAAGAGGTATGTAAATATTGAATACTCCATTAACTAGTAAGCTTATCGACTGATTTTCAGATTATCTATCTCAATGTAGTGACCTAGTTGACATTCACAATGCTTGAAGCAAAAGACAGTAGGTTTTGCAAGTGGGTTCTACTAACAATTCAGGTTTTCTACTAATCCATTTCTCTTCTCTGCCCATTCAATTCATCAAAAGACCTTGCTATTTTGACAACCACTTTCCTCATCAATTCAATTATTCGTATTTGTTTTTGGATTGGGTTACTACTGGTAGATAAAGGTCCAACTGACTAATTGAATCAAGGAAAACTTCTAACTGCTAGAATTGGTCATGCTATTAACTTTCTAACAATTCTGTCTTTTTCAGAGTACTCTTTATACAACCTACAAAAACCGAGTTCTGAAATTGAGGTGTTGTCAAACATATTTCTTCATGGAAATCACTTAACCAATTGTCAATTAGGTTTGAGTAATCTAAAAGTAAATCAAAATGTCTATTATCAATGGTATTAAGTTGATTTACTGGTAGGCCCTAGTGTTTACTGGCAGAGACAAAGAACAGAAAGGTCTGTGCACAGGGGATGTGGTCGGCGGCTTGGGGCAGCACATGTCACCAGCGATAGTGAGGATGGTGGCGGCCGGAAGTGACAAAAATGGAACCAGTGAAGCATGTAGGTTCTAGGAGTAGTGGTGGCGTGGCTAGAGATGGATAGTGGCGGCCGGACGAGGGCGAGCGGCGGCTGGCCGTGAAGAAGAAACGGCATGACGACGCATGGGTGAGGTTGGAGCCTAATTGGGGGAAGCACGGGTACCGACGGAGCTACCTGGAGCACGTAGGGGTGATCGGCGAAGGCGGAGAAGCTTCAAGGTGGGTCGGCGACAACGACGATGATCGGCACGACCGATTCAACGTGGAGGGGTTGCTGTGGAGGAAGAGAGCGCATGTGAGATGTTGGGGGAGGTAGAGAGATGCCAGTAGATACTCCTGGAGAGAAGAATTGAGCGGAGGCTCGCTGGAGGAGGCGCGACAGTTGTGGTGGTGGTTTTAGGCCAGCGGTGGAGAAGAAGGTGATGTGCAGCGCTCCAGTGGCTGAAGCTCTGAATTAACAGAGGGGAATTGCTTCAGGCGATGAATGGCGCAACGTGATGCGGTCGGCCAAGTTCGGAGCTCGCTACAGCGTCCAGAACGACAATGAGTGGGTCGGCGGTTTGGCGGCCGGCTCTGGAGTTCTAGGGCTCTCGGTGGAGGAGGGATTGGAGAGAGGGAAGAAGAGGCTGGGGCTTGAATGGGGTAAAGGTGGCGAGTGCTGGCACGGAGGTCCACGACATGCGTGGCTCGTGTCCATGGCGAGAGTGGCGAGCAACTGCATGGCATGGCAGCGGCACGGGCGTGGCGCCGCTTCAGAGAATACAATGCTGACGAAAGGGCCCCGCTGGTAAGTAGGGTGAAGCAAAGCGGTGCGGTGCAGTCGGATCGGTTTGGTTCGTGTTCGGTCAGAGTTAGGTCCGGTCGAACCGGTTCAACATTAAAAGGCTGATTTAATTTCCAAACCTCTCCACTTTGACTGGCTGATAAAAATAGCAAATAAAATTAAAAAAATTATGAAATTTTGCAGAGAGGTTCCCGGGACAAAATAGAACTCATACAAATTTTATAAAACTACTTTTCATGATTTAATTACTTGTTTTAAAATCATTTACAACAGGGCTTTTAGAATTGGGATTTGAATTTTCTCAAGATTGATTTGAGTCCTAAAAATTTGTGAAAATTCATATTTATTCATGATAAATATTTTAAGGTTTAAAAATATTATTTTGTAGAGAATTTCATAAGTATTTATTGTTTTTTATTTAGAACTTTGATTGGAGTTATATGTTTAACTTTAATTTGAAAATTTACAAATGCCATAATTTGAATAAATGCTCCAGAAATCAAATGCATACCCATGAGATGCATAATAATTCAATTTAATAAAAATAGGGCTGTGACACGGGACGACCCGAATAGTTGGTTGGTCGTGGCGACCTGCGGGCGTTGGCAGTGAGGGCGTCGCCGGTGAAAGAAAGGCGGAACCGCGGTATCTGTATTACGCTGGCTGGTCGCCACGGCCGGCGTGTCATATTGGTGATCCCATGGAGCTCCAAGTTCCAGCTTCCAACAGCGTTGCAATTGATTGCATATATAGTTCTCTGCACTTTGGTTTGGAGTTATGTATGCTCGTGAGTTCATTCATCTCGTTTGCCCAGCTGTTGGTGTGATGTTGTTTCAGTTTCACACAGCACAGCTTTGTTGGGCCTGGTTCACCAAAACGACATCCCACTTCGTGGTGGTGGTATCGGACACTGCTACTTCCTCGTTTTCCCACTAACTAGTAGGGTACCCGTACGTTGAGACAGAATCCGATATTTAGAACGAAACAATTTTTGTACTATGCGAAGCATACCTATAAAGCTAAAGCTTTCTGAATCGGCTCCTACTGAAAATTTTCAATAGTCAAGAATGCAAAACAATTTTGCATTGCATTCCATGGCACAAAAGTTTTTTGAACAAAATTTCAAACTGCTGTTCAAAGCAAGCAAAAAACACAAAACAATTTTGCATTGCATTCCATGGCTCAAAAGTTTTTTTTAACAAAATCTCAACCTGATGTTCAAAGCAAGCAAAAAACACATATTTATAATGGAAAATTTAGGCACACATTCGAAGTTAGACCAAACAATTCTAGTAGCTTAAGTCATGCACACATTTGCTATCAGAATCCCGAACCAATGATGTTTTTTTTATGTAAACCAACCAAAACATGTCCATTAACGAATTGGCTCCCCATATCAACGTGTCCTAGTTAGATACCCATGCATTGCGGAAGTTGGCGGAGGAGGAGGAGCTGAGAACCGTGGCATGAGAGGGGGACGCATGCGGCCGATGGAGCAGTTGTTGTGGGAGGTGAGGAAGGAGGTGACGCCGCCGCCTCCCCTGCCGGCCGCGTCGTTACCAAGATGTTCGAGTGCGCCTTCCACGCGTGGTGGAGTTGGCCCTCGTTGATCTCCCTAGGGCCGTCTAGCACGAATGCTGCAATGCTGGCAAGGCACTCCCAGTAGCACATCCGTCGATTTGCCGTGGAGTTTTGTTCAACAATTTTCTCCTATCTTTTCGTAGCATTTTTTGGGAGGTCGGGAGGGCGTGGGGCGTGAACGGGAGGGGCAGGAGGAGATGGGACGATTACCCCGTTGCACAGGAGTAAACTTCTTCTTTTATTAGTTAAGATATAAATACATAAATCCCAGCCACATTGCTAAAATAGTATGTACCAACTTTGTTGACTACAGCTTGTTGTTCGAATTCCAATTTTGCCGACCCCCTTTCCAGAAATATCAACATAGCAAGCAATGTATCATATATCGAAGGGTGGAGGTCTTTTTGTCTGTTTGAACCTTTCAACCTCCTGAGCCTTAGAGGACTTAAGGGTGTTGCCATCTCTTGACTGAGTTCACATTGAGTAACCTAGCTAGTGTGCTTTTGCCTGATGGGATGATAATGCACATACCATTTAACTTTTTGAAAAAGCGGTCATCTCTAGATTTCCAAAGAATCCAAAGAAGGCAATATACATATATTCAAGAAGCGAAATAATAAGCATTTTGAGTGCATGTGTAATGTACTTGTACTGGAATTGTTGACTGTGTGTCTTCAGCCCAAAGTAGGACCGTAGGAGTTAGAACTGAAAACAAACAGCTCGAGAATAAGAGCATTCTAAAAATAAATCCTCCTCATTCTCAGGTTGTCCACATCAGGTATCCCGTAGTATATATTATGAATCCTATTAGCTACAATATGAACTTGGTGGCTAAGAGGATACTCACACTTCCCCTTATGATATATTACTTCTAAGATTTATACAATATTAGCTCCAAAGAAAGATTGTTCTAATATATTTTGACTAGGTTTGATAACATGAACCACATATACCTTCTACAAACGAACTTCATTAACCAAGCAAGATTATGCGGACGGTGTAGTGAAGTCTTAGACCGATGTACATAGCTATGCCACTAGTGGCTGAAGAGTTCGACCACATGAAGTTATCTGACACTCGATCGAGAAAGTATTGAACAGTCCATGGATGACACAACATCTCACCTGGAATTCAACCAGATATCGTGAGGCAAAGGGAGAATACATGAGCTGGTCTTTCAGTTCGATCAGATACAGACTAGTCATATAGAGATACGAGCTGGTCATAGGCTGGTTGAACATGATCACTAAGTGGTCGAAACCTAGTCGTAAGGAGTTACCAACTGGTCGAGACAAAAAATGAGCTGGTCATATGGAGATACGAGCTAGTCGTTAGTGATAAGGATCTGGTCGTAGATCATATTGCATTAAGGTTCGTTCGATATAATTTGTGTGTATTCAGGGATTGTTATGTCCTGCTAGATACCACTAACGACTCTTGGTCGGAAAATATTTTTGAGTCACAACTGAACTATGCATGAACATATAGGGTCACACACTTAATGGGTTGGAACAAACCAGTACGGATACGATTAGTTAAACTTGCTCGGATATGGTCTATCACGGGCACTATATAAGGAGATGCTTCAGACTATTGGGGACAGGAAAAAGGAGAGGGGACACACGATATTAGATATATGTGAGTTGCTCCAAACCATAGCGGCCATCTTCTTGAGAGAGCATTCCTGTGCAACTTGGTGCTAGCACATTGGCGTACGATGTTCCTTCCATGGATGCGTGGATACCATAGAGGCGCTACTGCAGTTGCTGTTGAGCTTGAGGACGATCCGCGATCTTTACAATGAGCTACAAAGGTTGCTGAGGAGACGATCGACTACGACCACTGCATCAATGCACTCGACGTAGGATGATCGACTAAGTGAGCCATCGACTACGAGGGGATCGACTATGATGATGATCGACTACGTCAGATGATCGACTACGACCACTTCATCGATGCACTCATTGTTGGACCAGGCTACTCCAACTCTTCTTCCGCTGCATTGCACGTCTGGTGGTAACGATCTGTGATCTCTTGCTTGCTTGTCATCCTGGTTTATGTGGTAGAATTTTTGAATTACAGCTAGCGTAGCCTACCCGTATCCCTTCAAGGTTGCCACGTCTAAGCGGCCTTGTTGTTGCATTGTTTCAGCCTGCATTGCTGCTGCATAGAGAAGCAGAGATGTGGGAGCCGCTGCCACCACACCAGCTATGCTCCGCCATCCCACCTTGACATTTGGCGTGGTAGTACTCTGCCATCCGTCACCACCCTCATCAAAGGCAGCTAGAAGATGATCCGGTTCCTTGAGTCCATGCTGCTCATATTTGTGCTATCATCGAGAACTCCGGCTAGAGACCTCGCAGCCTCCCATCCCGTTAAAATCCCATCCGATTAGTTGTGCTCGGAGTGGACGGAGCTACCATCGAGTGGACGACACTAAAGATTGGAGGACGTTGTCGTCCAGAGGACAGGGGCGGCATGGGCATGGTGAGGGCATGGAGATGGATGTGGAGGTGAGATTGAGATGGACACTGAAAGCGTTGCTGCGGTGTGCGCAAGAGAAGGAGAGCGTCGTGGGGAGCGGTTGAGGAAGCAAGCGAGCGGTTTAGGGAGGGAGATGCAGACCCACGCATCGGTGTGCAAAGGAAAATAGGAGCAACAATTCGGACAAAGCTCGCTCTCGGTGTGGGGATCGACCCGTTACATGGGGATAAACCCCTTCTTTTATTTGTTAAGATAAGATAAAATTAAGAAAGACATAATACTCTATTTGGACCAAAGAAACCAAAACGAGTTTTCACCTATGGTTGATTTTTATGTCAAAATGCATTTGGGAGAATGCTAAATCATCTATTCTTGTTCCAATGAGATAGCTTCTCCACCCGTCCCCGACGATGGCTGTGAAGCTTTAGCAAGGCCGTCGATTAGTGCTAGCAAGGTTCAGCGGCATCGTGATACATTAGTGCTACCGATATGTGCGTGAGAGTGGCAAAATAGTGATACGATTGTTTGTTGATAATTTTCGATAGAACACGTGATTATTTGTTTATGGAAAACCAGTTCTAGTTATCCATGAGTTAGTTACAATATCCAAACAAAGTTTCCCTACAATCGGCCTAAACCAATTTTAGTTAGTACGTTTTTTTCACAAAGATTAGATCCAAACAACCCTTAAAGGTTTGCCTTATATTGGACAACCGCTTCCCCTAACCAACTTCCAACTAACAAAATCTCAAAATTATCTTCTGTTAACCATATCCATCTCGCAAAAATATTTATCTAAAAACTTAAACCTGCAACAAACTCTACTCGCACACGATCTCCCGCTGTTATTTGCACCTTCCTCACCTATTCGCTCGGTGCAACCCCTCTGCTATTATTTGCACCTTCCTCACCTGTGTTTTTATAGTTACACTAGCAGGGTGCCGGTTCGTTGCAACAGAATTCTAAAAGAGAGTAATATATATATAAGCAAACAGGATACTAAACCATATAATAAATATCAATTTTTTTTCGCACACATATAACCAGAAACATTAATTACGCCTATTGCATCACCTACTATTGCTACTACCCAGAAATTAAAATTTTAAGCTTATAAATTGTTTACCTTTTGAAGTTGAAATTAATGTTGACTTCCATCCCCAACGTGCTATCCATTTCCAGCTATTGCCGACTGACAAAGAAGAGGGCTACGAATCGATGACCATCTTCTTCCACCATGGAGCTAAGCTTCGTCTCAGTTCTCACGGCCATTGGCCTCTGCAGCTCTCGCCAGGCACATCGCGGTGAGGAGGTGTGAAACCGGAGGAGGAGGCAGTGGTGGCATCGCGGTGGTAAGCGAGAAGGAGGTGACAATGCTTGGTCAGCCAGCACTAAGAAGGTGGCGGCGGCGCAAGCAAGAGAGGATTAGGATGAAGAGGATACGGTGCGGTAAACTCGAGACGGTGGCACGACAAGGGAAGGGCGTATCCGTCTATGCCTCTTCCTCATGCGCCATCGCTGCCTCCCCTGACGCCTCCTCCTCTCATCCCTTCCCTCCTGGCGCCTTCTCCCGTACCCGACCCGTGACCTGCGACTCTGCGAGAGGAGCTCCTTATCCTCTTTCAGATCGGGGTCAGACGAGGGAGAGTGGAGTTCTGCTTCCACGGTTCGTACAAACGCAAAGACAAGGGAGGTGGGCTGCGGGCGAGGGGGTAGCGGTGGCGGGTGAGGGAGACGCTGCGCGGATGGGTTAAGATGGTGATTTAGCGTATTTTAGTCGTACATGGGGTGGGTGGGTGGAACGATTGCCCTCGCTGTGCGGGAGTAAATTTTAATCTTTATTAGTTAAGATAAGATAAGATTAAAAAAATGCATTATGTAGTGCCCGGTGAATCACAAGCAGGGAACGCACTGTTTAACGGACTAACGGCGAGGAACAAGCGAGCACGAAACAACACGTTACTACTTACCACTCCCATTTAATGAACCTTGGAGCGAAAGCCCCAGTTACATCTGGACCAGCGTTACTGGGCCGAAAGTTTGGATAGGCTGAACCACCTAACAAACCACAGATCCTTCCTAATCCTAAGCTGAGACCCATCACTCGAGTAGCTTTGAGCGAGAACTCCTCCCCTTCCCTTCCTCTACGGCCAACGCCACGAATGCTCTTCGGTTCGAGCACAGAGCCGAAGCTTCCAGAAACCCGCAGCTTCCCCTTCCGGAAAACACAAAATCCAACCACCCTCCGATCCAACGCCGCTTCCACGATCCAAACTCCAAAAGAGAAAAACCAACAACTCGACGCCACCACGACCTCCGCCTCCAGCGAGCCATGGACGTCATGAAGCGCGAGCTGCAGTGCAAGCGCCAGCTCCTCGCCGCCGAATTCGGCGGCCACAAGCTCCTCCACCGCGCCGAGATTGAGGCGCGTGAGATCCAGCGCCTCCGCCTCACCGAGTGCCAGCTCCTCCTCCAGAAGTAGCAGCTCCGGCCCCACCCCGCCACCTCTCCCTCCGCGGAGGGGCAGGCGAACGACTTCCTCCGTCGGGGCGACGGTTTGGCTAATAAAATTAGTACTAGGGTGGGGTGTGGTGGGACGATTGCCTGCTGCGCGGTAAACTTCAATCTTTATTAGTTAATTAGTTAAGATACTATCATTACTTTCTTTATGTGCTGATTCTATATGTACAAGAGAAATATGCATAATATTGATCCATTGTAGTGGATCCTAATCGTAGATGTTAAATAGTTCAAATTAGTGGGCAGGGAGGACAGGGGTTCGGCGATTTTGAGGCGACAAATTTTGAAATTATCCCAGAGTAGAGAGTGGAAATCTTCACCTTTTTTTCTCGTATTGCTTGGATATCCATTTGACAATTTCTTTGTTACAGTGGTATCGTGTTGGTGTGTATTGAATGCTATGTTGATAAGATTTTCCTTTCTTATGTGGATGAAGTTACTGCCTCTACACATGTTTGGGTTTGGTTCATAACCAACTTTAGGTAGACTCCTTTTTTTTTTACTATCTTAGCTAGATTTTTGTTTAGGGGCAATTTGATCAGAAACACTTATCGATGGTTTTGTACCGATTTTATGAATGAATGCTGGGGGCTTTCCTGGAGTGAAAGCACACAGAAAGAGACACATGAATTTTATACTGGTTTAGGCCTTCTCTTGAGAGAATAATAACCATACTCCTGTGTTTATTGTATTGATTGTGTTTACAACAAATAGTCACTAAAGCTAGGGCGTAATCTTTTTGTCTCTTGCTTCTCGTTTGTCCCTCTTCTATCTCTGTCCATCGACTTTACTCCTTATATAGCGCATGAAGGGGCGACAGTTGTTTACGTCAAGAGACACCTTGTCGTTTGATACAATGCGCACGTTTAATGGTAGTTATTATCAGAGACACATTAACCCACATCGCCTTGCTGTTATGTCAAAGACAGAGGTTTAATACGTGTAGTTATCTCAGGAATATCGACACATATTAACTACTACGTGTATTAAACACAGCGTACAAATGTCCCTAGTCGATTCGGCCCTCATGTTTGTAGGTTTTATCGACCATAGGGTGGTCATAGATGACCTGGTTGTAGTAGGACTTATGACCATGAGGTAATCGTAGGATTTAAGATAAATAAGTGGTTGTAGAAGAACTTATGACCATATAGGGTGATTGCAGTAGAACTTATGATCAATAATTGGTCGTAGAAGAACTTATGACCATATAGTGTGATTGCAGTAGAACTTACAATCAATAGGTGGTCGTAGAAGAACTTACGACCATATAGGGTGGTCGTAAAATAGCTTACGACCACTAGGTGTGTATGATGCCCCATTGTTAATATCGACGGGTATGTTCGAATGTTATATAAAATACATTATTATCTATAAATGTTATAGATAAATAATTTAATTAATTGATGATTATTAGATCCTCAGCATCTAGCCCCCTAACTTTAAGTGAAAGTAACTTACTTGGAAAAGAGGTCGTAGGATAATGGTCGAAAGCAATATCTTTCCAACTAGTATCTTGTTTGACCAAAAATTGACTAGATCAAATAGGTAATTTTACTTGAGTTGTAAAAACTCCTTTTACTGAATAGACAAAAAAGAATGCCAACTATCTCTTGTATAATCTGTCCATTGGGAGCGGTTCCCGAAGGGATTTACAACTGTTAGTATCCCATGACCTTTTACACAGACTGACGGCTATAAATATTCACTAGGGAGTAAGTTAGGGTTTTTTACTTTCCCTATTTGCTTCAACTGCCCCCGAGTTCTTGTTCTCTCTGCCACCAACCTAGTTTACAATCCTTCCCCAAATTTCTCCAATTTCAAATCAAACTCACTTAGAAGAAATGGCAGGGACCGTTTCTAAGCGGGAGAGATCCGAGATGGATGTGGAGAAGTTGACTGCTCTAGTTGTTGTAGAGAAGATTATGAGGTGCACCTTGGTGAAGTGGTTTGAAGCCGATGATCAATATTGGCCTCGGATGAGAAGGATACCATTCTAATATTTCAAGCATATTGCGAATGTGGTCTTCGATTGCTCACCCACCCCTTCCTGATGATCATGCTCCAGCACTTTGGGGGTGGAATAGGTGAACTTGGTTCCCAATTCCATCACAATGCTAAGCGTGTTCGTATACTTGTGTGAGGCTTTCTCCCTTACATGCCACTACATTTCAAAACCTTGCCCGTTTTTTCTTTTGTTGACTAGTCAAGTTGCCACATCGCTATGAAAAGACAATTTTGCCCTTGCACTGGAATAGACAATGCTCTACATGGTCCACACAACAGTGAGGTAAAAATAGAGGAAACAGAGGCATGGCGCGTGGCTTTAGACAAAAGCAGCGCCGGTGAATGGAGGCTCGGCATGCACGAGTAATGAGCAAAATAGGTCGATATGACCTCAGGAAGGCAATGTACAATGATGTCGAGGGTGGTAGCGCATGGTGGTTGTGTTGGCGACTACAGAGGCGACGACCGAAGGTAGGGATGACAATGATGACAAGGAACCAACAACGTTCCCCAAGAATAGGCGCACACATTGTTAGGGTTTCGGATGAAGCCTCCTGGAGGTGCATTGTATTGATCACATATAAATACATTACAGTCCATAGATTACAACAGATATTGTCGGTTTGTGAATAGTAACAATATCAAAAAATATAGACAGATATCTTGAGACATTTTGCTAACACGCCCTTGGAGTCTCAGTGTCATCCACTTGGATGGACGGTGTGACTGGTACAAAAATTGATGAACAAAGACGATGTCAATCCTTTGGTGAAGATGTTGGCGAACTGAAATGTCGAGGGGACACGTAAGACCCGAATGTGACCCAACACGACATTGTCATGAACAAAATGTAGATCAATATCAATATGTTTAGTGTGTTGATGATGAACCGAATTGGTTGTGACGTAAACAACACTAACATTATCACAAAAAAGAAGGGTAGCCATGGTCGGTGGCTGGCGAAACTCCTGGAGGAGCTGACGCAACCAAGTAGCCTCAACAACAACATTTGCAATGGAACGGTACTCAGCCTCCACACTAGAATGAGAAATAGTATTATGGCATTTGGAGGACAAGGAAACTAAGTTCTCACCAAGATAAATACAACAGTTGGACGTAGAACGACGTGTGTTGGGACACCTAACCCAATCAATGTCACTATAGGAAACCAAAGTATCCACGGAGGAGGGGGTGAGACGCAGTCCGTAAGAGAGGTTACCCTGAATTACACTAACCCAAGATGATAGTCACATGGATCATGCATATGCAAAAAAAAATCTATTGTACCGCGTATGCGATTTCAGGACGAGTGAATGTGAGATACTGAAGAGCACCGGCAATGCTACGATATGCAGTAGGATCAGCAACTGGTGGCCCAGAGGTGGCACGAAGTTTAGGTGAGGTATCAATGGGGGTGGGTGCTGGTATGTACAAAGCCATGCCAGCATAGTCAAGGAGCTCAGCAACATAAGTGGCTTGTGACAAGAAGAGACCGACTGCGGACTGAGTGACAAATGTAAGATCGAGGAGGTCAAATGTCGGGACCCCGGGTATGCAACTCTGAGACCCTCTGTGTATTCCGAACCAGTCTCAGATCAGTACCTAGCTCACACAGTTGCAACAATGATGTCATCATATCCATACAACGAACAAACTCATGAAGCAGACAAAGTAATATTACTTAGCAGCAAAAGGACTTTATGGTCAAGTCTTGTAGAGGTTGCTACGCAGGGCTTAGCAACAAAGATAAACTTGTAGCAGAAAACCGAAATATCTCGTGGAGGCCATTCGACATGTCCACAGGCAATCGAGTGGAGGACGTATCCTAGTTCGTATAGTCTTCAAATAAGTCTTCCTCGTAGAACTCGGTGTTCCCTGGTTCTTCTGCGGGGACTGATCAACAAGTGGCGTATAGCCGTGAGTACATAAAGTACTCATCAAGTCGTTGGGAAATGTATGCAAATAGTATTCATGCAAGGCTTGAACACGGATAACTTTATGACTATTTTGCAGAAAGCAGTATTGACATTAAATACAATAAGTAGATTGCAAAGCAAAATTCAAAAGATTAATACATAAGTAATCAAGTTCTTTAAAACAACTAGTGAACACCCCGTTTACTTCCCAACCATTCCAACCAAACCATTCCATCATTTATATACAAATCTACCCCTCGTGTGAAATCACCAGGCATTATCCATATCCGGGGACATGGCTATTCGAATAGTTTTACATTCTGCAGAGGTTGTACAGCTTGACCCACAAGACACGACTTCTCTAGTTTGTTTGACATCCATCGATACCACCACTTACTACCTTAGGTAAGTAGTCTAGAGTATGTAACAAGGCCTTTACAAAGCTCCGTTTTGACTCGGTTCTACTCGCTAAGGATTCGCCTTCCTGGCCCCTCTTTCGTCGCTTATCAACCCAAATAGAATTAACTCAAAATATTGCTAATTAGTTGGCCAGGTCCACCCCATAATGGACTTGTGATTGAACAGTATGGCCAAGATCAATGGCTTATAAGGTTAAGTCCTTACAGACTACTCAAGCGAGGCAACCACATCCCAAAGTGCTTCCTGCACCTCTTTTACTGCACGATCACTCGCTCGAGTATAAATCATTTTTGGTTCAACTCGACCAAATGACAACCCTTGTGGGGGCTGCAGCGTCGTAGTGTTGAAGGTATTGATGAGGCTGAAGGAGTCCCATGAGGGTGCACTAGCATGCGGCGACGGGTGGAAGTTGGGAGGTGGAGCCGCCTGGTAGCCATGCGGTGTGGTCTGCAGGTAGCCTGGTGGTGCGAGTGCGTAGCCAAGAGGTGGAGTATGAGTAGGATACAACAAGGTGAGAAGCCCCAGCAGCATGCTACCCTGTGGCGTATTATGTGAAGGACCACCGGGGCGAGGACGAAGAATGCCAGTTGAGGGCCAAAGCTGAATAGCCCCGGTCCATGGATTGTAGCAGGTTGGCATTGGTAGTTCACCCTTGTTGCCCTTCACCATGAATCTTCCACGCTTACCACCACTATCGCCTTTGGTTAGAGTAGACGCTGGTAGGGCGCTCGTCGGTGTAGCCGACGGCTGGAGGACGCCAGGAGGTGGTGCCGTGGCAGGCAGTGCCCCTTGTGTTGGCGTTGGTGGACGACATCATTCAGCGAGATGACGAGTCAGTAAGGAGGTCTGTAACCTGGGCGAGTTGGTCACCATGTGCATCCTTCAATTCTTCGAGGAGAAGAAGAGATCGAGCTTGGATGAAAGTTGGGAAGGGATGCATCATTGGAAGAAGGGTAGAGATATTATGATATTTCGGATCATGCCCTTGATCATGGTGAGCATAAGGCTTTGATCTTTGACGATCTGACCAACATCGTGGAGGGCATTAGAGAGAGTCTTTAGCTTGAGACCATAGTTGGTAGCCGACATACTACCTTACACCAAATTACCGAATTAAGCCTGGATGTAGATGGCCCGTGGGGTCTTGTTATCTCCGAAGAGATTCTCAATTGTGGTCCATACAACAGTAGGTGTGGTGGAAGGAGCCATGACGATGTCTAAAATATCTAGGGAGATGGATCCATAGATCCAATACAGCACAGTGGAGTTTCGACGCTTCCAATCGGCATCAGTGTTGGTGGAAGTGCCAGTTCCTTGGAGATTTTCCTCAAGTACAAACTTCATGACTGCAACCTCAAAAAGGGTGCACTACTACGCGTAGTTGGAGGCAGAAATCTCGAGGGTCACCGTGATGAGAGCTTGATGTTGCCGATGCTGACAGCTTGTGCCTAGTGGTCCGCATAGGGAGCCGTTGTGATGACAACAGGGTGGTCTTCACTCATGGTGGTCGTGTGGCGATAGATGTGCACGAGTGGGAGGAGCAGCTCACGCTTGCGAGGGGTGGCGCTGGACCGAAGTGGGACATGCGATTAGGAGTATATCGCACTGGAGTTGTGGAGTTGGCGTGCAACAGAACGCACCGACTCACGCAAGATGAGGCATGCAACAGACGACAACATGCACACTAGGCAGCGGAAGAAAAAGAATAGGTGTGGGCAGCCGAGAGCGGCGGCGCACACCGGAGGGAAGTGGCGCGTGCGGCTAGGGGTGGTGGCGCACACGGGGGAAGGTGGATGACAAGACATCGAGTCAAGGGATCTCAATGACGTCTGATACCATGTTAGGTTTTCGTATGAAGCCTCTTGGAGGTGCATTCTATTTATCACATATAAATAGATTACAATCTAGATATTACAAGAGATATATTCTATCTCTACATGAAGATTACAAAAGATATATTATATCTATACAAAATATTACAAGAGATATTATCGGTTTGTGAATAGTAACCATATCCATAAATATAGACATATATCTTGAGATATTTTGCTAACACACATTAGCAACACGATGCCATGGGGAGCTCGCCGGTGTAGGTGTCACGGCCATAGAAGGTTAATGGCGATGGGGAGGCGGTGGCCAGCCTTAGGGAAGAAGACGGTTGTCATGACGGCGTGCTATGGTGGTGTGATGGCCGAATTGAAGTGGGGAAGGAGTGGGAGTGGAGGTGATGCTCTGGGAGATGATTTCGACGGCGACGGTGGTTTGATCAGAGACGGCGAAGAAGACTCGAGCTTGAAGACGCCGATGGAGAGGGCACCTAAAGTGGATCAGTTGCCCAAGATGGGAGGGATGAATTGGATATCTTTTTCGAACTAGACCAAATTAAAAAAAATTAAAGGCAACCTAAAAATTACTACCAATCTAAGTGTCTACAGTTTGGTAGTGTG
The DNA here is from genome assembly GCA_036346395.1 of Hsuehochloa calcarea. Classification (NCBI taxonomy): domain Eukaryota; kingdom Viridiplantae; phylum Streptophyta; class Magnoliopsida; order Poales; family Poaceae; genus Hsuehochloa; species Hsuehochloa calcarea. Next base: position 44,846,035 of record CM070610.1, on the reverse strand, counting down.
CTCAATCAATTTCTAAACATACTAGTGAAGTTTTGCAACCTAAGTTCCAATCCTACACAAGTCCAGTAGTCTAGTAATTGAAAGAATAAGAAATTAAGTGCGGAAATGTAAAGGGGGCAAGAGACAACTGATTTTTTACCAGGGTCTTGGAGATTCGCCGATCTCCCGTAGTCCTCATTGGGCCACTCTCGCAAGAATATAGCTTCTACTTGAATCCGTGCAAGGATCCATGCAATCAACTCATGGTAGTCCTTCTCCCTAGAAAGGTGGACTCCAAACCTTCACAACCCTCCCGTTGCCTTCCACAAGCTCCTACCTGGAAGGTCATCAAGAGCATGTCTCCAAGCCATCTAGGAATCACCGAATTCCAAGACTAATAAACCCAGATATGTCACTTAATCCCAGCAAGGCCAAGCAACTAGAAGTGATACACACTAAGGCGTAATCTACTCTCACACTCAAAATCCAACTCGAAGCTCTTCAGTGCCCTTGAACTCCTCAATATGCAAGCCACTGTTTTTTAGTCACAAGAGTGCTACCTTGAAAGCCCATGGTCCGCTTATATAGCCTCTTTATTCCAAAACTAGTCATTTGACATATTTTCTAAAAAGTATCTACAGATCAGGATCAGCCGCCTCGACCTAGATCATCCACTTCAGTTGAATTTTTCTCAACTCTAATGGTTCAAAAACTAGGCATTATATCGACCCGGATCATACGCCTCAACCCGGATAATCCGTGTGATCCGGATCATCCACTTGAGTTGTATTATCCGCCTTAGTGAACTCACACCGTGGAACATCTCTAGAAGAATGGTACAAGTCAATGATACGCCTTGACCCAGGTCATCCGCCTCAATGCTTCGCTCAAGTCCAAACCTTTTGAACCAACGGTACACCTCGAGTCGTTTCATCCACCTCTCAACTTGTCCAAAACTAACCTCTCTGGAGACATGATACACCGCAATGGTACGTCTCAACTCGGATAATGCGTATCTGTGTAAAATTTTGTCGACATCTAAAACACCCTCTCTAGACTAATGGTACGGGTTGACTAGGATTATTTGTCAATGTGGAAATTTTCGTAAACACAGAAAACACCCTCTTTGGACAGAAGGTACGTCTGACTCGGATAATCTGCCTCAATGGATTTTTCTAACTTACCTGAATTTGATTCAAACTTTGAGATCCTCGCAACCAATAGTTGATCCTTGGCATTCTCTGGCTAGAACTGTGAAAGAAAGACCTAGTGTGCACCACAACTTGTTACCAACCTAATCAAGCTCAAACTACTAGCCTTGAAGCCCCTTAATAGTATGTCAAAGCAAAAACAAAAGACCTATCAACTACAATTATCCTCACTCGACTCCTTGGACCATTCCTAGCCACAAGGTCCTCAATCTTTATAAAAAAAATGCTTTGCCATCATTTGCATACATAGGGATCCACGAAAGTCCAAGAATAACCCAAATTCATCATAAGACCTAACTAATCTTAGCAACACTAAAACCAAAGTTTACCGACGGTGGTAGCCCCTCCACTCACACCACAACGAAAGGGGCGACAAGCATAAAACGAGCCGATGGCAACAGCTCCTCCCCCTTCCTCCCAATTGTGTACCGAGGGTAATCTACCTGCTTAGGAACTAGGAACAACTGCAACTCACGGGATGAATTTTTTTTACAGAGTTTACGGTAGTGGCAACTCACGGGATGAGAAAATTTAACAGAGTTTAATGTGGTCTGCCTGCTTAGGAAGTAGGAACAACTGCAACTAACCTAAAAATCTGATGAGAAAAATTTAACAGAGTTGACGGTAGCGGCAAAAATGGGTAACATTTGTGAAATATAAAGGCATGTAAGGGATAGATCATTTGGCAGTAGCAGATTATCGAATCAGGAACATTGCAGTGACATACAAATTTTTTTCCCAACTAAATTTGTGTTTGTTTGTGAGCCCATATCGCTTCCATTACTACCTAGCCAGTAGTTGTTAGCTAGGTTTGGCACTAGTTTCGTGTGATGACTGTTTCGTCGACAACAAGTCCAAATAATAAACAATCGTGGAATGCCACTTAAAAAATTTAAAACCAAGGTCCTCTGCCAGTCATTTCATGGAGAAGAGGAGTACATTGATCCTGAAGGGGCTATACCAAAGACATCAACACCGGCCCCAAGAGGGAGGATACTAACAGTAGCGAAGGGGTCCCAAACATGAAACTCCTACCAAAGCACGTACTGCACCAACAAGTCAAGTGTTTTGTGGAGCAACAACAAAACACGACGCACCCCCTACAAACAACGAAGTCTGGGGCCAGCTATCCACAAGGCACATGAAGAACCACGGCTCTTCTAGGGGCTCGAGATGCAGCCATCAACATCAGAGTGCTCATCACGACAGCAGTCACACCACGGCTCACCAATGTGAACCCACCACTATGCCAGCACCAACTCAACACCAAACGACCACCACCAGCAAGACAAACCACAACAAAAGCATGTGGAGCCATAACGAACACAAACATGACAACTGGTAAGACAACTTCGGGGAGAGGAGAGTGGTAGCCCCTCCACACACCACAATGAAACGGACGACCAGCATAAAATGAGCCGGTGGCAACCACTCCTTCCCCTTTCCCCAATTTTTTACTCACGGTGGTCTGCCTGCTTAGAAACTAGGAACAACTGCAACTCATGGGGCATCCATGATGGTCGCCCTGCACCTCAAACCCACGACCCAACACCGAGCACCCAAAACATTGGCCTTCAACAACGACTGACATGCTGCACGGTCCAAGTTCCTCCAACAACACAGGAAGAGCAGACATTTTCCGCAAACACGCTGCCCGGCGAGCGAACGCCAAGGATTAAAGGTGGCGACGGAATGCATCTTCACGCTGCATGCCACCTGTGGCGCATACGCGCCGTCGACACACCGCCTCAAATATGGGGATTTGTTTGTTTTGCAACTGTGGATATCATGGGGATATGCTCATGATCTTAGGATGATGTTACAATTGGCAATTGCGTTGAAGGTTTATTGAATCACGCATTTTCGGCAAAGTTCAGGTGCTGTCAAGTCACTGGTGGTCAGACCGTCTAAGAGGAAGCGGTTCGACCAGCCAAGAAGTGGAGGTCGGACCGGCCACCTCTGCCGTCCAATCGCACAGTGGCGGTCGGGACCGGCCACTCGGTGATCCGACCGCCATTATAAAAGTTTGATTTTGGATTTAGGCCAGAAATAGAGGGTGTAGGCAAGAGAGCGGATTCTCCTACACTTGGTCTCATAATTTTTGAAGCTTCCTGTCAAAAGATCTATTCGTTTGAAATTTTCAGAGAGGTCTTGGATTTTCAGGGTGAAAATTTGGCTAAGCCCCTAGATGGGTGGAAATTTTCAGAGAGGTCTTGGATTTTCAGGGTGGAAATTTCCCTTATTCATCGGTCATTTTGGCAAAGATTTTTGTGTGTTAGGTCAAGTTCATGGTTTTCAGTACACATATGTTGCATGATGCATATTTTTACTAACGTGGGTCAAGTTGTGAAGAACTTGTTCCTAGAATCGATTTATTTGTCTATTGTTGTGCAGGTGGCTTGGAGGTCAACGACGGTCAATAGTGAGAATGATCGGGACTAGACTTGGAGAGCTGAGGTTCAGAACGATCGAGGATGCCGGGTGAAGTCGATGGACTCAAGCATGGCGCAAAATGGATAAGGATGATCGAACGAGAAGTTTAGAGCGACAGGTTGCATCAAGAGGCGTGGGGGTCGGTGCAAGTGCCATGGTGGTTTTGGTGGGAGCCGGATGGGAGAGACTTACCGATATGAAGATAGCCGTTGATCAACCTACACATGGCGAAGCATGGGATTGGTTCATGAAGATTGGATTCGGTCTTTGGAGAAGGATCGAGAAGGAGTATTTTGGTAACTTCACCAAGATACCTCATTGATTGCTTTTGGTTAAACCGCGGTGCAATACGGCGCAAGGAGAAGTAGTTCAGGTCAAGAGAAGATGAAGACGACGTTTTGAAATGCGTGCGTGAGTGAAACACGTTTGTGTGTGGGCTTAACGGGTGCCCATTAGGGAATACCTTGTAGAAGCTAGCCTCCACTATAAATAGGGGAGGGTGCTGGTTGTGCACCTCCCACCTCTTGTGTTTTTTTTTGTTGAAACCCTAGTTTTGGTGTTTAGGGAGAATAGTGGAGAGGTTAGGTTTCTAGAGCTTGGATTGATTGTATGCTCATGCGTTGAGTATTCGTCCTCCATGATAGAGTGGCCGTAAACCAACATCTATCTCAAATCAATCCAAGCAAGATTCCTCAAGTTAGTCTTCTTCTTGTTCTTACTCTATATTTTATGATTTTGCGGCTTTTTTTTATCCTTCGATTTTCTTTTGGTTTCTGGCCTGGATCTTACTTGCTGTGACATGTGGGAGCTCATCTAGGATCATCTATAACCCACGAGCAAATTTTTGGATCATATTTTCGTTTTGACTCGGTTTTGAAGCAACTTTCATTTAAACAGAAAAAGGTCAGAACTTTATCATGTATCTTCGCGATCTTTGATTGGAATAGGTTCTTGACATCCTAGAGAAGGTTCGTTCCAAATTTCGTGAAATGTGGAGTTATGGATCAAAAGTTAGACCTACTTGTGATTTCGTTTTCGGGCTGATTTTACTGTTCATCGTGCTGGAGGTCAGACCACCCATATCAGAGGCCAGACCGCCCCATGTAAAAGTCGACCCGCCAATCTGAGAGGTCAGACCGCATAACTTATTGCAGATTGAGTTTTTCTGGTTTTTGGTTGTTTTGTTTCGGGGTTTTGATTGGATTCAATACAAGTCTTTCGCTGTGCTTGTACATTGATCTTCATAGCTCTCACAATTATAGTAGTGAAAATTGTGTTGAATCCGATCTTGATGAAAAAGAGATCGTGCTCCTATTCACCCCTCTAGTCGTCATTTCGGTCCGACAGCAACCCAGCAAGTCAAGCTTGGTTACGCACCGCCTCAAAGCGACCTAAGGTCTAATGCTCCAGGTTTGGTGAGAGAATCATAACAGAGCTCAGTTTCATTTCTAGTTTTTTTTGCGGGGAAAAAATCCTAATTTTAGCAAAGGAAAAGGTTAAATAATGTGAATTTCGACCCTGAGGCTACGAGGACCCGTGAAAAAGTAATTTCGCAAAAACTTTACGGGAATCAACTAGTGAACTTTCACGGTATAGCAACACGCTTTGAATTCCGTTCATAAATATTTTATCCATGAAAACAAAGTTCTGCATGGACAAAATTTTACCTAGCTAGGCCACGACACTCTGAAAACGCGTGAACCTGAACCAATCAGACGGTTGTTTGGTCTGAACCAATCAAACGTTCCAAACCAATTTTTTGGCGGTGCTACAACTTGAAAAATGCTAAAACCTAAGCAAAAGAACGGTGTTTGGATGGTGGGCATAACAAAGTTTTGGTAACGCCAAAATTAGGGCCGGCGACGTGGGTGGTGTTAGATTTCTTTGGCATTTACCAAAATTTCTTTGGTGTTATCAAATTTTGACTTCAAACAAATGACGGCCAATTCTTCGAAGCATTACCAAATTTTGGTAAAACTAGTTGGGGCTTCAAACCAAGCAGCCCCAAATCCACACTGGGCATCCCCATCTCGATCGTGGACGTGATCGGTAAGCATATTGATTTAGCTTGAACAACATGCAGGTTCAAGCCACAAAGTAGACGGTCCTTTTGTCCTTATTGCTGTAACCCTATACTACTACATACAGTACTGTGACATTGTCTTTGGAGAAAAGATTTGCCAAAGCCTGCCAGATTCATCATTCATACCGCAGAGCTAATTTTGAATTTTGGTCTATCACCGCACCAATTATATTTGCTAAAACAAGCTGTCAAATTAATTGGATGGCATGTATATATGGTCCACAAAATTGGTAGGACTATATTGTGGCAGGTTATTAACATGGGAATATGGTTAATCTGAGCATTATTATGGAAGGAAGATATTATGTGCGAAGAGATATGGTAACTGATATCTCCAGGATCACCAGCTCGATCGTATATTTATTCTGTTGGACAATTTATTTCTGCATGATCCCCGTCCGGACAATATGTTGGACAATATGTTGGCCCTTCTTGGCACACGTTTCACATGTTTTCTTAAGATGACTTTTGACATGGTTCGATTCACTGGTAAAGTAATGCGCAATCTCGGCATTGATCATGTATCAGATTTGACAGACGGTATTGAAAAATCAATCTGATATGGGACATTGTTAGTGCTCTCTGCAGAATTTCCTGCTGCCGCTTGAACTGCTGCGACGGCAAGCCCGAGTGCTGCGATCCCGGCCCCGAGACAGCCGCCGTCGGGGCCACCTTGCCGGCCGTTGCTGTGGCAGCCGCCAAAGCACAGCCAACCGCGGCGGCAGATGGCGCGGCTCGCAAGGTAGCTACTGGAAACTAGCAAGGTGTATGTACCGATGTACTAGTATACTACTGCCCCGTCGCATGTGGCTAGGGGTGTGAATCCAATACGAATTATATGTTTCATTCTACTACAGTATTTGATAGAATATGAATAAGGTTTGGATTTTTCCATCCGATTAACAATTTATCCCCTATTCTTATTCATAATTGCATTCGTATAAAAAATATGGATACAAATATGGTATGGACTTTTGTCATTCGAAGTGTCATTTTATCAACACTATTTGTATTCGTATTCGAATTCGACAAGATAATTAATATACATATAACCTCAACCCCAAAAGTGTGGTTTGAGCTGGTGCCACTCGGCCCAACCCGACTTCTGCTTTTCATTCTTTCTCCGCGGCCCGCACCGGCCTAACCACCAGCTTCTTCCAATGTCATGCGTCACGATGCCATCGGTCGAGCCACTAGCACCCCATCGCCCTGTTGCTGCGCACCAACCGCGTCACGCACCAATATGTGGACGCCCCAATGCTCGTTGTGCCACGCCGCTCTGATCCACGCCTGGCAGCCATGCGTGTCCATACGCCCATCGCATGCTCCCGTCCTCGCACCATTGGAGCCACGCTATCACCGCGTCGTCGCAATCGCCTACTCTCGCTCGCCACACGCCACACGCTCGTACCCACTGGCAACACCATTCTCTTGGCCATGTGTGCCACACTGCCAGCTGCTACCACCCATGCCGTGCTTGCCCGTCCTATCGTTGCCCATGTCAATGCTAACCCGCGCCACTGCTCCCTGCCCTGTCGCCATCACTGGCGCCTCGCAAGACAACTGGGCTCCCACTTGCCACATATTTCACTCCACAACAGCACCCATGCTGGTGCTGTGTTGGCAGCACCTGCCCCATCCCGGCGCCATGTTGTCCTCACCACGCGACACACCCATGTCACTGCCATCGGACTTCTATCGCCAGCCCGCCTCGGTCTTCCTCTCCCCTGGTCAACCGCTTGGTTGTGCTCCTCGCCGCCCCCCCTCGTGCCCATGCTCCCATTATCTTCTTTCCTCTTCCTCTCTGACGCCGTGGCCCCATTCCTCCCCCCACTGCCGGCCACCGTGTGTCACCGCACCGCCAGCCTGCCACTGGCCACCTCCTGCGTGCCTCCACGCCCACTGAAGTCACCTCCCTGACCCGGTTCTGTTTTTCACCTTGCCAGCCACTGCTGTCGACCCTCCCGCCAGCGCCGCCCTTGTCGCACATGCTCAGCCACCCTCCTCTCTTCCTCTGCACTGTGTAGCTCTCTACCTCTCTCTGTGTTGGCATATGACTGGTTGCCCCCCACGTGCTGCTCTGTGTCTCCATCTTTGGCTCTCTCCCAATGTATGGTTGAGAGACCATGTGAGTAGGGTCCCCTTTCGAGTGATGAGTATTTGACGCTGTGGTGAAAAGTTTGTGATTGAATTCATTGCGTTTGTCTTCTTCTTTGGTTTGTTTACATCTTGTCTGGAACTTCGGTTTGGAATGCGGAAGTTCCGATAATCGAACTTCATACAGTAAACGGAACTTCCGATTATCCTGACGTTTGTGTTCTGGTGTGTCGATAATCGGAACTTCCGCTCCTGGGAACGCGGAAATCACTGAACTACAAGCTTTCCTTCTTGAGCCTATTGCTTCATGTGTGAACTGTCCCAAACTTACTACTGAACTTGAATCTATCTCCAAACAGTTTCAAGAACTAGTTGATGACAATAACAAATTGGCCAAATTTTCTTCTAAGGACCCTGTTAGCTCACCATGCAGTAACTGTGAAAAACTCAAATATGAATTGATTGTTCTGGATGAAAAATGTGTGAAGATGACTAAGGACCTTCTAAAGAAGCAACCATATGCTTGTAATGTGTGTGCTGGGAAGAATCATGAGGGTTTGGTAGAGACGCCTAGCGACGTAAACCAACTGGCTAGTAGTAGGACTGTTCCCCCAGAGTCGGCTGTGCATGCACAAGCCAATCTTTCCTCTGCTGTTGGTTCTTCTTCTGCTCTCTTATCCTCTGCTGTTCCTTCTTCCCCCTGCTCTTCTTGCACCTCTCTCTTTCGGGAGTGTCAGTATCTTATGAACACTCTCGAGAGGTTTGTAGGAGGCAAGAAGAAGCTCAATCTCATTCTAGACCAATCTAAGATTTGCATTTAATCGTGGTCTAGGATATGATTTCCATGAGGATATGAGGAAGCATCCACAGCCGTGCTCGTAACCATAGCACCGTGTGTGATCAAAACTAAGCCCGGGGTGAGAAAGTCAATTTTAAATCAGCGGGTTTTGTTCAAAGGATCTCTGACAGCAAGGTGATTCCACCTGCAGCTTCGGCCTCTCAGAAGGCGAAGTATCATTGCACCTTCTGTCAGAAGGATGGACACTTATTTGATCATTGCTTCAGGCGTGCCAAGATCGCGTGTAAAGATCGTGTTGAGTCTTTTAGGTACATTCAGGATCAGCCCCAGACCATGAGTGCACCTAAGACTAACACGAGGTCTAGGTTTGCTACAACTGATGATTTAGGGCAGCATCGAGGACTTGGTTTTTCTGAGTTTTCTGATTTTCGTCCTCATGCTCCCTCTGGTCGTGACCTCCGTCGTATTGAGGGTAGATCTCGGTTTCCCTTTCGAGATGGCTACCCGCGGCGTGATCGGCATGTTGCTAGAATTCCGACTCGCTCTTCCATAGTAGTCAGATTCAGCAACAGTTTCAGGTCTGCACACAGACCTTCTAGCTTGTTGAGTGACAGAGAGTGTAGGGTAGATAGAGGTCAGTCTTACTTGACTACTTCATCACATTCGACGTGTTACTCAAGATTGGGTGCCAAAATCTTTGTTGATTCACCCGATCGAGACTTTACTCTGTTTGACTCAGTTCGCAGGCGAGGAAGGAAAGGTTTGGCTTGTAGACTCGGTTGTTCTCGCCATATGACCGGAGATTCTCGTTGGTTTTCTTCCTAGCCCGTGCTCAAGGTGATGAGGCGATCACCTTTGGAGATGCTTCGTTTGGGCGCGTCATTGCTCTGCATCTTATGCGCATTAATGATTCATTTATTCTGAAAGATGTTGCCTTAGTAAGTAAGCTGCAGTATAATCTGCTTTCAGTCTCTCAGCTCACCGATGACGATTTCGAGGTGAGTTTTAAGAAAAACAATTGTAAAATTTTTGATTCTTCGGGTAGTCTGGTTTGAGGGATTTCTCATTATGGGAGGATCTTTCGTGCTGATTTTTCTGAGTTTTCTGGTGATCCTATCCGGTGTTTAATTGCTTCTGAATCCCGTGATTTGACCTTCTGGCATAGGAAACTCGGTCATATAGGCTTTGATCATTTGATCCGAGTTAGCGACCACGATCTCATTCGGGGTTTGCCGAAACTCAAGATGGTCAAGGATCTTGTTTGCTCTCCATGCCGGCACGGCAAGATGGTTGCCGCTTCTCACTCTCCAGTCATTATTATGGGAATATGGTTAATCTAAGCATTATTATGGAAGGAGGATATTATGTGCGAAGAGATATGGTAACTGATATCTCCAGGATCACCAGCTTGATCGTATATTTATTCTGTTGGACAATTTATTTCTGCATGATCCTCGTCCGGCCCTTCTTGGCACACGTTTCACATGTTTTCTTAAGATGACTTTTGACATGGTTCGATTCACTGGTAAAGTAATGCGCAATCTCGGCATTGATCATGTATCAGATTTGACAGACGGTATTGAAAAATCAATCTGATATGGTACATTGTTAGTGCTTTCTGCAGAATTTCCTACACGATCGTGAACCAGGTACCCCAGCTCCTGAGACCTATAAATAGAAGGGTGCAAGCGCAAGAAAGAACGCACACCTCACATCACAAGTTCACAGCCCACAAGACCACAAGACAAGGCCGTGTTCACAAAGCCCCGTGAAGGCTACCACTGCCATGGCAATGGCTTCCAAGATTGTCGGCGCCCTCATGCTGGTGCTCCTAGTGCTCGCCGTGAGCGAGGGCCAGGTCTTGCCAACCCCCTGCTGCCGCTTGAACTGCTGCGACGGCAAGCCCGAGTGCTGCGATCCAGGCGCCGAGACAGCCGCCGTCGGGGCCACCTTGCCGGCCGTTGCTGTGGCAGCCGCCAAAGCACAGCCAACCGCGGCGGCAGATGGCGCGGCTCGCAAGGTAGCTGCTGGAAACTAGCAAGGTGTATGTAACGATGTACTAGTATACTACTGCCCCGTCGCATGTGGCTAGGGGTGTGAATCCAATACGAATTATATGTTTCATTCTACTACAGTATTTGATAGAATATGAATAAGGTTTGGATTTTTCCATCCGATTAACAATTTATCCCCTATTCTTATTCATAATTGCATTCGTATAAAAAATATAGATACAAATATGGTATGGACTTTTGTCATCCGAAGTGTCATTTTATCAGCACTATTTGTATTCGTATTCGAATTCGACAAGATAATTAATATACATATAACCTAAACCCCAAAAGTGTGGTTTGAGCTGGTGCCACTCGGCCCAACCCGACTTCTACTTTTCATTCTTTCTCTCTGGCCCGGCTACCAGCCTAACCACCAGCTTCTTCCAATGTCATGCGTCACGACGCCATCGGTCGAGCCACTAGCACCCCATCGCCCTGTTGTTGCGCACCAACCGCGTCACGCACCAATATGTGGACGCCCCAATGCTCGCTACGCCACGCCGCTCTGATCCACGCCTGACAGCCATGCGTGTCCATATGCCCATCGCATGCTCCCGTCCTCGCACCATTGGAGCCAAGGTATCACCGCGTCGTCGCAATCGCCTGCTCTCGCTCGCCACGCGACACACGCCACACGCTCGTACCCACTGGCAACACCATTCTCTTGGCCATGTGTGCCACACTACCAGCTGCTACCACCCATGCCATGCTTGCCCGTCCTATCGTTGCCCATGTCAATGCTAACCCGCGCCACTACTACCTGCCCTGTTGCCATCACTGGCGCCTCGCAAGACAACTGGGCTCCCGCTTGCCACGTACTTCACTCCCCAAAGACACCGTCTTTGGTCTTTGTGTCGGTAGCTTTGCCCCATCCCGGCGCCATGTTGTCCTCACCATGCGACACACCCATGTCACTGCCATCGGACTTCTATCGCCAGCCCGCCTCGGTCCTCCTCTCCCCCGGTCAACCGCTTGGTTGTGCTCCTCGCCGCCCCCCCCCTCGTGCACATGCTCCCATTATCTTCTTTCCTCTTCCTCTCCGACGCCGTGGCCCCATTCCTCCCCCCACTGCCGGCCACCGTGTGTCGCGCTTGACATCGCAGCCACCTCTGCGTGCCTCCACCCCCTTGAGTCACCTCCACGACCGGTTACATTTTCACCTTGCCGCCACTTCTGCCGACCCTCCCCTTGGCGCCGCCTTGTCGCCCATGCTCAGCCACCATCCTCTCTTCCTCTGCACTGTGTAGCTCTCTAGCTCTCTCTGTGTTGGCATATGACTGGTTGCCCCCCACGTGTTGCTCTGTGTCTCCATCTTTGGCTCTCTCCCAATGTATGGTGGTGTCAATGACAGTGGGCCACCACATTGTTAAGTGATTAGATTTGAAGATCTAATTTGAGGATAGTTAGTTGGAGAAAAGGGTACTTGGCAACTGCCCTTTGATCAAACTAAATAGTAAATGTTTTACTATTTACCAATCAACAGTGGGGGCTGCAGCGTCGTAGTGTTGAAGGTATTGATGAGGCTGAAGGAGTCCCATGAGGGTGCACTAGCATGCGGCGACGGGTGGAAGTCGGGAGGTGGAGTCGCCTGGTAGCCATGCGGTGTGGTTTGCAGGTTGCCTGGTGGTGCGAGTGTGTAGCGAAGAGGTGGAGTAGGAGTAGGATACAACAAGGTGACAAGCCCCAGCAGCATGCTACCCTGTGGCGTATTATGTGAAGGACCACCGGGGCGAGGACGAAGAATGCCAGTTGAGGGCCAAAGCTGAATAGCCCCGGTCCATGAATTGTAGCAGGTTGGCATTGGTAGTTCACCCTTGTTGCCCTTCACCATGAATCTTCCACGCTTACCACCACTATCGCCTTTGGTTAGAGTAGACGCTGGTAGGGCGCTCGTCGGTGTAGCCGACGGCTGGAGGACGCCAGGAGGTGGTGCCGTGGCAGGCAGTGCCCCTTGTGTTGGCATTGGTGGACGACGTCATTCAGGGAGATGACGAGTCAGTAAGGAGGTCTGTAACCTGGGCGAGTTGGTCACCATGTGCATCCTTCAGTTCTTCAAGGAGAAGAAGAGATCGAGCTTGGATGAAAGTTGGGAAGGGATGCATCATTGGGAGAAGGGTAGAGATATTATGATATTTCGGATTCATGCCCTTGATCATGGTGAGCATAAGGCTTTGATCGTTGACGATCTGACCAACATCGTGGAGGGCATTAGAGAGAGTCTTTAGCTTGAGACCATAGTTGGTAGCCGACATACTACCTTAAACAAAATTTCCGAATTAAGCCTGGATGTGGATGGCCCGTGGGGTCTTGTTATCTCCGAAGAGATTCTCAATCGTGGTCCAAACAGCAACAGGTGTGGTGGAAGGAGCCATGACGATGTCAAAAATATCTAGGGAGATGGATCCGTAGATCCAATACAACACAGTGGAGTTTCGACGCTTCCAATCGGCATCAGTGTTGGTGGAAGTGCCAGTTCCTTGGAGATTTTCCTCGAGTACAAACTTCATGACTGCAACCTCAAAAAGGGTGCACCACTTCGCGTAGTTGGAGGCAGAAAGCTCGAGGGTCACCGGGATGAGAGCTTGATGTTGCCGATGCTGACAGCTTGTGCCTAGTGGTCCGCATAGGGAGCCGGCGTGATGACAACAGGGTGGTCTTCACTCATGGTGGTCGTGCGGCGATAGATGTGCACGAGTGGGAGGAGCAGCTCATGCTTGCGAGGGGTGGCGCTGGACCGAAGAGGGACATGCGATTAGGAGTATATCGCACTGGAGCTGTGGAGTTGGCGTGCAACAGAACGCACCGACTCACGCAAGATGAGGCATGCAACAGACGACGACATGCACGCTAGGCAGCGGAAGAAAAGAATAGGTGTGGGCAGCCGAGAGCGGCGGCGCACACCGGAGGGAAGTGGCGCGTGCAGCTAGGGGCCGTGGCGCACACGGGGGAAGGTGGATGACAAGACAGCGAGTCAAAGGATCTCAATGACGTCTGATACCATGTTAGGTTTTCGTGTGAAGCCTCTTGGAGGTGCATTCTATTGATCACATATAAATAGATTACAATCTAGATATTACAAGAGATATATTCTATCTCTACATGAAGATTACAAAAGATATATTATATCTATACAAAAGATTACAAGAGATATTATCGGTTTGTGAATAGTAACCATATTCATAAATATAGACATATATCTTGAGATATTTTGCTAACACACATTAGCAACACGATGCCATGGGGAGCTCGCCGGTGTAGGTGTCACGGCCATAGAAGGTTAGTGGCGATGGGGAGGCGGTGGCCAGCCTTAGGGAAGAGGACGGTTGTCATGACGGTGTGCTATGGTGGTGTGATGGCCGAATTGAAGTGGGGAAGGAGCGGGAGTGTGGAGGTGATGCTCTGGGAGACGATTTTGACGGCGACGGTGGTTTGATCGGAGACGGCGAAGAAGACTCGAGCTTGAAGACATCGATGGAGAGGGCGCCTAAAGTGGATCAGTTGCCCAAGATGGGAGGGATGAATTGGATATCTTTTTCGAACTAGACCAAATTTAAAAAATTTAAGGGAACCTAAAAATTACTACCAATCTAAGTGTCTACAGTTTGGTAGTGTGCTCAATCAATTTCTAAACATACTAGTGAAGTTTTGCAACCTAAGTTCCAATCCTACACAAGTCTAGTAGTCTAGTAATTGAAAGAATAAGAAATTAAGTGCGGAAATGTAAAGGGGGCAAGAGACAACTGATTTTTTACCAGGGTCTTGGAGATTCGCCGATCTCCCCTAATCCTCATTGGGCCACTCTCGCGAGAATAACTTGAATCCGTGCAAGGATCCATGCAATCAACTCATGGTAGTCCTTCTCCCTAGAAAGGTGGACTCCAAACCTTCACAACCCTCCCGTTGCTTTCCACAAGCTCCTACTTGGAAGGTCATCAAGAGCATGTCTCCAAGCCATCTAGGAATCACCGAATTCCAAGACTAATAAACCCAGATATGTCACTTAATCCCAGCAAGGTCAAGCAACTAGAAGTGATACACACTAAGGCGTAATCTACTCTCACACTCTCAAAATCTCAACTCGAAGCTCTTCAGTGCCCTTGAACTCCTCAGTATGCAAGCCACTGTTTTTTAGTCACAAGAGTGCTACCTTGAAAGCCCATGGTCCGCTTATATAGCCTCTTTATTCCAAAACTAGTCATTTGACATATTTTCTAAAAAGTATCTGTAGATCAGGATCAGCCGCCTCGACCTAGATCATCCACTTCAGTTCAATTTTTCTCAGCTCTAATGGTTCAAAAACTAGGCATTATATCGACCCGGATCATACGCCTCAACCCGGATAATCCGTGTGATCCGGATCATCCACTTGAGTTGTATTATCCGCCTCAGTGAACTCACATCGTGGAACATCTCTAAAAGAATGGTACAAGTCAATGATACGCCTTGACCCAGATCATCCGCCTCAATGCTTCGCTCAAGTCAAAACCTTTTGAACCAACGGTACACCTTGAGTCGTTTCATCCACCTCTCAACTTGTCCAAAACTAACCTCTCTGGAGACATGATACACCGCAATGGTACGTCTCAACTCGGATAATACGTATCTGTGTAAAATTTTGTGGGCATCTAAAACACCCTCTCTGGACTAATGGTACGGGTTGACTAGGATTATTTGTCAATGTGGAAATTTTCGTAAACACAGAAAACACCCTCTTTGGACAGAAGGTACGTGTGACTAGGATAATCTGCCTTAATGGATTTTTCTAACTTACCTGAATTTGATTCAAACTTTGAGATCCTCGCAACCAATAGTTGATCCTTGGCATTCTCTGGCTAGAACTAAGAAAGAAAGACCTAGTGTGCACCACAACTTGTTACCAACCTAATCAAGCTCAAACTACTAGCCTTGAACCCCCTTAATAGTATGTCAAAGCAAAAACAAAAGACCTATCAACTACAATTATCCTCACTTGACTCCTTGGATCATTCCTAGCCACAAGGTCCTCAATCTTTATAAAAAAAATGCTTTGCCATCATTTGCATACATAGGGATCCACGAAAGTCCAAGAATAACCCAAATTCATCATAAGACCTAACTAATCTTAGCAACACTAAAACCAAAGTTTACCGACGGTGGTAGCCCCTCCACGCACACCACAACAAAAGGGGCGACAAGCATAAAACGAGCCGATGGCATGACTCCTCCCCTTCCTCCCAATTGTGTACAAGCGGTAATCTACACCTTAGGAACTAGGAGCAACTGCAACTCACGGGATGAATTTTTTTTACAGAGTTTACGGTAGTGGCAACTCACGGGATGAGAAAAATTTAACAGAGTTTAATGTGGTCTGCCTGCTTAGGAAGTAGGAACAACTGCAACTAACCGAAAAATCTGATGAGAAAAATTTAACAGAGTTGACGGTAGCGGCAAAAATGGGTAACATTTGTGAAATATAATGGCATGTAAGGGATAGATCATTTGGCAGTAGCAGATTATCGAATCAGGAACATTGCAGTGACATACAAAATTTTTTCCCAACTAAATTTGTGTTTGTTTGTGAGCCTATATCGCTTCCATTACTACCTAGCCAGTAGTTGTTAGCTAGGTTTGGCACTAGTTTCGTGTGATGACTGTTTCGTCGACAACAAGTCCAAATAATAAACAATCGTGGAATGCCACTTAAAAAAATTAAAACCAAGGTGCTCTGCCAGTCATTTCAAGGAGAAGAGGAGTACATTGATCCTGAAGGGGCTATACCAAAGACATCAACACCGGCCCCAAGAGGAGGATACTGCTTGATGGCGAAGGGTCCCAAACATGAAACTCCTACCAAAGCACGTACTGCACCAACAAGTCAAGCGTTTTGTGGAGCAACAACAAAACACGACGCACCCCCTACAAACAACGAAGTCTGGGGCCAGCTATCCACAAGGCACATGAAGAACCATGGCTCTTCTAGGGGCTCGAGATGCAGCCATCAACATCAGAGTGCTCATCACGACAGCAGTCACACCACGGCTCACCGATGTGAACCCACCACTGTGCCAGCACCAACTCAACACCAGACGACCACCACCAGTAAGACAAACCACAACAAAAGCATGTGGATCCATAACGAACACAAACAGGACAACCGGTAAGACAACTTCGGGGAGAGGAGGGTGGCAGCCCCTCCACACACCACAATGAAACGGACGACCAGCATAAAATGAGCCGGTGGCAACCACTCCTTCCCCTTCCCCCAATTTTTTACTCACGGTGGTCTTCCTGCTTAGAAACTAGGAACAACTGCAACTCATGGGGCATCCACGATGGTCGCCCTGCACCTCAAACCCACGACCCAACACCGAGCACCCAAAACATTGGCCTTCAACAACGACTGACATGCTGCACGGTCCAAGCTCCTCCAACAACACAGGAAGAGCAGACATTTTCCGCAAACACGCTGCCCGGCGAGCAAACGCCAAAGGATTAAAGGTGGCGACGGAATGCATCTTCACGCTGCATGCCACCTCGTGGCGCATACGCGCCGTCGACGCACCGCCTCAAATATGGGGATTGTTTGTTTTGCAACTGTGGATATCATGGAGATATGCTCATGATCTTAGGATGATGTTACAATTGTCAATGGCGTTGAAGGTTTATCGAATCACGCATTTTCGGCAAAGTTCAGGTGCTGTCAAGTCACTGGTGGTTAGACCGTCTAAGAGGAAGCGGTTCGACCAGCCAAGAAGTGGCGGTCGGACCGGCCACCTCTGGCTATCCAACTGGCCTGGTGGCGGTCTGACCGGCCACTTCGGGCGGTCTGACCGGCCATTATAAAAGTTTGATTTTGGATCTAGGCCAGAAATAGAGGGTGTAGGTAAGAGAGCGGATTCTCCTACAATTGGTCTCATAATTTTTGAAACTTCCTATCAAAAGATCTATTCGTTTGAAATTTTCAGAGAGGTCTTGGATTTTCAGGGTGGAAATTTGGCTAAGCCCCTAGATGGGCGGTCAGACCGGCTCATGGGTGGCAGTCAGACTAGCTAGAGCGGTCAGACTGGCCAATGGGTGGCGGTCTGACCGAATTTCACTTATTCATCGGTCATTTTGGCAGAGATTTTTGTGTGTTAGGTCAAATTCATGGTTTTCAGTACACATATGTTGCATGATGCATGTTTTTACTGACGTGGGTCCAGTTGTGAAGAACTTTTTCCTGGATTCAATTTATTTGTCTATTATTGTGCAGGTGGCTTGGAGGTCAACGACGGTCAATAGTGAGAATGATCGGGACTAGACTTGGAGAGCTGAGGTTCAGAACGATCGAGGATGCCGGGTGAAGTCGATGGACTCAAGCATGTCGCAAAATGGATAAGGATGATCAAACGAGAAGTTTAGAGCGACAGGTTGCATCAAGCGGCGTGGGGTCGGTGCAAGTGCCATGGTGGTTTTGGTGGGAGCCGGATGGGAGAGACTTACCGACATGAAGAAAGCTGTTGATCAACCTACACGTGGCGAAGCATGGGATTGGTTCATGAAGATTGGATTAGGTCTTTGGAGAAGGATCGAGAAGGAGTATTTTGGTAACTTCACCAAGATACCTCATTGATTGCTTTTGGTTAAACCGCGGCGCAAAACGGCGCAAGGAGAAGTAGTTCAGGTCAAGAGAAGATGAAGACGACGTTTTGAAATGCGTGCGTGAGTGAAATACATTTGTGTGTAGGCTTAACGGGTGCCCATTAGGGAATACCTTGTAGAAGCTAGCCTCCACTATAAATAGGGGAGGGTGCTGGTTATGCACCTCCCACCTCTTGTGTTTTTTTTTATTGAAACTCTAGTTTTGGTGTTTAGGGAGAATAGTGGAGAGGTTTGATTTCTAGAGTTTGGATTGATTGTATGCTCATGCGTTGAGTATTCGTCCTCCATGATGGAGTGGCCGTAAACCAACATCTATCTCAAATCAATCCAAGCAAAATTCCTCAAGTTAGTCTTCTTCTTGTTCTTACTCTCTATTTTATGATTTTGGGGTTTTCTTTGATCATTCGATTTTGTTTTGGTTTCTGGCCTGTATCTTGCTTGCTATGACATGTGGGAGCTCATCTAGGATCACCTATGATCCACGAGCAAATTTTTGGATCAAGTTTTCATTTTGACTCGGTTTTGAAGCAATCTTCACTTAAACAGAAAAAGGTCAGAACTTTGGCATGGATCTTCACGATCTTTGATTGGAATAGGTTCCTGACATCCTAGAGAAGGTTTGTTCCAAGTTTCGTGAAATGTGGAGTTATGGATCAAAAGTTAGACTTACTTGTGATTTCGTTTTCGGGCTGATTTTACTATTTATCGTGCTGAAGGTCAGACCACTCATATCAGAGGCCAGACCGCCCCATGTAAAAGTCGACCCGCCAATCTGAGAGGTCAGATCGCATAACTTATTGCAGATTGAGTTTTTATGGTTTTTGGTTGTTTTGTTTCGGGGTTTTGATTGGATTCAATACAAGTCTTCCGCTGTGCTTGTACATTGATCTTCATAGATCTCATAGTTATAGTAGTGAAAATCGTGTTGAATCTGATCTTGGTGAAAAAGAGATCGTGCTCCTATTCACCCCCTCTAGTCGTCATTTCAGTCCAACAGCAACCCAACAAGTCAAGCTTGGTTACGCACCGCCTCAAAGCGACCTAAGGTCTAATGCTCCAGGTTTGGTGAGAGAATCATAACAGAGCTCAGTTTCATTTCAAGTTTTTTTTTGCGGGGGAAAATTCTTAATTTTAGCAAAGGAAAAGGTTAAATAATGTGAATTTCGACCCTTAGGCTACGAGGACCCGTGAAAAAGTAATTACGCAAAAACTTTACGGGAATCAACTAGTGAACTTTCACGGTAAAGCAACACCCTTTGAATTCCGTTCATAAATATTTTATCCATGAAAACAAAGTTCTGCATGGACAAAATTTTACCTAGCTAGGCCACGACACTCTGAAAACGCATGAACCTGAACCAATCAGACGGTTGTTTGGTCTGTGACATTAGCGTTCCAAACCAATTTTTTGGCGGTGCTAAAACTTGAAAAATGCTAAAACCTAGGCAAAAGAATGGTGTTTGGATGGTGGGCATACCAAAGTTTTGGTAACGCCAAAATTAGGACCGACGACGTGGGTGGTGTTAGATTTCTTTGGCATTTACCAAAATTTAATTCTTTGGTGTTATCAAATTTTGACTTCAAACAAATGACGGCCAATTCTTCGAAGCATTACCAAATTTTGGTAAAACTAGTTGGGGCTTCAAACCAAGCAGCCCCAAATCTACACTGGGCATCCCCATCTCGATCGTGGACGTGATCGGTAAGCATATCCATTTAGCTTGAACAACATGCAGGTTCAAGCCACAAAGTAGACGGTCCTTTTGTCCTTATTGCTGTAACCCTATACTACTACATACAGTACTGTGACATTGTCTTTGGAGAAAAGATTTGCCAAAGCCTGCAAGATTCATCATTCATACCGCAGAGTTAATTTTGAATTTTGGTATATCACCGCACCAATTATATTTGCTAAAACAAGCGGTCAAATTAATTGGATGGCATGTATATATGGTCCACAAAATTGGTAGGACTATATTGTGGCAGGTTATTAACATGGGAATATGGTTAATCTAAGCATTATTATTCTGTTGGACAATTTATCTCCAGGATCACCAGCTTGATCGTATATTTATTCTGTTGGACAATTTATTTCTGCATGATCCTCGTCCGGCCCTTCTTGGCACACGTTTCACATGTTTTCTTAAGATGACTTTTGACATGGTTCGATTCACTGGTAAAGTAATGCGCAATCTCGGCATTGATCATGTATCAGATTTGACAGACGGTATTGAAAAATCAATCTGATATGGTACATTGTTAGTGCTCTCTGCAGAATTTCCTACACGATTGTGAACCAGGTACCCCAGCTAGCTCCTGAGACCTATAAATAGAAGGGTGCAAGCGCAAGAAAGAACGCACACCTCACATCGCAAGTTCGCAGCCCACAAGACCACAAGACAAGGCCGTGTTCACAAAGCCACGTGAAGGCTACCACTGCCATGGCAATGGCTTCCAAGATTGTCGGCGCCCTGATGCTGGTGCTCCTAGTGCTCGCCGTGAGCGAGGGCCAGGTCTTGCCAACCCCCTGCTGCCGCTTGAATTGCTGCGACGGCAAGCCCGAGTGCTGCGATCCAGGCGCCGAGACAGCCGCCGTCGGGGCCACCTTGCCGGCCGTTGCTGTGGCAGCCGCCAAAGCACAGCCAACCGCGGCGGCAGATGGCGCGGCTCGCAAGGTAGCTGCTGGAAACTAGCAAGGTGTATGTACCGATGTACTAGTATACTACTGCCCCGTCGTATGTGGCTAGGGGTGTGAATCCAATACGAATTATCTGTTTCATTCTACTACAGTATTTGATAGAATATGAATAAGGTTTGGATTTTTCCATCCGATTAACAATTTATCCCCTATTCTTATTCATGTTTGCGTTCGTATAAAAAATATGTATACAAATATGGTATGGACATTTGTCATCCGAAGTGTCATTTTATCAACACTATTTGTATTCATATTCGAATTCGACAAGATAATATACATATTTTACTGCAGTATGGCTAATTAGTTGGATGAGTATTTTTTAGTTTAATTTGAATTCATATTTTTAGGCCAAATAGATAAACTAGAATGATCAAGTGTACTACGTACGAGTATAAAATATCATAAATATCTTACCATTCCTTAAGTTACGAGGATATCCAAACCTCACCAAATTGAGTAGCTATTAGATTCGTATTCATCTTCATTACAAAATTCGATTGATATTTGTATTCGACAATATTCGAATATGTAACACCCCAAATCTCACTTTCAGTTCAATTGTTTAAAAGTGTGGGATTTTTAAAACTTTTGAGCTATTAATTGAAATCTCACCCCCAAAAGTGTGGTCTGAGATGGAGCCACTCGGCCCAGCTCGACTTCTACTTTTCATTATTTCTCTCTTTCTTGGCTACCGGCCTAACCACCGGCCTCTTCCTATGTCATGCGTCATGACACCCTCGGTCGCACCACTGGCACCACGTCGCCCTGTTCCTGCGCGCTGACCGCCACGCACCATTATGTGCGCAGCGCCAATGTCTGGTGCGCCACGCCGCTCTGATCCACGCCTGACAGCCATGCGTGTCCATACGCCCATCGCATGCTCTCGTCCTCGCTCCATTGGATTCACGTTGTGACCGCGTCATCGCCGTCGCCTTCTCTCGCTCGCCACACACCACGCGCGCCGTACCGCCTAGCAACACCAATTTCTCTGCCCTATGTGCCACACCGCCAGCAGCTGCCACCCATGCTACACTTTCCCATCCCGCGCCACTACTCCCTGTCCTGTTGCCATCACTTGCGCCATGCGAGCCAACTGATATCCCACTCGCCATGTGACTTACTCCCTAACAGCACCCGGGCTGGTGCCGTGTCTCCTGCACCTGCCCCATCCCAACGCCATGCCATCCTCGCCACGCACAACACGCATGTCGCCCGGCAGAACCGCGCATATCCACCACGTCGCCTCGCTCGCACCCATGCCAGCAGAAGCACAACCGGCCCCTCTGCCCATCCCTCCTATTTAAGGGCCGCCCCGAGCCACCTTTGACCCCTGCCACTTCCCCCTCTTTCCCTCCTTCTCCACCGAGCCCTAGAAGCCCGAGTGCGAAGAGCTCCATTGCTGGCCACCAAACCACAGAAGTCGCCTGACGTCGTTCCGGCCATGTCAGTGAAACCCCCGTCATCTAGACTGTGTCACGACGTGTTCTAGGTTCCAAGGAAGTTTCCCCCTCAATCAATTCAAGGATCAGCGCATGGGAGCTCGTCGCTCCATCTTCTTCCCCACCTCTGGCCACAAACCCCTACCCGCGTTGCCTCTTCTCCACCGGTGAGTCCCAACTTAATTCCCTTCGCCCAAAGCATCTGAGGAGCCCCTCTCTTCCTTCCGCTATCACCCTTTTTTGCTCACCTTCTCCACAGTGCCACCGCCATGTGAAACCACCGCGTCGCCACCGGGCTTCTGTCGCCGGCCCGCCTCAGTCCTCCTCTCCCCCGGGCAACCGCATGGTTGAGCTCCTCGTCGTCCCCTCGTTCCGTGTTCCCATTATCATCTTCCCTCTTCCTCTCCAACGTTGTCGCCCCTTTCCTCCCCCACTGTCGGCCGCCGTGCGTCGCCACCGGCCACCTCTTGCCACACCTCTGCCCCGAATGGAGTCACCTCCCTGGCCCGGTTCCATTTTTCACCTTGCCGACCATCGCCCAAGCTCAACCACCCTCCCCTGTTCCTCTACACTGTGTAGCTCTCTAGCTCTCTCTGTGTTGGCATATGACAGATGCCCCCTTGGGTTGCTCTATGTCTCCTTCTCTGGCTCTCTCCCAGTGTATGTTGGTGTCAATGATAGTGGGCCACCACATTGATAAGTGATTAGATTTGAATATCTAATTTGATGATAGTTAGTTAGAGAAAAGGGTACTTGGCAACTGCCCTTTGATCAAACAGAATAGTAAATGTTCTAGGCAAACTGGAGGTCAATTATGAATGGCATTGTAATGTATGCAATTAGAGGTAAGTTAAAAACAGAAGTGTACAATTAACAATCAATTAAAAGAGCAACCTTGATTAGAGGCTAGTTAGTACTCAAACCAGGATTAAGGTTTGTTAGGTTGTCCTTATTGTTTAGATTTAAAGTGCGACATTAAGCAGCGTCCTGTTAAAACATAAGATTATATACGGTCATGATTAGGACACATACACACACAAATGACCAGATGGCCGGTAGGTTCAATACCATTAGATGATGCCTTCGCAAAAATAGTAAGATAGTAGTGTGTATATGAGTGAGCCCATCAAATAAGAGGTTGATTAAAGTGATTAGTATGCAAATATCATTTAAAGTGAGGGGCATTGACATACAGTGTGAAAGTCAGACTTAGTTAGGTTTAAAGAGAAGTGATTAGCTCAGGTGATAAAAAAGGTAACTAGGATTAGTTGGCATATCATCAGCCCATAGGACACGAACGTTAACTAGGGATGTGAATAATTCGTCAAACAGTACAACGGTGATTAAGTAATACATCATAGGAACATACACTGACAAGTTCCTTCTTGCCAAATTATCGAATAGGTTAAGTGATCAACTCAGGTAGTTAGAAGCTAAGATGAGATAGTCATGGTTGGGCGTATACCTACACAAATGATCAGACACCAGTCGGGACATAGACCTTGTATGGTAGTTATCTACCCAACTAGAGTTAGCCGTTAGCAGATGACAGAGCTAAGGATCAGCAACAGTGTATGTTAAGCCATGCAAGTGATGAAGCTAGCTAAAGATCACCACAAGGACGAAACCCACAACCATAGACATCACTAAATACGTAAGGCTGGTGTCTAGCCATTGCTTGGAAGTTCCAGCTAAGGCTCATTGAACTTCCTTGATAAATATGAATCGATAAGAAAACCATTACGCGAACTTGATCCCTTGTGTCGGTGAGACTTATGTCTACCCAGAGCGAACTCCGCACTTATGAATAGGTCTCACCTAACTCTCGTGGAACTTCCTCAGTAAATAGGAAGTAATGACTAAAAGAATCATTAGGCGCCGCGTTAGCAGCGGTGTTGTCGCGGGCCAAAAACCCAATTCTGGACCGTTTGTGTATTCTACACTAGTCCAAAATCACGCTAGTACACACAGTATCAACATAGATGAATATCGATCCACACAAGACGATTAATAGGATAAACAACTGATTTGAATAAAAAATAATGGTTTTGACCTTATGGTCGAGTTTAAATTTATTAAGCCACGCAGGGCTGACAATTAATAAATAGTAGCAGCGGAACAAAATTAAACTCCAGCGAAATCCCATCAATTCACCACAGGCAACTAACTCGGATTAAGACCCTAATGATCATCACCTTCATAGAACTCCTCCTCAAATGCAAGCGAATACTCCTCCACTTCTGTTGATTGTTTGAAGCAAGCATGAGTACACAACCGTACTCGCAAGTCATACCACAGAATGCAATTTATAGGTGATAGCTTATTCTAAAGGAATGGCTTCGGTGGTTATTTTGCAATAAGCAACATTTGCAATTGAATACAAGTAATAGACTGAAAATATAATTCAAAAAAAATAAAAAATATTAATTTATCATGTGATTTTACTAAGACACAAAGTCTAAATAAGTTATTTACACATCCATATGACTTAGATCACACAACTCCCTTCCCAAATATTTTATGAAAATATACCCCTCGTGTGAAATCGCCGAGCATGTCCATAGCCGAGGACGCGGCTATTCGAATAGATTAATTTAACACTCTGCAGAGATGGTACACTTTACCCACAAGATGCAATCAACTGGATCAGGGCTGATCACAACAAAACCTTTCGGTAACTTCATCTCGAGCATTGACACTCCCGATGCACTTTACCGCTGTCCAATTTGTACACACAGCCCTTGGAACAACACACACCGTTGGATCTGAAATGGTGAACCACTCATAGATGTGACCTAAACACAGTGGTACACACCTTCCACCCTGGCACACAGCCTAACCTATCTTCCTGAGTAGTCAATGTCAAGACTCCATAACTTACTAAGTTAGGCCCGTTCCATACCAGGCATGTGGTTGTACAGTAAGGCTCAATTCAGTGGTGCACAAAGTTAAGTCCTTAATAGACCAAGGCAAGACTTCCAATTTCTAACTAAATGTCACACAGACCAATATTTTCATTCACATAGTTCCACCATATCACACAGTATCCACCACTTGCCTCAGTCTAAATCTTTTCCCCACCTATTGATTAAGTGCAACACATACCATCAACGAGTAGTAGCACACAACACACATAGTTTTATCACACAGTTCCAAAATCACTTAGTCAAGTTTATATTTACAACTCACATGAAATGATGATTCATCGCATGGCTAAGCAATTTACTCGTATCTAACCAACCCACGTTGGTGCTATGATAATACCATCTAATAATGAACCAACCTAGGGTGACAAAAGATCAGGGCCTAACAATAGACAAGGTGGGTGTAACAAATTGGATTAATAACTAAACCCAAAAACATTTAAATAAATACTTGAAATATAATGCAATAATTTGAATCAAAGTATTTTGAAAACTGGGCTTAATATGATCAAAGGTATAACTTGCCTTGAAATAGGTCTAGGTACTGATCATGATCTTGAGGCACTCCTCCTTCAAAAGTCCACAAAGAATTAACGTCTACTCGTAAACGAATAAATAAATAATAAAAATAAATAATAGAGACAAAAAACACTCCAAAAATTAAATAAAAATCATAAATAAATAGATCTCTAATTTATATGAAATTATAAATTTGAATGGGCTCAATCGGAGTTCGGATACAAAAGATATGGGCTTTGGAAGATTGAATCTAAAGAAAATACCCTAAAAAGGATTTATTGGATTTATCTGAATTATTTTTCAACTAAAAAATTGGATTGTTGCGCAATACTGACGTCAGCGAAGGATTTTTGGAAAAAATTAAATAAAAAGAAAATACTGACATGTGGGACCCACATGTCAGTCTCACGACTCACAGTGGACCAAGTCCACCGAGCCGGTTGAAAATGAAACTGGTGGACCGTGCCACACCTGTGCCACGTGAGCACTGATCTGGCTTCACGTTCATGACACATGAGCACGGGGCTAGCACTGGCGCTGAGGTGGAGGCTGACGTGGACGACGGCGAGGGGCGGAGCTCGGGTTCTGATGGTCGCCGGTGAATGGCGGTGAGTGGTACCGGTAGGTAGCTAGCGCTATTGCACACTCAGGGGTGCACTCACGGGTGGCTGAGCTTGACAGTGATGGCCAGCAGCAAGCTCGAAGTGACGGAGGCGATCTGGTATTGTCGGACGGGGGCTCCGGCAGCGGGGAGGGGCGCACTAGGTAGCTCTGGCGACTGTGGTCCCGATGGCGTGCTCAACGGCGATGAGGCGATGACGGTGGCGGCACAACTCACAAAAGAAGAAGCTCAGCCGAAAACCCTAATTTTCGAATTGCGGCGGCGCTAGAGCTCTTGGGGCGACGAGGGTGGCGGCTTTTGGTTGCGGAGGACCAGACGATTCTAGGGGGCTATTTATAGGGCTGGGGCGTGCTGTGATAAGGAGTCCCCAAATCGAATCCGATTTGAATACGAAAATAAAATCTAAAAATCTGGGAGTTTGAAACCAATTGGAGATTTAATTTGGCCATATTCGGATGCGACGAGATAAGGGGTAGTATTGACTACTACAGAAAATGACATCACTAACGGTTCAAAATCGTCATTAGAGACGGTTTTATGAAACGTCTGACTTTATGTGTCTGTGATAGTCTATTTTCACAGACGGTTCTGAACAAGAACCGTCTATGATAGTAATTATCATAGACGATTCTTTTTTAGAACCGTCTATGATAGCTTTTTCAATTGCAAAAAAAACAAAAACGGGTTTTCACTTCGTCTGGAGCCTCGCGAGCCTCGCGAATGAATCTGATATGGATTTTCGGATTGAACTTTTCGCTAGCTTTCCCACATAGCCACAACATCACAGTAGCATCAAATCAATCCATTCACAAAGCATTAAAAACAACACAGCATCACCCACATCACAGTAGCATCAACTCAATCCATTCACAGAGCACTAACACATCACAATAGTACGTAATCCACATCACAGAGCAAAAGGGGGGAGTAGAGAGAGTGAGGTCGTGGGAGGCTGGGGCGATCAGGTCGTGGGAGGCCAGCGACGACGAGGCCGGGGCGAGGTGGAGGAGGCCGCGGGCGATGGGCTCGGGGGAGGCCGGAGCGCAAGGTTAGGGCGAGACGGAGATGGCAGAGGAGAAATGGCAGAGTAGGAGATGGAGATGGCAAAGGAGGAGATGTAGGATTCTGTTAATATAAAGAGATTTTCAGCAGCCCGCCCATTAAGTGCAAATTTTTTTTTCCCACCCAACAAAACAAAAGTATCATAGATGGTTTTCTACAAAAATCGTCTGTGATGGCATATCACAGACGGTTCGTATCATGAACCGTTTGTGATAAGCATCTCATCACAGACGGTTCTTAATATAAACCGTCTGTGATGAGATACTCATCACAGACAGTTTGTATTAAGAATCGTCTGTGATTTTAGATTTTACCATGGCAGCGAATCCTTTGTCGTGGTAGGATTTGCGCGGCCATTCCTCTGCCGTGGTAGGATTTCGGCATGGTACACAATCCTCTGCCGCGATACACAATCCTCTGCCACAACACACAATCCTCTACTGAGGTAGCCAATCCTCTGCCGCGGCCACGGCAGAGGATTAGCTACCACGGCAGAGGATTAGCTGCTATGGTAAATCTAAAATCACATACGATTCTTAATACAAACCGTTTGTGATGAGATACTTATCACAGACGGTTTGTATTAAGAACCGTCTGTGATGAGATACTTATCACAGACGGTTTGTATTAAGAACTGTCTGTGATAATCTAAGTCATCACAGACGGTTTGTAACAAGAACCGTCTGTGATGACTTAGATTATCACAGACGGTTCTTCTTCAGAACCATCTGTGATACTTTACGGACGGTTCGAATCATGAACCGTCTGTGAAAGGTCCATATCACAGACGGTTCCAAGAGAACCGCCTGTGATGAGGCGTCTTCTATAGCTTGTTTTGTAGTAGTGATTTGATGCAAAATTCAGGACGATTCTGTTGGAAAAGCGCGTTGTCGGAAGGAGCTTCGAGCTCTGGCAATGGTGGACGTGGGCGACGGCGCGAGGGAGACGATGATGCGGGGACGACGAAGATGGTGGGACCCACTTGGCAGCGAGACAAAGCGGCACGGGCGTGTGGAAGGGAGACAGGTGGTATGTTCCCAAGTGGATGATAGAAGTTCATCCACCAAACAACATCACCCAGGCTCTAGCTATCATCCATCGCTATTCACTCATGGTAGAAGTAACATTCATGATCCAAAGGTCAATCAAAAGATCCCATCTAGCTGGGTGATCTCTCCCATCTAGGTAACCATTAAAGGATGTTCCTACCGACATTCTCCCCCTCTTTGTTGGATTCATAACTTTCTACTCCAGTGTACTTTTTGAGAGCCCGATCCCTCTCGCCCTCGCTTCATATCAAACATGTCACTTGACCTTAAGTCTAGCTAGCAACCCAAAACCCTACCACTGCACCAAATGAATATAGTTTGGATCTATCTACTTTGGTCTGAAGTATTTCCTTCATTCCAAACCTACCTGGATGTACTTGATCCGTTTATGATATTTCCTTTGTTAACTCGAAATGAGTATGTTTTGGTTTCATCTGGAGTACTCTCTTCTTTCAAGTTGCCGATAGATAAATTTAGTTTTGTTTGTAGTGTATTCTTCTTCAAACACACATAGATTTGTTTACTTTTGTTTGAAGTGTTTTCATTGGTTTGAATGTCTTTGGATTTATTGGGTTCCATTTGAATGCTTTCAGACGTTCTTGGGTTAAATCGTATTCTGCGTAGTTAGACTCTAAAGCCATGAAGGGACAACGGTCCCAACAAGAATGAGGCCAAGACCATGATTATGAGAACATTGAGCAGAATGGTTATCAATGCACTGAGCAAGACAATTACCAGAACATTGAGCAAGACGAGTCAACACTTTCACCATTTTGCTCCTAAGATTATGCAAATTATATTGATTCAATTACGAAGTTGCATTGCTATGTTTTATACATGTATATTACTTTAGCTGATAATTAATACAATGGATAATAATTGTGTATATATTTCTAATCCTTGAACTTGAACATTAATCCTTGTCACCCTAGATTAATGGGAATGGGATACCTGCTAGTTATTAAGTACATAGCTAAGGGTCATGTTTAGCCATGCTTAGATACATTGACATGTGGGCAATGATTTGCACAGACATCATTAAAACATTTGAAATTGAGATTGGGCAGTCAAGGTAGGAGCTTGGCTGGTATGTTGGACTAAAAAAGTTTTTCTAAACAAAAGTGAAAACCCAAAATAGATTTAGACTCGGTTGGCTATCAAAAGTGGTGGTCAGCTTTGGGAGGCATGACAGAATTGGTATGTGGATGTACTGCTTGAGTTAATTAAGGACTTGGATCTTGTGATAACCTCTCGTGTAAAAATTGTGCAACCACAAGTCTATAATGGGTACAACCTGGTTGATTAATTGGTTTTTCTCTGTGTTGCTTTCATCATCCTACTCATGTGACATGTATTAAAGTCTTAGTGTGTTTTATAGTCTAAGTGGACAACCACCTGTGGTGGCACGGCTATATATCGTAGGAAATCACTATGACGCCAAAGGGGGCTATAGGGAGTGGCATGCACTACGACCTTTGCAGACAACCACTCAGAGGATGGAGTCCAAAGGGTGGCGCGACTGTATTGCATTATGAAAACACCCTCTGCAGCGAAACCTAGCTGATGGGGCTTGACGAGGATCTGATAATCCTCATTTTATCTTTTATCTATAATTCTTATTATGGGTAAATATGATGTCACGTAGTCCCAGTATACCCTTATATTTATAAGGAGAGGCCTACCAAGTGATTGTAAGTTCTCCTACAATCACCCCCATAGTCGTAAGTCTTACTACGACTATGTCATGGTCGTAAGTCCTTCTACGACCACTACCTGGTCATAAGTCCTTCTACGACCATTACCCAGTCGTAAGTCCTTCTACGACCATTACCCAGTCGTAAGTCCTTCTACGACTATTATCCAGTCGTAAGTCCTTCTACGACCTGTACCTAGTCGTAAGTCCTTCTACGACTATTATCCAGTCGTAAGTCCTTCTACGACCTGTACCTAGTCGTAAGTCCTTCTACGACTATTATCCAGTCGTAAGTTCTGCTACGACTTGTACCCAGTCGTAAGTCCTGCTACGACCAAGTCAACCACGACCACCTTATAATCAATAAAACCTGAAAGCGAGTGGGTCCAATTGATTAAGGAATCCAGACGGTCCGCATGCACTATTATTCTGCGTAGTAATAGTGCTTAAATACCCCATTACCTCTGAAAGATAACTGCCAAACGGCGTGAAGGAGCCATTACACCGGTAATTATTGCCATCATGCGCCCATTACTGGTTTAATTGGGCGCCTCTTCAACAGGGGAAAACGGCTACTCCTTCACGACTATATAAAGGCATCAATCAGAAGGACAAGGGAGGGCAACAGAGAGCCAATCGAGGACAATCAAGGAGAAAGACAAGTACTGTTCTTTGTAATAGTCTTAGTTTCTGGCTTGATTGTCGAGAATACAGTCAATACCACACACACAGGAGTAGGGTTGTTATTCTCCCCGGAGAAGGCTGAACACATATAAAAATCCCGTGTCAATCGCTCTCACGTGATCTCATCTCTAGGAGATCCCGAATCAAACAATCTTTACGTAAGATCGGTTCTAAAACACCGCGATTGGCGCCGACCGTGGGATCTTCCGGTAATCTCTTGTCAACATACTCTCTTTTTCCAAATCTCATGCACTCATGGCAGTGGAATGGAACGAGGAGAACTGGTTTGACTTGGCAGATTACGTAGACGTCGACATGGATGCCGGTTTCAACTACAAGCCGAATGATGTATCCTTTGATGGTGATGTTGCCTCCGGAGATCATTCTCCAGGAAACCATCCCATCAATGAAGTTGAGGAGGGATCCTTATTCCCCACAACGATACGTCCAACAGAGGAGCCAATTCCCTCAAAGGACAAGGGTCAATCCAACTGAACCGCACCGGGAGGACTTACAACACGACGAGAGTTTTTCCTCCGAGTGTCCAAGTCCCCCTAAGACGGTCCGACCTGGTGAGACAAGTTCTGAGGGCCACCATTCCAGGACTCCACCAACATCTAGTGATCCTCTCTCTCAGGATAACTCCAGAGAGAGTGGGATCAAGCATGCTTTTCCTGCAAATTCGACCGTCTCTCCGTAGATCTCATTTGCGAATGGAGACAGTTATAACCCAGAGTTCCCCTACCTGGAGGGGGTTACTCCAAGTCGCCAGATGGTGTCTCTCGAATACTCCTCAAGCGGGGAGGCCTCGGCGCAAGTGAGAATCATCAGCGGAGGTCTTCGTCCTTCCTCGGATCGAAGTCGACCTTATGGAGGCGAGATAAGAACACTCCCCGAAGATCACGCACTGTGCCCCCTTGTAATAATGGCAAGGGCATCATCGAGGACGGGCAGAACCAATACTCTGATGAGCGCGAGGGAAATCCTCGACATTCTCGCACTCCATTGAGAAGGTCTCAAGAATCTGATGAGGAGAATTTTGAGGCCATCCGACGGAGGAAGATTACAGCCCAGAAGAACCTGCCTGGGCGCATCCAATATCAGTCGAAGGAGGTGCAAGAACTCCAGGACATCAAAGACTTGCTCCAAAATCCCACTCAAGAGCTTGCTCGAACGCCAGGATACGATCTCTTCGCTGAAGAAATTGCGCAAAGGCTTCGAACCGTGATGACAAGACTGGAAGCACCTCGTCGATATCATTCAGGTAGTCGTAGCAATGCGACTTCATCAGCTACCAGTCAATCAAACATTTCACCACGTAAAAATTGACACGACCATAAGTCGCATCGATCCCCTACTCGGAGAAATATGTTTCGATTGACTGATGATCAAGAAGCCCCTCGGAGAGGTGATCGTTCGCCACTTCGACAAGGAAATCCACAACGGATGGAGTACGAGTAGTATTCCCCTCGTAGAATTGAGACCTACTACAGGACAGGTCAGCCTGTTACTGGGTATCGTCGTATACGATCACCTGGTGACATTAACCCTTCTTTCCTGCAAAGAAGACGTCAAGAAGTTATTACCGGATACCGGGCATTTTCGCCTGACCTTCGAGCTGTTCGCTGGCCACCTCATTTTCGACCAGTAAACATGGAGAAGTTTGATGGATCTCAAAATCCCATCGAATTTCTTCAAATCTATACAACAGCTGTCCGAGCAGCAGGAGGAGGAGATCATGTAATGGAAAATTACCTTCCAACTGTGCTTGAAGGATCCGCTCGATCGTGGTTATTAAACCAACCACTCGAGTCGATCTACTCTTGGTAACACCTCTGCGACCTTCTACTAGCGAATTTCCAAGGCACATACAACCACCCTGGAAAGGAAGACGACTTGCACCGGATAAAACAGAACAACGACGAGACTTTGCGTCAATTCATCAAACGCTTTAGTCAGGTTCGTAATTCAATTCTGGAAATTTCTGACTCATCTGTTATCAGGGCTTTTAAGCAAGGAGTCCGTAGTAGAAGGATAACAGAGGATATTGCTTTGAATCCTCCCAACAACATTCTTTGAGCTCTTGAGATGGTGATCGATATGCATCGCTTCGAGGCGGTCGAGTGGAACAACACTATTGATCGAGAAACAAATACTCCTCGAGAGCTAGGTGAAGTTGATAGAAAAAAAGACAAGAAAGCAAAGAAGTCCAAGAATAAGATAACGGGTCAAAAACCACAAACCAGTGGTTTCAAGGAGGTCTTGGCTATGAAAGATAAAGAGCCACGAACCACCAAGTCGTACACTGATCAAGGCAAAGGTAAGCGCCCTTATCGAAAGAACGACAAACCAAGGTGGTGTCCCTTTCATAAAAAGGAAGGACACGACCTCCGCAACTGCCGAGTTTTCCAAAGAAAGCTCGAGAACTACTACAACGGCAAAGAACCACTCCCCACTCTCGAGCAGGTAGGGAATACGAGTGGCCAAAAGTCGTCAGATTATGAAGAGATGCCGTTCCAAGATCCACAACATACTGTTAAGCACATCTATGGAGGATCATCGATATACGAATCAAAACGACAACTTAAAGCTGCCGGACGAGAGGTAAACTCTATAGATGCTCCTTTTGTTAATAATTTACCGAAGTGGTCGGAAGTTACCATTTCTTTTGAGAAGGGTGACTGCCCGATCACTTCAAATCAATCAGGTCGATATCCGATTGTGGTCGAACCCACCATCAACAACTGTCGGGTCAATCGAGTTTTGGTTGATGGTGGCAGTTCCTTGAACATACTGTTTACAAAAGCCCTGGACGAGATGCAAGTACCCAGGACAAAGGTAAGACCGGTACGATACTCTTTTCATGGAATTGTACCGTGGTCTTCGGCCAAACCCATTGGTCAAGTTTCTCTTCCTTTAAAATTTGGTTCACCAAGTAATTTCAGGACAGAGAAAATCTCCTTTGATGTGGTCGATTTCGATACGGCATATAACGCCATACTCGGACGACCAGCTTTGGCAAAATTCTTAATGGCTACTCATTATGGGTATCAATGTCTTAAGATGCCAGGTCCCAAAGGAGTGATCACAATTCATTATGACAAGAAGATGGCGTATAACTGCGACCGTCGATCCCTCGAGATGGTTGGTCAAATACCAACTCGAGAAGAAAGTCGACCGACTAGCAAGTCGAAGCCTAAAGCTGCATCAAAGCCGAACGACCAAGTCAAAGAGGTTCCTCTGGACGCAGAGAAGCCCTCGAAGACTGTTCGCATCGGGGAGACTTTCGACCCTAAATAGGAAGACACCCTCATCACCTTCCTCCGAGCTAACGCAGATGTCTTCACGTGGCAATCATCTGACATGCCCGGAGTCCCCAGGGAGGTGATCGAGCACAGGCTAGCTTTACGGCCTGATAAAGTACCCGTAAAACAAAAAATTACGGAGATTTGCCCCTGATCGACGAGATGCTATTAAATCAGAATTGGATAAGCTACTTAAAGCAGGCTTTATAAGAGAAGTCAACCACCCAGAGTGGTTGGCTAACCCTGTAATGGTCAAGAAGTCAAACGGCAAATGGCGTATGTGCGTAGACTTCACTGATCTTAATAAAGCTTGTCCAAAAGATGATTTTCCTTTACCTCGTATCGATCAGTTGGTTGATTCTACTGCAGGTTGTGAAATATTAAGTTTTTTAGATGCATATTCTGGGTACCACCAGATCAATATTTGTCTAAATGATGAAGAAAAGACCGCATTCATTACACCATTTGGTACCTTTTGCTATGTCAAAATGCCATTTGGTCTAAAGAATGCCGGTGCTTCTTTTCAACGCTTGATGCAATCAACTTTTTCATCTCAATTAGGCCGAATCGGAAGCCTATGTTGATGATCTAGTCGTAAAAGCATTAAGAAATTTAATCATATCAGCGACCTACAAGAAACATTCGACAACCTCAGAAAGCACTGCTTAAAACTTAATCCCGAGAAGTGTGTGTTCGGGATTTCTTCAGGAAAATTGCTTGGATTCCTAGTATCTGAACGAGGAATCGAAGCAAATCTGAAAATAAAGGCCATCCTCCAAATCGCCTCAGACCACAAAAAGGAAGTCCGAAACTCTTTGGGTGCATGGCGGCTTTAAGTCGTTTCATCGCACGACTAGGAGAAAAAGGACTACCTTTCTTTAAACTTCTCAGGAGACATGAAAGTTTTGAGTGGTCGAACGAGGCAAACGCTACCTTCGAGGATGTCAAGAGGTACCTTTCGAGTGCTCATGTTCTGGTTTCTCCAAAACCAGAAGAGACACTCTTAATTTACCTAGCTGCCACGCCACGGCGACAAGCGCGATCTTGGTCGTAGAGCGTGAAAACGCATAACGACATTTTTATTACGTCGCCGGTTTTACGGGCCTAAGGAGCGTTACCCTCAGGTCCAAAAACTTCTATATGCCCTCCTCATGTCTTCGAGGAAACTGCGGCATTATTTTCAGGCGCACAAAATAGCTGTGCCGTCTGAGTTTCCTTTGGGAGCGATCCTCCATAATAAGGAAACAGCGGGACGCATGGCAAAATGGTCAGTCGAACTTGGGGAGTTCGACCTCCATTCGTGTCGACGACCATAAAATCCCGGATCTTGGCGGACTTTGTCGCCGAATAGACAAATCTGGTCGTTCGGGATCCCGATCACGAATCCCACGACCAGTGGATGATGTACTTTGACGGGTCACTTACTTTAAGTGGATCGGGGGTTGGGGTGGTCCTGGTATCTCCTACCAGAGAAACCTTAAAGTATGCCATACAATTAAACTTTTAGGCCACTAACAACGTGGCAGAGTACGAAGGTTTGCTAGGTCGGCATACGAGTGCGAAGCACTCTTGATTCGTCGACTACTCGTGAGAGGAGACTCTCAACTAGTCGTGAATCAAGTTGGGAAAGAGTACGGTGCTCTAACTCGACAATGTCTCGGTACTTATCGAATGCGTAAGCTAGAAAAGCATTTTTAGGTTTCGAGGTACAATTCATCCCTCGAAAGATAATTTCTCATGAGACCAACATGCTCGGATGGCTTCTTCCCGATCTGCGGTACCAAAAGGATTTTTCTTGGAGCAACTCCAAAAGCCGTCTCTGGTTGAAGAACCAGAGACACCTCCTATTGAGATGGCCTCACTAGATTACGAGGATACCTGGATGACTCCCATCTACGAGTATCTTCACAAGGGTTCCGTGCAGAGGATGATCTTGAGGCGGATCGTTTATCGAAAAGCCAAAATGTATACTTTGGTCGAAGGAGTCCTCTACAAACGAGGAACCCAAGGGATACTCATGCAATGCATTCCGCAAAACGAAGGAATAACACTCCTTCATGATATACACAGTGGCATCTGTGGGACGCATGCTTCCTACAGAACACTAGTCGGTAAGGCCTTTCGACAAGGTTTCTACTGGCCAACAGCTCTGTATGATGCTAAAGAGGTGGTTAAAAAGTGTGTCCAATGCCAGTTTCATGGTAAACAGATACATCAACCAGCTCAAGCATTACAGACAATACATCTTTCTTGGCCTTTTTGCACTGGGTCTCGATATCCTAGGATTTGTTTCCCAAAGCTCCGGGAGGTTTGAATTCCTTTTGTGGCTATTGACACGTTCACAAAATGGATCGAAGCCGAACACATCAATCAGGATAACAAGCAAGCGACAAAAGGTTCATGATGAGATGCGTAATTAGCCGATTTGGAGTTCCGAGTCGGATAATTACAGACAATGGTAAGCAATTTGCAAGTGCAAAATTTCAAGAATTTTGCGACGAGTTGGGTACCAAGTTATGTTATGCTTCTATTGCACATCCCCAAAGCAACAGGGCAGTCGAACGTGCAAACGGCCAAATAATGCGAGGAATTAAAACCGAGTCTTCGACCAGCTCTTTTAGCGCTCGGGGTCTTGGGTACAAGAATTACCTTCTGTATTATGGGCGATTAAATGCGACCACTAGTTGAGCAACAGGAGAAACACCATTTTTTCTAGTGTTCGGAGCCGAAGCCATGCTTCCTCGAGCTAAAATTGCGGTCGACACGAGTTGAAACCTTCAACAACTCCGACCAGAACAACTTCGGCGGATGATATTAACCTACTCGAAGAAAGGAGAAACATGGCCTTAATCCGTTCGCGGTCTACCACCAAGCCCTCGCAGATACTACAATCGTAAGGTCGGCCTCATGACCTTCTTGTAGGTGACTTGGTGTTGAGGGTCCGCCAATCCAAGTCAATCGAATAAACTTTCTCCCAAGTGGGAAGGTCCTTACGGTGGTCGAAATCACTCGGCGAGTCTGCACGACTAGCAATGGAAGACAGACGAGTTCTCTCAAATTCTTGGAATATCGACCAGTTACGCAAATTCTATGTGTGACCAACCCCCCAGGCAATAAAGGTCCAGGTTCTTTCTACCACTTTTGTCTTATTTTTGAGTAGTGCTTTTATAATCTTTCGACTATGATTCAAAAACACCCAGTTTTCTTTACACTGGTCGAAAGGCAAGTAACATCATCTAGTCGAAGTCTTTCCTCTCTGCACGTGGTCCTGCCCACTAGAAGGAACTTCCTAGCATCGACCTGTTACTCACTTTTGTTGCCAAAACAGAGAGCTCGGGTTCTATCTAGTTCAAATATTCTCAAAGCCAACTCATTTCGAAAAATATTCTAAGTAGAGTGTACTTTTTTATATTTATTCGACCACCTTTGGTGTACTCGTTTCGTTTTAACTGGTCGAAGGAAGAGACACACCTAGTCGAAGTCTTTCCTTTCTGCACGTTGTCCTGCCCACTAGAAGGAACTTCCTAGCATTGCTCCGTCTCCCACTTTTGCTACTAGAAAAGACTTATCGAGTCCATCAGAAAAGGGCGAATGAATTATTAAAGTCCTCTTGACGTTTGCTTAACTCAAGTTGCTGTTCTTGGTTTGATTAAACTAGTCGGAGATGGTAACATCACCTAGTCGAAGCCTTTCCTCTCTGCACGTGGTCCTGCCCACTAGAAGGAACTTCCTAGTGTCGAGTCGTTTCTACTCTTTCGACCAGTGCTTGACAACCATAACACAAACTATAAGTTAAACAAACCTCTCTTTCTATTTCACACACTATTTACTTGGATTGTCTAAACAAGCCAAGCAAATAGTCGGAGGCTAGGATAAAGTTATTAATTTAACTTCAGTTCTTAGTCTTTCATTCGTTAATTATCTTTTGAGTTGCTAACTACTCGACAAGATGATTTGCAGGAAACAAGATGGATCATATATATTTCATTAACAGAAACTTGTCTGTCTTACAAAGTTATTACAGGTTACTCTGAAGAGGGAGAGCCAAGTTGCATTTCCTCCGCCACCTTTTTGCCAACTGATTGCATTTCTTCAATCAAACGACTCGCCTCTGATTCAGGGCAGTCGAAGTCGGCTTCGATTGGTTGCACATTAAGGCGGGGGTCATGAGCTTTAAGTTTCGCCAAAGCGTAACTTCTGCAGCCTTATTGCCTCCCTTATGGATTCAGCTTGGTTGGCCTTCAGAGTGGTCACCATTTCTTGCAAAGTTCCGACTTGTTCCCCGATGGTACTTATGTGAGCAGCTATCGTATCTTCTCGAGGAGTTTTTCCCTCAGTATGTAGCTCACTAAGTACATTGTTCAGGAGTGTGATGTTGCTTTGAAGATTAGTCTTCATTGATTCCATTTCTGTTGGGAGCAGTGAAGCCTCATGAAGTCTTTTGTTCTCGACCACTTGTTCTGAAAAGAATAAAACCGGTCAAACAAAAATAAACTTCTAGAGGAAGAGAACACAAATATAATTATAGGTAAAGCATTTCTTACCTACTAGTCGAGAATCCAACTTCTTGACTTCTTCTTTATGGGAAGCAGTGGTTTCAGCGTGCTTTTTCTCCCATGTTCTAACGTCCTCTGCATTCTGCTTGGCAATGCGGACGGCCTCGTTACAGATCAGAGTTTTTTCATTAATTTCAGCCTCGAGGCTCCTCAGTTCGATAGCAATTTCTGAAAAAGAAATTAGCATTAGAAAAGGGAAAATACTCGAAAAGAACAACAGGTAAAGAATTGCTTACCTGTTACTTGAGTTTTCAGTCCCTCGAGTTCCTGATCCTTATTCTTGGTAATACGAGAAAACTCCTGAATGACCAAAGCTTTTTCTCCAACTTCAGTCCGGAGCTTCTTCATCTCATCTTCTTTTTCTAGAAGAGAAATGATAATCGAGTAAAGGTCAAAGTCAAAAGCAGTCTTAAGTTCAGCACTTACTGTTTATTTTTTCCTGCAATCTTTTAGTTGCAGAGATGGCTTCTCGAAGTTTCTTCGAGAGGTCTACTACTTCCACCCTCAGCTTTTTCGACTCCTCTTTTTCATAATCGAGCGAGTCAGCTAAGGCCTTTGTGTCACTTTTTAACCTACAAAGGATAAAAGTGGATATGAACATCGGTCAATCGGTTGTAAGTTCTTCTACAACCATCGACCTGGTCGTAAGTCTTTCTACGACAAAGCCTCTAGTCGTAAGCTTTTTACGATCAATATCTTGTCATGAGCTTTTCCATGACAAATCTCGTAAGCACTATATAAGTAGTCAAGTCGAAAACGACTATGAATAACAGTGACTTACCATCTCTCTGCCTGTATGCAGAGTTCCTCTTTTTCCTTTCGGAGCTCTAGAAGTTGTCGATGATACTCACCAACAACGGCAATTTGCTCTAGAGCTTTCTGCAAAAAGAAGACAGTGAGAAGGAAGGGGAAAGCCACATATATAAGTATCCTAAAAATACTTACATTCATGGTCGACCTAGCAAATGCCGAATAAACCATCTCCGGAGTCTTCAGCTTGTCCACCTTCGCAACTTGATCCCACCAAACCTTCTCAAGACGCTCATTGTCAAAAATGTTTCCTCTATTGGGAATGTCTTTGGGATGGGGGACTCGGTCACGAGATCTGAAAGCAGAAGATCCTACGACGGTAGCAGGTCCAAAGAACTCAGCACAGAAGTTAAAATATTCTTCTTCCTCCGATTCTGTAGCTGCAGCTTCTCTTTGGATACTGGAAGGAACGCCTGCCACGATTTCCTTCGGTAGCGGTGTACTGAGCTCGTCACCGCCTTGACGAGGCTTCTCTGACTGCCCTGTTGTCTCTCGACCTCGTGTCGTAGCTTCCACTTCAGCGGTTGCGGCCGCTACTTCATCGATCGTAGCTACAACCTCGGCGATTGTAGGAACCACTCTAGAGCCACGACTTCATCGACCACGGGGCCAAGGATGATCCCGACCACCTCCATTGTTACCTCTTGACAGAATGAAGAAGTGGCAATGGGCTTCTCAACGGAAGCATTCAGAAATTTGAAGGAGCGGACTAAAATAAAGAAAAGCAAATCGGGTTGTGAAAAGGAAAAAGGTAAATGTTGTTCTTACACTTTAGTACATTTCACATACCCGCACTCGGTCTTAACCAGGAACTTAGGAGCAATCCTCCCAACGGAGGAATTCTTCTTCTCTACGACCACGTCTGGTCGAGGTTCAAATATGGGCTCAGCTACGACCACGTCTGGTCGTAGAATTTGAACAGGAACCACATCTACGGTCTCTGATTTTACGGATAGCGAGACCAGGTCGACCATTCGAAGAGCAGCACTACCCTCAACTGCAGCGATCTTTGGAGCGACATCGTCCTTTACAAAAGACATAAAATCTTTCCAGTTTCCTTTTCGGTTGCTTAACAAAACTAGGAGTGGCAGAAACTGCGAAAGATCTCTTGTCATAGAGGAAGGGTACCTTAGCCCTGCGGGGTTTGTGCTTAAGAGGTTCGATTGCTTCAACCCCCTCGGCTTCGACGGCTTCAGCCTCGGCTTCAATTACAGCTATGTTCGCGCGGAGCTTTGCGGAAGATCGGTCGAAAAACGAGCTTGAACTTGCTCCTCCTTGTCGTGGATCTTGCAAGTCGGCGTCTCTTGGGCGGAGGAGCCGAGCCTTTGTTTTCAACATTTGCACCAATGGTTATCGGTAACTTCCTCGTCGTCGGGCGATTTTCCATGCCTACTTTACGTAAAGCAAAGCAGAAAAAGAAGAATTACTAACCCGATCGTAAGTTTTTCTACGACCCGTGTCAAGTCGTAAGTTTTTCACGATATTTTCTTGATCGTAAGATATTCTCACGATCACCACCGATCGTAAGTTCTTCTACGACTATAAAGTCCTAAAGAAAAAATCAACTTTTGATGACCTTTAGGCGCTCTATCCTTTCATTTGCGGGTAAAACCGCAATGATTTGAGGAATCACCGCTCGAGGTGGCGGAGACTTCTCACAGATGAGTTTGACCTTAGCGTCAATCTCTACATGGAAGATACGTAAGCAGATAAGAACGTTAGATAACTTTGAGAAAGACCAAACCAAAAGCTATGTCGGAAGTTCACTTACCCTCGTCATAGTCCCTGGTCGGGTCTCCTCTCCCCGAATATCTCCACATAGGAGATGCTCGTTTCTTTAGGGGACTGATTCGGGGGATTGATGGCTTGAATGTAGGGGGCAATCCGACTGATATCTTCAGGAGTTGGGTCCCA
This sequence comes from Hsuehochloa calcarea, assembly GCA_036346395.1. Classification (NCBI taxonomy): domain Eukaryota; kingdom Viridiplantae; phylum Streptophyta; class Magnoliopsida; order Poales; family Poaceae; genus Hsuehochloa; species Hsuehochloa calcarea. Next base: position 44,804,484 of record CM070610.1, on the reverse strand, counting down.
TGAAGATTTCTTCTCGGCAGCCTTCCCCACGAAAGAGAGGCTGTCTTCTGAGGTGACTTTCCAGTAAAACCACCTCTTCCTCCATCCCGGCCATGAAGACCGAGTGAAACTCTGAATATACTCCCTCGACTTCAAGTCGTGGAGCTTGAACCATAACCCGGCGATTCGGTTTGTCGAGCCATCCGTAATAATATTGGAAAAGCTCGAGGTCATGGAATCCCAGTGCACGCCTCACAAAGGTACACAAAGACACTCATCATAGTAATGGAATTAGGACCTAGATTCACTAATTCCACTCCAAAGTGCTTGAGTACCACCGTAAGAAAGGGGTGAGCAGGCAGTCGGAGGCCGCACTCACAGTACGCTTGGAAAACGGGGATTTGCCCATTTTCCCCGACGGCCGATCTTTGCCGATGGCGGAAGCCATTTCACCAGAGCCTTCTCTGGAATCTTCCCGGCGTCGACCAAAACTTTAATCTTCGCCGCGTCCATCTCCGACTCTTCCCACTCAGAAACCTTCTTGGCCATTTCTCTCAGAAACAAGAAGTTTTGGATTGAGAAAGGATTGCTAGAGAAAGCACGATTAGGGTTGGCGGCGGCGAAGGCGAGAGCTCGAAGAACAGTGGGAACGATTTGGGGAAAAGGTAAAAATCCAAGTCTAACTCCCGGTAAGTTTTTATAACAGCACGATTGCCACCGCTTCGGGAATTGTCTCATCGACTTGTACTTTGCTTGGATCGACTGCGACACCACCTTCAGATAACACATGACCTAGAAAGCCTACTTCCTTGAGCCAGAATTCACACTTGCTGAATTTTGTGTATAGCTAATGCTTGCGGAGACCAGCCTCAAGCGTCGTTCATTCTCTTCATTGGATTTGGAGTAGATGAGGATATCATGACAACGCACTTGTCCAGATACTCTATGAAAACTGAATTCATGAGGTTCATGAAATACGCCGGTGCATTTGTCAATCCGAAGGACATGAAGGTATACCCGTACAACCCGTAACGAGTAGAGAATGTCGTCTTCAAAATATCCTTAGTTCTGACCTTGATCTGATGATAACCCATTCGCAAGTCAATCTTGGAGAAAATGTTGGCTCTAGTCAGTTGGTCAAACAGATCATCAATTCACGGAAGTGGGTTTTTATTTTTTATAGTGACTTCATTTAACAGACGGTAGTCAACACACATATGCAAACTCTTGTCTTTCTTCTTGACAAATATGGTCGGACATCCCCAAGGTGAGGAGCTCGGCCAAATGAAACCCTTGTCTTGCAATTCCAAGAGTTGTTTCTTTAGTTCCACAAGCCCTTTTGGAGGCATCCGATACGATCGCTTAGAAATGGGTGTAGTACCGGGTGGAAGTTCGATCACGAATTCAACTTCGCAATCAGGGGGCATACCTGGGAGTCCTTAGGAAAGATATCCGAGTACTCGCAAACCACTGGTACTTCGTACAACCCAGACTGGTATCCACGGTCAGAGCATAAAGATGAGGATTGACAGTCTTTGGCTGGATAACAACTTGCTCTCCACTTTCGCTTGTGACCGAAATGGACCGCCGGGCACAATCAATTTTTCCTTGATTTTTAGACAGTCAATCCATTCCTAAGATAACATCCATCCCTGTTGATTATATCACTATCAAGTTTGCCAAAAATTCTACCCCTTGAATTTCTATCTTTATGTCCTAGCAAATTTGATTGGTTTGCAAAATCGATCCCGATGACTGAATGAAATGTGGTGGATGCAGTTCTTGTATACCAAATTGATGATGTGCAGCAAAATTCTTCTTGACAAAAGTGTGATATGCTCTAGAATCAAATAATACTACAGCTGGATTGGAATTAACAAGGAGCATACCCAAAACGACATCGGGTGTGTTGACAGCTTCCTCGATGGTGACGTGGTTCACTAGGCCATGTACTGGAGCTGGATCAGGCTAGGGTGCCATCCTCGGGGGTGGTGCTGGTTGCACGGGTGCTGAGGGTGGGTGGACCCACGGCAAGTCATGTGCTTTTGCCAAGCACTGATTCGCGAAATGCCAGGGACGTCCGTAGTGGAAATATAGCACATTTGTCCTGAAGTTGCTGACATTTGGAGGCTGATTTCCACCAACACTTGGCTGCCAATTCTGTTGAGGAGGACAAGGTGCGAGTACTGGTGGCCATGGTGGCGTTGGAGCTTGGAAACGGGGAGGACTGGGCTACCAAGCGAACGGCCTTGGAAAACCACCGCTTGCTGAAAATTGTGCAGCTCTCTTCCGCTTGCGTGACTCCTCCAAGGCTTGGCTCTTACTCTCCACCACTATGGCCTTGTTGACCAAGTGCTGGAAATTACGAAAATCATGAACCGCTAGTGCCATTTGTATTTACTCTGTCAAGCCATTTATGAAATGGCTTTGCCTTCGGGCGTTAGTGGAGATGTCGTCAGGCGCATACCGAGAAAGAAAATTAAACTCATGCAAGTACTCAGTCACACTCTTCCACCCTTGCTTAAGGATAAGGAATTGCTACTATTTGATTATCACAATGCCCTTTGGAATGTGCGCTTCTCTGAAAGCCTCCTTGAACTTGTCCCAAGTAGGGACGTGTTCGGCTAGTTGGACAGCATAGAAATTACCCCACCAGGCACTTGCAGTGCCATCCAGTTGATAACTAGCGAGGGTGACCTTCTCTATCTTAGAGTATTGTGTAATAAACATCTTCTTTTCGATAGCCCACAACCAGTCCTCAACTTCCATTGGGTCCTCCGAGCTGGAGAACACCGGGGAATTGGTCCATTGGAAATCAGCAAGACCTCCATGGTTCCGATGAGGGCCTGCCCCACCAGATGTGCCTGGAGCAACGGTGGTATTGATTGCTATCCACTCAAGTATGCGTGTTTGATCCATACGATTTCACTCTATTTGAGCGAGCACTTCAGCCATTGTAGGTGGGGAATGAAGCACTTCTTCCTGCCGGCCACCTGGTTGATTAATGTGGCCGGGATGTTCCACCTGCGCTTCCCACAGGGGTAACTCCTGGGGAGCGATGGAACGAGATCCTAGGGATGGTGATCCATCTCCCTACTGAGCTCACGAACGGGTCGTAGCTCCTGCCATTGTGTTGCCACACAATGATTATCAATCAGGGGAAGGATACCTTAGAATGAGTGCAAGATGATAATTCGGACAACATGGTATTAAATTTATTCTAGCATGCATAATGTGAGTAAAAATTTGAACACCAACTGAAATTTCAAACACCTCAAAGCCAACAAAAGATCCAGAATGTAGTGTTCCAACTCGATTGCATCCATAAACGTCTGTAGAAGGAATAACAACTGCTCAGAATAAAAAATCTTACAACAATACAAAAATAATTACACAAATATTGCACTATTTCATTTATTCAAGGTGAACTACTGATCTACTACACCTCAACGCAGTAGTCTCCCAACATCCATATCCTAGGCAAAGTTATCCTAGTTAAAGTTCACCAGGAACTCATCTAAAAGATGATACCCCGGCGATCTCATGTCTTCGGGGTCTAAAGGACTGACGAGTCGCCTCGGAGATCCTAATAAGGGAACGTGACCTCCAGGGGGTGCTGGCCTCTGAGTGCGGGGAAAACTGGCTGCCAAAATACAGGCTTGGCGTTGTGGCCCATATGTAGGCAGCAGTCCCGCTACCTTTGGTAGTCGGTTCACGAGGGGTGCAGCGGTGGCTGGAGAGGTCTTGTTGTCACCATAAAGTATGTTACGAGGAACGCGCCTCATGTTGACCCCTATCCTGAGATACTCCTGGGCTTCCCTAAGGCGGCGTCAAGTCTCCCACAACCTGTATGTCTTGCAGCGATCAACTTGGTCCATAATATGGACCAATCTTGCTAACTAACGTACTTGGGAATCTTCTCCATATTGGATTTCAGCGAAGAAGTCCCTTTCCGTGACACGGTCCCATTGTGGAAAATGGTCATAGGGCGGATGGGATAACTTCGTCATTTTGTGGTGAAGGTGACTCATGGACACCCGGGCCACCTCTTGTACCGCCATGGCTTCTGAGGTACCGCATGCCTAAAAACTATAGGGAACACTTCCCACCACATGCCTTGCAATAATATTAATCATTACTCAATACTCTTCCATCCCTGGTATTCGATCTCGGCAGTAGACGGCGTACTCCGACTGGAAGGTGAAATTGGCTCTCCATAACATCTCCCTTAGCAACACCGGATACCCCTCAACGTCTTCAGCCCGAGTCTCCTTCACTAAAAACCAACTGCTCATCTACACATAAGAAAGACAAGGTAAGTGAGAAAATTATTTTGCAAATCCAACTGAAAGTTGGGGCAAGAAATGATTCTAAGATGGATGAGAAATAAAAGACGAATATGTCTTAGGATTTTCAGAAATTATTTTACTAGTCGAAATATGCTTTTAATGAACACTCACAAGAGCTAACGACCATGCTATTCCTAACCTACAGTCAGTATGGCTCTGATACCAACGCTGTGGGGACCCCGAATTATTTACATAGGATCACAGTGCTCCAGATCATATGTAAATAACTCTAGATCTCCAAGTTCTGAAATCCAACTTAATCCATGCAATTATGCAGACCATAGTAGTCTGAGACCATGCCTACATGAATCAAGTAGCATTTCAAATCTTCAGATATGTGTCTCGTGTTAGCTCCCAAAGATCAAGGCTAACACTCGCATATCTCAATCAACATTGATCACAGTCATACACAAAGCAAAGAAATATATTACAAATGTCATACAGGACAAAGACTTATGTCCATAAGTTACAGCAGAAGCCGGCCAGCCAAATTTAACTATTAACATAAGTACATAGCGGAAATTAAAGAATTAAGAACAAAAACTCCAGCGAGGTGTGCCCTTCCCAAAGGCAACTGAGTGGAGGCCACAAATAGCACTATTCGTTAGCGTCGCCGGAGTCAGTGCTAACAAAATGATCTATGTTATAATCTTCCTCACCTAAACAATTGGACAATTCGTTAAAGTACACAGTTGTACTTGCAAGACTTACACAAAGAAAAATTTATACATACTAGTGGTTAATCAAAGAGAAGTTATAGTGGTTCTAGTTTTGCATAAACGCAATATTACTCAATCTACACCTTCTAGTTTAATAAAGTAGTTTTTATCAATAGATTGTTTATCAAAAAAAAAGTTAAATGACATAAAGGTAAACATATATCAAACAATATCAAAGTGGTAGCCCCACTTTGACAAAATAAAATCATGACACACCCGTCATGTCGATTCCAAGTTGTCCCAAGTCAAGTTTTAATTTAGAGTCTAACAATGATGTCAGTCAAGACCCAAGTGATGTCCATATATAACCGTGGACATGGCTATTCAAATAGGTTATAACCCTGTAGAGGAGTACATCTTTACTCACACAACTCAATCAGCCCATAAGCCACTGGATAGTAACACACTTCCTTTGGTGTGTCGGCTGGGGAAAATCAAGACTCGGTATTTTTCAGCAAGAAAACCACATTGAAGAGAACCATCCATGCATGGTAAAATCCCACTTAGTGCATGCCATACCGCCTACTAACTAACAGGGTATGCAAGTCGTGTCAGAGGGACCAATGTAAGGAGTTAGCATGTGGGTCGACCGCCCAACATCAAAATAAAAATAGCGCTCACTTTCATATTATATCCTTACATTGGGTTCCTAAGGAACATGAGATTTCACGGTCCCATGTCCTCACAACACCTGTGTTTCAATTCAATACGACCTTCTCCTTACTTGATCAAGCTGCGCCCATACACCGCGTATGCAAGTATGAGTGATACTTAGAGTCATAGCCCAAACTTCGATCCTTGATGATCCGGACAAGTATTTCCACGATACCCGATTCTCGTGCACGATGGCACCCTCACTACTAGTCACCTGTCAAGATCAAAATCCTTTTTTAAAGAACAAAATTTAGACTCCACAATCACATTCGAAGATCTGAACTAAAAACATAAATAAAAATTATTCAGTGTCTCCCAGGATTAACGAGATAACCCCGTCAACTGAACTACGCGACGACTGACTTGCATGGCTAAGCATAAACACCGACGGTAAGTAATATCACACACAAATAACTTAGGCATATCTGTAAAGGAGAATTCAAGGTTAACCTACAACAATTGGGATATAGCTAACTAGACTTCACAAAGTATTCATACTAGAAAATAGCATACACGCAAGTAATATTTACATTTCAAAACACTAAAGTATTGGAATTACTAGGATCAACATGTATGCAAGAATAAAAGTAAAAAATGTTGCTTGTACCTTGCTAAAATGCCAATTGTTCACTCTCAGATGGGTACTCGTTCGCTTCGGTCGACTCAAATTCTAAAGAAAAACATGTTATCGAATAAACAACGAGAAAATAAAGAAAATCCAAAATACTCAAAAATATATAAAAATATCATAGTAGAGACATGATGATTTAATGTGAATTTAGGTTAAAATTTTAATTCACTAGGAGTTCATTTTGATTTTCTATAGATTTTTCAAGGTTAAAGTTATTTGTGTTCATGTATTTTAATATCACATTTTTCTGTAAAAGTAACATGTTCAAAACCTATTTCAAATTAAAGTACAATAAAAATGTAAACTAACATAATTGAGTTTGCTCAATTCAAAGTTAAAATGAATTACTTATGAATTTTTGAAGTTTATAACAATTTTTTAGTGTAAAAACAATTAAATTCAGATTTTTTAATTGCGTGAAATACATTTTACACTCACGGCCGCCTAGCCACAGAGAACGACCGGTGGGACCATGCAAAAAGTGTTGACTGGACCAGTTTTGACCCAGCCAAGGCCAAACGACGTCGAAGGCGTATTCAACGAATACGTCTTTGGGTTTTCCAAAATGTACTCCGGTAAATCCACTCTAGAAATTACATTTCCCAAACCTAGAAGGCGTACTTCACATTTTGCGCAATTACTTAACCAGCCATCAGGGCCCACATGTAATAGACTCAGCAGTCGAGTCAAGTCTAATGGTTCGAGTCTCTACAGTGTAGTCAGGTTCGAGTCGATCGCACAGTTGACTGAATTCGAATTCAAAATTCGCAAATTTGATCGAGTTTTAAACATAGCAATTAATTTTCTAAAAATCTAAACTTTTCCAAAGGGGTTTATCAGATAATGTGGAACCTATACAAATTCTATAAAAATATTTTTCATTATTAACCACTTATTTAAAATTCATAATAGTAGTTATTTAAGGCTTGAGTTTGCAGTTTTCCCAAGGTCAAATTTAATTCCAAATTTTCTTATTAAATTCATATTTATTCATGATAATTATTCTAGTATTTGAATAAATTATTTTATAGATATTATCATAAACATTTATTCTCATTTGATTTAGTACTGATGTTCAACCTTAATGTTTATTCTTTAATTTGAAAGTTTTAAATTTCATAATTAATGATCATGCTCCCACAATGAATATGAAATGCTTATGAGATTCGTCTAAAATCCATTAATAAAATTTGAGCCGTGATAATACGTATCACAGACATTTCTTTTTAAGAACGGTCTGTGATATACGCAATTGTAACATCCCAAATATGGATTTGTGTTTCAAATGTAAGAAAATAAAAAGAAATTGAAACTTTTCTTGCATCTTGAAGCCCTTAGTCATTTTTGTAATTCTTTTAAAAAGAATTATAGAAAATCAAATTTAAATCCTCTTTTGACTCCAATCAAAAACCTTTGTGGCAAAGGTCTTGTGCCAAACCCTTGGAAATCCTTTCCCTGAGTTCTAGGGAGGCTTGGCAATACCTCTGAATTATCTCATGATTTTTAGAAATTATTTGATAATTTTTAGAGGCAAGTCAAATTTGGTCAAACCCTTTTTCTCCTCTTCTGGAATTTCTGGAGAAAAATTCATTGCATGCAAATCTCTGAAAATTTTATGGGAGGTTCCTCCTGCAGTCAGCAAGCTCCAATTAAAATTTCATAAATTTTGGAGTTTGTTTGCTACCTCAAATAATTCCTCAAAAATCAGATATTTAAAATTCAAATTATAAGCTGGTTTGCCTTTGTTCCTCGGGTTGAACGGACTCGAGCTCGAGCCACTTGACTCGGTCCAACCAACTAAACGCACCGACGCGGTCGATCGGCGCAGGCGTTGTGAGCCGTTGGATCGACATCGAGCGACCCTTGATCAACCGAGCAGCGGAATCGTTGTAATCCACTCGATCTAACTCGGTAGTTCGATTTCAATCCGACGGTCGACACGTCGTCTCCTTCCTCCGTCGGTAGCGCGTGAGCTCGGCCATGGCGTGCAGAGAGAGAAAAGCGCGTCTGATCCACTCCACGATCGCCTTTAAGCGGCTATCTCTGCGGCGCATTAAATGCCGTCGTGCTCCTCCTCAGTGTCCACTCTTCAACTGCTCCGTCGCTCTCTCGCTCAAATGGCGGGTTGACCCAAGCGGGATATCGCCGCTTCTCTCGGCCATCCTCGGCTATTTAAGCTCCATTGTTTCTCCCTTAGCTTCCTTTAGCACCTCCGCAACTCTAGCTAACACTCACAAGCCCGCTGGAGCCGCAGATCCTCGAGAATCCTTGGCCGCCATTGTCGGTTTTGAGCTCGGTGAGTCGGTCAGTGAGGGTTTTCTTCTTGGTCTTTGCTCCCTCTGCTCCCCTTTACTCTCTAAAGCTTAACCCTCACTCAATTCGGTTCAATTTGCTTAGGGCTTGGCTGAATTCGGATTCCCCCAATTTCAGCCGAAATCGGTATTTTTCTTCGCCCGGGCAGCTTCGACTCTCCTCGGTGCATTCCTTGAACCGCAGCTGAGCTCTCTGTCGTTTTCGTTTTTGTCACTTTGCGGTCTCCTCGGTTCTCTCCGACTTGCCGGCGTTCTGGACCACCGCAGCCAAATCCATTGGTACCATTAGGTGCGCAATGATGTTTGGGACCCATTTTGGGCACTTGCTCGCACCGCCGCGGCCAGAGCCGCCGGCGGCGAGCCGATCTCCCCTGTCATTTTTGCCAGACGAAAACAGGTTGACGGTTTGAACATGAATCGATGTGGACCGTCGATCCTAAGATCTACGGCTCGGGATCGCGCTGAAGTTTGAATTAAATCGCTGCGTTTGATCGTGGACTGTTGGATCCAAGATCAACGGTCCCGATTCGAGTTAGCGTGAATCGTTGGATCCAGGATCAACGGCTCGCGTGCGTGGGGATGTTCGGACCTCCCGCGCGCTTGGATCCGCGTGGACCGTTGGATCCAGATCCAACGGTTGACGTTTAGGGTTTCGCGGCCACGCGCGCGCCCGCGTCAGCACAGGGACTTGGACCGTTGGATCCAAGATCAACGCTCCACGTTCGTCCACGTCATTTTAAATTTCTGTTTTTCCCGAAAGGATTTATTTATCAACTGAAAAATGTGATAACTTGTGAAATGCATAACTAATTCATTTTAATTACTTTTCGGGAGATTCAAATTTTGCGGGTTATGTTTTCAACTGAAATTTAATCTAAAAATGTTTCCAACCCCAGTATAGCTCCAGAAAAGTTTGCTAATGAATATTAGTATTTTTGATTTATAAAAGCTGAGCAAAATTATTTTGGCCATATCTTTTGCATTAAGAATCCAAATCAATTAGTTCTTGTTGCTAAATTCTTTATAAATCATGCTCTTGATACTGTAAAATTTTCAGAATTTTTGGGGGGAGTTTACTATTGGGTCTTTGCGTTTTATTCGTTCTTATCGGTTGTTTCTCGTTTTCTCGTTAGGATCCGAAGAGCACATTGACAATATTATTGATCCTCAGCAACATCTTGACCCACAGCAAAGAGGCAAGCAGTTTGATCATGTTAATCCCATTATTTTTCAAGTCTAATATATTGATTTCAACTTGTATGTATGCATTGCTATTTTGTTGTTAAATTATGGTTAGTATCCTATAGTTGCATAATCTGTAGGACTTGTTTATCCTCTACTACCATGAGCCTAGGTTATTTGCTATGATTTGAGTTCGATGGATGAGCTCTTGTCATTTAGTAGAATACGGAATTGAAATTGCTTAGAAATGCTTATTTTGGTAGCAATGGGCGATCATCGATTTTAGTCGATGATCTTGATCACACATTTATTTATTATTCCATTATGTCCAGCACTTGTGCTTTGTTAATTTGTAAAGTCAAAAACTGAAAATAAAATTGTTTTAGACTTGGGCACAATGGTACGTTGGTGTGATCTGTTGGTGTGAATGGAATGGTGCCTAGGTCATCAAGGACCGAGTTACTTGTGTCACTAAGCCAGCGCTTATGCGTGCTAACCACGCGAGAGGATATGGGACCTCTCTTGACTAAGTACTTTGGCGTGTGTTATCTCCGAGTCGCGGGAGGGGTTGTGTGTGTTGTGTGAAAAGGATATGTGTTCTTGTGTTGGGTGTGCGGTGGTGGAGATTCAGGTAGGCTCTCCACCTCGAGGGCATTGTAGTTGTCCAAGGCTTTACTGCGACGGGTAGTTGACCAAGGCTTTACAATGACTCGACACAACGTATGGGTTTCTATCCATACGGTGGCTCGTAGTTAATGCACAATATTGGAAATGTCTCGTAGGACTTAGTGTGTAGGCATACCAAAGGAAGTGTGCTAATCATGTGGCAAAAGGCGATTCAGCGTGTGGGTACATTGGTACACCCTGCAGGGTATAAAACTATTGGAATAGCCTCGTCCTAGGTTATGGACATGCTTGTTAAGGTCGTGCAAGAACTAGACTTCAACCTTTTAAATTAAAATTTGACATGGTTAGTATGAATTGGGTAATTCATGCTATTGTTGTGGTGACTAATGGGTTAGTCACTTCCAGGCTTGTTGTTGTCATCTATCTACTGTTATATTGTTGTTTTTTACGGTTATTTGAACATTAAAAACAGATTTGTCAACTTGCTTTTAAATGTACTACGTTATTGCAAATAAACATTGCTTTGTGCTGAAAATGAAACATCTGACCTCCACTTAAATAAGCTTGCATGTAGCATATGTATAGGTACATTACTCTACACGTAAGTCTTATGGAGTACAATTTTTGTACTCATTTGCTTTGCTTAACTATTTGTTGCAGAGGAGGAAGGTGAGCCCCAAGGGCCTCACTTTTGTGAGATGTGCTGTGGATTCGACGACTAGCTTGGCGGTCCGGTCGGTTGCCTTGTGGGTTAAAGGCACACTGATTGGCTCTTTTGGTTTATGGCCATCTTATGGCACTTTTGCTTCCGCTGTTCAATTTCTTTATGTATTTTTCATTTGGCCGGTCGGCCTCTCTTTTGTAATAACTATCATTTATTTATGTTATCTTCTGGTTGTTGCTTTGCTTCGGTTCTATGTGAATGAATGGAATTGATGCATGAATTTTGTAAAGAGGTGTGTATACTGCATTTCTGGGAAGTATACATGTCTCGAGTCTCGGTTTATTCGATTTGTGATGCTAGGACCAAATGGACAGTTAAGCATTACAAGCCCAATAAACCGGGGTCCCACAAAGTTTGGTATCAGAGCCATACTGACCGTAGTAACCCAAGCTTGGTCGTCTTTATGATATTTTGGAAAACCCTAATTTCAAAGTTTCAAATGATTTATGAAAGCTTAGGTAATTCTCAGATTTTACTCCTTACCTATCTTAGCTTTCTCTTTTCATCTTACTCTAATTTGAGTTTAAAAATGGTTTACCTTTCCTTCCTTCAAAAATAGTGTTATCGTTTAATTGGGTTTGGGAACTAATGAGCTTGGCAAATTGAAGTGGTGGTTGCCCTCCACAAGGTTTTGAAGTTTCTGGAATGGATAGATTCGACTAGAAGCTTGGATGCAAAACCTGGACAGCGCTCTTTCAATTTCCAGACAGCAAGCTCAAAGGTTCTAAATGGGGTAGAGAATGAGAGGAAAATCAACCAAAACTTGTGGGAATATAAGGGTAAGATGCGATACTAGTTTGCTATGTATCTAACACTAATTTCGCTGATTTAACCTTCCTCTTTAGTGGTATTAGATCTTACGTTATATTCTGATTTTTATCTTCTCAATCAATTACTCGTTCATTCAATACGGGTTGGTTGCATTGGGAAGTTGAGCTCTGGTTTGGTGATTCGTTACTGTTTTCGAGTCTTTTTATAAGCATGTTTAAGTTTATACATTTGTTGTTTTTGGCTTTCGATTAGGGGGTATTCTATTTCCCTAGTCATTAGCTTTTTGTTTCCTTTCGGCTTTAATTTTCGGGTCTAGTTTTTAACCCAAGTTTCTTGTAACAGGATGGCCGGACGCACTCGTAGCGGCCAAGGCCAGTCAGCTTGTGCGGACGAGGATCTTCCTCCTCCTCCGACCATGGCGAGGTCCTTCTTGGATCGAGCGCAACCGATGCGGAGAGGACAGGAGGGTTCTTCTGGACGTTATCACGCGCAACACTTCCGCCCTTACCGGTGCTTCGGGATCCGGGCAAGGAGTGGACACCGACGCGTGGGGACTTGCGGAGTTTCTTCGCACCCCACGCCCTCGTTCTCGGTCGAGGACCCGCTTGACGCTTGACGGCGGCTTCATCGGTTCAATAAAGCTTCGCATAGCGCAGTGCCAGGATCACGAGAAGGCGTTGTTCGCATCGCACCAGTTGGAGGGTGCAGCTTTGTCCTGGTGGGAGAGCTTTCTCGCCATGCAGCCTGACGGTCACACCGTCACTTGGGAGGAGTTCCGCACTGCCTTTCGTCGGAGTCACATTCCTTCCGGCCTGATGAGGCTGAAGAAGAAGGAGTTCTTGTCACTCAGACAAGGCGTTTCGATTCTGAGTACTGCACGAGTTCAACCATTTGGCTCCTTATGCTCCGGAAGAGGTGGCCACTGATGAGGCCAAGCAAGAGAAGTTCAAGGTTGGGTTGTCCGAGGAGCTGCAGGACAAGCTATCTATCGTCGACTTCCCGGATTTTCAGGCCTTGGTGGACAAGGCCATCGCCGCCGAGCACTCAGGGAGAGCACTTGTGGATTCCCGCAAGGGCAAGTGGGAGGCCCACAAGTCCTCTAGGGCCAGCTATCCCCGCTTCAGTCCATCTCAAGGGTCACGTCGTGAGCTTGACACCCAGAGGCCGTCGGCAAGACTGTTCTTCGTCCTTCGCAGGCCGTGCCCCAGTCACGTGCACCTGCGAGTCAGCAGGGTGGCCCCCGCAACCCGTGTCGGACCCGGGAGTAACATCCCAGAATACTCTGTGCATTTCTGAACTAGTCCCATGATCAGTAGCTAGTTCACACAGTAAACAAATATGGTAGCATCCATAATTCGTATAACTTTACTAATAATCAACAGAGTTTATTACAAAAGAGGCTTACAAGCCAACAATAAACAAGCACAGCGGAAGGCGAAGAAGTAGTGGAGTCCAGCTGATCTGCCACAGGCAATCGACTGGGGTAGCGGCCTACTCGTCGAGATCCGAAGTTCTTCTCCTCTGAAATTTATTTGCATGAAGCAAGGGTGAGCACAACTACCATGCTCGCAAGTTACACCCAGTAACAGAGTTAATGCATGCATGGATATATCAAAGGAAGGCTTATTGGTTGAATTTGCATAAAAGCATTATTTTCTTTAAATATTTGTACTAAGTTCCAAAGCAGTTATTCTATAACTAAAATTCATTTTATAAATTCTCAAGTTTTATAGTAGGATAACCTCCATATGAAACATGGTGATGGATACCCTCCTATCACATGGCTAACCGCCCAATTTTACCACAAGGATTAACCATCCTCAAATCATTTGTACAAATCATTTTAAAACAAATCAAAGTCTAACTTTGAGTGGCTTTGCTCAGCATGTCCATGACCGTGGACACGGCTATTCGAATAGTTTTACACTTTGCAGAGGTGGTACAACTTTACCCACAAGAGATAATCAACTTTTAATGTCCGTCTGACACACTTCCGTAGGTGTGCGACTAAGTGATTGTCACGAGACCTTTACAATGCGTCATTCCAAAGTAGTCATGCCCGCTAAGGTTTCACTTCCTTTGGATTAACCATCCTCTAGAAGCCCCCTCTTGCGCCGCTAAGGTTTCACTTCCATTGGGTTAACCACCCATGGAAACCCCTCTTGCACCAAGTGGGAATACTGTCTAACCGACACCCACACACCAAAATGGCACAACTAACAATGGAACATTGCAAATTATTCAGCCTAGCCTATCCCATTCCAGACTTGTGGTAGTACGGTGGAGCTTTGCAAGATGCGGCTCGAAGACCGGTCCTTAACTGACTTGGGCGACTTTCAAAATAACCCCTGGGCCTCAATCCTACCCAGATTGAGCCCGTGCATAAACCTGCACCCACCAAGCATCCATTCCGCCCAAGTACAAACCAATTTTTCCTTTTTGCTTTTCAAAATCATTTACAAAAATCTTCCATGACAAACCAATGCCATAGACTTTTAAACAATTATTAATCATTTGGCTAAAATATCCCAAACTAAACATTTTTGGTCTAAGCATATCTTTGCATAATATTTTCAAATGACCCCAGTTCATACTATTGTATCAACTAGGTTTTTATCTAGGGTGACAATATATTTGATTCAAATATCAACATTGGCCATACAAAGAATTTAGGCATAACTATAAATTTAAAACGGGTATTTAAATTACATTGAATAAAAATAAGCATGCAATAATAATATAAAATATAATTTGAAATAATGGGATCAAATATGATCAAAGGTATAACTTGCCTTGCTTGGTTATATGTTGTTCTCAAACGACGTCGAAATCCGGTTGTCTGAAGTCGTCGAAATCTATACGCGTAAATGATCCAAATTCAAATAGCATTCAAATGAAATCCAAATAAAATCCAAAAATTAAGAAATAAATACTGGAAGTAAGATATCGAATTTATATGAATATAGGGATTTGAATCGATGAAATCGGAGTTCGTATGAGGGAGAACGAAATTCCGGAAGGGAGAGTGAATAGTAGTTTGCATGGCACTCAAAACTACAAAATAAATACTGAAAAATAAAGGATGAATTTAGATGATTGTACGAGCAAGAATCATCGGATTCGGAGTTTGCAAGACGGAGAAAGAATTTTTGGAAGGATTTTCACATCTATTTAATTTGCTACAGTAGTGCATGACTAGCAAATGAGCTACTGTACTCATCTTCTTCCCTGGTTTCGGTTCAACAGAGAAGCACAAGTGGCCATGGCTATGGGGGAAAGAGAGGGAAAGGTGGCCGGAGAACTACCAAAACGGATTGCTCACCTCGAGACAAAGCCGATGGAGGTGATGGTGCAGTCGGGGATGGTCGGCGACGGCGGCGGCGGCGCCGGGAAGCCGTCGGCCATGGAGGTGGGCGGGAGCTCCGGCGATGTTTCGACGAAGCGAAGGTATGGACACGTAGAGTACGACGTCGCAGTGCCGGCGGTGGTGACGAAATTGGCGGCCCTCCACCGGAGGCGACGCACGAGAGGAAGAACGAAGAACTACCGGCGAACTTTCTTTCGCTCGTTCGGCCAAAACAGGAGGAGAGGGGAGGAGAGCTTTTGGGGGTGGGTTGAGGGTGGAGAGGAGCTCCTGGAGGTCGCTTTATATAGGGGAGGAGGTGGCCGGATTGATGAGCAATTGCGAGAATAAAAGCTTCAGTTTTTTGGTGCCATAAAGACCGCATGAAAACTGAAAACTGCTCTTAATTCACAAGAAGAAACGGCCAAATAATGGTGTAGTGATGTAGGTGACGTTACTACGGACGTTTGGCTTCAAACGGATTTGAATTTGGTGCATTGAGTGAGGAGAAACGAGAAGAAAAGCGAAATCAGCCATTAATGGTGATTTTGAGCTTGGTCTTGTGGCGGTCGCGGCGGCGGAGGCGGTGGCCGGTGGCCGGAGTAGGGGAGGCGGGGTGAGGGAGGGCCGGCGGGGTGGTCGGTGGTGGCTGGCTGCACTCGGTGGTGGTGGTGCCATTCAAGTTAAACGGGAGAAAGAAAACTACAGAGAAGAATGCATTTGGTTCTGGAGGAAGAAGATAAAGTGGAAGAGGGAATTAAAAAAAAGGGGGAAGGCTTTAATCAATAACAAGCAACTGGCCACATTGTAGCACACGTGGGTTAAGTGAGCAGATGCATGGAGGATGGGTGACCGAATGGGAACCTATTTTTTGATATTTTTTTTATTTTCGAAATTCAAATTAAGTCACAAATTGAACACCTTTTAGAATATAGTAAATAGAGTTCAAAATTTTTAGGAAAATTCATAAAAATTTCTAAAATTATTTTGAACTTAATAAAAATAATTCCAACCGAAAGTTGGCTTTTAGTTTTGATTTTATTTACTAGAAAATAGGAAAACCCTTTTTAAATACCAAAAATTAATTAAAATTTTATTTTTCAATTTAAATCCAATAAAATCACAGAAAATCAAATAAACTTAATAAACTTTCTTTTTGACATTAAAACCAAGAAATTAAATAATAATTATTAATTTTTACTTTTAACATTGAAAACTCTTTTTAGGTTACAGTAAATCGAGAAAATTCTTCGATAGTCAGAAAATCAAATAAAATAATAACTTTATTTATTTTTAAATTGGTAACAGAACTTTGGGATGTTACAAACTACCCCCCTTAAAAGGAATCTCGTCCCCGAGATTCGGAGAAGCTAGAAAGAAAGAATATGGACACAGGATAGATGAATTGAGACAAAGAGTCTGTCTTCAAGTTGGTTTAAGTAAAAGGGCGTTGAGTGGTTCAGAAATTCGAAACGTCAATTCGTCCTTCAGGTGCATCGATAGATTAGAAGTCCAATGGATCGTTAGAGAAGAGATAATAGCAAAGGGTGAGAAAGAAAGCTATGAGGAGAGAAGTCTACCCATTTAAAGCAAACGTTGTACACAAGATGAAAAGATCTACGTACGACGTACCAAAAGAAAACATACCATACAAGTTAAGAAATAATACAACGTTCTACTCGATCGATACTCATAAGTTGGTGAAACGACTCAATACACAGAATGAATCTTGGCAAACATAAGCTATATGGCTTGGCTCACAACGTGATCTTCGGTTAACAGTCTTTGATTAATCATGTCCGTTGTCCTTGGATGGTGGCGACGATGATGCATGCCTTGGGGGTTTTGAACGTAAGGGTTAATAATCGTGTTGACCAACTATAGAAATTTTTGAAGGAAAAGTGGATCCATTTAACATTATAAAACGGTGAAGAGAGAATTAGGTAAGAAAGAATACCATGAAGGAACTAAAGATAGATAGATGACCAAGATGAGGAGAGAACAATTTATTTTTCTTGTTATATAAAATAAGTTTTGAAGTTCTTCAACTAACGACCATTCTAACTAGGTCACGGCCTACAGTCGATATGGCTCTGAAAACATTTCTGTCGGACCCGGGAGTAACATCCCAGAATCCTCTGTGCATTTCTGAACTAGTCCCATGATCAGTAGCTAGTTCACACAGTAAACAAATATGGTAGCATCCATAATTCGTATAACTTTACTAATAATCAACAGAGTTTATTACAAAAGAGGCTTACAAGCCAACAATAAACAAGCACAGCGGAAGACGAAGAAGTAGTGGAGTCCAGCTGATCTGCCACAGGCAATCGACTGGGGTAGCGGCCTACTCGTCGAGATCCGAAGTTCTTCTCCTCTGAAATTTATTTGCATGAAGCAAGGGTGAGCACAACTACCGTGCTGCAAGTTACACCGATATGAGTTAATGCATGCATGGATATATCAAAGGAAGGCTTATTGGTTGAATTTGCATAAAGCATTATTTTCTTTAAATATTTGTACTAAGTTCCAAAGCAGTTATTCTATAACTAAAATTCATTTTATAAATTCTCAAGTTTTATAGTAGGATAACCTCCATATGAAACATGGTGATGGATACCCTCCTATCACATGGCTAACCGCCCAATTTTACCACAAGGATTAACCATCCTCAAATCATTTGTACAAATCATTTTAAAACAAATCAAAGTCTAACTTTGAGTGGCTTTGCTCAGCATGTCCATGACCGTGGACACGGCTATTCGAATTGTTTTACACTCTGCAGAGGTGGTACAACTTTACCCACAAGAGATAATCAACTTTTAATGTCCGTCTGACACACTTCCGTAGGTGTGCGACTAAGTGATTATCACAAGACCTTTACAATGCGTCATTCCAAAGTAGTCATGCCCGCTAAGGTTTCACTTCCTTTGGATTAACCATCCTCTAGAAGCCCCCTCTTGCGCCGCTAAGGTTTCACTTCCATTGGGTTAACCACCATGGAAACCCCTCTTGCACCAAGTGGGAATCTGTCTAACCGACACCCACACACCAAAATGGCACAACTAACAATGGAGCGTTGCAAATTATTGACCTAGCCTGTCCCATTCGGACTTGTGGTAGTGCGGTGGAGCTTTGCAAGATGCGGCTCGAAGACCGGTCCTTAATCGACTTGGGCGACTTTCAAAATAACCCCAGGCCTCAATCCTACCCAGATTGAGCCCGTGCATAAACCTGCACCCACCAAGCATCCATTCCGCCCAAGTACAAACCAACTTTTCCTTTTTGCTTTTCAAAATCATTTGCAAAAATCTTCCATGACAAACCAATGCCATAGACTTTTAAACAATTATTAATCATTTGGCTAAAATGTCCCAAACTAAACATTTTTGGTCTAAGCATATCTTTGCATAATATTTTCAAATGACCCTAGTTCATACTATTGTATCAACTAGGTTTTTATCTAGGGTGGCAATATATTTGATTCAAATATCAACATTGGCCATACAAAGAATTTAGGCATAACTATAAATTTAAAACAGGTATTTAAATTACATTGAATAAAAATAAGCATGGAATAATAATTTAAAACATAATTTAAATAATTTGAAATAATGGGATCAAATATGTAGGACCGTAAAGGCGACTGGGGGGGTGAATAGGCGCTTTCTCAACTTTCTCCCCTAAATCAAATTCAACACGAACTTTACTCCTTTAGCTATGAAAGCTAAGAAGATCAGTAAGCGCACAGTGGAAGCCTTGTGATGAATTCAATAACCCCGACAACCACAGGACACAAAAGTGGAGACTTAATCTCAAAGGGCGATCACACAAAGCGGTCGGCCAGGCTACAAGCGATCGACCGACGGTCAACGATCGGTCGGACCGGCTACTAACTGGCGGTCGGACCGGTGGAAATCGGTCGACCCGGTAGTACTAGCGGTCTGAAAATGCGGGCGGTCGGACCGCCGTTATAAAATCGGTCAGACCGGTTCGATCCGATCTTGAAAAATCAAGCCCAAATCCAAAAGCGAAATTTGATCCAACTTTTGATTCAACCAATGAAACTTGACCAAATTTCAAGCACACCTCCCTAATGATATTAGAGACCTATTTCTAGCGGCGATCCTTGGATCCACTTCAGAATCGATCTCTCAAGGATTTAACAAAGAAGTGCACAAACCCTAGAAATACGAAAATCTTTGATTCAAGACTTGCTTGTGGGGGTTGATGGTCTAGACGATTCTAGGAGTATCCCCACACATCAAAGCAAGACAAAGTGGGTCAATAGACCAAGTTTAACCACTTGAATCAAGGAAGCACCAAATTCATCCAAATGAGAGAAGAACACAAAGAGAGACAAATGAACTCTCAAGCAAGCATCACAAGATTGATTGATCTCACAAGATGCTTACAAAGCCACTCCTCAAGGAGGATAAGAGCTCACCAAGGAGCAACCACAATCTCTCCTCTCTTCCTCTCCAAACCCTAACCCTAGAAAAGGCTAAGGAAAACCAAATGAAAGCTTCTAGAGGTATTACATCTCCCCCTTCTCTATTTATAGGAGAGGCCTAGGGTTTCACTTTTGGGACCCACTCACACATGGGACCCACACACACAACATAACCATTGAAGCAATCGCCTGCTTCACCACGTGTAGGTTGATCAGCGGTTCTCATCACGTCGCCAAGCCTCTCTTGTCCGAATCCCATCGGAACCTTCCAGAGACTCGCACCGATATCCGCACCGCCTGATCCAACCAGCTGCACCGAACCACCCGTTCGATCCATCTTGCCCATTCTGCACCATGCTTGAGTCACACGACCTCACCCGGTATCCATGATCGTTCTGGACCTCAGCTCTCCAAGCGTAGTCCCGATCCACCTTACCGTTGACGTCGTTGACCTGCAAGCCACCTGCACAGCAATAGACAAACAAACCGTTTCCGGGAGCAAGTTCTTCACAACTTGACCCACGTCAGCTCCGCAATGCAATATACAACAATAAAGCATTGATAACCAAACATAAACCACTATCAAAACACATCAATGCAAACTTGGCTAACCTCCAAGTCAACGGCGGTCTGACCGCCCCACAAAGCCGGTCCGACCGATTTCAGGCCGGTCGGACCGATCCCACAACGGCGGTCTGACCGCCCGAAAAGACTTAGCCAAATTTTCAGCGTGAAAATCCGAAACATTCTGGAATTTTCAACTCAATAGAACTTTTGACTGGGAGCTCCAAAAATGAAGCGACCACATCCAGGAGACTCCCCTCACCTGCCTACACAACCTATTTTTGGCTTAGCTCCAAAAACACCTTTTCAACAAATCGGTCGGACCAGCCACCATGGCCGGTCGGACCTCTCCTGCGCGGTCGACCGCCCAACAACGCCGATCGGACGCATTGTGAGTCCGACAACAAGCAAACCCCGAAAACGCGAGATTTTGCAAACCAACAAAGCCATTGCCAATTGACTCATCATCCTGAGATCGTGCACATATCCTCACGATATCCACAATCTCCCCCTTGATGAACACATTGGCAATTTCGCAGAAAATGTGGTTTTTCAAATTGAAAAGTAAAACAAATCGCCGTTTTCGCATAAAGGCACAACTTGGTCCATAAGCAAGAAAAAGCCTAGGAACCGACCAAGCTGGCTTCAGAATAGTATAGGCAAGTGAGATAGGCAATGAAAGCACAAAAAGGATTCAAAGTCCAGAAAGTAACCAAAAATCTCACTTAGGTCCATATGAAAGACAAAATGTTCTATTTGACCTTTGATCATTGTGAGTCTTTCTTGAATTGCAACTGAAAACAGAAAAAGGCAATAAAACCCAGAGACTCAACTCACTATGATCACAAATTTTCAAAAGTTTTTTTTTGTGTGATCTTTTATATGAAACCAGTATTTTCTTCGATCCTTCTCCCCCTTTGACAATGAATTCATCAAGATGCAAGGGAAAAGAAAAAGAAGATGAAATGACTTTATTTGAAATTTAATAAAAGGAGCCACATGACCATTATCGAAGTAGACAGTACAAGAATTATACCAAGCCATATAAGGTGAAGAAGCTATATTCAATCATGGCAAGACATGTACTGCAAAGCTAAAGCCAAGTTAGCAGCAATCTGAGATTAAAAGAATTAAAACCATGAAAGGTTGCTCAATAACAATGTTTCACTACAAGCAACCAAAAATGAGTCAAGCCATGTCTATAAGTAAAAAGAGACTCAAAACAAGAACTGAGGCATTTTGAGCATTAAGAGTATTCTTTTGAAGCAAAACTCAAGCACTTAGCATTTTGAGCATTTTCCTAGAAGGATTTTTTTACTGTGCTAGATCTCAAGCCTTGCCGCGACCATCTCAAGCGATAAGCTTAAAAGAGTGGTCTAGGTCATCCAAAACTCCCCCTGAGTTCATGCCTAGTGCAATGGCAAGCCGTCTCATGAGAAAGGATTGGTGAGATCAGTTTTTTCGCACAGAAAATCTCATTTTTCATTTGCTTGACTTAAGAAGATAAAAAGCTCATTTTCATCTCAAAATAAGTTCAGGACTCAATTCAACCTATATGACATGGCAAGAATCATAAGAGGATCACTAGAGCAAAGCTAGTCACAAGATCCAACAAGACAAGATTTGATTCAATTTGCTCACAGATATAAAGCTAGCAAGGCAAAAGCTAAGCTAAACAGGAAGAGCCATAAAAGAAGTCTAGCAGACTATCACTTGATATGACAGGGTAGAGTATGAAATCAAGCCATACATGGATAATAATCAAAGCTCCACAGATTTTATTATGCAATGCAAGATATTTGAAATAAAAATGCATTATGATACAATGAATGCTAAAAGAAGCAAAATTCCCTCAAAACATCCATGCCTCAGTACTGGGATTTGAGATAAAAGATCTAGGTGTCCAGTACTGAGATGGACGATGCCTGGGAATAGCAAAAGAAGCAGCAGAAAAATGATCTGGAACAAAATCATAAGAATGCCCACGAGCACCACCTGGACCTCTCCAAAACGATCTACCAAAAGACCGATACTCCCCCTGTCTAGGTGCTACCCGCGATCTCTTCTCACGATATCCTAAACCAAACTGCTGCCTGGACCCACCAAAAGAGTCAATAAAGTTCTCTACAAACCTAGGCCTATATGTGGTACGTTGAATAGGCTGCCTAGCTCTAGAGACTACAGCTGAAGAAGAGACTCCTCTAATGGATCTCAAAGTGCTCACTCTCTCTTTCCTCTCAATCTTTGCTCTCCGAAAGCAAAACTCAACAGTGTGGCCCTCTTTCTTGCAGAAGGTGCAATGGTACTTGACCTTTTGAGGGGTCCGTACAGGAGAAACAGAAGCACCTTTCTTACCAGAAGGAGTTTGAGCAAAACCTGCAGCTTTGGATACAACCTTGAAGGTCTTAGAAGGTTCTTGCTCAACCAGACCACTTTTCACACTTTTAGCAACCTTAGGTGGGTGATTCTTGGAAAGCACTAGGGACTTAAAACCTAGGCCACTGTTTTTCACACTCACCTTGGATTGATCTAGAATCAAGTTGAGTTTCTTTTTCCCACTCGAAAACTTCTCAAGAGTCATTTTGAGATAATCATTCTCTTTTGCCAAAACTCCACAATTAGAGCACTTTTTAGAATTGATTACCTCAACGTGTTTACTCTTAAGAAGATCCACTTCCACTTTGAGAGCCTCACAAGACACACAATAGGACTCCCCAATCCTATTTAACTGCTCCTTAAATTTGACTCTAAAAGCCTCTTGTATCTTACCAACAACAGTTTCAACTTCAGCATGCAACATACAAGAGGAAGAATGAATGACTTCCTTGGAAGCAGTAAGAGACATGGATTTTTCAATTTTAGCTTTCTCTTCAAGAGTCTTGTTTAAAGCTTCAATCTCAATTGTAAGCTTAGGATAATTTTCACATGATGCAGCTCTAGAGTAAGCAACCATTTCGGTCATCTCTTGCATTTTAATCCTATTGTTCTTACAATGAGAGCAAGTGTGACTAGCATCAAATTTTTGCAATTCTTTCAAAGAGCTATCTAGTTTCAATTCTAGCAAAGCACAATTTGAGCAGATTAAAGGAATAGCATCCAAGGTAGTCACACCAAGCGGAATGGCATTCATGCAAACAGAACTAGACTTGAGAGATTCTAGTTCGACAAGAGCATTTTTCAATTGTTTTTCAACAGAGGAATGAGCATTATTTAAGCTTGACAATTCATTAAGCAAGCTACAGCATGAATCACAGAAATCATCAGGATTAATGGATTTGAGCCTAATCACTTCTAGGTTCAAATTATCAATCATAGTATCCTATTTCTTAATCAATTTAGCTTGCTTATGCAGTTTTTGTTCAGCAAGCACCAAAGCCCTTTTCATGTCAGGAAGTGAAGGGCATACCTCATCGGGATCACTAAAAGGATCCTCACTGTTGGAGGAGTCGCTGTCGTGGCTGTTCTTAGTCATGAAACACATGCCTGTGAAATCACGTGCCTTCTTCTTACCACGGGAGTCACTCTTGTCGTCCTCCGCCTCCAAGTCCACATCATCCATGCTCACATCCTCTAGAGCTTCAAGGACTCGGCTGACAAACTTGCGATAGTTTGTCTTCTTGTGCTTAGCATCTCTCGCTTGAGGATGCCTATGTGACTCCTTCTCCTCCTTGCCCTTCAGCTTGGGGCATCTAGAGCGAATGTGGTTCGGCTCACCACATTCAAAGCATGTGATAGGTCCACCTCTCCTCCTATTTCTCACATTGTTGTAAGCTCTCATGAATTTGGTGGATAGGAGGGCTAAATCATCTTCAGGTAGTCTCTCAAGTTACTCATCGCTCAAAGAATGCAAAGCAGACAAAGAAAATCCAGATGAGCTAACATCAAAAGAATCAGAATATCTACTCTTAGATTTGTCGACCACTAAAGCCATCGGCTCAGCATGTGGGAGAGGCGAGATAAAATCAATCTCATGCGTCTTCAACCTCGAGTAAAGCTTATCCATGGTAAGCTCACTCATGACAGTGTTGTCATTTATGGCAGTGATCTTCATCCCCCAGACCTTCACATCCAAAGCACCCAAAAGTTGGCGTGCATTTTCAGACTCAGTGAAGACAAGATCAACAGCACGGAGATCATGAAGAATTTTAGAAAATCTCCCCCACAGCTCATCTAAAGATTCACCAGGCCTTTGCTCAATCTTAGAGTATGCTTTCTTCACCGGTTCGTCTCACTTCCTTGATCGCGATGGACCCTCGTGATAATCACAAAGAGTCCGCCAGATCTCATGAGCAGACAGCAAATGAGCAACACGCTCAAACTCAGATCGACTAAGACCTTGAATCAAGAAATTTCGAGCCCTGCTGTTGTTCTCCACATCTGGAGTGATCAAATTGTCATCGGCTGGCACGACATAAGGGTGTTTCACCTTAAGCCAAATTGTGTGCCCTTGAGCCTCGATGTAGGCCTGCATTCGGACCTTCCAATAGGCAAAATCAACTCCATCAAAAACATGTGGCCTGATTGAATATCTGTCAGTCGCCATGGCTCTAAAGACCGGTTAAGATCTAAAAGAAGAGCTAACCGGTTCTGATACCACTTGTAGGACCGTAAAGGCGACTAGGGGGGGTGAATAGGCGCTTTCTCAACTTTCTCCCCTAAATCAAATTCAACACGAACTTTACTCCTTTAGCTATGAAAGCTAAGAAGATCAGTAAGCGCACAGTGGAAGCCTTGTGCTGAATTCGATAACCCCGACAACCACACGACACAAAAGTGGAGACTTAATCTCAAAGGGCAGATCTGGGCACAGGCGGTCTGACCGGCTGCCAAGGGCGGTCTGACCGGCGGTCAACGATCGGTCGGACCGGCTACTAACTGGCGGTCGGACCGGTGGAAATCGGTCGACCCGGTAGTACTAGCGGTCTGAAAATGCGGGCGGTCGGACCGCCGTTATAAAATCGGTCAGACCGGTTCAGTCCAGTACTGAAAAATCAAGCCCAAATCCAAAACGAAATTTGATCCAACTTTTGATTCAACCAATGAAACTTGACCAAATTTCAAGCACACCTCCCTAATGATATTAGAGACCTATTTCTAGCGACGATCCTTCAGATCCACTTCGCAGAATCGATCTCTCAAGGATTTAACAAAGAAGTGCACAAACCCTAGAAATACGAAAATCTTTGATTCAAGACTTGCTTGTGGGGGTTGATGGTCTAGATGATTCTAGGAGTATCCCCACACATCAAAGCAAGACAAAGTGGGTCAATAGACCAAGTTTAACCACTTGAATCAAGGAAGCACCAAATTCATCCAAATGAGAGAAGAACACAAAAGAGAGACAAATGAACTCTCAAGCAAGCATCACAAGATTGATTGATCTCACAAGATGCTTACAAAGCCACTCCCTCAAGGAGGATAAGAGCTCACCAAGGAGCAACCACAATCTCTCCCTCTCTTCCTCTCCAAACCCTAACCCTAGAAAAGGCTAAGGAAAACCAAATGAAAGCTTCTAGAGGTATTACATCTCCCCCTTCTCTATTTATAGGAGAGGCCTAGGGTTTCACTTTTGGGACCCACTCACACATGGGACCCACACACACAACATAACCATTGAAGCAATCGCCTGCTTCACCACGTGTAGGTTGATCAGCGGTTCTCATCACGTCGCCAAGCCTCTCTTGTCCGAATCCCATCGGAACCTTCCAGAGACTCGCACCGATATCCGCACCGCCTGATCCAACCAGCTGCACCGAACCACCCGTTCGATCCATCTTGCCCATTCTGCACCATGCTTGAGTCACACGACCTCACCCGGTATCCATGATCGTTCTGGACCTCAGCTCTCCAAGCGTAGTCGATCCACCTTACCGTTGCGTCGTTGACACGCAAGCCACCACCTGCGCGACAATAGACAAACAAACCGTTTCCGGGAGCAAGTTCTTCACAACTTGACCCACGTCAGCCCCGCAATGCAATATACAACAATAAAGCATTGATAACCAAACATAAACCACTATCAAAACACATCAATGCAAACTTGGCTAACCTCCAAGTCAACGGCGGTCCGGCCGCCCACAAAGCCGGTCCGACCGATTTGGGCGGTCCGACCGATCCCACAACGGGTCCGACCGCCCAAAAGACTTAGCCAAATTTCGGCGTGAAAATCCGAAACCTTCTGGAATTTTCAACTCAATAGAACTTTTGACTGGGAGCTCCAAAAATGATGCGACCACATCCAGGAGACTCCCCTCACCTGCCTACACAACCTATTTTTGGCTTAGCTCCAAAAACACCTTTTCAACAAATCGGTCGGACCGCCACCATGGCGGTCGGACCTCCACGCAAGGCGGATCGACCGCCTAACAACGCCGGTCGGACCGCTGTGGTGCCGCGACAAGCAAACCTCAAAACGCGAGATTTTGCAAACCAACAAAGCCATTGCCAATTGACTCATCATCCTGATCTCGTGCACATATCCTCACGATAAGGTTTCACTTCCTTTGGATTAACCATCCTCTAGAAGCCCCCTCTTGCGCCGCTAAGGTTTCACTTCCATTGGGTTAACCACCCGCCAGAAACCCCCTCTTGCACCAAGTGGGAATACTGTCTAACCGACACCCACACACCAAAATGGCACAACTAACAATGGAACATTGCAAATTATTCAACCTACTTTGTCCCATTCGGACTTGTGGTAGTGCGGTGGAGCTTTCTAAGATGCGGCTCGAAGACCGGTTCTTAACTGACTTGGGCGACTTTCAAAATAACCCCTGGGCCTCAATCCTACCCAGATTGAGCCCGTGCATAAACCTGCACCCACCAAGCATCCATTCCGCCCAAGTACAAACCAACTTTTCCTTTTTGCTTTTCAAAGTCATTTGCAAAAATCTTCCATGACAAACCAATGCCATAGACTTTTAAACAATTATTAATCATTTGGCTAAAATGTCCCAAACTAAACATTTTTGGTCTAAGCATATCTTTGCATAATATTTTCAAATGACCCCAGTTCATACTATTGTATCAACTAGGTTTTTATCTAGGGTGACAATATATTTGATTCAAATATCAATATTGGCCATACAAAGAATTTAGGCATAACTATAAATTTAAAACAGGTATTTAAATTACATTGAATAAAAATAAGCATGCAATAATAATTTAAAACATAATTTAAATAATTTGAAATAGTGGGATCAAATATGATCAAATTTATAACTTGCCTTGCTTGGTTATATGTTGTTCTCAAACGACGTCGAAATCCGGTTGTCCGAAGTCGTCGAAATCTATACGCATAAATGATCCAAATTCAAATAGCATTCAAATGAAATCCAAATAAAATCCAAAAATTAAGAAATAAATACTGGAAGTAAGATATCGACTTTATATGAATATAGGGATTTGAATCGATGAAATCGGAGTTCGTATGAGGGAGAACGGAATTCTGGAAGGGAGAGTGAATAGTAGTTTGCATGGCACTATTCATTCCCATGCATACGTGAATCGTAAAAAGAATGGAACAAATGGCAGTGCCAGTGATAGGAAGGGAGAGGTGATCGGCGAACAACAAAAATGGAATCTTGGGAATGAGACGGACCCAATGGTGGTGGTCGCGTCACTGGCGGTGGTCCAGCGTGACGGTGGCGCGCAAAACAGTGCATAGTGAATAGTAACATCGGACAGCCGATGATGTTTTGGAGAAAAGAAAGGTAGCACAACGTAGAGCATCATGAGGCGAAGCTAATGGTAGTGACGACATTACCGGTGCATCAAAGACGGCGCCAAAAATGACGACAGAAGGTGGTTGGTCTCCTGCGAAAAATTCTTAGTTGCGGCGAAAAGAGAGCGGCGAACTCTAGGGATAGGAAGGGGAAACCGAGGGGCACGCAGTCGGTTCGGAAAAAGACTGACCGAGGAGGGAGAACGGAGGTGACAAAGTTGGGTACGTGCATGTGTGTATGGTACTGTTCATGCATACATGAATAGTAAATATCACAGAAGAATTTGCCGTGCTGGTGATAGGATGGGAGATGTGACCGGCGAACAACAAAAATGGAACCCCGGCGAGGTACTCTACCCGATGGTAGTAGCGGTTCGGCCGGCGACGACCGGTGGCGGCGGCGACGCGCAAATAGAATAAACAGCTAAAATATAAAAAAAAACTCAAAACTACAAAATAAATACTAAAAAATAAAGGATGAATTTAGATGATTTTACGAGCAAGAATCATCGGATTCGGAGTTTGCAAGACGGAGAAAGAATGTTTGGAAGGATTTTCACATCTATTTAATTTGCTACAGTAGTGCATGACTAGCAAATGAGCTACTGTACTCATCATCTTCCCTGGTTTCGGTTCAACAGAGAAGCACAAGTGGCCATGGCTATGGGAAGCAGAGGAAAGGTGGCGGAGAAATACTAAAGCGGATTGCTCACCTCGAGACGAAGCCGATGGAGGTGATGGTGCAGTCGGGGATGGTCGGCGACGGCGGCGGCGGCGCCGGGAAGCCGTCGGCCATGGAGGTGGGCGGGAGCTCCAGCGATGTTTCGACGAAGCGAAGGCATGGGCCAGAGTAAACGACGTCGCGATGCCGTGGTGGTGACGAAATTGGCGGCCCTCCACCGGAGGCGACGCACGGGAGGAAGAACGAAGAACTACCAGCGAACTTTCTTTCGCTCGTTCGGCCAAAAAAGGAGGAGATGGGAGGAGAGCTTTTGGGGGTGGGTTGAGGGTGGAGAGGAGCTCCTGGAGGTCGCTTTATATAGGGAGGAGGTGGGTGGATTGATGAGCAATTGCGAGAATAATGACTTGATTTTTGGGTGCCATAAAGACCGCATGAAAACTGAAAACTACTCTTAATTCACAAGAAGAAACGGCCAAATAATGGTGTAGTGATGTAGGTGGCGTTACTACGGACGTTTGGCTAAGCGGATTTGAATTTGGTGCATTGAGTGAGGAGAACGAGAAGAAAAGCGAAATCAGCCATTAATGGTGATTTTGAGCTTGGTCTTGTGGCGGTCAGGGCGGCGGAGGCGGTGGCAGTGGCGGACTAGGGAGGCGGGGTGAGGAGGGCGGCGGGGTGGTCGGTGGTGGCTGGCTGCACTCGGTGGTGGTGGTGCCATTCAAGTAAAACGGGAGAAAGAAAACTACAGAGAAGAATGCATTTGGTTCTGGAGGAAGAAGATAAAGTGGAAGAGGGAATAAAAAGAATAGGGGAAGGCTTTAATCAATAACTAGCAACTGGCCACATGGGAACCCATTTTCTGATTTTTTTTTTATTTTCGAAATTCAAATTAAGTCACAAATTGAACACCTTTTAGAATATAGTAAATAGAGTTCAAAAATTTTAGGAAAATTCATAAAAATTTATAAAATTATTTTGAACTTAATAAAAATAATTCCAACTGAAAGTTGGCTTTTATTTTTGATTTTATTTTCTAGAAAATAGGAAAACCCTTTTTAAATACAAAAAATTAATTAAAATTTTATTTTTCAATTTAAATCCAATAAAATCACAGAAAATCAAATAAACTTAATAAACTTTCTTTTTGACATTAAAACCAAGAAATTAAATAATAATTATTAATTTTTACTTTTAACATTGAAAACTCCTTTTAGGTTACAGTAAATCGAGAAAATTCTTCGATAGTAAGAAAATCAAATAAAATAATAACTTTATTTATTTTTAAATTGGTAACAGAACTTTGGGATGTTACAACCCGGCTGCCAGAGTCACTTGCTTCGCTTGCAACCAGTAGGGGCATTATGCGAACCAATGCCCTAAGAAGACAGGAGCAGCCCCTCATCCTAATGGAGGACGCGGGCAAGGAGGTGGTTCTTCTCAGGACCTGAAGATAGTCCCTGCTACCCAAGGCGTGGGTAGTGATCGCGTCAACCTCATCTCAGCGGAGGAGGCACAGGAGGCACCCGACATCGTCTTTGGGTACACTTTCGTTAACTCTCATTACGCTCTTTGTTTTGTTTGATTCAGAGCATCTCATTCTTTTATTTCTGAGTCTTTTGCTGCTATTAGTGAGCTCCTCTTTACTCCATTGTTGGTCCCGTTGCTCATTCGCTCACCTGGTTCGGAGTTGAGAGCTGAAACTGAGAGTAGGGACGTCCCAATTGAAATTGAGGGAGTAGGATTCTTAGCAAATCTCATCCTCCTCCATTCAGCAAGTCTAGATGTAATTCTTGGTATGGATTGGTTGTCTCACCATAAGGGACAGATCGATTGCGCCAAGAAGTGCGTCTCCCTATCTAGTCCTTGAGCGGCGAGGTTAGCTTTCGCACCGAAGTTGCTAGGTCCGCATCTCTTCGCGCTTGAAGCGAAGCCCGCTCTAGATATTAGTGAAGTCCCAACAGTTCATGACTTCGTTGATGTCTTTCCTGAAGATCTTCCAGGGATGCCACCAGTTCG
The DNA here is from genome assembly GCA_036346395.1 of Hsuehochloa calcarea. Lineage (NCBI taxonomy): Eukaryota > Viridiplantae > Streptophyta > Magnoliopsida > Poales > Poaceae > Hsuehochloa > Hsuehochloa calcarea. The sequence continues at coordinate 44,773,755 of CM070610.1, read as the reverse complement.
AGACCTCGAGTTTGTCATTGAGTTGGTTCCCGGTACCGCTCCGATTTCAAAGAGACATTATCGGATGCCACCGAACGAGTTGGTGGAGTTGAAGAAGCAACTGAGTGAGCTACAAGAAAAAGGTTTCATCCGCCCTAGCTCATCCCCGTGGGGTTGTCCTGCAATCTTTGTGAAGAAGAAGGACAATACTTTGCGTATGTGCGTTGATTACCGTCCGCTTAATGAGGTAACGGTAAAGAACAAGTATCCATTGCCCCACATTGATGATCTCTTTGATCAATTAACTGGAGCTCGAGTATTCTCCAAGATTGATTTGAGAGTGGGATATCATTAAGTTCGAATACGACCCGAGGATATTCCAAAGACGGCTTTCTCTACTCGCTACGGCTTGTACGAATACACCATTATGTCATTTGGCTTAACCAATACCCCTGCCTTGTTCATGAACCTCATGAATTCGGTATTCATGGAGTATTTGGATAAGTTTGTCGTGGTCTTCATCGATGATATTCTTATCTATTCCAAGGACGATGAGGAACATGATGAGCATCTGAGGCTTGTGTTAGGCAAGCTTCGTGAGCACCAGCTGTATGCAAAGTTCAGCAAGTGCGCATTCTGGTTGAAGGAAGTGGCCTTCTTGGGTCATGTTCTTTCAGCAGGAGGCGTAGCTGTTGATATTAGCAAGGTCAGTGATATTCTTTCATGGGTTCAGCCTACTTCGGTAACCGAAGTGCGGAGTTTTCTTGGTTTAGCGGGATATTATCGTCGCTTTATCGAGAACTTCTCCAAGATCGCGAAGCCGATGACGGAGTTGCTCAAGAAGGATAAGAAGTTCTTGTGGTCCGATGCTTGTGAGGAAAGCTTCCAAGTACTTAAGAAGCGTTTGACCACCGCTCCCGTCCTCGTTCTTCCCGATATTCATCAAAGCTTCGATATCTTTTGCGATGCTTCTCGTCGAGGACTCGGTTGTGTCCTTATGTAAGAAGGCAAGGTAGTGGCGTATGCATCAAGGCAATTGAGACCTCATGAACTCAACTATCCTACCCATGACTTGGAATTGGATGCTGTGGTGCATGCACTTAAGATTTGGCGACATTACCTAATCGGTAATCGTTGCGAAGTGTATTCGGATCACAAAAGCCTAAAGTATCTGTTCACCCAACCAGATCTGAACCTCAAGTAAAAGGGATGGTTGGAGTTGATCAAGGACTATGACATGGGTATTCACTATCATCCGGGCAAGGCTAATGTAGTTGCCGATGCGCTTAGTCGTAAAGCACATTGCCATGCCTTGTTGCTCAAGGAGCTTCAGCCCACCCTTCTGGAGGAATTCCAGCGTCTCAACTTGGGTATAATTGATCATGGTTCCCTCGCTACCCTGGTTGTGCAACCAACCTTGGTGGATCGGATTAAGGTCGCTCAGCAATTGGATGCTGGAGTGAGCCGCATCAAGGAAAATGTCAAGAACGGAACAGCCAAGTGCTTCTCTGAGGATGAGCATGGTGTTGTAAGGTTGGGGCAACGCCTTGTGGTTCCAAGGGACATAGAATTGCGGAATTTGATTCTCCGCGAAGCCCATGATTCGCCTTTGTCTAATCATCCCGGGGCCACAAAGATGTATCAAGATCTACGTCAGGGATTTTGGTGGACCCGAATGAAGAGCGAGATTGCGAAGTTCGTTGCCGAGTGCGACGTATGTCGTCGTGTCAAGGCCGAGCATCAGCGTCTAGCAGGACTGCTTCAACCTTTGCCTATTCCTGAATGGAAGTGGGATTCGATCGGGATGGATTTTATCACCGGTCTGCCTCGTACCTCCAAGGGCAATGATGTCATCTGGGTTGTCATTGATCGGCTAACCAAGGTGGCGCACTTCCTTCCAGTCAAGACGGATCTCCGTGTAGGTCTTTTGGCGGATCTCTACATTGCCCGCATCGTGAGCTTACATGGGATACCCAAGACAATTGTCTCGGATCGTGGTTCTCTTTTCACCTCTCGCTTTTGGCAAAGTTTGCAAGAGGCTATGGGAACCCGTCTTACCTTTAGCACAGCATACCACCCCTAAACTGATGGTCAAACCGAAAGGGTCAACCAAGTGTTGGAAGACATGCTTCGTGCTTGTGTCCTCTCCTATGGAAAGAATTGGGAGAAGTGCTTGCCATTTGCTGAGTTTTCCTACAACAATAGTTTTCAAGCCAGTCTCGGCATGGCACCTTTCGAGGCCTTGTACGGGAGAAAGTGCGTAACCCGTTGAATTGGTGCGAGGCAGCGAAAGACCTTTCTTTGGTCGGACTCGATCAATGAGGCGAGAGCCAAGTCCAAACTTATTCGTGATCGTTTACGCACGGCTCAATCCGAGCAAAGAGCTATGCGAATCGCCGTCGTCGTGAATTGAGCTTCGAGCCTGATGATTTTGTTTATCTCAAAGTCTCTCCTTTGAGGGGCCATCAGCGTTTCGGCGTCAAGGGCAAGTTAGTTCCTCGATATGTCGGTCCTTACCGTGTTATCGAGAAGAAAGGGAAATTGCCTATAAGTTGGAATTGCCACCGCACTCGAGGGTACATGATGTTTTCCGTGTGTCCCAACTAAAGAAGTGCCTCCGTGTTCCAAGCGAGGAAGCTCCGTTGAAACCCTCGATGTCCAAGAGGATTTGACCTATCGCGAGCACCCTGTTCGCATACTCGATGAGGCTGAACGAAGAACAAGGAATAAAACCATCAGATTCCTCAAAGTTCAGTGTTCAAACCATTCTGAGGATGAGGCTACTTGGGAAAGGGAAGATCGTCTCCGTGCAGACTATCCATCTTTCTTTACTGAGTGAGCCAAATCTCGGGACGAGATTTTTGTAAGGGGGGGAGGTTTTGTAAAATCCCAAATAAGGATTTGTGTTTCAAATATAAGAAAATAAAAAGAAATTAAAACTTTTCTTGCATCTTGAATCCCTTAGTCATTTTTGTAATTCTTTTAAAAAGAATTATAGAAAATCAAATTTAAATCCTCTTTTGACTCCAATCAAAAACCTTTGTGGCAAAGGTCTTGTGCCAAACCCTTGGAAATTCTTTCCCTGAGTTCTAGGGAGGCTTGGCAACACCTCTGAATTATCTCATGATTTTTAGAAATTATTTGATAATTTTTAGAGGCAAGTCAAATTTGGTCAAACCCTTTTTCTCCTCTTCTGGAATTTCTGGAGAAAAATTCGTTGCATGAAAATCTCTGAATATTTTATGGGAGGTTCCTCCTGCAGTCGGCAAGCTCCAGTTAAAATTTCATAAATTTTGGAGTTTGTTTGCTACCTCAAATAATTCCTAAAAAATCAGATATTTAAAATTCAAATTATAACTGGTTTGCACTGTTCCTCGGGTTCGAACCGGACTCGGGCTCGAGCCACTTGACTCGGTCCAACCAACTAAACGCTGCCCGGCGCGGTCGATCGGGCGCAAGGCGTTGTGAGCCGTTGGATCGACATCGAGCGGCCCTTGATCAACCGAGCAGCGGAATCATTGTAATCCACTCGATCTAACTCGGTAGTTCGATTTCAATCCGGCGGTCGACACGTCGTCTCCTTCCTCCGTCACAAGCGTGAGCTCGGCCATGGCGTGCTTGAGAGGAGAAAAGCGCAGCGTGCGATCCACTCCACGATGCGTCTTTAAGCGGCTATCTCTGCGCGCATTAAATGCCCGTCGTGCTCCTCCTCGGCGTCCACTCTCCAATCGCTCCCGTCGCTCTCTCGCTCAAATGGCGGGTTGACTGGCGGGATATCGCCGTTGCTCTCGGCCATCCTCGGCTATTTAAGCTCCATTGTTTCTCCCTTAGCTTCCTTTAGCACCTCCGCAACTCTAGCTAACACTCACAAGCCCGTTGGAGCCGCAGATCCTCGAGAATCCTTCGGCCGCCATTGTTGGTTTTTGAGCTCCGGTGGAGTCGGTGCAGCAGGGGTTTTCTTCTCTTGGTCTTTGCTCCCTCTGCTACCCCTTTACTCTCTGAAGCTTAACCCTCACTCAATTCGGTTCAATTTGCTCAGGGCTTGGCTGAATTCGGATTCCCCCAATTTCAGCCGAAATCGGCATTCTTCTTCGTCCGGGCAGCTTCGACTCTCCTCGGTGCATTCCTTGCGCTCAGGTAACTCCCCTTTAGTCCCTAGTGTCCTGGCACCTGCTCCCTTGAACCGCAGCTGAGCTCTTTGCCGTTTTCGTTTTCGTCACTTTGCGGTCTCCTCGGTTCTCTCCGGTTTGCCGGCGTTCTGGACCACCGCAGCCAAATCTATTGGTACCATTAGGTGCGCAATGATGTTTGGGACCCATTTTGGGCACTTGCTCGCACCGCCGCGGCCAGAGCCGCCGGCGGCGTGCCGATCTCCCCCGTCATTTTTGCCGGACGACAACAGGGAGACGGTTTGAACGTGAATCGATGTGGACCGTCGATCCTAAGATCTACGGCTCGGGATCGCGCTGAAGTTTGAATTCGTCGCGCGTTTCGGTCTATGGACCGTTGGTTCCAAGATCAACGGTCCCGATTCGAGTTAGCGTGAATCGTTGGATCCAGGATCAACGGCTCGCGTGCGTGGGGACGTTCGGACCACCCGCGCGCTCGGATCCACGTGGACCGTTGGATCCAGATCCAACGGTTGACGTTTAGGGTTTTTGACGCGTAGCGCTGCGCGGCCAAGACAGGACTTGGACCGTTGGATCCAAGATCAATGCTCCACGCTCGTTCACGTCATTTTAAATTTCTGTTTTTCCTGAAAGGATTTATTTATCAACTGAAAAATGTGATAACTTGTGAAATGCATAACTAATTCATTTTAATTCCTTTTCGGGAGATTCAAATTTTGTGGGTTATGTTTTCAACTGAACTTTAATCTAAAAATGTTTCCAACCCCAGTATAGCTCCAGAAAATTTTGCTAATGAATAGTAGTATTTTTGATTTATAAAAGCTGAGCAAAATTGTTTTGGCCATATCTTTTGCATTAAGAATCAAAATCAATTGGTTCTTATTGCTAAATTCTTTATAAATGATGCTCTTGCTACTGTAAAATTTTCAGAATTTTTGGGGGGAGTTTACTGTAGGGTCTTTGCGTTTTATTCGTTCTTATCGGTTGTTTCTCGCTTTCTCGTTAGGATCCGAAGAGCACATTGATAATATTATTGATCCTCAGCAACATCTTGACCCACAGCAAACAGGCAAGCAGTTTGATCATGTTAATCCCATTATTTTTCAAGTCTAATATATTGATTTCAACTTGTATGTATGCATTATTATTTTGTTGTTAAATTATGGTTAGTATCCTATAGTTGCATAATCTGTAGGACTTGTTTATCCTCTACTACCATGAGCCTAGGCTATTTGCTATGATTTGAGTTCGATGGATGAGCTCTTGTCATTTAGTAGAATACGAATTGAAATTGCTTAGAAATGCTTAGTTTCGGTAGCAATGGGCGATCATCGATTTTAGTCGATGATCTTGATCACACATTTATTTATTATTCCATTATGTCCAGCACTTGTACTTTGTTACTTTGTAAAGTCAAAAACTGAAAATAAAATTGTTTTAGACTTGGGCACAATGGTACGTTGGTGTGATCTGTTGGTGTGAATGGAATGGTGCCTAGGTCATCAAGGACCGAGTTACTTGTGTCACTAAGCCAAGCGCTTATGCGTGCTAACCACGCGAGAGGGATATGGGACCTCTCTTGACTAAGTACTTTGGCGTGTGTTATCTCCGAGTCGCAGGAGGGGGTTGTGTGTGTTGTGTGAAAAGGATATGTGTTCTTGTGTTGGGTGTGCGGTGGTGGAGATTAGGGTAGGCTCTCCACCTCGAGGGCATTGTAGTTGTCCAAGGCTTTACTGCGACGGGTAGTTGACCGAGGCTTTACAATGACTCCGACACAGCGTATGGGTTTCTATCCATACAGGCGGCTCGTAGTTAATGCACAATATTGGAAATGTCTCGTAGGACTTAGCTGTGCCGGCATACCAAAGGAAGTGTGCTAATCAAGTGGCAAAAAGGCGGTCTGGCGTGTGGGTACATTGGTACACCCCTGCAGGGTATAAAACTATTGGAATAGCCTCGTCCTAGGTTATGGACATGCTTGGTAAGGTCGTGCAAGAACTAGACTTCAACCTTTTAAATTAAAATTTGACATGGTTAGTATGAATTGGGTAATTCATGCTATTGTTGTGGTGACTAATGGGTTAGTCACTACCAGGATTGTTGTTGTCATCTATCTACTGTTATATTGTTGTCTTTTACGGTTATTTGAACATTAAAAACAGATTTGTCAACTTGCTTTTAAATGTACTACGTTATTGCAAATAAACATTGCTTTGTGCTGAAAATGAAACATACAGCCTCTACTTAAATAAGCTTGCATGTAGCATATGTATAGGTCTGTTACTCTACACGTAAGTCTTGCGGAGTACAATTTTTGTACTCATTTACTTTGCTTAACTATTTGTTGCAGAGGAGGAAGGTGAGCCCCAAGGGCCTCACTTTTGTGAGATGTGCTGTGGATTCGACGACTAGCTTGGCGGTCCGGTCGGTTGCCTTGTAGGTTAAAGGCACACTGATTGGCTCTTTTGGTTTATGGCCATCTTATGGCACTTTTGCTTCCGCTGTTCAATTTCTTTATGTATTTGTCATTTGGCCGGTCGGCCTCTCTTTTGTAATAACTATCCTTTATTTATGTTATCTTCTAGGTTGTTGCTTTGCTTCGGTTCTATGTGATTGAATGGAATTGATGCATGAATTTTGTAAAGAGGTGTGTATACTGCATTTCTGGGAAGTATACATGTCTCGAGTCTCGGTTTATTCGATTTGTGATGCTAGGACCAAATGGATGGTTAAGAATTACAAGCCCAATAAACCGGGGTCTCACAGCAATTAAATATCTGGTCGTGCCGATCAACTCGAGACAGATCTGTCCATAGTGACTTCACACAGAACCGTCTATGCGCATGACTGCTTTGAAGGAGGCGACCGACGTGGGTCGTTCGGTGAAAGAATTAAATACAGTAGATTTTCAAGTGTGTGTAGCTTGTAGATCTATTTATTCTTTGGGATATAAGGTTAGTATTTGTGTCTAATTATATGCATTATATAATCTAGGTTTATCATCCAAGGAGTTGTTATTAATTGGTAGTTAAAATTTACAATATATAGAACAATGATCGAGCAGCATGTGTATATATATATTGACTTGCCCTGTATTGTGTAGTTGTGTGCATTAATCTATAATTTGTTATGTGCGTAGCATAGATGAACTGAAGCTAGATGTTCATTGAGAACCGTGTGAGTGAAGAGTACATTGATGGCGTGTCTGCTTTCAGAAGAGCTGCCAAGTAGGATATGTTGAAGAAGTGGATAAAATTTACATATTATTCATGCATTGATTGTAATAATCTGAAGATGTTTACCAACCCGGATCGAAGGGCACTTGATTTGAAGGGGTTTCAAAAAGGAGTATACATGTTGGACCAGTCACAGTGAAGAGCATATTATACCGGAAGGTAGTAACATCGTCGAGGGAGACAACGATATGCCGCCGGATGTGGACTGTGCTTTCGATGAGAGTAGGTTGCACAATGACAATCTAGATCAGATGATACGCGATGCAGAAGGGGGCTATAGTGAGAGAGAGTTTAGTAAATTCAAGGGCTTAATGGAGGACTCGGCGAAACCTTTGTTCCCGAGCTGCAAGTCGGAATACACAAGGTTGTCATCCATGCTTGAACTACTGAAATTGAAGGCAACAATGGTTGGACCGATAAGAGTTTCACGGTGTTACTAGATCTCCTAGCGGACATCCTTCCAGAGGGAAACGTGTTGCCCAGAACCACCTACCAAGCCAAGAAGGTTCTTTGTCCATTGGGAATGCAACTAGAAAGAATACATGCATGCTCGAACGATTGTATCCTCTACCGTAAAGAGTATGCAGACATGCATGTATGTCCGGTGTGTAAAGCATCCTGATATAAGCGTAAAAATCACTCCAATGACGACGAGGGCATCGAGGTAAAGTAAGGACCTCTTACTAAGGTGTTGTGGTATCTGCCTATAATTCCCCATCTGAAGCGTTTATTTGCGAACCGAAAGGATACAAGATTGTTGTGTTGGCACTCGGAGGAGCGTAAGAAAGATGGAAATATAAGACACCCTAGTAATTCTACTAAGTGGAGAAACTTTGATTGGAGATTCGAGGACTTTGTTACGGAACCAGGGAATATAAGGTTTGGGTTTAGTACAGATGGAATGAATCCTTTCGGTAACATGGGCAGCCGACATAACACCTAGCCCGTGAATCTATGTATGTACAACCTTCCTCCTTGGTTGTGTATGAAGCGGAAGTACATTTTGATGTCACTACTTATCCAATGGCCGAAGCAACCTAGGAATGATATTGATGTGTACCTAGGGCACCATTGCTGGAAGGTCTTGTTGTCTGTGGAACGAAGGGGTACAAGTATGGGATGCGTACAAACGAGAGAACTTCACTATACGCGTCAACTTGTTCTGCACCATCAATGATTTTCCTGCCCTTGGTAACCTGTCGGGGTTAAGTACAAAAGGATCCAAAGTATGCCTACATTTCTTACATGACACCGAGAATGTGCGGCGAAACAACTTGCGCAAAATTGTGTACATGCGTCACCGTAGGTTCCTTCTCAGGTATCACCCATACCACAAGATAAAGAAACAATTCGACGGAAATAAGGAGGACAGCTCACCTCCAAGGGATTTTAAAGGGAAAGAGGTCTATGATATGGTTAAGGATATCGATGTTGCGCTTGGAAAGGGACGTAAATTAAGGATATCGATGTTGCGCTTGGAAAGGGGCGTAAATTGAGGACCCGTTAGAAGAACATTTGGAAGAAGCAATCAATTTTTTAGGACTTAACTTATTGGGAGCACTTAGAAGTTCACCACTACATCGACGTCATGCAAGTGGAGAAGAATGTATGTGATAGTTAGCCTCTTACTGAACATTCATGACAAAACAAAGGATGGTGTCAATGCACGACATGACTTGGTTGATATGAACATAAGGACTGAGTTAGAACCGAAAGAGACCGATAAAGGACGAATGTACCTTCCCCCAGCTTGCTATACTCCGTCCAAGGCCGAGAGAAAGGAATTGTGCGAGAGCTTACATGATGTGAAAGTCCCGTCTGGTTACTCCGCCAGCACGAAGAAACTTGTTTCTATGGGAAATTTGAAATTAATTAGCTTGAAGTCTCATGATTGTCATGTGCTGATGACACAAATGTTTCCTATTGCAATTAGAAGTATTTTACTGAACAAGGTCCGAGTGGCAATCATGAGGCTGTGCTATTTCTTTAACTCAATTTCTCAGAAGGTCATCGATCCCGAAGGACTGGATGCTCTACAGGCCGAGGTGGTGACGACTCCATGTCATCTTGAGATGTATTTTCCACCATCATTTTTCAATATCATGGTCCATCTCATTGTTCACCTTGTGAAAGAGATAAAGATATATGACTCTGTGTTCCTACATCGTATGTACCTATTCGAGAGGTACATGGGAATTCAAAAGTCCTATGTACGGAATTGATCTCGACCCAAGGGCAGCATCATCGAAGGTTATGCAACCGAATAGGTCATTAAGTTCTCCGTCGACTACATTGCTCAGGTGGAACCGATAGGTGTGCCTCTATCTCATCACGAGGAGAGGCTGGAGGGTATTGGGACCATCGAAAGGAAAGCAATCACTCTCAATTTCAACGCGTACGCTCGAGCCCATTTCACATATTTGCAACACATGAAAAAGTGTCCCCGTACATCGATGAGCACACAGACATGCTACACCAACATAATCCAGGCCGGTTGGAGGTTTGGATCACGAGAGAGCACAACCGCTGGTTCAATGAATAGTTAATGGTACGATTGCCTGGGAGACCGTCATCAAGTGATGATATGCTGCCATGGTTGGCAAAAGGTCTAAAATTTATAATTGTGACAGGGCAAGGATACGACACAAATGGGTACAAATTTCATACGACAGCTCAGGATAGGAAGAACACAGTCCAAAACAGTGGTGTCTGCATAGATGTGTTTCATAAGTAGTTCAATACTGCTGGGTTGAGCTCCTACTATGGGTTCGAAGAGGAGATTTGGGAGCTTGACTATGTATTTTTCAAGATCCTCTTGTTTCGTTGCCATTGGGTCAAACTTCCACATAGTGTGAAGGTCGACAAGTACGGCGTCACTACTGTGGACCTTGAATATGTCGGATACAAGGATGAACTATTCGTACTCGCTAAGCAAGTTGTTCAATTTTTTTTATGTAAAGGATCTGGCAAATAAGAACCGCCACGTAGTTCTTCATAGAAAAAGAAAGATTGTTAGAGTTGAGAATGTCGTGGAGGAGGAAGAGTATAATCAATTTGACGAGTTGCCTCCTTTTGGAGACGGCATCAGGCTCGAGGAAGAACTGAGTGAGGAAGCTAGCTATATGCGCTTCGATCATCGTGAAGGGCTGTTTTTTTTAAATAAAATAACCAAGTGTAATGAACACCCATTTGGAAAATTATTTCATTGTAATTAAGAAACTCGGCGCATGTAATTAAGGAATTATTCCATTGTAATTGATTCACTAATTAAGAAATTATTCCATTTGTGATTATATCTACTTTCTTGTTTTCAAAGGGTATGGCTAGCATTTCCTAAGGCTAGTCGAAAAACAGAATAGTAATATTTTGGATATAGATGGAACTATCACAGGCAGTTTAGTGTAACACACCATCTGTGATATATGTAGCACAGTGATTCCTAATTAAGGAGCCAAAAAATTTCACCTCTCGCGCACACGTCGAAAAATTCCCACGCTGAGCATCACAAACGGTTCCAAAATAGGACTGTCTGTGATACTTATCACATACGGTTCTTAAACATAACCGTCTGGGATATGCTCGCTTATCATAGACGGTTCTATAATAGAACTGTCTATGATAAGGGTGAATAGAACCATCTGTGAGAAGCTAGGCAAGCTACGACCACCCACTGTCTGGTCGTAAGCATATCACAGACAGTTCTTTAATATAACTGTTTGTGATATATGTTATCACAGATGGTTCTTTTAGTGAATCGTCTGTGATATACATTTATAAATAGGGGCTAGGATTTGCGTTCTTACTCCTCAAAGCTTCTCTCCAGAATTGCATCATTACTCCTCAAAGCTACTCTGCGACCTTCGATCGACCTCCTCCCTGCACCAGTGTCATCCCTCTGCGACCCCCGACCTCCTCCCCTAGCCAGTGTCATCCCTCTGCGACCTGACGCCACCATCCCTGACCTCGACGACACTTCGCTCCCCCGACCTCGACTACCTCTTCGTCCATGTCTCCCGTCAAGGTACGATCACCGCTTTGGATTGTGCTAGAAGAAGTTTCAAATTGTGTTGTTTTGATTGACCCTAAGAAGATATTGCTTTGTTAATATTACGAGATATTGTAAGTAAACGAGATGGCATCCGCACCATCTTCCCCACTGTCATCGACGTCACCAAATGCGTCAGGATCTCTGAGGAAAGTGGTACCAAAGCGACATGCCAGAGGAATATCAAAAATATGTGTGGGCCAAATGACGATCACAGCCGTCAGTCCCTCTGCTTCCCCAGAAAGCAGCGGCAGCATTCTGGACCACCTGCAGTATACTTGCAAGGGAACAGATCCCTATCACCACACAGAAATGGAAGAATATGACGGACGAAGAGAAAGCACAGCTGTGGATTGAAATTACAACATCGTTCGAGATCCCACCAGAATTCTCCAAACTCATGCGACGGCATGCGTTCCTCGCGATGGCACACGCTTGGAAGACCTTCAAGAGAAAACTTGTCGCAGAGTACGTGAACAAGGGTCAGATGCCCTGTGCGAAGTATAGTTTTGTGTCATCGGATACATGGGACGCCTTTGTGCAGATGAAGACAACGGACAAATTTCAGCAGCAAAGTGTTGCACACAAGGCTATCCAGGCAAAAAACATTCACCCCCACAGACTCGGCACCGCTGGGTACGCCGGTAAACTCCCAGAATGGATGCGTGAGGACGATCTGGCAATCCAGTCGGAGGTCTCCCCGCCATTTGCCGAGATCATAGACGAACGCGCCTGAAACTAGTTAATCGCGAGGGCCAAAGCCACGTCGTTAGGCGCCATCTCTTTCACAAACCTGGCAGACAAGGAAGTGTGCCAACGCATGGTAGGATATGTTGAGCTGCCTAGTTTTTACTAAGTCTATAACTTCATAGGGTCTAATATAACATGATAGCCTCTTGCAGCAAACATTGAGTACCGAATCATCTCAAGGCTCCTTCGAACTAGTCAGGGAAAAGGATATACTATCCACGACCCTGGAAAACAAGGAGCACCCGGATCACACTCGGGGCCTTGGGGTTTACGTACCTTGGAAGCATGGATTCCCACACGACTTCAAGGTGTATAGGAGTCGGAAGAGATCCAAGGCTGAGCGCGAAGAACAGTGGATAGCGGAGTTTAAAGAACAGATTACTGCACAATTTCAAGCAAAGATAACATCATTGCATGAACAAATAAATCAAATCCTCAACCGGCCGCAAGACGCCCCTGTGATTTTGGTAGCCAGTCCCCCTCAACATCGGAGTAGCGTCGCGTCCACGCCTGCACTTCGTGAACTTTGCGACGCTCAATTACCTATCGACCTCATCCAGGTAATGTACATCTCTGGGATGCTTCAAAGATAGACCTGTAGGACGCCTTAGATAATTGTGTATTGTTTTGTATGTGCCCATGCCCTACAGGCTCCAAGTGCTGGTTGGGTCCATTCATGTTGAGGCTGGGCGGGAGGTGGTGTTTTCATACCACGAAGAGATAGTGGTGCACAGTGCCCAGCTGGCGTAGGGTCACGCCAAGGTACAGGTGGATATGGTACATGATAATTTGATATCCATCCCACTAGAGAAGTGCCCAAACGAAAATATCATAACACTAGGGGATGTCGTGCACACTTTTGTCTAGTGGCCGAGGGACACCACGCTAGACCCTGCAGTGCCGCTTCAGAAGGCCTCCGTATCCCGTACCATGGAGACGGCGCCCGTGGAGATGGCACCTGTCGACATGGCGTCGAAGAAACAAGAAAATGTTGTCGAGTCATCTCCAGGAAGACAACTAGAATGCGAGGTGCTAAGCCCAAATCGAAAAATATTAAGGCACTTCACAAGCCTAAGTGCTTCACTACTTGCTATACAAATTTTATTTGTTCTTTATACGCAACACGAAATTAGGTTTAATGACTAAAGCGACATACATGAGTAGGTGACACTCGGTCCTTCTAGTCATTGTACCAAAGTGAAACAAGGTAATATACCTTGATTCTCTAGTCAATAACACGCATAACTTCACCCTTGTGCAAAAAGTACTCGATAGGTATGATCATTTCCTCCATACATAACTCCATTGTACTCTTCGTTCGTTTGAAATATCCGAGGATAACTTTTTGGAATCACGTAGGTCGTTTAGCACCTATGTTGCCGAGGGAGGGACACACAATGAACCGGGTGCCAAACTGTGACACAGGACACAATTTTTTATACCAGCTCACACTTCGTAACCTGGCCTCTCGAACTGACTATACCTATATCCTATATCATACTTCTATTTTTGTAGTGCCACCAGCAACAACGCCAGGGCGACATATGTGCATTCTATGTTTGTCGTCATATGCTAGAAATCACCAATGCTAAGAGGAAGGATCCAGAGATCAACTCTTAATAATTGTTTCATAATTATGAATTTACATATATATGCTTACTACTTTACTCTTGCTAGTGACAGGGCATGAAAATACCATAAAGTAGCTTCGATCTGGACTTACTCGTGGAAGTTCGAGGACAGCTCACCACCTTCATCATGGGGGAGATCATTAAAGAGAGTGTAGAGTTTCACTTCGGCGACTCTGATTTATTGTAATTCACTTTAAGTTGTTGTAATCAAATCACATTGCAATTCGATCATTAAAGTGACTTTGTAATTGATACTGAATTTATAAATCACTTTGAGTTGTTCTATGTCAAATCAATTGTAATATATTTGTTTTCTGCTTGCTTGTTTTCAGAGGACATGGCTAGCATTACCTGAGGCTAGCCAAAAAATCAAAATATATTTAGGTATAGAACGAAATATGATAGACGGTTTTGTAAAATAAATCGTCTGTAAATGATACTTACAGATGGCTACTGCTAACAACCGTATGTGATATGTATATAATCACAAACGGCTACTACTAACAACCATCTGTGATATATATCCGATCACAGACAGCTACCACCACCAACCGTATATGATATGTCATATATGATAGACGGATACTATAAAATACCATCTGTGAAGGCCTACTATCACAGATAGTTTTTGGTATAAACCATCTGTGATAGTAGACCTTCACAGACAGTTTCCACATAAAACCGTCTGTGATATCCCAAATAGCGCATACGGTTTTTTGATGGAAACCGTATGTGATAGTAAGACTTCACAGATGGTTTCTACCAAAAATCGTCTGTGATATGTGGGATATCACAAACGTTGTTTTGTTGAAACCGTCTGTGAATGCGTACTATCACAGACGATTTCCATCAAAAATCGTATCTGATATGACTTTTCACATACGGCTCACAAACCGTCTGTAATAACCGCCTGTTATCATAGACACATAGATTCAGACAGTTCAAAAACCGTCTGTGATGACGGTTTGGAGTCGTCTGTGATGATCCTATCTGTAGAGGAGAAAGCCAACAGAGAAGAAGAACATAGAAGAAGAGGAGCTTGCGGCCGGTTCTGGCACACGACAGCGGTGGCGGTCAGCAGCGGGGTGGCTCCAGCCGATCGACAAAATGGAATGAGGACAATGAGGAAGAGATGATGACATGAACAAGGCGGCGAGGAGCGGTGGCAATCACCGACGGCGGCAGAGGCTTGCACGGCGGCGACGGTAGTGCGGTGAAGTTCTGGGAAAAAGAGTGGAAGCATGGTGTAGAACACTAGAGGGGGTGAAGATGGCGAGGAAGATTAACGCAGGAGCTCAACGGTGACGACACATTTGGCCGAAGAAGAGTGGAGGCCAGAGAAGGAGAAGAAAGCTTGATTCTCGATGCACGGTGGATGAAACTTGAAATTAAGGGATGGAAAAGATAGATCGGGATGAGGGACACATGATGACATGGACGGGTTGTCGAGGAACTCACCATAGAAGTGGAGAACACGAAGAAACGGTTTCGGGTGTCGGGCTCGGCAGAGTCGACCGTGACTCAGTGATCTTCGGGCGATGGCGACGGAAGCTCGACGTAGAATGTCTCAAGGCGAACTCGATGGTGGTGGCGATGTGGCCGAGAGGATCACTGACGGCAACGAACTTTGGTGACAAAGACCTTCGTTGGTGCATGGCTTCTCTGAAGATTGCGGTGAAATAGAGCCAAAATCGACGAAACAGATTTGGGATTTGACAAAGATCATTTTGGCACGGTAGCTCGGCTTTTAAATGCACTGGAGAGGGAGAGTCCACATAGAGGTCGGCGGCGCTATGTACGGGAGCCGAACTCTGCGCAAAGCAACAGGAGTGGGGAGGAGATGATGCTGATGGGTGCGACCCGCTGGTCACCGAAAGGAGAGAGGACAGGAGGAGCTGGCTTGGGTTGGCTTGAGCAGTGAGCTGGGTCGGAAATAAAGTGAAATAGCCCGGCAAAAGGAATCGGCTAGAAAGATTTTCTGGGATTTGAATTGATTTTGGAATTTAGAAAAAGGCTTAAAATTCAAAAGAGGCCAAATAAATAGCAAATGAATTAAAAAAACTAGGAAAATATAGGAAAATTCCTTGAAGAACAAGAAAGCCAAATAATACTAGTTTTGATTTAATTGTTATTTATATTAATCAAATTAAATTGTTTTAATTTTAGAAAGTCTCATTTAAGCTTTATTAATTCAAATAAAATAGGTGAAATTTTCCAGGGACCTAAACTACTCAAAATGTTTTTGAAAACCCAAATTTTTGAACGTTACACGCGCAGAGTCGGAGCTCGTGCGTGCGAAGTCGATGCGGGGCCGTGACGCCAAGGCCTGGCCTTCGAGGCGGGCAGAGTGATGTCAAACATACTTTTTTTATTGGGCTCATTTGGTAGCCCAAAGCTAGCAAAGATGAGGCAAAGCTAAGCGCCGTCCTCCAAACTCTTTTTGATTGGGCTCGTTTGGTTGCTCAAAGCTAGCGAGGGGGAGGTGAAGCTGAGCGTCGTGCCCCATACTCTTTCTGATTGGGCTCGTTTGGGAGCCAAAAGCTAGCGAGGGGAGGCGAAGCCGAGCATCGTCACTCATATTTTTTTGACTGGACTCATTTGGGAGACCAAGGTGTCGAACCCGGGAACGAAGGATCCCAAATTCTCTGTGTTCTTACACTAGTCCAGGATTTCCAGTGTACACAGTCACAAAAATGTTATCACAAACATATCCAGCGTGTTTATTAATAAGCATAGCGTTTATTACAATTTGGGCCTGAGGCCAAATAAAACATTAAGCGGAAGCAAAATATAATGGTAAGCCACACGATACGCCACAGCAATCGCCCTGTCAGGTCGCCTAATCGTCTGCTCCTCACCTTCCGGATAGCAGATCTTCTCTGAATAATAATATTCAAAGAAGAGTGAGCACTGTTTGCTCGCAAATTACACCCAATACGTAATTTATAATGCCAAGATGAATTGGTTTTGTTCCAACCCATTCCTTCTTTTTGTTGTAAACAAATGTTCGCTTCTTACTACTAAGCCCCATAGTGATTTGGCATTGCTTATGCTGAATAAGCAGTTTATTCCCATTTTTGTGGAAGTGGTTATCATAATACAGAGTTGTTTTTAGCTCCGTGTCTGCTAGCAGGTTTGTGAACCATTCATGATCGGCCATCGCTTTACCAGCGCCCTTATGCTTGATGATTTCATCATTTTTCTTTGTATGTAATAAATACGACTTGGGTGCCGAAAACAAACCCTTAAAGACCTCGTGTTCGAGCTTAAACTTCCCTAAGACGGTTGGTGATACCTCTTCTTCAGGAAGAGGGTTTTTAACCACGATAGAGTCAGTGTCAGTGTAGTAACAATCCTCCCTTGAGATATACGGGTACATATGGATCCTAGCGTAGGCTGTAATAGCTGCTGATATATGAACAGCTGTATTACTCGGGGGCTTCCATTCATCTGATATGTCCCCTTTGACATTCGTTTTGTAGGTTACAATGAATTTATCCTCATCAAGTTTGTCACTACGGATGAATCCATTCATTCCAAAGGACATTTTATCAGCTTCTTCTTGACTGAGTATAGCGCTCATAGTGCTTTCAGGGGATATAGCAAAACGGCCGTAAAGACTGTTCATTGTGGTTTTGTCCACAAATGCTAAGGCTTTATTTCCTTTTTCCTTTGCCTCAATCCTCCGATTGGAGATATCGTTAACAAATCCCTTGAACGGGGATTCCATTCTCTCAAAGAGGTAGCCTGAGAGTGGGTACACCTTGTAGCCTTTGCTTTCGGCATACTCTAACTCAACGCTAAAGTATACACCTATAAACATGCCGGTTGGGAATATGAGAGTGCCATCATCTTTTCTATATGGTAGATATGGTTTATCAATATGTTTTGGACATATAACTAATGCTTTAATGAAGCCAAACATGTCCTTCAACTCCATGTTCGACATCTTTTTTCTCAGATTATTATGCCAGACCGGCTTGCCACCAGGCATTTCAAATTCCTTCATTACAAAGGGGTAAAGAGAGTTGACATCATATATTAATAAATTAGAACCAGTTGGGATATAGACATCTGCATGCCCACCGTAGTACCCTCCCCTAATAAATTGGTCAGCGTTCTTGTTTGGGATGTAGATCCTCTGTTTTTTATCATCATAATATCTCATCCTAAAGATAGTCAAGGCCATTGAAGATATTGTTATCTTTGTTACTATATCAAGCATATACAAATTCCAATAGATTTCTTGCGCTTTTTGCATTACTCCACCTAGAAGAAGAATATCCTGTTCTAGATACTTATTATACTCATCCTTATTTTTACCCAGATTCTCAACGGTAACATTATCGTGGTCAATAGACCCCTTACAGCCCAGTTCAGGGCATAAACAACTACCTAGGTCTAATAACTTCCCTGGTATAAGGTGCAGTGAGTCACGGAACTTCAAAAGTAGCCTATTTTTCTCAGCTGAATAGATAGCAATCTCGTATATATTACTGTTTCTAATTAGAGGCTTAATGGTTAAGTTTTGGTGATACATGGTTATATGCCGAAGGAGTATAATACCGTCGAATTTACCTAAGTTGTGATAGTAAATGACAATCCTCCTTCTTTCTTTTTTTACATCGGTAATGATCCTCGTTATCATATCTGAGAGCATCTTCGTGCTCCTTGACTGGAAATCATCAATTATATGCTTGTAGTCATCACTGTAGAACTTAATGATATCCTTCTTATCAGGGTTTTTACCAGGACGAACCATCATATACCCAGCTGCATAAGGTATATGTGTTTTTTCCTGTTCATTACCTACTTTATATGGTAGTGTCTCGATATCTCCAACCATGAATTGTCTTGGGGACTGCTTAGAGCTAGTAGTAGTATTGATCTTCTTTATATAGGTTGGATACCAGTGGTTATCCCCGTTCTTACTTGAGTTCCATTTTGTATTCTTTAAGTTCTGGATAGATCTTGTTTTCTCTAATGTCGAGTTTAGTATGATATCACTATCATAAATAGATGGGTATTTCACGCTATCCCTATCTTTTTGACCCTGAGAATATACCCTGATGCTGACAGCTAAAACCTCAGTACCACTGTACATTTCAGCGTAATAGCTAACAATCTTGTATATCTCATTAAGTATGACTTCCTTTGGAATGAGGGTATTATCTTCAAACGTTAAATTTATTGCAGTCGAAAGAGTTATCGTTGCCGTGTCCCCGTCTGTATTCATTTCGTAGATTAGCGTAAACTTTGCCCTACCTTGTATTTGTGGGTATACATACTGTATTAATAGATCCATAAAGGCCACACTAATAAGCTCAATGCTACCTACCATTGGGTATGGTTCCATGAACTTATGCACTGCTATAATGAGTCCCGGGTGTGGCTCTATGCATCTAGTTTGTGTAACACACTTACGTAAATATTCAGTAATTAATACAGCCGCATCATTCAAGTGTTTTTTTTGATTCATGAGAACTTTCTCATTAGATGAAACTACATCTGAATTAGATAATGAATCGAGTACTCTAGATAACGGATTGGACAATAAAATAATACATAGTGGGCAGCCTAAAAAGCAAGATGGAATTGGTATAATCGTAGGTATCATTGGTGGTTATAGTTCAAACGGTGGTGATAGTTCAACAAACAGATTCACCTATTCATAGAATTGCAGGGTATATGATCAAAACTTTTATCTATGGTGTAATAGCTAAAATAAGTGAGGCGTTTTGTACAATAATGGTGATTCCATTCATCGATACAGATTGGATATCGACGGAATTTACACAGGTTTATAGTTCAAATAACGAGGGTCTTAGCTACTATAATAGTGCGGTATTCAAAGATAGCACTTTGATAACAATGCTAAATGCGTTTATTAAGCATGTTAAAAACATGTATAATTTTGATATCTTGTTTAGCAGACCTTCATATGGGATGGGATATTATTCACTAGTTTTTGATATAGTAGGACAACTCATACCATGGCATGATGATGGCGCTCTGCATCCATGGACTTACAAAGTAAAACAAATTTATAGTTTATCTAAGTTCAAAAAATAAAGGATTCCTTAGGTTTGGTATGTATGTACAATATAATACCATTGTACGAATAGTTCCATCGCACTCATATGGGTCTTTGGTTTGAAAACGCTTCTTGATAATGCATACCAAAGCGTGTTGGTGCAAGTAGAAACTCTTACTTATAACAGTCATTTGAGAAAGTATGTGTACGGATACTTTAATGTACTAGTCTTTATGGGGTTTCTTTGTCACGATTTGGTACAAGTATTTACCCAGGGAGCTTCCTCTACCACTGAGGGACTCATACCTCATGAGTATCAACCACCGAGGGACTCGGACCTCATTCGTATGGACCATTTAAGGACCCGACCTCCGTTGTCGAGGGTACAAGAAGGTCGATTACATGATTACAAAAGACATCATTGATCGTTATATCAACCTATCGCCAGCAGACCCCATTTAAGGATATAATTAACACGGAAGTGTTCGACTTGAATAGGCCTTTTACGAGAGCGTTTTATGAGTGTTGGCACTATTTGTCATGATTGCGACCTTTTAACAACCAAAGTACTTATTCGATCAAGATAAAGCATAGATAATACAATTAATCTAATATAGCTGGCTCTATTTCAATGTTGTTTGAACTTGGAGGTTCACACAAGGAATTTACAAGCGTATGATTTTCATACAAGGAATTTACAAGCGTATGATTTAGGCTAGAAAGATGCACACCTTTCGTTTCGGTTTAGAAACCCTTGGAATCGGGTGAAAGGAAACCGAGCTGGAAGATCGACTCGGGGCAAACAGGACCTGCCCAAAGCGCCTTCCGAGACTTGGACTCGAGTAAGGTAAGAACCTGAGGGCGAGCCCGAAAGTATCGGCACACATACCTACATCTTTAAAGGTATAAGTATCACCTTTGGTGAAAGACTAAGTGAGAACCAATAGATGTATCAAAGTGTGTTTTAGAGTCAGTATTTTCTATTGCTTTTTGCATTCATAGTATTTATCTATCATTCATAGCAATAGTTGCATCAAAGTGTGTTTTAGAGTCATGAGAACTAGCCTATTTTTCATTCCGTGAAAGATCATCTTCTAGATTAACATACCAAGACAAAGGATAATTGTCTTAAATTTATGAGAATGGTCTTCGCACAATAAAATATTCAAAGAAAAACGAAATTTATGAGAATGGTCTTAAACTATACGCTATCGTATAGTTTGACCACTGGGAAAAGAGTAGTCGAGGCAATTCGCTAATATGGAGTCATTTATGTGGCTTTCTTTCCTAACTAACAGAAAAGAGAGACATGCGAGTTCGACTCTCGTTCTATCCATGTTGTGATCCTTTTCCATCTTGGTGCTGTTGATGGCGATCAGCTCAACTACGAGATGCTTGAAAGTCGATGTATCAATAATGTTCCCAAGAGTAGCATCGAGCCTCGAAATGGCAAGCCATGCTTCAAGCTAAGTCAATATGGATCTAATTGATTGCTAAAGCGGAAGGAACGATCTCGTCGAAGATTCTCATTTCGAAGCGGTGCCTAGCTCGGAAGGATGGACGGGATCATACCTATTTGAAGAACATTACTGTAACACTTGTTTTTGAGTGGGAAGGAAAAGAAGCACACAAGCGAACAACCATCTAACCGTCGATCGAACTCCTGGGATCAGTCCATCAAGAAGAAAAAGCTTCCGCTTCCGTCATTCAAGATGGAATGGAATAGTTCGATGGTATTGATCGTCCAACCATTGATTGGAATGTCTATCGTGATAAACCGTGTGATTTGAGCCTATCTATAGCTATAACGATTGTGATTCTATAAGCTAAGCGGATGAGGCAACAAAGAACCTAACCGTCCTCTCGATTGACTTCATCGGAAGATTCCTATGGTCAGTTTACCTTTCTTCTTTCCTTGCAACCTTGGATCGATATGGTTCATTCTGGGCTATGCTCTTTCAGCAGTTGTGAGAAGAGGGGACGGGCAAGGATGATCGATCGCTTGGTTGGTTCGTCAGAGGTATTAAAAACCTTCTTTTTGGTCTTTTCTTTCTTGCCGCCACTTTAACAGTGCCGCAATGAGAGCGTAAGTTGCGGAGTTTTTCTTGATTCTTTTTGTTTTGGTGCGCTCTTCCTTTTTTGTATAGAAAGAAGGGTTGAGTGGGAGGGCAAGGGGTAGTTAAGTTTTAGGTTGGCTCTTGTTTTTTACTGACTTTCTTTTGGTGTAATTTAATAAAGAAGTAGCAATTGTTCATTTCATTTTTGCATTGGTAGTTCTTTTTCATTTTCAAGGGCAAAGGGGAAGGGAAAGGATTGACCCTCGGGATCATATTACTCGTAAGACTGGGGAAAATAGCAGGATTGGAAAAGTTCGAAGAGACTGAGGAAGACAAATCCATTGTCGAATCTCGCAGAGTGATAACATCGAGTAGTGGGGTGGCTTCCACCCCGAGAGAGCTTGATTTACCGTAAATCCCCGAGTCCTAGTGGGCCTAGATTCGCGATAAGTTCAGAAATGGAGGAAATGATGCATTCAAAGTTAGCAGAATTGCAAGAAAGACAAAATCCTTGAAAGAAAAACCAAACAAGACCGGATGTTCCCTATTGTTATCGGGAACGAGACTAAATGTTCGGCCTTAATGAGATGGACCTTGATTCCTCTCCGGCCAGAAAAGATGCGGCTCCTCTTTGTTCTACTACCTTCATCCTCGGGTGAAGCGGTTGGCTCACCAAACAAGAGGCCTCTTGTTAAATCATTGGTAACCATGCCTAGCGGTCGGTCATCTAAGCTATCGGCCAAGGCAAGTGAGAGCTGCTCAAGAGTTGGGGGCATATCTTTAGCTCGAGCAAAGATCCACTCCCGAAATGTGAGTGAAGCTTTAAACAAAGAAGAAGAGCTACGAGTGGAATGACTTCTTCTATTCCTTGTTGGCCTCCGGCTCATACATCCCTCAATCCTCTTCTCTGCCTTTTTTTACTATTATGCGTGGCATGCCCCTGCTCAGATCTTAACAGGCAACCTTCTCTTGCAAACAATCCCTTCGTCGCTAACACCGGTAATGCCCCATCCTTTTAATACTACCTTGAGGAATTTCTCTCGCGTCCCTCAGTAGTGATAAGAGCGCATTCTCTAATGACTTTGAAGCCGAGGCGACCATCCTCTTGCCAATCCTAAACAAAAGAAAGAAAAGCCCTACCCGCCTTCATTGGTTGAGTAGGGGCATTTACCTATCACCCTAGTCCTAAGGCGCAATCGAGCACTAAGCCCACCATGCCTTTACTCCTTAAATTATACCTCATTCTCCTAGTCCTATTCCCGATTGTTATTTCGGATTCTCGTGTCCGGTGGTATCTTCTTACTATTGATTCAACCTCTTCGCAAACGTTGTCACTTCCTTTATTTGAAAAAAGGGGTCTAGAACTACTCTGATGATCGATACCTTCTTCCTTGGTCCAGGTAGGTAGGTTATGTAGGCTACAACTATTCATAGGTTGTTCGATCGCAAAAGGCCAAATAATCGATTACTAGTATGCCGGATATTGCCAGAGGCCCTTCCCCTATGTTTGACTCATCCTAGATGGGTTCACACTGTCGATTCCGGTCAAAGAAAAAGCTTTTCACGGCATCCGTCCCATCACACCAATCTACGCCAAGATAAAGAATCTTTGGGTTGCGTGAACAAACCCCGTGATTCAAGGTCTTGCCTAGAATTGCCTTAAGAAAAATGCACCCCATTAATTGATCCCTCTTTAGGGTAGTATAAGTACATCCTCGACTATAGCACGAGTAGAGTCGAGTTCTCGTACTAACCTAAGAGCGATATGTCAAATATTTCCACGCTCAAGCAAACTAATCAAGAAACGACTTCTCCATAACAGTTTGAAGATTGGCTCGCAACGCAAGTAGCGGCAAGAAAGGAGAGCAAGACTTCCTTTTCTAAAAGAAGAAAGAACTAGACTTCTATAAGAAGATTTGATAATCGTAGATCGTGGAATATTCATCTATCTTATTAGGTAACTACTTTAGTCGCTTCTCGGCCGAACCATCGTGAATAGAACTAGCGCTTAAGGAAGAGTAGGATCTGTTAGCAAGTCATATTCAATCACCCGGTCTTCTCCTTCCTAGCTTTTAGATAGCCCACGATTCTATCTTGGATTTTAATACACTTAGCCGTGTACGTATCTTGGCTAAACTCGAACCTATAGTTGATCCATCCATACTCAAGAAAGAATCAAAAGGTACTTGAAGACGACTTTGAATGGGAGGAGGTTTTCTTTTATCCCCTAACTTTGATTTTTATGTCTTCTTCGTTCTCGGTCCCTATGGTCCATTGTAGGATGATTTTCCTAAGGCCTTGAATTCGTTGGCAAGGTGATCGGGGTCCTCTCCCCGGTCCTATCGAACCGATGACTTCTCTCACGGGATTGAATATGTTTTGCCTTTCCCGATGGTTCCGCATTCCAATGTGGGTAGGATTCGCCAGGATGAGCGGCTTATTTAGCCTCTGCACAAGCCACGAAGCATAAGAGAAGAGTGTAGCGGCGAGTGTAATACTTGTAGCGAATATAAGTAGTGTCAAAGCCTACATCGCTTAGCTCTGCAGATGTTTTCGGGGCGAAGACGGTGATACGATACCACTCGCCCGAGTGATGATAAGATTCACTCATAGCATAGGTGGAAGATCCATCCAATTTTCTTTATAGATTTATTTGTTCAAAGAAAAGACGCCTAAAAATCATTCAGGGAACCTACTCTTGGTATCCTTTACCACATTCACTTTCCATATTCCCTTTCTTTAGTTCGACGCTATCGTACTCGTGGAAAATACAAATTTCTATCAACGATTCCCACCCAACTCTGGAATGACTCTCCCCTCTCTCCCTTAACATATCGAAGGCCTCTTATCCGTCAACCGCACCTTAATACAAATTTATTTGCGTGATTCAGCATTTTTGGGTTTAAATAGTTATACTAAGTTTCAAGGCACATTTTTATTCCATAGCTAAAACCAGATTTTAAAATTTGATCATTTTATAGTGGATAACCTCCATATGAAACATGGTGAAGGATACCCTCCTATCACAAGGCTACCCGCCCAATTTTTACCACAAGGATTAACCCTCCTCAAATCATGTCCAAAGTTATTCTAAAACCAAAAACAAATCTAACTTAGAGTGGCTTTGCTCAGCATGTCCATAACCGTGGACACGGCTATTCGAATAGATTTACACTCTGCAGAGGGGTACAACTTTACCCACACGAGATAATTTGCCCGTTATGTCGGCCTGTGGATTTCATGGGGATATGCTCCAGATCTTAGGATGATGTGACAATTGGCAATGGCGTTTACGGTTTGTCGTTTCACGTTTTCGACAAAGTTCTGAGCTTATCGCTCGGCGGTCCGACCGGTCCTTAGACGGGCGGTCCGACCGGTCCCATATCGGTCGGACCGCCATCTGAAGCGATCGGACCGGCGATGACCAAAAGTGTTCAAATCGAGTGGGCCAAAAATAGGTGTTGTAGACAAGTAAGGGGATCCCAATGCACTTGGTCTCATGATTTTGGAGCCTCGGTGAAAAGTTCTATTGGTTTAAAGTTTCGAAGGTTTGGATTTTGGGAGCTTGAATTTCGCTAAGTCTAAGGCGGTCCGACCGCTCATTGTGGAGTGGTCCGACCGCCATGGGCGATCGACCGGCTCACCGAGCGGGCCGACCGTAACTACTTGAACGTCACCAACTTCGTGGCGATGTTGTTTTGTTAGGTCAAAGTCATTGGTTTCATGGCATATGATTTGCATGATGCATGTTTTGACTAACATGGGTCAAGTTGTGAAGAACTTGTTCCCGAATTCGTGTTTTCTTGTGCGTGGTTGTGCGGGTAGCTTGGTGGTCAACGACGGTCAACGGCGAGGAGAATCGGGACTAGACTTGAAGAGTTGAGGTCCGAGCGATCGGCGATGCGGGTGAGGTCAACGACTCAAGCGTGACACAAGATGGACAAGGGTGACCTATTGGCGAATCCATAGCACATGGTGAAGCGGTTTAGGTCAAAAGTGAAAGACGGGCGCCGCGAAGCGTGCGTATGTGACCCGCTTGTTAGTGGGCCTTAACGGAGCCCAATTAAGTCAAACCCTAAGAGTTTTAGGCCTCCACTATAAATAGGAGGAGATGGTGGCTGCACCTCTCTCTCTCTCGCCCTTTTTATGTTTCAAAACCCTAATTGTCTTTAGGGGAGTTGAGGTGGAGGCTAGGGCTTTTCATGGTTTGAGGAGAATTTCGTGATCCTTGATTGTCTCTTGATCCATGATGGTGTGGATGTAATCCAAGATCAACCACGAAATCAATCTATGCAAGGTTTGCTTGAGATAAGTCTCTTTTCGTTCTTGCTTTCAATTTCGTGTTTTTAGGGCTTTCTTTGATCCGCGAGTTTGTGATTGATTCTTTCACGTGAATTAGCTTGCTGTGATATGTGTGAATCTATCTAGCATCATCTTGATCATCAATCACTCACGAACAAGCAATAGGATCAAGTTTTCGTTCTTGCCGGTTTTAGACCTTACGTTAATCAATTGACAATTGCTCAAGATCGTTCCAAGAATTATCATAATATTCGATTGGAATAGGTCCTCAATAGCATAGAGAAGGTGTGTGCAAAGTTTCGTGAAGTTTGGAGTTGAGAATCAAAAGTTAGACCTAATTGCAACCGTCATCGGTTTTTTCTTGTTTCAGATCGGTTAGATCGCCGGTCCGACCGCCCATCACCACCGGTCCGACCGATTTGAGCGGTCCGACCGCCAAGATAACAGCGGTCCGACCCGCCGCAATCGGTCCAACCGTTCACTACTGAGGTCGACCGCCAAGATTTGTGTTGCTTTGATTCTTGTTGATTATTGTCGCATTGCTTAGGGTTTTATTGGATTCAATACTAGTCTTCATTTGTCTTGGTATATTGATCTTCATAGCTTTCTAATAGCTCTTGGAGTGAAATTGTATTGAGTTCATAATTTGTGAAAAGTGAGCGTGCTCTATTCACCCCCTCTAGTCGCCTTTTACGGTCCAACAAGTGGTATCGAGCCTGTTAGTTCAATCTTGATCTTAACCGGTCACCGAACTTTGGCGATGGATAAGTTTTCTACTAAACCGCATATCTTCGATGGGCACGACTATGCCTATTGGAAGAATCGATGCGCGTCTTTCTTGAGAGCGAGGACAAGCTATTTGGGATGTTGTTAGAGTCCATTGGTTATTCTGAAATTGCTACACCGCTTACGCAATTCTTTTGGCTAACAACAATAAGGCTAAGAATCTTTTATATGGTGCACTTGGTAGACAAGAATATGATAGAATTTGCAATCTTTCAAGCAAGATGAAATTTGGAACACTCTCGAAACATATCATGAGGGTTCGTCCCAAATCAAAAAGGTGCGCCAAGCTGTTTACAAGCGTGAGTACAATAAATTCGAGATGCGCTGGAGAGAGCATCGATGACATTTTCGATCGCTTTAATAAAGTAATTAATCAAATGAAAGTCGTTGATATTGAATATTCTCAATCTGAAAATGCCACCCATCTCTTGGCTGCAATCAACACCAAGGAGTGGGAGATGAAAGCTCTTGCTATAGAAGAAAATGTTGATCTTTCAAGTCTTACTTTAGAATTGCTTTATAGTAAACTCAAGACTCATGAAATTAAAAGAGTTGATCATCCTAAGAAAGATAATTTAGCTTTGGTAGAGATCCTCTCAAAAGGCTTTTGATGACTCTTGTGAATCTTCTTCGGATTTTCATTTGCTTGTTTATCCGCTATTCATGAAGAGGAGCTTGAAAGTATTCCTCGAAACAGAGTTAGCTCTTCTAGCTAAGAAATTCACAGGCCTACAATAATGTGAGAAACAAAAGAGAGGTGGTCCGTAACATGCTATGAATGTGGTGAGCTCAATCATATCCGGGCAAATTGCCCCAAGCTGAAAGGTAAGAGCAATCATAAGGAAGGAAAGCCAGCTTGGAAGAAGCCTCCTTTCAACAAATCAAGGTATGAGGCAAATAAGCTTGTGAAGGCTGCTCACCGGGTCCTTGCCGCTTTTGAGGATCAATCCTTGAGCGATGTGGATACCGGGAGTGAGGAGGACAAGGAGGAGGAGATCCCTCAAGGTAAAAAGAAAGGGAAGGCCAAAGACTTCACGGCATGTGCTTCATGGTGACACGGACGACATTGATGATAATGAGGTATCTTTTTCTTATGATGAGCTTTCTGCTAAATATGATTCTATAGTTGAGCAATTGCTTAGTCAAGATGAAGCGCTTGAATTTGTTATGACAAAAAATAAGAAATTAGAGTCAAAAATTAGCAAACTGAAAGTAGAGCTTAAAACTGCTAAGACTCTTGAACCTGATGAATGTTTATCTTGTCATGCTATGCATTCTGAAATTACCAAGTTACAATCTGCTCATAATATTTGTGTACAACAACTTGAGAATGCTAAATCTGAACTAAATGAAATTAAAAGTGCTCCTTGTGAAAAATGTTTAGAATCTAGTAAATTGATTGCTTTTGATGTTTTTGATTCTAGCCCTTGCACTTCATGCTTAGAAAAGAACGTGAAATCAAAGATATCTTAGAAGTCGCTAGAGTCAAATATGCTAAGCTTAAGGACAATATTGAAAATACTACTTGTGCTTCATGTTCCACTCTTAAGCTTGAAATTGCTTTGTATAAGGAAAATCTATGGATAAAACTTGTGATTCTTGTGTTAACTTGAGAAAAGAAAATGCTTACCTTCATGATACATTAGAAAAATTTTCTAAAGGTAAGAAACAATTAAACATGATTCTTGACAAGTCTAAAACTCCTTATAAGAAGCAAGGTTTAGGATTCAATTCTTTTCAAGACAATTCAAACCCAAAAGTCATTCAAGTCTTGGAAAAGGTTTAATTGAATTCAAAACTCAACCTGCAAAAACATCTTTTAAATCTGCGGTTTTGCCCAACCTTGTATTAATTCAAATGGTGCATCTTCTAGTGGTACCAAGTACCATTGCACTTATTGCAAAAAGGTGGACATTTGATTGAATATTGTTGGCGAGGTTGAAAAATGATAGGAAAAATTTTGATAGAATTTCATTCATGCAACCTAGAGCTTCTATGAGACATGGTAACACCGAAAAGAATAAAACGGATTAGGATTTTTATCTCATACAAATCATTATGTTTCTAAACATCCTAATTCTAATGTGTATCGATGGCGGTCCGACCATTTGGTGGTCACCGATCCGACCGCTTTGGTCACCGGTCGACCACAAGATAAAGCCGATCGACCGCCCATGGACGATTCAAGTCTCATTTTAATTTAAACATTGCTCATAACCGAATGTTAAATGAAATCAAGGATAGTACTTACGGTTTGTATACTCCTTGTAGACGTGTGTCTCGAAGATCGATTCCTAAATCTTGTTTATCTAATCCCGATATTGAGACACATCGTTCTTTTGCTCCTTGATTTTTAGGATTACCGCGGAAGGGAAGAACACGTGGTTCGTTGACTCGGATGTTCACGCCACATGACAGGGAACTCAAAATGGTTCACCTCTTTCACGCGAGCAACGGTGATGACTTCATCACTTTTGGAGATGATACACAAGGGCGAATTGAAGGAACAGGATCAATTAGGGTAAACAACAAATTCATTCTAAAAGATGTCGCTCTTGTGGACAAGCTTAGGTATAATCTTCTTTCGTTTCTCGACTTCTTGATGATGGTTATGAGACTGCTTTTAAGAAAAATGCTTGTCGTGTGCTTGATTCTCTTGGTGAGCTTGTGTTTGGAATCTCTAGAGTTGGTAGAATTTTTGAGCCGACTTTTCGTAATCTCTTGTCGGATCTCTTAAATGTTTGCTTACATCTTCTTCGATTTCGGCTTTGGCATCGACGTTTGGGGCACATTGGTTTTGATCATCGACGCGAGTTAGCAACCTTGATCTCATGAGAGGTTTGCCCAAACTCAAAGTATCAAAGATGTCAGATGTGCACCTGTAGGCATGGCAAACAAGTTCTCGCCTCACACCCTTCTCGTGACTATGGTTATGGTGACGGACGGTGATGGTTACTTCATATGGATACCGTTGGTCCTGCTAGAGTCCGATCCATCGGTGGAAAATGGTATATTCTTGTCATAGTCGATGATCTTTCTAGATATACTTGGGTGTTCTTTCTTACTTCAAAGGATGAAGCTTTTGGTTATTTTCATGACCTTGTTCTTCGTTTGGCTTCGAGCTTCTGGTTGCTTTGAGAGCGATTCGCAGTGATAATGGCACGGAGTTCAAAAATGCTTCTTTTGCTTCTTTTGTCCGAAGCGTGGTATTGAGCATCGCTTCTCCTCTCCACACGTCCCTCAACAAAATGGCGTGGTGGAAAGGAAGAATAGGACCTTGGTCGAAATGGCTAGGACGATGCTAGATGAGTATAGCACACCGAGGAGATTTTGGGCGAAGCTATTGCTCTCGCTTGCCATATTGCAAATCGTGTCTTTTGAGACCTTCTTTAGGCAAGACTCCTTATGAGCTTCGCTTTGGTAGAAAACCCTCTGTTTCGCATTTTGAGTTTTTGGATCAAAATGTTTTATTCTTAAGACAGCAATTTAGATAAATTTGAATCAAGAACTTTTGATGGGGTATTTTGGGTTATCTGCTCATTCGAGGGTTTTCGAGTTTTTAATCTCGAGACTAACATTATTCAGAGACTTGTAATGTCACTTTTGATGAGACTAGCCTCGAGCTAGATCAATTGCTACTGATGATTTACTGTGTGTGAGAGTATTTTTGTGGAGGAAGATGAGGACGAAGCTAATGTCATTCCCTCATCTGCGCTTCGCCGAAGCGCCCATATTGATACAAGAACACCTCGCACGTCTACTTCACCTTGATTGAGGCTCTGCTGCATCATCATCATCGCAGATACTGCGGAGGTCAAGAAACGACATCTCACCCGGGCGCTCCGCCGCATTCAGAGACAAAGCATCCTCCGGAATGGATAATAGGTAACCTACATGAGCGAGTCACTCGCTCGGTATAATGATCCAAATCTCTACTCTCATTCGGCTTTTGTTGCTTCTTTTGAACCCGCGATATATCACATGCTTTATCCGATTCTAGCCGGGTAAATGCCATGCATGAGGAGTTAGAGAATTTGAAAGAAACAAAGTTTGGAACCTAGTAGAACCTCCTAGTGGTCATAATGTTATAGGAACCCGTTGGGTGTTTAAGAATAAACAAGGTGAGGATGGTTACGTGGTTAGAAATAAGGCCGATTGGTAGCTCGGGGTTTGACCAAGTTGAGGGGTTAGATTTTGATGAGACATTTGCTCCTGTTGCTAGACTAGAAGCCATTCGCATTCTCGCTTGCATTTTTGCATCAAAAGGTTTTAAATTATATCGGATGGATGTTAAAAGTGCCTTTTAAATGGTTTCATAGATGAGGAAGTGTATGTTAAGCAACCCCCGGTTTTGAGGATCCTAAATATCCAAATCGTGTTTTCAAGCTATCTAAAGCATTGTATGGTCTTAAACAAGCCCCTAGAGCACAGTATGATAGACTTAAGACCTTCTTGCTTAAAAATAATTTTGAGATGGGTAAAGTGGATAAAACCCTATTCATTCTTAGGCGTGACAATGACTTCTCGCTTGCTCAAATTTATGTGGATGATATTATCTTTGGTGGTTCCTCTAATGCTCTTGTTTCGAATTTTTACGACACTATGTCTAGGGAATTTGAGATGAGTATGATGGGAGAGCTTAATTACTTTTGGGACTTCAAATCAAGCAATGCAAGGAAGGAACTTTCATCCATCGGACGAAGTACACTAAAGATCTACTCAAACGCTTCAACATGGGTGATTGCAAGCCAATTTCCACTCCCATGGCAACCTCATTGTTTTGGATCCGGATGAGGAAGGAGAAGTCGTGGATCAACGCGAGTACTGCTTGACATGATCGGCTCCCTTCAGATTTATTTGGCCTCGAGACCGGACATTCACTTCACGGTATGCCTTTGTGCAAGATTTGAGCGTCTCGAGAACTTCCCATCGCCAAGCCGTTAAGCGCATATTCGTGTATTTACACTCTACCCTCTTATATGGCATTTGGTATTCTGCTCTTGACTTTGTCCATTAGAGGTTTTGATTCGATTTTGCGGTGTCGGTTAGATAGGAAGAGTACCTCGTGCACTGTCACTTTCTAGGCACGTCTCTTGTATCTTGGTCTTCTAAGCGGTCTTACATTGCACAATCCCTTCGAGGCGGAGTATGTTCTTCTTTGCTAGTTCTTTGTGCTTGATTTTGTGGATAGCGTCCACTTTGAAAGATTATGGGTTAAACTTTGCTAGTGTTCCTCTTTTGTGATAACACTTACGCTATTAATATTGCTAAAAACCGATTGCAACATTCTAGGACTAAGCACATAGACATTCGCTTTCACTTCCTTAAAGATCATGTTGAAAAGGTGATATTGTGATGCACTTTGTAGAGTCAGAAGCTCAATTGGCGATATTCTTACCAAGCCTTTAGATCAAACCAGATTTTCCTCCTTAAGAAGTGAGTTAGGGTAATTTATCCTTATGGGTTGGTTTGAGGGGAGTTTGATCTTTTCTTATCTTTCCTTGTTCTTTTGATCTTTTATTGTTCTTTTCGAACTTAGTGATTTTTTTGAACTTTTTAGATTTTTAGGCCTTTTAATTGCATCTCATTGTGTCATATTGCATTCATATGAAAAATACAACAAGTGGTATGAAAAATTCAAAAAAAAATGCATTGTAATATAAGATTTTACCTTATCTTTTAAAATTGATGAAGCTTTGCCTATTACCCTTTAGAGCTTTTGTATTTCAATTCTTGCTCAATGTCATGTCTAGTTCTTTGACTTGCTAGAATTATCATGCTTTTACATGTGTAGCTAAGTCTTTGCTATATGAGCTAGAACCTTTTAAACAACTCAAACTAAGAAATTGCAATTTGTGGATGTTTTAGCGAGTTGCGTAATTAGTGCTCCTCTTGTGACATTGGCCTGTCGAATTGCTTTGTTAGCTCTTTGATCTAAAATTGACCATTACTTGAGCTTTTGTGTTCTTGAGATTCTAAAACTGCTCTTGTGAAAAATGAAAATCAAGATTGTCTTATGCTTAAATTGTGCCAAACTATTCTTACGAGACTGCTTGTCAAATGACATGAACTTGGAGATAGTTTGATGAACCGAGACGATCTCATGGGGGGTGCTTGTCGAAATGACATGAACCTCAAGATTTGTCGCCGGTAGAAGCTTAGAAAGAGTTTGTGGATGGCTCCTAGTCCGGGATCTTCTTTACTAAGATATACCTTTAATCAACTTTTGGGCGAAGCTTAGGATGAGTTTGTGGATGGCTCCTAGTCCAGGATCTTGTCACTAAGTTAGATCATTAGTCAACTTCAATATTCAATGCAAATGAGAAAAATGTTGACAAATGGGTGTTTACAAAATATTGAGCAAAATGATTCAATACGGGACTTGATTGACTCTTCATGTGGTCTTTGTTAGATTTTTGATCTCACTTTGACATTTGACATGGCCAATTTCACTTTAGGATCCTGTTGATGAACTTCTTTGAATTTGAGCGTTGCTTAAATTGATCAAATCTTCATCTTTACTTTTGAGCCTTTGTGCTTAGCTTTGATATATATGTCTTACCATGATCTTGCTAGCGTTGTCGGGCTTGATATCTTTGTTTGTGCAATATTAGAGAAACTACATTGTTCTTTTGGGTAATCTCCAAAGCTTCTTATCAAAAATTGAAAAATACAAAAATTGAAGCCACTCCATTGCACTTCATGCATATTCCTCTTTATGCTTCTTTTGTTTACCTTCTTTCTTTAATTCTCTATTTGTTATTCTGGATGAGAGGAAGGCGTGATTCCTTGATGAATCCATTGTCAAAGGGGGAGAAGATGTGTTAAATGAAAAGATATTTCTTTGGGAGAAGATGTGTAATATTTCTTTGCTACTCTTATTTGGAGAAGATGTGCTAATGAGAAGATTGGGGAGAAGTTTATACAAAGGAGGCGAAAATTTGAAATTTGATGATCATAGTGAGGGGAGTTCTTGAGTTGCATTCTTATTGTCTTATTGAATATTCGAACTTGAATTGCATTCTTTTATACTCAAAATGATCATAGGTCAATTGAACAATTGTTCTTTCATATGGACCTCATGTGAGAATTTTGACCCTTTTCTGGAAATCAAAGTTTTTATGCTTTCTTTTGCCTTGTCTCACATGCCTATACTATTCTGATGCCAGCTTGGTCATGTTCATTGCTTTTTCTTGCTTATGGACCAAGTTGTGCCTTTGTGCGAAAACCGCGAGTAAACTCGTTTTCAAACCTCTTACTTACATTTTTCGGATAATTGCCAATGTGTTCATCAAGGGGAGATTGTGGATTTCATGGGGATATGCTCCGGATCTTAGGATGATGTGACAATTGGCAATGGCGTTTACGGTTTGTCGTTTCACGCGTTTTCGACAAAGTTCTGAGCTTCTTGCTCGAGGCGGTCCGACCGGTCCTTTGCGGTCCGACCGGTCCCATATCGGTCGGACCGGCCATCCGGGGCGATCGGACGGCGATGACCAAAAGTGTTCAAATCAGTGGGCCAAAAATAGGTGTTGTAGACAAGTAAGGGATCCCAATGCACTTGGTCTCATGATTTTGGAGCCTCGGTGAAAAGTTCTATTGGTTTAAAGTTTCCGAAGGTTTGGATTTTGGGAGCTTGAATTTGGCTAAGTCTAAAGGCGGTCCGCCGCTCACGAGGAGCGGTCCGACCGCCATGGGAAGTGTCCGACCGGCTCACTGGAGCGGTCGGACCGGTAACTACTTGAACGTCCGCCAACCGTGGCGATGTTGTTTTGTTAGGTCAAAGTCATTGGTTTCATGGCATATGATTTGCATGATGCATGTTTTGACTAACATGGGTCAAGTTGTGAAGAACTTGTTCCCGAATTCGTGTTTTCTTGTGCGTGGTTGTGCGGGTAGCTTGGTGGTCAACGACGGTCAACGGCGAGGAGAATCGGGACTAGACTTGAAGAGTTGAGGTCGAGCGATCGGCGATGCGGGTGAGTCAACGACTCAAGCGTGACACAAGATGGACAAGGGTGACCTATTGGCGAATCCATAGCACATGGTGAAGCGGTTTAGGTCAAAAGTTAAAGACGGCGCCGCGAAGCGTGCGTGTGTGACCCGTTTGTTAGTGGGCCTTAACGGAGCCCAATTAAGTCAAACCCTAAGAGTTTTAGGCCTCCACTATAAATAGGAGGAGATGGTGGCTGCACCTCTCTCTCTCGCTTTTTTATGTTTCAAAACCCTAATTGTCTTTAGGGAGTTGAGGTGGAGGCTAGGGCTTTTCATGGTTTGAGGAGAATTTCGTGATCCTTGATTGTCTCTCGATCCATGATGGTGTGGATGTAATCCGGCATCAACCACGAAATCAATCTATGCAAGGTTTGCTTGAGATAAGTCTCTTTTCGTTCTTGCTTTCAATTTCGTGTTTTTAGGGCTTTCTTTGATCCGCGAGTTTGTGATTGATTCTTTCACGTGAATTAGCTTGCTGTGATATGTGTGAATCTATCTAGCATCATCTTGATCATCAATCACTCACGAACAAGCAATAGGATCAAGTTTTCGTTCTTGCCCGGTTTTAGACCTTACATTAATCAATTGACAATTGCTCAAGATCGTTCCAAGAATTATCATAATATTCGATTGGAATAGGTCCTCAATAGCATAGAGAAGGTGTGTGCAAAGTTTCGTGAAGTTTGGAGTTGAGAATCAAAAGTTAGACCTAATTGCAACCGTCATCGGGTGATTTTCTTGTTTGGATCGGTTACGTAGGCTGCCGGTCCGACCGCCCATCACCACCGGTCCGACCGATTTCGGAGCGGTCCGACCGCCAGTATAACAGCGGTCCGACCGCCCGGCAATCGGTCCAACCGGTTCACTACGACAGGTCGACCGCCAAGATGCTTGTGTTGCTTTGATTCTTGTTGATTATTGTCGCATTGCTTAGGGGTTTTATTGGATTCAATACTAGTCTTCCACAGATCTTTGGTATATTGATCTTCATAGCTTTCTAATAGCTACTGGAGTGAAATTGTATTGAGTTCATAATTTGTGAAAAAGTGAGCGTGCTCCTATTCACCCCCCCCTCTAGTCGCCTTTACGGTCCAACACGGCCAATGCACGCTTTCTTAGGCGTGTGACTAGGCAATTATCACAAGGCGTTTCCAATGCACTACCTCACTATCAATATGCCCGCTAAGGTTTCACTTCCATTAGGCTAACCACCTGCCGGAAACCCCCTCTTGCGCCAAGTGGGAATAAAGTCTAACCGACACCCACACAACAAAATTGGCATAAACAACAATGAGGTAAGACAAATTATTAAGCCTAGTTCTGCCCATACAGAACATGTGGTAGTACGGTGGAGCTTTGCAAGATGCGACTCAAAGACCGGTCCTTAACCTACTTGGGCAACTTTCAATAAAAAACCCTGGGTCTCAATCCTAACCAGACGAGCCCGTGCATAAACCTGCACCCACCAACGATCCATTTTTGCCCAAGTACAAACCATTTTCTTTTATTTTTATAACTTTCAAAGACATTTGCAAAAGTCCACCATGACATAACAATGTCATAGGCTTTTTATCAAATTTTGAAGTTTTGGCTAAATCCCAAAATCAAATATTTCCTGGTCTAAGCATTTGCTAAGCATATATTTATTTTTAAATTCATTTGACTAAGGTGACAAGGAATTGGTAATACAACATTCAAAGGAATTGGAATAATTAAGTATTTAAAACAGGAATTTAAAATAATTAAATACAATTATGCATGCAATAATAATTTAAAACAGAAATTAAATAATTTTAAGTATTGGGGGCAAAATGGTCAATGGTGTAACTTGCCTGGTTCAAAATCTTGGTATTCTACTTCTTCAATAGGATCAAGCTCTCCGGAGTCGTCAAAATCTATACGCGGGAATAATCCAAATTCAAACAGAATTCAAAAGAACTCAAATAAATTCAAATGAAAATACAATTTAACTACAAATTAAATAATTTTGGTTTAGTGAGCTAGATCTTGATTTTATACAAATTTAGAAATTTGAATCACCTAAATCGGAGTTTGTATGAAGAAATACGAGCTCCTGGAAGTTTAAAACCTAAATTAAATCCTAAAATCAGAATTTCCGAATTTCCCGAATTAAATTTCTAAAGGAAATTATCTTTATTGCGCTTGGTGACGTCAAGCAAATCTTGTGCACCGAGATCGACAAGTGGGCCGCATACAGTATGGATCGAGTCCACAATGAGGCACAAGTCCACGGTGGACTTGGTGTACAAATCTTGCGAGGGAGGCTGGCTTTGGCGCGGGCGTCCGGGTTGGCGTCCACGTGACTGCCATGCACTCGGCAGGGGTGAGGTGGCGCTGGTGTGGCGCTGAGGTGGCGAGCCACGTATGCGCCGGGGAGGGGAGGAGCACGGGAGCCGAGGGCACCGGCGAACGGCGGCGCGGCGGGCTCCGGCGATGGGCGCAAAAGAATCAGGGAATGCTACTGAGTGCGATGCACTACCTGGCGATGGCGAAGGGTGGCCGGAGAGTGGTCGGCGACGGTGAGAGGCGGCGAGGAGTTTCGGTTGTCGGCGGGGAGGGTGCTCCGGTGGCGTTCCGATGGGGTGGAGGTGCGCACCAGGTCTGCGGTGCCGAGGCGAAGCCGGTGGTGCGATCGAGGCGGCCGGAGGTCCACCGGTGGCGGCGCTAGAGGCGTGAGCCTGGCTCGGCGAGAGAGAAAAGCCAAATGCGGGCGACTGGGAGCGAGGGAGGCGAGGGGAGCTGGGGCGAAAGCTTGAGGGAGGAGAGACGCACCCGGTGCTCCCTTTTATAGGGCGAGGCCGGGAGGCGAGCTTCACGCGGGGGAGTAATGGCGGCGGCAATCTCGGGCTTGAAGGCGCGTCGGCGTTACCGGGGTTAAGAAGGGTGGTAAAGGCGGGAATGA
Organism: Hsuehochloa calcarea; assembly: GCA_036346395.1. Classification (NCBI taxonomy): domain Eukaryota; kingdom Viridiplantae; phylum Streptophyta; class Magnoliopsida; order Poales; family Poaceae; genus Hsuehochloa; species Hsuehochloa calcarea. The sequence goes on along the minus strand of CM070610.1, from coordinate 44,735,887 downwards.
ACGCGGTGAGAACTGCCGGTGTTAATGCACGTCATGGTGAGGGAGGTGGGGGAGAGATTCGCGGGAGTGAAGGCGCGGCTGCGTGCGGTAATGGCGGCGAGAGAGACGTGTGTGTGGGGAAGAAAGCGGGGAGGAAGAAGATGCCGGTGGGGCCCACCTGTCGGCGAGACAAAGAGAGAGAAGAGCGCGGGGTGGATTGATGTCGGCCGTCCGATTCCGATCGGACGGCCCGCATCACTGCGTGGCGCTTGGGAGAATTGGGTCGAGACGCATGACAAGTCTTTCGAGCTTGCCCCCGATCGCTGTTTAGAGGAATTTTAAATCTTTTTCAATTGATTTAATTCCATAAATTCAAATAGGCATTAGAAAATAGCAAATAAAGTCAAAATTTTTTGAGAAAATTCACAGAAATTCTATGAGGCATTCTGGACTTAAATAAAATAATTACAACTCTTAGTTGGTAATAGATTTTGCACATAAATTATTTTAGCTTTAAAATACATAGGGAAAAGCTTTTAAAATTTCCAGAAAATCCACAAAAATAATTAAAGTCTTATTTTCAACTGAACTTGAAATTTTGGGCTGTTACACAAGGCATGTCCTTCAGAGTGACCAGGGTTTGAGGTGGTGGGGCACGATACGCAATGATGCACGAAATGTGAGGTCTCTCCGCCGAGGCAGGTAGAAACTCCCTACTCGGCCGAGGCTGCCTTTGCAAGTGACTAGGAGTGTGCGATGAAGCCTTGAAAATGCTGTGTCTCTTGCCGAGGAGAGTCCTTTGTGGCGGAAGACTTCTTAGTCGCTGAGGCATGGTCTTCGGAGCGACTAGGGTTTCAGCGATGAAGCGCGAAATGCGACAGCTCTCCACCAAGGCTAGACCTTTGTGGCGGGAGACTGCCTAGTCACCGAGGTGCGATCTTCGGTGCTACTAGGGTTTGTGCGATGAAGCCCAAAATGCGAGGTATCTTCGCCGAGGTGAGGCCTTCATGGTGGGAGACTGCCTAGTTACCAAGGTACGGCCTTCGGAGTGACTAGGGTTTGCGCGAAATGTGAGATCTCTCCGCCAAGGCGAGGCCTTCATGGCAGGATACTCCCTAGCCACCGATGCACTGCCTTTAGACCGACTAGGATTTGCGCGATGAAGTGCAAAATGTGAGGTCTCTCCACCGATGCGAGGCATTCAAGGTGGGAGACTCCTGAGTCAACGAGGCATGGCCTTCGGAGCGACTAAGGTTTGCAAGATGAAGCGTGAAATGCAAGGTCTCTCCATCGAGGCGGGACCTTCGAGATGGAAAACTCCCCAATCGCTGAGGCACTTCCTTCGAAGCGTCTAGGGTTTGCACGATGAAGCACAAAATGCAATGTCTCTCGGCTGAGGCGAGGCCTTCGAGGCGGGAGACTTTCTAGTCACCAAGGTGAGGCCTTCGAAGCGACTAGGATTTGTGCGATGAAGGGAGAAATGCGAGGTCTCTCCGTCGAGGCGAGGCCTTCGAAGCAGAGACTCCCTAGTCGCCCAAGCACGGCCATCGGAGCTCCTAGGTTTTGCACGATGAAGCGCGAAATACAATGTTTCTCCGCCGAGGTGAGGCCTTCAAGGCAGGAGACTCCCTAGTCGCCCAGACGCGGCCTTCGAGGCGACTAGGGTTTGCGCGATGAAGTGCGAAATGCGAGGTCTCTCCGCCGAGGTGATGCCTTTGAGGCCGGAGACTCCCTAATCGCTGAGGCACAGCCTACAGAGCGACTAGGGTTTGCGTGATGAAGCGTAAAATACGAGGTCTCTCTGCCAAGGCGAGGCTATTGAGGTAGGAGCCTCCCTAGTCACCAAGGTACGGCCTTCGGAGCTACTAGGGCAGTGTTTTATTTATACACTTCACACTGGCGTGAGTGAGTTAGTGTGCATAGAGGCTCAGCGCCATACGCGTTGTCTTATTTATACATTGCACACTCGCATGAGTGAGTTAGTGTGCACCGGGGCTCGGCGCTATGCGCGGTGTCTTATTTATACACTTCACGTTCGAATAAGTGAGTAGTTGCGTCGTTGCTCGGAGCCATACGTGGTATGTTATTTATACACTCCACACTTGCGTGAGTAAGTTAGTGTGCACTAAGGCTCGGAGCCATGTGCGGTTTTTTTTGCTGAGCCATGTGCAGGGTAAACACACAATCCAAAGGATTCGAGGATTATACGGGCGACGTACTAGGTACTACTACTAGTAGACTTGTCAACCCAACAATTAAGCAGTATTATTGTACCATCTAAACTCATTGGGCTCAGAACATTCAATCTACTACGTTCTATACTGGTCCGACTATATCCTGAGATTTCAGCATCAAGAATAATAAATAAGCAAGTATGGAATCACCCTTGGACTACAAAGTTAACACGCCTATTGATTTTTAGATGACTGAGTTGCGCAATGATGTGGTGCTTGTTTTGAGCAGGAAATTAAGCTCGCGTGAGGGTATAACCGTGTATGCCTGCAGCGACTCGAGGGTAAGTTATGTGGAATGTAATGCTTTGTGCTGTATGAAGCAGGTTTTATGCAATATCAGCAGTGATGACGGGTTGGCCGAAAAATCAATAGTATTTCTTTGTCCACTCAGATCATCTCTAAGGGCGCATCATTTTGCCAACATGGGATTTATAGTTTTTGGATGTGCCTATTGCCGAATTATATCGCAATTCCTAACCAAGCCGAGTGCTGTATTACAACAGCTCCCAGAGTAATTTGTCATTGTGGTGGTACTTAGGCTTATGAGTATTGATCTAACGTGGCAATATAATGATGTAATGAAAGTGGGATGGATTTGAAATACAACGGAAATGCATGGCAGTAAGGTACTGAACATGAACAATGTGTAGTACGCACAGTAAATGGTATTTCACAGAAAGATAAATATCAGGACTGTACTGAGGCACTGAATATTGGAGGCACTAGGTACAGTTATTTAGGTCGGATGAAGCTTATTTGCAGTGACATAAGTATTTCCACTGTGCCTTATCTGTTTTTTGCTTTAGATTTTGGAGCACTTAAGAGCAAGACCCGTGTAGGAAATTACCATAACTAGAGTGAGCATGGGGCAATTTCACATGACAAATACCAGGACTTACTACAGAGGTTCCAATCGTTGGGTAGAAATGAAAATTGGCATGGCAGCATGCAAGTTACCTGGGTTTGATCAGAGCCAGTGCGGTAAGGGCGGCCCGAGGTGACTCGGGCACGAGAGGGGGTTCACCGTGCCAGAGCAGGGCCCGAGGGAACCGCGCCGGAGGGGTCCGGTGGGGTGGAGCCGCCACGCTCCGAGGGGGACCCGAGGTGGAGGCGGTGGCCGTGTCGGACCGCCCCATCAGAGGCATGGGGGCGCTGAGGGGGTGACGCCGGGAGGGGTCCCGCTCGGAGTCGGTGTGGTGAGTCCGGCGGTGCCGATGGGGGGCGTCACTACTACACAAAAGGTCATCACAGACGGTTTCTGAACCGTCTGAATTTATGTATCTGTGATAACAGACGGTTTGTGAGCCGTCTATGATAAGTCACAACACATACGGTTTTTGGTCGAAGCCGTCTGTGAAGGTCTATCATCACATATGACTTCTACCAAAAATCGTCTGTGATACGTCAGTCATCATAGACCGTTATATATACCAACCGTCTGTAATTAGAGACATATCACAGATGGTTAGTAAAAAGAACCGTCTGTGATATCCTACAAATCACAGACAGTTATTCGTGGTAGCTCTCTGTGATAGTAGGACTTCACGGACGAGCTATACCACAAAATCATCTATGATAGTTCATTCTATACCTAAATATTTTTTCTGTTTTTTTAGCTAGCCTCGGGAAATACTAGCCATGCCCTCTGAAAACAATATGCGGATAATAGATACAAGCAAATACACAAATACATAGATATATCACAGATACACATATATATATCATAGATAAACAAATTTACAGATTGATTATAGATGAATTATCATAATATTTTTACAACATGTTTACACAGATACAACATCGATATCCTTACCGATATCATAGACATCTTTCCCTCTAAAAGCCCTTGGAGCTGAACCGTCCTCCTTATTTCTGTCGAATTGTTTCTTCATTTTGCGGTATGGGTGATACTTAGGAAGAAACCTATGGTGACGCATGTATGCAGTTTTGCACGAGTTGTTCAGCCACACGCTTTCGGTGTCATCTAAGCTGTGCGGACAGGCTTTGGCTCCTTTTGTGCTAAACCCCAACAGGTTACCAATGGCAGAAAAATCATTGATGGTGCAGAACAACATGACACGTCAAGTAATGTTCTCTTGTTTGTACGCATCCCATACATGTACCCCTTCATTTGACAGTGTCACTAGATCTTTCAACAATGGTGCTAGGTACACATCGATATCGTTCCTAGGTTGCTTCGGCCCTTGGATAAGTAGTGACAACAAAATATACTTCCGCTTCGTGCACAACCAAGGAGGAAGGTTGTACATATATAGATTCACAGGCCAGGTATTATGTCGGCTGTTCATGTTACCGAAAGGATTCATTCCATCTGTACTCAACCAAAATCTTATATTCCTCGATTCCACACCGAAGTCTTTGAATCTTCTATCGAGGTTTCTCCACTGGGCAGAATCAGTAGGGTGTCTTAGCTTTCCATCTTTTTTATGCTCCTCCAAGTGCCAACGCAGCAATCTTGCCTCCTTTCGATTTGAAAATAAAAGTTTCAAACGTGGAATTACAGACAGATACCACAACTCCATAGCAGGAGGTCCTTGCTTCACCTCGATGCCCTCGCCGTTATCGGAGTGATTCTTATGCTTGTATTGGGATGCTTTGCACACCGGACATAGATGCATGTCTACATACTCTTTGTGGTAGATGATACAATTGTTCGGACATATATGTATTCTTTCTACTTCCATTCCCAATGGAAAAATAACCTTCTTGGCTTGGTAGGTAGTTCTGGGCAACACGTTTCCCTCTGAAAGGATGTCCGCTAGGAGACCTAACAACACCGTGATACTCTTGTCGGGCCAACCATTGCTTGCCTTCAATTTCAGCAATTCAAGCACGGGTGACAACCATGGGTATTTCAGCTTGTCGTCCGGGAACAAAGGTTTCCCTGAGTTCTCCATTAAGCCTTTGAATTTACCAAACTCTCTCTCACTATAGTTCCCTTCTACATCACGTAGCATCTGATCCAGATTGTCATCGTGCGACCTATCCTCATCGAAAGCATAATTGTCGACGATCAAATCGCCGATCTTATGAATATATAAATGAAAAGAGGAAAAATGTGCGTGACTCCTGGGAGTGGATCTGACTTGCTCTTTATTGCTATGAACTCACGATTACAAACACTGAGAGTATCTAAAAACATAACACTTGGCTATGTCTTGCTTGATGTCTTCTGCTTGTGTTGTTGTTCTGTACGTCTCCCGCTGTTGTCTGTCTCTCTCTCCGGCCTTCTATGGTCCTCCTTAAATACTTGATGAAGCGGTGGCGGTTATCTCATGAGAGACACCGTTGGGGAAGCGACGCGTCTGAGCCGGAAAGAGGCGCGGTTTGATGGTTCCACCAGCTGCGGCGGTTGGTGAAGATATCAAGCGTTCTACTGGTTAATGATTTAGGAGGCGTTAAATCATCACCGTGATAGTGTTATCTTATGCGGAATATGAAACACGTGGTTCATTCATCACATAGTGAGTGGCATGGTCGGGGACTCGACCCAGACGCCTGTTCATAGCTTTACGAGCACTTACCTGGTCGTGGACTAGGTATGGAACTTTGTCCGACCAGGGTATCTATTATATAACTTCTGTAATATCCACGACCAGTTAGGTCGGTGGTCTTAGAAGTTACGACCACTAAGACGTATGGTCTTTATCATATATTAAGATAATATATGAATCTTTTAATCCTCAACAGCTAGCCCCCGAACTTTTAAATGAATGTTGGTCGTGCGGACACGTTCTCCGATGCAATCATATCGAACAGACCTCTCATTAAATGCCGTGGGACTCGAGGCAGACTGTATTCATTTTAAAGTTGAGAAACTGCTTTGGAAAAAAGAAAAAGCCTTTCTGTCCGCCAGGCGAAAAGGTATTTGCCCGTTGGACTTCTCGTAGGGTCGGTTACAGTGGAGTGCTTATAAAACGACCCCGGCTGAGTGCTTTAAACCTTTACGCGTCTATCTCTAAGAAAATCTTCCTTGAGTTCTTCACCCAAAAAAGGAAAGCACCATGTCGGACCTCATCGCAAACTGGTCGATCTCCGATCTGAGTGAGAGAAAATTGGAGAGTTTGGAGAAGGTTGGGTTGCTACCCGACAGGAGTTTGATCTCTTGGATATCGGCTTTTGGAGAGCACTGCCCAAGTGGTGAGGAGGGAGAAATCCCGGTGTTCCTCGCGTACGTTGAGTGCGGGCTCAAGCTTCCAGCACATCCTTTTCTTTCTCAAGTGCTGGAGTTCTATGAGGTCGAATTGATCAACCTCGCTCCCAACGCCATCGCAAACCTAAGCATCTTCGTCTACCTTTGCGAAGCATACTTGGGGATTCCACCGACGATGGAACTCTTCAAGTATTACTACCGGATGGCGAACACGAAGAAAACGACCAGCACCCCGGGGAATGTACCCTAAGGCTTCATGACGGCAAGGCTGACAAGTACATTCGTATGTACTCGAAGTCTTCTTGGTCGTAATGGAAGAAAAGCTGGTTTTACATGAAGGTTACGCGAGAAGACGGCCTGTATTACAGCGGTAAGAAGGCGGTCGAGAACTCGCGTTGGCGTTCCTCCTCGAAGAAGGAGGGAAATGTTGGGAGATGGATTGAGGCTATCCATCTCTTGAATGTCAGGGGTTTAACCTCCTGGCACGTTGTAAGGGACTTTTCCATTAGGAGGATTAGTCCTTTAAATACTAGGGCACGTTCGATGCTCTGGTTCATTGGTGGCGATGATGCTACCAAGGATTCTGATCCAGGTAATTTTTCAAAAAATCCCGACCAGTTTATTTTGCAAGTTGATTATTTTCGCAAAACTAAGATCTTTCATTTGCATTTGCAGTCTTGTCTTCTGAGGACGTCAGAAATAGGATCAAAATGATCTCTGCTGGCGAACCTGATGACAAGGCTAGCTTTCCCATAATCCTAGCACTTGCTAGTGCTGAGGAGAGGACTGAAAGACTTGGGGTAAGTGTATTAACTTCTTTTCACCTTTCCAGTTATTTTCGATCAGTTTTAATCCTCTTTATGTGTAGTTGGTCGGACTTAAGATCAACGAGGCTACGGAGACGTGTGAGCCTATTGATTATCCGACCAGCCTTGTGATCGCTGAGGGCAGCGGTCACGCTGAGGTAAGCAACTTAAAGAAATAACTTCTGCGAGATGAAGTATATTCTTCACCTGATTAACTTTGTTTGTTAATCCAGGCGGCAATCATTGAGTCTCGTATAGTTGTTCATGAGACAGCTGTTCCTGAGACCAGTGAAACCACACTTTCTGACCCAGGAATCAGAGACCTTGCTCTCGACCAGATGGTCGAAAACATTGCTTCTGATCTCCTGATCGGGAGTGTAGAGAATACAATTGAACCTACCAGTTCAGAACTGGTGGGAACAATTGGAAAGAAGAGAAAAACAGGCGCAACGCATTTTAAACCAGCGCGCTATAAGATCAAAACTAAGAAAACCACCAGGTATGTATAATCTTTTATATGAAAAACATACCTCGTATATTCCAAGTAGAATTGAACTTTCTGTTTCTCTCGTGCAGATCTGCTGAATCCCTGGTCGCTTCCGACCAATCGCATTCAACAGGTCAGGCGATCGGAAGTGGTCCTGGCCATTGTCTTCCTCAGGTAGGACATCTTGAGGATGACGTGGTTGGAGGAGCCCCCGAGCCAACTTCGGCTTTGGAAACTGAGCTAGATCCCGTAGTAGTCACTATGCCGGCAACGGAGGTAGAGACCACTACTGATCTTCCACAGGTTCCAGTACCTGAAGGTCATCCCTCCAAAATTAACAAGTTTCCTTTCTCAACTCGATTTGCCGCGAGTAAGGAACTTGATGATTATTGGGGGAGAATATCGGATCGCCTGACGCAGGCGAAGCCCGATAAAATTTGTACCTATTACAATGATGTCGTAATTCGGGTAAGTGTCTTCAATCTTCTCCATAACCTTTCTTGAAGTTTTCAATAAGGTTTATGGAAGAAATGCTATTTATGCAGCATATAATCGAAAACCTCGCTACGGTCGGTGGACTAACCGAGCGAGTTAGGATATTAGAAGAAAAACACTCTGAAATAGAGAGTAAGGGTTCCTCTTCTTTTTTTCGTCATTAAGACTTTCCTTTTATTTATTCTCCCTTATCAAAAATTCTTTTGATAGATTTAGAAAAAATAAAAGAAGATGCTTTGGCTGAAAAGGCCAGAAGAATAAAGCTTGAAGAAGAACTTGGGCTAAGAACCGGTCGATCAAGTCTTGGCGACCAAAGCAATAAAAAGCTTCGGATGACTCAGAAGAGAGAGGAAGGTGGCTGGTCATAGTCATGACTCAGTATGTCTTCCAATCTTTTTACTTAATACTTGCTTTGTCTATGCAGAACAAAAACAAGCATTGACCAGAGTGAAGAAAGCTCTGGAATTTGAGCAAGACAAGGGGGCAGCTCTCGTGCTTAGTTTAGACGAGAAAATCACCTCGCTAAACAAAATGCTCTTTGATATGGGCGCGGGATCAAGCTTACCCTCCTTGAGCGACCCAACGGAGAAGGTCAACTACCTAGGCTCTTTGTTGGAAGAGCTCAAGGTTTTGCTCAAGACTACTTGGGAGAACTATGCCCATTCCGTTAAAGAATCTATTGCCTGTGGAGTCAGTCTTGCTTTGGCAAAGCTAAAAGCTTCCGACCCATCAACTAACCTTCAAGCCATCGAAGAGGATTTCAACTGCTTACCTGCAGAGGCAAATCAGATCCTCGCAGAGATGAAACCTCTAGGCGAGAAGGTCGCAGAAGAGATGGAAGTCGGATCTCCATCCAGCAGTAGTTAACTGAGGCATTCTCTAGTAGTTTAAAAATGTAGGCAGGAGAAAACAATGCATACAATGTAAAGACTTACCTTTCTCTTATCAAAATGGAAAAAATTCTTTTATTCATCCGGTCGACTTGTGAATTTATGTCTTATCTAGCCCCCGACTGTTATATAGTAGAAGATCTTTACTATATAATAGTACTACCTGAGGCCAAGAATATAAATCCAAATCTCATCCATTACTTGTAAGTATGTACTGATCGGTAAAAAACTGATCGTGGTAATACTAGGAAACCTTTATGGTCGGAACCGTGTAGGTTTCGGCTAGTTATAAATCTGTTTTTAATGATCGAAGTACTTTACTAAGGCAACATATGGTCGGAAAAATAAAGAATTCTCCTTGATAAGAGGGAAAAACATGAAAAACATATGTTAAAAGCAGACAAGTGGTTTTACTTCTATGCGATGCTCAATACTGGTCGGAATGAACCTAGCTAGGAAATAAAGGTATAAAATATATTTCGCAAGATGTGCTCATGCTCTTAGTTCGACCGGCAAATGAGGATCGAGGAAAAAGACCGTCGCTAGGAAGCTCCTTCCAGTGGGCGGAACCACGTGCGAAAAAGGAGAGACTTCGACTAGGAGGTTTTTCGTGTCCCGACCAGTAGCCAAACAAGAGTAGAACAGAATTTTGAAACATAAACTATATATTTTATAATCCAGAGCATACGAACCGCAATCGACCAGGATTAGGCAAAGTCATATAAATAACATCACTCGCTACTCCAAATTTAATTATCAAATTTTTAAAGGAATTAAATGAAATGAAATGAAGAAATTAAACAAAGAACTTACGCAGTTGGTCAATGTTCCATGAATTTGACAAAACCCTACCGTCGGACATGGCTAATCGTACTGAGCCTGGTCGGGTAACTTCGACCATAGTGTAAGGACCTTCCCATTTAGGGGAAAGTTTATTGCGCCCTGCTTGGCTCTGAATTTTTCTGAGAACCAGATCACCTACAGATAGGTTGCGAGGTTGCACCTTACGATTGTAGTACCTTCGCATGGCTTGTTGGTAGATCGCCGAACGTACCAAAGCTTGGTTTCGTCGTTCTTCAAGGAAATTGATGTCGTCGAGTCGATGTTCTTCCTGATCGTTTAAGTTAAAACAATCAGTGCGAGCAGAGCCAAATTTTAATTCTGGAGGAAGCATAGCTTCGGCCCCATAAACTAAAAACAAAGGTGTTTCTCCGGTCGCACGACTGGTCGTGGTCCGGACAGCCCATAAAACAGAAGTAAGTTCTTGAACCCAAGCTCCTGACCGTTTTATTAACTGGTCGAATACTCGGCGTTTTATCCCCTGTATTAGGATACCATTGGCACGCTCGACTGCTCCATTGCTTTGTGGATGAGCTACTGAAGCGAAATGGATTTTGGTTCCTAGTTCTTGAAATTCACGAAATTGCCGCTTGAGAACTGGGTACCATTATCTGTGATAATACGATTGGGTACACCAAATCGTGTAATCACGTTTTTTGTTATGAACCTCTTAGCGGCTTCAGTTGTAACTTTTACAACTGGCTCGTCTTCAATCCATTTTGTAAACGTGTCAATCATGACGAACAGGAATTCGAAGCCCCCGGGTGCTCTTGGGAATGGTCCCAGAATGTCTAGTCCCTGTGTTGCAAAAGGCCAAGAAAGAGGATTGTTTGCAAAGCTTGCTACCGATGTACTTATCGGCTATGAAGCCCGACATTATACGCGCCGTCACGAGCTCTTTTGCATCATGAAGGCGATTGGCGAGAGTATCTTTGCCTGAAGGCTTTACCGACCAAGGTTCTGTAGGAATGATGTGCTCCACAAACTCCTTCATGAATTTTGGTTAGCAACCTAATGCCAGCCGATTGAGATATGCATCTCATCAACACTCCATGAGATCTTCGTTTATACAAGGTGCGCTCGATTAGAGTGTATGATTTGGCCTTTCGTATATCGATCGGCCTCTACATCATCTTGTGAATTAGGTCATCTGTCAAGATAATTATAGATCGATGTCATCCGTCTCTACCTTGATCGTCACCGATCCGTGGAGCATCTAAGTTATCGAGTCAATAGGATTGACCGATGTAAACTATCGATGTTCTCGGAATGCTCGACCACCGAGGGTGAATCGAGTTGCTCGAGAAAACTCCGGTGGGATCGTTGACCTAGTAGAGGCCATCCGTGCCAACCGACCGCTAGAAAGTTCTCCTTTCTAGGAATTTGTTGGATCTAGAAACCGAAGAAGTGCTTTTCGAATTTCCGTACTTCCGCCAGATAGGAAGACATCTTGGTACTCGAGCATTGATACTCTTTCTCTACTTGATTCGCTACTAGTTGAGAATCTCCTTTCACTAGCAATTTTTAATCCCGAGCTTAACGCTCGCTCAAGTCCCGCCGACAAACGTTCAGTACCGCCACATTGTTTGTAGCGGGAAAGTTAAACCGACAAACATACTTGATGTGTTCGCGGTAGGGATATCAAGATGACTCCAGCCCCCGATCCTTTAAGCATTAAGGAACCGTCAAAGTACATTGTCCACTCGTCGTGGTGCTCGTACTCGGGTTCTTGCTTAGATTCTGGGTTTGTCCACTCGACAATGAATTCTGCTATCGCCTGAGACTTTATGGCTGTTCGTGAGATGAAATGGAGGTCGAACGTCCCTAGTTCCACCGCCTATTTTGCTATTCGTCTTGACGATTCCCTATTTCCAAGGACTTGACCTAAGGGATATCCAGTAGGCACGACCACTTTGTGGGCCTGAAAGTAATGCCTTAGTTTCCTTGAAGCCATAAGGAGACTATAAAGCAACTTTGTACTGTGGGTATCTTTCCTTTGGCCCATGTAAGACTTCGCACGTAATACACGGTCATTGGGCGTTTTCCGTTCTACGACCAAGACACCGCTGATGACTTGTGGCGTTGCCACGTAAATCAATCATGTTTCCGGTCTTGGAGAGACTAAGACCGGGGCACTCGAAGGTACTCTTTGAGTTTTCAAAGGCATCATTCGCTTGTCATCCACTCGAAACTTCCATGTTTAGAAGGAGTTTGAAGAAAGGTAGTCCTTTTTCCCCTAACCTGGCTATGAAACGACTTAGCGCTACCATACAGCCGGTTAGCCTCTGGACTTCCTTCTTCGTGGTCGGGGGGCGCATCTGATGGATGGCCGATATCTTCGCGGGTTTGCTTCGATACCTCTAGCGAAACTAGGAAACCAAGCAATTTTCAGTGAAACCCGAACACACATTTCTCTGATTCAACTTGAGGTTATGGCTTCTCAAGTTATTGAAAGTCTCTTTAAGGTCAAGCATATGGTCGTGGAGTTGACACTTTTCACTACCAAGTCATCAACGTAGGCTTCCAAATTTCGACCTATTTGTGGGCTGAAGGTTTTCTGCATTAATCTTTGAAAAGTTGCACCAGCGTTTTTGAGACCAAAGGGCATCTTTACATAATAGTAAGTGCCAAATGGAGTGATGAAGGAAGTTTTCTTCATCTTCTTTACTCATACTAATCTGGTGGTACCACGAGTAAGCATCTAAAAACTTAATAACTCGCTTTTGGAGGTAGAGTCTACAAGTTGATCAATGCGAGGAAGGAAATCATCCTTCGGACAAGCTTTATTAAGATCTGTGAAGTCTATACACATCCTCCATTTCCCATTACTCTTCCTAACCAATACAGGATTAGCGAGCCACTGAGGGTGATGTACTTCACGAATGAATCCAGCCTTTAAGAGCTTGTCAATTTTAGACTGGATTGCGTCCTTTCGGCCGGGTGCAAAATGTCCGAGCTTACCTTGACCGAATTTTTGTCGGCCGAGCGCTAGCTTCGTGCTCGATCACCTCCTTGGGGACTCCGGGCATGTCGGATGCTTGCCATGCGAATACATCCTTGTTTGCTCGGAGGAAGGAGGCGGCGACTCTTCCTATTTAGGATCGAGTCCGCTCCGATCGGTACCTTTGGAAAGGATCCACCATCATTGCTCGTCATGGCGTTTCTTGAAGGAGCCGCCGTCGAGTGGAACCTCTTTGGTGCAGTCGACGGTTTGGGTGTTATCTTGGAGTGCAGGTGCTTGACCGCATAGATGATGAGTCGAAATTTCGGTGGTAGCTCATCGACCGATTCTAAAGACCTTCGATCACATGCGTATGCCATTTTGCGATCTCCACGAACCATGATCACACCTTTTGGTCTTGGCATTTTCAAACTTTGATACGTAGTGCGTGGCTATCAAGAATTTTGCTAATTGGGACGACCAAGAATTCCATTATACGCGGTTTCAAAATCAACCACGTCAAATGAAATCTTTTCCGTTCGGAAGTTATCGGGGCTTCCAAGCGTAGCAGTAAGATACTTGTCCTATCGGTTTGGCGGTAGAGCCAGGAACTATGCCCTGAAAGGCGTATTTCACCGATTTTACCTTTGATCTAGGAACCTGCATATCTTCTAAAGCTATCGAAAATAATATATTTAAAGAACTACCACCGTCTATTAAAACTCGATTAACTTTGCAATTATTAATAGTAGGCTCTACGATAATAGGAACCTACCCGGTCGAGTTGATGACACGAGGCAGTCTTCTTTGCTGAAGGAGATTACGGATCCAGACCATCTTGATGGTTTGGTGATGATCGAAGATTCGATAAGTTGACCTCTCGCTCCATGGCTTTCAGATGACGGCGAGTCGTATGAAGAAGAACCTCCAAAGATCATATTGACCGTGCGTTGAGGCTCCTGGTACTCCATCTCTTCGTCGCCATCCTTGTCCTTTTTGGAACTTATTTCCCCCAACTCCTGGATTGCGGGAAGCGGGCCTTTACCTGCATAGTAATCCTCCGGCTTCTTTTGCCAAACACGACAGTCGCAAGTCATGCCACGCCGATTGGTGAAGTGGACACCACTTCTTACCTTTATTATGGCCATCGGTGGAACTTTAGCTTTGCCCGGCCGGTATAATCCTTCTTACCCTTGAGCGGTTTATACGGAACGCTAGGACTTCTTTGGTGCCCGTTTTGCGGTGCTTTTTCTTCTTGGAAACCTTCTTGGGATTCTTTTCTGACTTCTCAAGGCCAGGTTGAGGGATTTTATCTTTTCGATCCATGGCTTCATTCCATTCAACCGCCTCACTAGCGGCCGCATATCTATCAGCCATGTCAAAAAGTTCGGCGGTTGTTCGTGGAGGATTCATAGCGATGTCCTCCGTAAACCGCCGATTCCTTAGACCTGCCTTGAATGCCTGAATCACAGAAGACTCTGCGATCTCTGGAATAGAATTTCGAACCTGGCTAAACCTTTTGATGTACTGACGGAGAGTTTCCTTTGGTTCCTGCCGAGTTCGATGGAGATCATCCTCCTTTCGAGGCGATCGTCGTACCTCGGAAATTCACAATCGATAGATCGCGAGTGTTCCCAAGTATAAATAGATCCGACCGGTTGGTTAAGCAACCAAGACCGGGCAGATCCTTCCAGAACCGTGGGCAAATAATTAGCCATCACGTTTTCATCACCACCAGCAGCTCTGATGGCAGTGGTATATATCTGGAGAAACTCTAATGGATTTTGAGATCCATCGAATTTATCCATGTTGGCAGGTCGGAACCTATTAGGCCAACGTACAGCTTGGAGCCCTGCAGAAAAGGCTCGACAACATGGCGATTCATAGCGCCTTCTTGGAAAAGGTGCCGGATTATGATCAGTAGGAGATCGGTTTCTTCGATTTGAACGCCGAGGCTCCGTCGTCCCGATCCGGTCACAGACGTTATCATGACGCCTTTGACCATTAGCATGGTTCAGATGATGACGGAGATCATCTGGGCTAAGCTGGTGCTCTCCTTGGCTAGGGGAAGAGGTCGTTGTTTGAAACAACCTTCTTCCTTCATGACCTCTTGGTCGAAATCGTGAGGAGGTCTTGGTACGGTGGATGACCATGCTGCCCCTCTACCGAGGAGGAGCGCTGAGATGAAGTCACCGTTAGACTTTGTGACATCCTTTGCCCCCTGCGCTTAGTCGCGTTTGCCGCGGTCGTTGAAGAATTTCCGATACTGCTCCACCAATTGGGTAATGCGGGCCGGCGAGCAAGTCGGTATTATTAAGAATATCTTGAATCGACACAAGTTACGAACCGTTACGAAGGTCTCGGAGGATTCATCGAAGATGTTGGCGTTCGGAGACCGAAGTTCCTCTTGACCTTTGGCCTAACTCCGTCGGGCTGTCATCCTTGGTGGGCTGCACCGCGCGTATTAAGCGATGGGCGTCCATCGGCTCTGTTGCCTCTGGCGGTGGTGCTTGATTGCCGCGCCATCTCCATCGGTAGGTGGTGGCGAGGGGGTGTCTGAGGCGTGAGTGGCATCACGATCAGTATTTCCGATCGCGTTGACCTCATGTTTCCAGCAACAATCCTCTGAGGAGCTTCCACTGTGACTAGTGGAGAACTTCTCAGTGCTTCTACCAGAGACTTCCACGATGGAGACCGGTCGGAGATGAGAACCTCCCTGAGGTCTTCGTGGCGGGCTCGATCGATTCGACGAATTGTCGATCGAATACTGAGTTTTACCATCCCGCTCGGCCCATTACGGTGAGGGTCTCATCGACACCGTTACAGTGTCGGTTGGTCCTGGAATTTCCAGAGGCCGTTGGTGAATACACATCGACCATGATTGTGTCAAGGGTATATTGACCCTCGGGTTGTGGGGCTGAGGTGTTGTCACCTTTTTTTGCCGGTCGGGAAAACCGGGCTTGGAGGAATACTCGGACGTTCCGAACTGGTCGGAATGACCTGTCCCTCAGAGAGCGCCTCTTGGCGCAATGGCGTATCTTCATCCATCCGCTCAAGTTATTTGTCGTCGTCGATTTGCGAACCATCGAAGGAGGATGAAGATTCCCGCGATGCATGGCTGGATCACGAGCTTCCATGTCAAGGTTGGAGTAGTCATCCAGGTCGAACCAGTTCTCCTCATCCCATGTTCCTGCCATACTTGTAATTACGAATATGGAGAAAGCGGATGAGTTGAGCAAAGAACCTCTTCAGAAGTTTTGCACTATCTTCCCCACGGACGGCGCCAGCTGTCGACGATCAAATCGCCGATCTTATGAATATATAAATGAAAAGAGGAAAAATGTGTGTGACTCCTGGGAGTGGATCTGACTTGCTCTTTATTGCTATGAACTCACGATTACAAACACTGACAGTATCTAAAAACACAACACTTGGCTATGTCTTTCTTGATGTCTTCTGCTTGTGTTGTTGTTCTATACGTCTCCCGCTGTTGTCTGTCTCTCTCTCCGGCCTTCTATGGTCCTCCTTAAATACTTGATGAAGCGGTGGCAGTTATCTCATGAGGAGACACCCGTTGGGGAGCGGCGTCTGGTCGGAAAAGAAGCGGTTGCTTGGTTCCACCAAGCTGCGAGGCGGTTGGTGAAGATGTCAACTGTTCTACGGTTAATGATTTAGGAGACGTTAAATCATCAGCCGTGATAGTGTTATCTTATGCGGAATATGAAACACGTGGTTCATTCATCACATAGTGAGTGGCGTGGTCGGGGACTCGACCCAGGCGCCTGTTCATAGCTTTACGAGCACTTACCTGGTCGTGGACTAGGTATGGAACTTTGTCCGACCAGGGTATCTATTATATAACTTCTGTAATATCCACGACCAGTTAGGTCGGTGGTCTTAGAAGTTACGACCACTAAGACGTATGGTCTTTATCATATATTAAGATAATATATGAATCTTTTAATCCTCAACAATAATCCACATCGGACATATCGTTGTCTCCTCTACGATATTACTACCATCATGTATAATATGCCCTTCGTGACTAGTCTAACATGTATCTTTGAAACCCCTTTGAATCAAGTGCGCTTCGATCTACGCTGGGTTGGTAAACATCTTTAGATTATCACAATCAATGCATGGACAGTATATAAATTTTATCATACTATCTGACATATCCTGCTCGATAGCTCTTCTAAAAGCAGACACACCATCAATGTACTCTTCACTCACATGATTCTGAACATATATCCAGCTTCGGTCAATCTACGCTACACACGTAACAAATTAGTGTTAAATTATATTAATTATCCTAAAGTAGCTAGTTACAAAATATTCATAAAGCAATATATATATATATATATATATATATATATATATATATATATATATATATCAAGCAAGAATATATTGAAGTAGACAAGGAGTAGTGAGACTCATTCTTAAATTTCAGTAAACTACCAAGCTAGATCAAAACATAGCTATCATCTCTCTAGATTATAATGCATATAATTAGAAGCAAATACTAACCTTAGATCATCAAGAACAAATATATCTACAAGTGCACTTGCAAATCTGCGGTATGCTTTCACCAAACGCCCCAAAAACCACCGCCGCATTTAGGGCTCACTGCAGATAGATCTGTCGGGATGGGCCGGGTATTTAAAAACAGAGTAAATATCATAGACACTTCCAACCAAAAATATTATGCAATACAAAATTATCACAGACGGTTCTTGTTAAAAACTGTCTATGAATTATCATAGGCGATTTGGGTTAAAACCTGCCTGTGACATCTGCAATTATCACAGATGATGCTTGTTAAGAACCGTCTGTCGGTTCAAATTAAAAATCATCTATGATGTCTGTAATTATCACATACAGTTCTTGTTAAGAACCATCTCTGAATTATCACATACGACTCTATTTTAAAAACAACATGTGATATGCGACCATATCACAAATGGTTCTATTTTACAACCACCTGTGATACATATCACAGACGATTTGTTCCACTAAACCGCCTATGACAGTTCCTTAGCTATATGTGCATTAGATTAGGATAGTAAACCATAGCTATATGTAAGGTATGTGCGTTAGGTTATCGATTAGGTCCAAAGAAGTAAACATGTGTTTTGTAGATTAGTAAATCATGAATGCAGTAATATAAAACTTGTCATTCAGTAAACGGTTTCAACATAGATAGTAAATACAAATTCAAAGTTTAAAATTTGTATTGATATATGGCCAAACAGTGTGGCCAGTCGCTTCTTACAAAGTTTAAAATTTAAAAGTAGAAACCTAACTAATCAATGTTTTCTAGTGGCAGATGTAGCCTGCTATCTCCGTCTTCAAAACTTCGTAGGCAACGTCGTCGACATCAGACGGTTCGGGGTCAGCATAGGAAGCCCAAAATGAGTCCACCCGTTGACACGCTCGTTCGAGTGTCACCCAAAGATGCTCCGACTGAATAATCAAGTCAAGTTGCGCCCATAGGCTCTGTTCTCTCGCTCGAGGGGTCCCGGCAAGGTAGACTCGGTCACCCGCCACCTCGACAAAGCAGTCGAAGTGACGATAATCCTCCAAGAGACGTGTAATGTCGTTCTAGAGGACCACGTCGATGGTGATGTTAGCTCGCTAGAAACTGGAGACGACCCGGAAGACACGGCAGAGGAGTTCGTCTAGACGGCAGAATGTCGCCGTCACGTGCCCCGGCATAACCTCTGGTGGGGGAGGGAGGACACTGTTAGCATAATGTCCTTCCGCAGCATCCGCCAGTGTACGGCCGGCGAGGTGCTCGTACAAAATGGCTAGGTATGCCATCAACGTTGGCGTCAAGGGAGAAGAGTGGAGAGCCTTTTTTGTAATTGGTATTTGTTTGTGATTGATATTAGAGCCATGTGGCGATTCATCTTCAGTGGCTGATGTTTATTTTTATAAAACAAGAATAAATTCAGCGCATGAGACAAAAATATGATGCATC
The DNA here is from genome assembly GCA_036346395.1 of Hsuehochloa calcarea. Lineage (NCBI taxonomy): Eukaryota > Viridiplantae > Streptophyta > Magnoliopsida > Poales > Poaceae > Hsuehochloa > Hsuehochloa calcarea. Next base: position 44,717,058 of record CM070610.1, on the reverse strand, counting down.
AGAAGGGCAGAACTAAGAAAAAATCACTTACAAACTTTCTATCTTTTCTTACTTCCATTTCTTCTTAAATTTCTCATCTATATACCCTTCTAGTAAGACAAAATTCACAGAACAAATTGACTTTTCGACCATCATGAAAAGAACAAAATCCATGGAATATAAGTTCAATTAAGGTGGTCAATTGGAAAGTCAGTTTAGTCTATGGATTTGATGTCTTCCTGGAATTGGTAGAGGAATATCCCTACGATCAAGTGAGCACTTCACTGTCTATGATGTGTAACTTCCGATCAATACCGAAGTATTTCTCCTTTCTTCTGTTGATCAGGAGTTACACATCAAAGACAGTGAAGTGTACTTAAACATATCGAACAAGGTGCCTACCGGATTACATATCTTCTGCTTTCTTCTATTGGAGATCAACTTCGACCACTTTAAAATATCAATCCCGAGGATCTGGTCGGAATCGACTAACCAGTTAAAAGAAAGGTTAGAGAAGGAATGTAACTATAGGATTTTTGCAACATTTTGTAATATGTGCTTCTATCAATCAGATGCCCACTGTTATTTCTGCTACAGTCATGGAAACAACAATTGTTTCTCATTACAGACGGTTCCAATAAATAATCGTCTGTGAATTTAGTAATATCATAGACAGTTCTTCAACATAAACCATCTGTGATACTTTACAAACGGTCTTCAACATGAACTATCTGTGATATGACTTCTTTACAGACAGGTTTTAGCGCAGCTAGTAACATAGACGGTCACTAAACTAAAACAGCATGTTATTGTATTTAATACTGATAGTTTTAGAAAATCGTATGTGATGAGGCGTCCAGTATTAACCATTTTATAGTAGTGTATGCTATTTTCTTTTTTTTAAAAAAAAAAAGACGGGGAGCAACTCTATGCCGTGCTTTGCTGGTATCCTTAGACTTTTGGGAAAGAAGATGGTGTAATGTCACAGGAGGCAGGAGGTAACCGTTATGGCACTCCTCCAGTCCTACTGGACTTCACGGCTCACTCACACACACACACACACACACACACACACACACACACAGGCGCGCACCGTCCTAGCAAGCAAATTCTATGGGGGGAAGGCTTCACCATGAGGCCCCTCACCCACCGTCCGATCTGCCCCACGCCTTCAGCACTATTCACAAATGGACGGTGGGATTGAGGGACCCTCGCGGACGCCCGTCCCCAGAAGATATTTTTCACCGTCCTGTGGCAATTGGCACATATGCACGCACGCCGCACGCAGCATGCACGTCACTCGAGCACGAAGGCTGCAGGGATTTACAGCTGCCTCGCCTAGGATGATCCATGCGTGCCGTGCCGGACTCGGGGTCCCTTCTTGGGGTCCCCAACTCGGACGCTTACAAAAGGGGCCCCCTCCTCAGCTACGCCTTCGTGTGCCTACAGTTCGTTTATACTTGTAGCTCTGCGTCGATCTAGCTAGCTAATTAAGCCCAGTTTCACGGGAAAACCTTCGGTTTTCAGAGGGAAATGGCGTCTTTTGGTAGGCCGGGCTCGTCCACCGACAGCGTCCTCGAGCCGTTTACCGACGTCGACGACATCGTGGAGCCCCGCACTCTCACCTCGGCGGAGATACAGCTCCTTAGGGTACGTACCGTATATATGCACACTAGTTATTCTAGCTAGTACCAAGTTACAATTTGTATATGTGCTTAGTCGTATCCATGCATGTTTACCCATACTAGTGTCTTTTTTACGTTGGATTTGTTTGTGTTAATTAATTCCCCACTTGTTTAAATGAAAAAACATTTTAATTAATAGTATGTTTGGAACAAGTGAATTTATTATTATAAATTTCGCAGAAATTTTAGGGAATCAATACAATTCCTGCCAGGATTGCTAGCAAATTCTCGCGCTGCAAACTGACACTTGTGTAGTTGTGTGTGTGTAATGCACCACAAGTTAGCTCTATTTTAAGCAAGGGGTCTCTTGTAGAGCATAGGTTGGTCGTGTAGGAAAAAAGATGTGAGAAAAAAATCATGGATCTACTTATATTTCACTTCTTGATTATCAAATTATATACATATTTTCTTTGGTGTGGGTGCTTATATATGATTAAAAGACGCCATGAAGCATAGGCAAAGCATATATCTTCGTATTAGTACTTCTTCTGAGACCGTGCTTATGAACAGCTAAAGTACAGATCAATCTCTTAGTTGTATGTTCGCAACAGCTTATGAATAGTTGTGTATTTGATAATATAGCTGTTTCTATACAACATTTGTTGGTTATCTACGTAAAAATTATTTAACCAAGCACAGGAAAGATCTACATGTTAGGGTTTCAACATAGATTAGATGTTGATCATTCAGAATACTATTTCACCAAACAGATCATTTGCGAGATTTATTTCTTACTCGATCACCGCAGGAGGAATATTTTAGGCTGTATGGCCGCAACGGTGCCCCCAACAACGTTCACCACGAGGTAATCGCTGCGCACGCAAATCCTTCCAAATTAACTTTATATATCGTTTTTGTCGTGGTCATGTACCTTTCTGTTCTCTAGAGGTAACGCACGTTGGATCGAACTGCACTCTTCGACATGCATGGTTCAACACTGCATGCATTTCGGTTAGACGACGTACATATAACTGGCTGGAACCATTTGATGACTGGCTGACTGACTGACTAGTTCTTATATATCACTACCGCAGACGGGCTCCTATTGCACTCGGCAAAGGCTTTGCCGAGTGCCGCACTCGGCAAAGTGCAGTCGACAAAGAACCCGTCGGCAAAGGTTTCTTTGCCGAGTGCCCTATATCGGGCACTCGGTAAAGCCTTTGCCGAGTGTCACGTCAGCACTCGGCAAAAAAAATCCGACGTCAACTCTGACGGTCTCTTTGCCGAGTGCCACCTCAGCGGCACTCGGCAAAGAATTTTTTTCTCTTTTTTTTTGAAAATTATTTGCCGAGTGCCATACTCTTGCACTCGACAAAGAATTTTTTTCGTTTTTTTTTTAAAAAAATTTGCCGAGTGCCATGGCTATGGCACTCGGCAAAGCTGGGAATTTGGGTTTCTGCTTCCCAGTTTTGCCGAGTGTCATGGTCACGGCACTCGGCAAAGCCCTCTTTGCCGAGTGTGGCACTCGGCAAAGAGGGGAAAAATGCTTTTTTTTTTTGGTTTTTTGCTTTCCATCAGCACAAACAAAGAAATCACATATATATATCAACACACAGCACAGGATATATCACATACACATCCATATTCCATCACATACACATCCATAACCCATCACATACACATCCACCATCCATAATACATCACATACAAATCCATTGTCCATAATCCATCACATACATTCGCATCATCCATGACAATATCCATCACAATATATATATGTCTCTAGTAGTAGTCCAACATAAGGTTAAGTCTAATACAAGTCCATGCAACATGAAAAGAAACAAATAAACGGTACCTACTGCCAGCCTCCCCACCCGGAGTGTGAACTGCCACCTTGAGGAGGGCCAGTTAGCCACCCGGCCTGTGGAGAAGGGCCACCTTGAGGAGTCGGGTTGAACCACGATTGTGGTGCACAAAGGAGAAGCGAATTCATGAGTATCTACGGGAGGGCCGCACAAGCTAAAGGAATAAACAACCATATATACTCACCGGAGTCCCTACTGGGAGGAGGAGGAGCCACAAGCGAGCGGCGGCGATCGGGGGCACGACCACACAGCAAGGCACGAAGGCTCGTCATGAAGCCGAACATGTCCTGCGGCCTCTGCGCCTCGGCCGCCCTGCAGGCTTATGCGACCTCCATCTCCGGTAGATGGGCCTCCACCTCCGGTAGATGGGCCTCCACTGGGGCGCTGTTGGGACTCCAACCTCCGCAAGTCGGCTGCAACATTCCACCGCAATGTTTAAACAATGCAAAGGCAAGGTAGATGTGTAAAAGCAATGAGCAGCGAATAAAGCAGTACTAACACGGAGTTCCGCCATCTATGCTGTGAGCTCTGCTGCCGAGAGCGTATGGGGAGGAGGAGCTCGTGCTCCTTACTCGAATCTCGGCGAGGTTGGGAGCAGGCGAGTCGATTGTCTTGCCCGCCATCCGATGCGGTCGTCTTGCTTCCCTCCTCCCACCTCATCGGAGGTCGTGTCCGGTGGGTGGCGGATGAAGTCCTCCCCATGGCGCTCGCGGGCCGAGGTGTACTCGCTAAGCTTCTTTGTGGGCCTTTCGCGTTGGTGTACGCCTCGGGCCCGTCCGCGGGTTGTAGGTGACTTCGAGGCCGTCGCCTTGCCCTTGTTTGCGGCGTCGCCATGAACTCGTTGCATTCTGGCCTTGAGTGCGCTGGGGCTGCGAGGAAAACACAAAGATGATTACAAGTAATGAGAATTGAGCGTTAGAATAAATAAATAAAGATGAAAACACACGAAGATTACCCATGCAGGCGTGCTGCTACCGAGGCTCGGTTGCCTTGGTGGTGTGGCGCCCACCCATCTGCGCAGCGGCGATCCGACGGATGTTGTGCTTCTCGCCCACTCCTCGAGAGCCACATCCACAATGGCCTCCCAGAGAGGCGGTGCTCGGCGCACTAATCGGGACATTCTTGCATGCCATCAAGTTATTGATATGTCGGAAGATGAAATGATCACCTACCTATTCTTCATGGAAGAGTCGGTATTAATGTTTCGTACTTACCGAGAGTCTTGCTCCTTGGTGGCGTCACGGTCCGGCATCGGCCTTCCTCACCACGACCAAGGGCGTCGTGGCGTAGTTGATGATGCTGGAGGAGCGTCTCGTGGTGCAGTCCGAGAGTCGGGACCTACGGACCTTGTCCCGCACTCGCGCGCCCGATCCTCAAACCCTTCGTCGCACTTTGAAGAAGTCCGCATCTGACATCATGTATCGTTTCATTATTTCAAGAATGACCAATGAATGCGTAGTATTGACCAATTTAGTGCGATGAAGACTCACCCGTAACTCGGCCTTGATCCGCGCCGCAACGGTGCCGAACTTCATTGTCCTCGGCGGCGTAGAAGTGGTCCCACGCCCGAGTGGCGAAGTCACCGAGGCGTAGGTGACCATGCGAGGTAGTCTTGCCGAATCGAAGGCCCGTGGTGGCATTGATGTGCCGGCCGTTCGGACACAACTTCCCGATTCTTTGCAAGAGTCATTAAGAAGAATTGTTAGTCTCGATTCGATTTTCAACATGTCATATGAAATAGTAGTGAAATAATACTTACTTATCGCCATTGGTCGAATCACCGGCGCCGGTGAAGTGGGATCGGCCGCCGGAGGCCGCGAGGCCCGCGCAAGTAGACTCCCGACGAGGTAGAGCCGAGGCGGTGCAAGTGGAACCCATCATTGTCGATATCGCCGCCTCCCGTGGTCCGACGAGTCGAGGAAGTGCCACCCTCCTATGTGCAGCCCACCGCTGGTCGTCCTCGCCCACCGACGGGTGGCAATGGCGGCACACTCGCCTCGGACGGCCGCAGGGCGGCGCTCCTCGCCCTCCTCGTCGGCGGCTCGGCAAGGGGTCGTCCTCGTGGGGTGGTGGCGCTCCCTCATGTAGAGGAGTTGACCCCGACGGACTGCCTTCCTTGGCATTTTGTCGAGTGCCCGCAATTTCAAAGAGTAAACCAATTAGCACGCTTAAATTACAAGTACTTATAAAGAGATGCAAAATGAACGAAACATAATTGCAATAATAATAATAATAATAATAATAATAATGTAGTATTACATGAATTAGAAATATTCTTCACGATCGGCAGTGGCTGGATCATAGGTGTCGTCATCACTATCAATATTATCGAGTAAATCGGGCTCATCTCCATCGTTGTCGTCATTGTCATCGCCTAACTGTAATCGCTCAAGCATTTGTAAGTCCTTAGCATTTTGCACCTCTTCTCCGTCGTCCTCATCTCCATCGTCCTGATCAATGTCATTGTCTACTTCCATGCCCATCAGCGAAAACATGTCTATGTCAAACCTCCCTTCTAGCCCCTCTGGTTGATAGAACTCCCGTGTGTTTGGGTCAAAGTTGTAATCCTCATCGTTTGGGACAGGCAGTTTACCGTGCGGCGATACCAACTGCACAAGGTACCAACCGATAAGATTGGGGTCTTTTTGGCACACCCATGGGAGATAATAAACTGCGTGGCTGTTGAGCCACAATATAGACATCCTCTCCTTGATAGACAGAATCCTGTCGAATTTCGACTTGTCCAATCTCAGGGGCTGTTCTCGTGACATTAGGATCGAACCAATGGCATTTGAATACGACTGGATTAGGAGCTTTGCGACACTCAAAATTGAGCTCGTATATTTCTTCTACTATGCCGTAGTAGTCGCTCATCGGTCTTGGGCGTCGAACTTCGGTATTCGTGGTTTCCGATTGGGCCGACTCGCTCGTAGTTTCTTGTGTGAAGCGATAGCCATTCACATCATAAGCGGTGAATGACTTGACCTTGTAGGCGAAGCCTTTGGCGAGCCCTTTCAACTCGGCATCCATTTCCGCATCCTTGCGGGCTCGCAAGGTGAGTAGGATAGATCGTTACATTACTCGCTCGTAGGAGCAAAGTGGGATGTCAAAGATTGAGCGAGGTAAATTGGGCCGTACCTTCGTATCGAACCGAGGATATGAAATCGGGCACACCATCTTTGAAGACTATCTTCTTCTTGAGGAAGGAGCCTATTCCCTCTCATGTATTTATTCGGAAATTCCTGAAAAAACAAGAGATAAGGGGGTTGGATAGATGGAGGATAGTGACAAGGGCGTATGTAACAAGCTCATTGAGAACTTACTGCACATAAGGCTTCACTTCGTCAAGGTTCAACAACACATACAGCATGATAGTGCGCCACTCATCATGCCGCAAGGTCTTGGTGCCCGATGTGCTTGCCTTTCGAAAGTTGCCCTTTGAAAAGGTGAGGTTCGATGAACTCTCGTCAGCGTAACGAGAGGGACGATTGTACTGCTGTGGGAAGGCCATCCTTATAGTATCTTTGTTGTGAAGTTTGACACCTCCTCCGAATGAATGCCTCGCCACGAAGCCTCAATTTTGGCTTTATTTCTACACTTTTTCGAAGAATCTTTAGACATCTCTCAATTGTATAGCACCAACGGGCCTGCACGGGCCCCCCCATTCGTGCCTCGTACGGTAGGTGCAAAATCAGATGCTGCATCGCCAGGAAGAAGCCGGGTGGGAAGATCTTCTCCAACTTGCAGAGCAACACAGGTGCCACTTTCTCCAAGTCATCAATCACGTCCCGAGATAACTCCTTGGCACAAAGTGGCGGAAGAAATAGCTCAACTCTGCCAAAGACGCGCCACACATGCTCGTGGGCGTATCCGGGTCATCGCAGAAGGAGCCGCTCAATCCATATGTGGTAGTCATGACTCTTCATCCCTAAGACTCGCATAGTGGACAAGTTCACTCCCCACGCAAATTCGCGCATGCCCATCGTGGAACATTAACGTCTGGATCCACTGCAGTACTTCCTTCCTTTGGTCCTTTTTCAAGACAAAATCGACCGGAGTCCTTCTCCATTTCTTGCCGGGCGCGGGAGGCTTCATCACTTGCTTTGGCCTATCGCACATCGTTGCCAGGTCCAGTCTAGCCTTAACGTTGTCCTTTGACTTATCAGGAATGTCCATGAGTGTTGCAAAAAGCGCCTCGGCGATATTCTTTTCTGTGTGCATTACATCAATGTTGTGTGGAAGAAGAAGGTCATTGAAATAGGGGAGTCTAGTCAAGCCCGATTTATGAGTCCACTGGTGTTCCTCACCATATGCAATAAAACCACCTTTCTCTTTATCATCTTTGAGAGCCTCTATCTCAGCACGGACCTCGGCACCGGTCATCATCTGAGGTGCAGGGTCGGTGACTTGAACCCCTTTCCTGAAGTTCTTGACGTCTCGTCTGAATGGATGGTCAAGAGGGAGGAATTGACGATGTTGGTCAAACGAAGAAAACTTGCCACCCTCTTGACCAAGTGAACCTCACGGTATCTTGCATATTGGGCATGGGAACTTCCGTGAACACACCACGCGCAGAATATGCCATACGCCAGGAAGTCATGCAGGGAGTAGTGGTACCACACATGCATTGTGAAGTTCTTCTTTGTAGCTCGGTCGTATGTCAGTACCCCCTTTTCCCAAGCAAGGATCAATTCATCAATGAGAGGCTCCATGAGCAAACCCATCTTGTTCCCCGGGTGTCCAGGAATTATCAGTGACAAGAATACGTTCTTGGGTTGAAACATGACGCCGGGGGGGGGAGATTGAGGGGGATCACGAACACGGGCCAACAAGTGTGCGGGCCGCCCGAGAATCCATAGGGGTTGAACCCATCATTGCTGCGCTACGTACATTATTCCGAGCCTCCTCGGCTTTACCATGATGTATGCCATCGAAATGGGTCCATGCATCGCCATCCGATGGGTGTACCATCTTGTCGAGATTGTATCTTTTGCCATGTTTGTGTCATGTCATCTGTTTCGCGGACTCCTCTGTCATGTACAGCCGTTGGATCCTCGGTATGATAGGAAGGTACCGTAGGACCTTCGCGGGGATACCAAGCTATTCATTCTTGCCATCACTAGTGTCGACCTCCAGATACCTAGAGGATTTGCACTTTGGACGGTCGTTGCTTTCGTGATCTTTCCTAAATAGGGCGCAACCATTCGGACAAGCATGGATGTGCTCATACGGCATCTTAAGGGCACGAAGAAGTTTCGTGACTCGTACAAGTTCTTGGCAGAATGTGACCCTCGGGCGAGGATCAACAAGCGCCAACATACTATCGAAGTTGTCTCGACTCATGCTACATCTGCGACTTGAGCGCCATTAGGCGTCCAATGTCATCCGATTCATGAAACCATTGTCTTTTCGTGAAGGGGCTTACGTGTCAAGACAAAGATATCGTAAACGCCTTTGCGGATTCCTCCGCTCGTCCTCTAATCCTTCACGAACCGTGCCTCACGAAAGTCATCCATCGATCTGCTACCCCGGCATCTCCATCAAAAGCCTCGGCGTGGTCTCACCACCTCCTCTCTAATACGATCGGCTTCACCATGGTGGATCCAGCGAGTATAGTTTGGCGTGAATCCATACTTGCAAAGATCTTCCCCACGTTCTTCCTATTCTTTCTTACGGTTGTCACATTTGCTGCGGGGACACGGCATCCGACTCGACCCTCTAGCGACCTCGCCAAATGAATGCTCCAAGAAAGCATTAGTCTTAGTCATCCATTCAGGGTCATACTTGCGTGGCGTGTACATCCAATCACGGTTCTCCATCCTCCGCATATACATATGGCGAGTAATATAACCGGCAATTGTATACGCGGCGTTCCTACCATCTAATAGGTGAGGATAGGTCCTAATCCCACCGCGGATGCGTAGATGAAGTCGATTTCAATGCTCGCTCCTATCCGAGCGAAATTTGGCGGCACCTTTCATTGTTCTCCGATACACGCCCCGCAAGGAGAGTGTGTATCAGGAGAACAACGAGGAGGAGATGCCGAAAGTCTATCTCGGGACCGAGCGAACCATGGAAACTAACCTCATCTACGCATCCGCTGGCCGTCCAAAATCGTGGACAATCCGAAGAGATACGATCGCAGATATGCAAAGATCGCATACCTCGACCGTATCTCTTTCGAGCAGAGACGCCTAAGCGGGCTACGTGACCATATAAAACATGCATGCAAAGGAGGAGGGGTTATACCTAGGGTGGCGGTGGAGTCGGGAAGCGGGCGATGGCGTGTCGGTCGATGGCGAGGCCATGCGGTGCGAGCGGAAGCGGCGCCGACGAAGACGATCGGGGTCGCCGAGTCCCTCCCACGGGTCCTTCTCCTACATAAAAAGGCAATAGGTTAGGCAAACATTATACCAAACATTATATAAATAACAATAATGAACATTAACAAGGAGCATCATTACTATTTCTTACGACAACTGCAAGAAAATGTAGAGGGTCAAGGCAAAGTGTGCTTTCTTTGGTAAATTTTAATAAATTCACAACTACACTCATAATTTAAAAATATCATTTATTTCAACATTTAACTTAAGATTTCATCTAAAAAACACAAAGAACAAATCCCATGGCTGGACCACTGGATTGAGATCTAACAGTTGAAAAAACCGATTGATTTCTGGTCTTCAATTTAGTAAAAAAAACTTGATTGTTGTGTAGACAATCCCAAAAAACATATTTATTCAAAATGACAAGTTCGCCGACTTGTACGAGATGCGATGGGTGCCTATGTTGATCCCAACCGTGGTGGTTCTGGTCGCTAATGTCGGAGCCATCGGTGTAGCCATCGGCAAAACGGTGGTATACATGGGAGCATGGACAGTGGCGCAGAAGAGGCATGCGGCACTGGGCCTGCTATTCAATGTGTGGATTATGGTGCTGCTTTACCCGTTTGCACTGGCCATCATGGGGCGGTGGGCGAAGAGACCGGTCATCCTTGTCGTCTTGTTGCCGGTTGCCTTTGTATTTGTTGCCTTTGTATATGTTGCTATTCATATCTTACTTGCTAATTTTCTTCCCTTCTAGGTGATATAGTTTTAAAAATATATATATATATTGTAATTTTAGCTTGATCTGTAGTAAGCTGGGAGCCAATTCTGCTCCCTTGTTTCGAATCAAACATTGTATTTTTTACTTGGTAATAATAAAGAATGGTTATAAATTTAGACCTTTGACGGCTAATGTTAGCCACCGTATGCTTTCAAGTAGATTTAATTCATCTGCTAACTCAGTGACTCTGAAAATACATTTAGTAGCAGTGATGCACTGGAAATCAAAATAAAATTTTAGCTCCTTCATTCAGGGCGTTCTAGATCATGCAATCTTTAAGTTATGATGTTTATGCAAATGGAAAAAAAAATACTTATGCCTTCCATTGTATTAACCACTAGGAATACCAAGAATGCATCATCCACACTAACTAAAGTGTAAAATAAGCTTCTGAATGCAAATTTAGGCTCACCGGTGAGCAGCTCAAACAACTTAGATGCAGGGGAAACGGAAGCTTACGTGTGGCAGGGGCAGACGAGGTCGCCGGAGACGAGGGAGCCGGGAGGCGCGAGAGCCAGCGCTGGGAGGCCGGGAGCCGGGCAGCGGAGGCGGGCTGGCGCTGGGAGGCGCGGGAGGCTGGGTCGGGCGCGAGGAGGCGGGCAGTGAGGCCGGGAGGCGAAGAGGGGCGGGAGCGCGGAAGGCGGGCCAGCCGGGAGGCCTTGAGGCCTTGGCGCGGGAGGCCTTGAGGCGAGGCGGGCGTGGGAGGCCTTGAGGCGGGAGGCGCGGGAGCCGACGCGGGAGGCGTGAGGCGGGCCGACGCGGGAGGCTCGAGGGCAGCGGGGGGAGGCGGGGAGGAGGCGCGGGAGCTGGCTGAGGGAGCCATGGGAGGCGGGCCAGCGGGAGAGAGAGGTGAGAGGAGAGAGAAATGAGAGAAAGAGAGCGGCCGGGCGCGGTGAAGATAAAGCGGCTTTGCCGAGTGCAGATCTGCGGCACTCGGCAAAGTTAATTTTCTTCGCCGAGTGTCGTGATCGGCACTCGGCGAAGTTATAACTGCCGAGTGCCAACCTAAACACTCGGCAAACTTTTTTTGGTTTTACCACAATTTTTTTGAAGCTTTAGTACACTACAAACAACATGTTTAAATTTGGGACATTTCATTGCCTTTTGGCATATTTCTATAGTTTATTTTGTTTTGTTGAATTTTTCGAAAATGTAAGTTTGAAGCTGCGGTGCATCGAATGATGGATTACATTCGTTCAAAAATGTTATCGTTGTTTCTTAGTGTAAATTTAGGCTAAATCCGAGCTGTCTCGAAATTTCGATCAGCGTGCTCACGGGGCAACGCCGCCAACTAGCGTGGGAGTGGTTTTTAATTGTATAAAATGCGAGCAATTAGAAAATCATGAAACTTGTCGAGTTGTCGCCGTATCGTATCGTATGCCGTGGAAAAATTTGAAAAAGTTTGAGCGGTACATCACGTCGATGCTCACAAGCAGGACATCTCCGGGAGGTGTGATCACTGTGGAGATGTCCGGTTTGTGAGCATCGACGTGATGATTTGCTCAAACTTTCAAATTTTTTCCACTATCGATACGATGCGATACTACGACAACTCGACAAGTTTCATGATTTTCTTAATTCGCTCGCATTTTATACAATTAAAAACCACTCCCACGCTAGTTGGCGCGCTGTCTCGTGAGCACGTTGATCGAAATTTCGAGACGATTCTGATTTAGCCTAAATTTACACTAAGAATCAGCGATAACATTTTTTGAACGAATGTAATCCATCATTCGATGCACTCGCAGCTCAAACTTACATTTTCTAGAAAATTCAACAAAACAAAATAAACTATAGAAATATGCCAAAAGGCAATGAAAATGTCCCAAATTTAAACATGTTGTTTGTGTAGTGTACTAAAACTTCAAAAAATTGGTGGCAAACACCAAAAAAATAGTTTCCGAGTGCCAAGTTTTGGCACTCGGCAAAATACATTCTTTGCCGAGTGCCAAACGGGGGGCACTCGGCAAAGAGGACGCCGCTGGATGCCGTTAGGCCTCTACCAATCTTTGCCGCGTGTCTACCTTTGCCGAGTGCCTGGCACTTGGCAAAGACAGTATTTGCCGAGTGCAGGGATTTGCCGAGTGCCAGGCACTCGGCAAAGGCCTCTTTGCCGAGTGCCATATTTTGCCGAGTGTGGCGCTCGGCAAAGCAGGTCTTTGCCGAGTGCCCGCAATTTGGCACTTGGCAAAGATGTTTGCACTCGGCAAATCACGTGTTTCCCGTAGTGTATCTTTAAGCGAACCAAACTGCTTCGAGAAAAGAAAATAAGCTAGAAGCACCATATGTATGTAGTACTTGTGTTCATTTAGTTGATTCGCTTCACCCTTTGGCAAGCTTGTTATTATTACTTACGCAGAATCGCTGTGCATAAAGTTTTCTCTTTTTTGTACTGATGCCTCGCACTTGTTTGTATACATAGGGTACTACGAATCCTGGAGCTGACGTCCCTGGACGATCGAACCGGGAGACGACTGTGAACAATCCAGCTGCAAATGGCGGTGTGAAGGAGGCGGCGAAGAACACCGCGCTAGCTGCACCGAAGAAGTGAGCTCCGTGAGTCGGTCCGGCCGGCATGCAGCCCTTCATGTCTGAAGAGTCTCTTCTAGCTATATATTCAATAAATCGGGCACCGGTAGAACCCTTTGTTGTTGTTGTTGTTGTTGTTGTTGTGTGTGTGTGTGTGTGTGGTGGGCCTAATATCGGTAACCTCCGTGTGATGCTTGCATGCGTGGTATGCTTAATAATTTGGTGTGTCTGCATGGCAGAGTATATATCTGCCAGACTGTGCTATCTTTGATTTCAATCATGTACGTGTCACTACTACAGAACAGACCTTTGGTCGAACTGCTAAATGGGCAATAGTCTCGGAGAAAATTACGTCCGGGACCAAAAAGATCTTTAGTCGGTTGGTAACACCAACCGGACTAAAAATCCCGCTCAACGACTCTGGTGGCGAGGCTTTGCGGGAGGGACTTTTAGTCCGGTTGGTGTTACCAGCGGGACTAAATGCAAACTTTAGTCGGTTGGTACTACAATCCGGGACTAAATCTTTAGTCCGTATTGTAGTACCAACTGGACTAAAGGTTGGTATTTAGTCGGTTGGTAACACCAACCGACTACATGTCCTTCTATTTAAACTCTGTTTGGCGTTAAATCACAGTAGGGAGCCGCGAACGCTGCCGCCGGATCGGATACGCCGCGTGCATTGTCACCACCGCCGGGCCGTTCATTCACTCAACCGTATTCACCGCGTATTCGCGGTAAGCTCTGATGCTAACCTGCCGTCCATTATGAAAAATATGAAATGTGAAATTTGAATAATTTTTATATGTTATAAAATTGCCAATTAATTCATAAATGGAACTTTCATGATTTTGTAGGCCACAATAAATTTCCAAAAATCATGAAATTTGTTTTTCCACTAAGTTACACTGTGAACAGTCCATATAAAAATTTTAAGACTATTTGGACAAAGTTGAATTTATACCTATTTTATGCTTATTTATTTAATTATTATTCCATGAATTTTGTAGGCTAAATTAATGATCCAAAATTCTGAAAATTGTTTTGCCATCTAATTAGGCTATGAACTATCTGTACAAAATTTTGGGATCAATCTGAAGACTTTTATTTTTCACCTTATTTAATAATTATTTAAATAAATGAAAAATGACTTTTACATGTGTTAGTTAGGTTAAGCTTTGAGGGTGTTTGATGAGATAAGTCTTATCTTATCAGATCCAACCTCTTGGGTAAAAATAATAAATATTAATTTTGTTTTAATAAATAAGTTTAATATTTAATTATTAAGTAATTAGTTAATCTCTTAATTAGCTTAATCACTTAGTTATTGTTTGCCTTTTGGATTGATTGTTGACCTAGGGTCATTCACCCTTAATGACTTTGGGCAATTTAGTTAATTATTAATTATCATTTAACTTGATGTCCCTTCTCCTTAAGCTTGCTGTTTTGGCGTTAAATCACAGAGGTCGAACGCAGTCGTCGCCGCCAGGGACACTCCGTACGCTAGGGCAAGGCGAAGCTCCTAGTGCTGTATTTGTCAAATAGTGCTGATTCTTTGAAAATTCAAAATAAAATCATCTTAATTTCAAAATTCTAAAATTTTTGGGTAGCCTCTCTATCATGTGTACTATCCGGGAAAAATTTGAAACTTGAAATTTAATTATGTGATATGTCATATAATGCAGACGATGACACGCCATTGGATGTACAATGCCGATCGCCGCCCAAAGAGTTCATTGATGGCGTGCATTATTTCTTAAGAGTGGCCGAGGCAAACAAGCGGGATGGTTTCATGTCTTTGTCCATGTGCCTGTGTAAGAATTTGAAGAAATATTCTAGCTCAAGGAGTCTTCACTCACACTTGTTGAAGTCGGGTTTCATGCCAAACTATATTTGTTGGACCAAGCACGGAGAAACGGGGTTATAATGGAAGAAGGTGAAGAAGAACAATTGGACCCTAACGACATTATTGCTCAATACGGTGACTTGATGATCTTGCAATGGGCTAAGTGAAGAAGAGGCAGGCGAGAAGACACACTCGTGAAGATGATGCTCTTGGTGATGTCATTCGTGATGCACAAAGAGATTGCGAAAGTGAAAAGGAGAAGGCTAAGTTTGACCGCATGCTAGAGGATCACAAGAAATTACTATACCGTCCGTAGAAGATGGGCAAAAAGTTGGGTACAACACTGGAGTTGCTACAATGGAAGGCCGCAGAATGGTGTATCCGACAAGGCATTTGGGCAATTATGAAGATCCAAAAAGATGCTTAGAAGCCTAACGAATTGCACGCCACTACGTGCGAAGCAAAGCAGTCGTGCGCCCTTTGGGATTAGAAATCCGGAAGATACATGCATGTCCTAATGATCGCATCTGTATCGTGGCAAGGACTACGAGAATTTGGATGAATGCCCGTATGCAAAGCGTCGCGGTATAAGATCAAAGCGAGATGACCTCGGCGATGTTGAGGGCGAAGAACGCCCGGGAAGAAAATCCTCGCCAAGGTTATGTGGTATGCTCCTATAATACCACGCTGAAGCGTCTGTTCATAAACAAGGACCATGCAAAGTTGTCGCGATGGCACAAAGAAGACCGTAAGGTAGACAACATGTTGAGACACCTGGCGATGGGTCCCGGTGGAGAGCAATAGGCGAGAGAATTCCGGAGTTTGCGGATGAGCGCAAGAAACCTAAGGTTAAGCTTTAAATACGGATGGTATGAATCCTTTTGGGGACGAGCACTAGTCATAGCACTTGGCTGTTACTCTATGTATCTACAACCTTCCTCCATGGTTATGCATGAAGCGAAGTTCATTATGATGCGGTGCTCATCCAAGGCCCGAGGCAACGGCAGCGACATCGATGTCTACCGAGGCCATTAGTTGAGGAACTCCTGCTTTTATGGAGCAAACCGGTGTACGTGTGTGGGATGAGTACAAGCAGAACACTTCGACTGCGAGCATTGTTGTTCGTAACAATCAATGATTGGCTGCTCTAAGTAATCTTCGGAGACAGACAAACAAGGGATACAATGCATGCACACAATGTTTTGATGACATTGACAATATATATTTGAAAAAATGTCGAAGGTCGTGTACCTTGGCCATCGTCGTTTTCTTCCTATGAATCACCAACTAAGAAAGAAAGGCAAGCATTTTAGCGGTAAGGCGAACACCGAACCAAGCCTACATAACCAATCGGGAGGATGTACTTGATATGGTCAAGGATGTGCAAGTAGTCTTTGGAAAGGGACAAGGCAAATGAACACTGTTAGAAAGATGCTAAGGGACACGCACCCATGTGGAAGAAGAAGTCCATATTTTGGGAGCTACCCTATTGGCAAGTCCTAGAGGTCCATAGCGCGATCGGCGTGATGCACGACAAAGAATCTTTGTGTGAACTCGCTAGGATTCATGGATGTGTATGGAAAGTCTAAGGATTCACTCGAAGCACGCAGCGGGACTTGCGGCGCATGAAAGAACGAGACAACTTTGCATCCAGAGAAGGCAGGCGATGGGCGCCATTACTTAAGACACTGCTAGCTTCACTCTTAGCAAAGAAGAGAAGGAAAGCATGTTTGAATGCCTAAACAACATCAAGGTCCCATCTGGATTCTCCTCCAATATAAAGCGTATAATAAATGTGCGGAGAAGAAATTCCTACACTTAAAGTCCCATGAGCGCCACGTGCTTATAGCGCAATTGCTTAGGTTGCTTTAAGAGAATTCTACCTCCACATGTACGTCTGCCACCAGTGAAGCTATGTGCATTCCTCAATGCAATTTCTCGAAGGCAATCAATCCAATGGAACTAGCTACTCTGAGAATGATGTGGTTCAATGTCTTGTCGACTTTGAGTTGGTGTTCCTCCATCCTTCTTTAATAACATGACACACCTCCTAGTTCACTGGTCAAGGAGATTAATATTCTCGGTCTGTGTTCCTACACAACATGTTCCCCTTTGAGAGGTTCATGGGAGTCTGAAGAAATATGTTCACCAAGGTGCTCGGCGAGAAGGAAGCATCGCCAAGGGCTACGGGACGAGAGGAGGTCATTGAGTTACGTGTTGACTTCATTCCCGACCTTGACCCGATTGGTGTTCTGAATCGCGACACGAGGGAGACTTAGTGGAAAGGGAACACTAGGGAAGAAAATATATATCGATGCAGGGGACGATTATTTCAATAAAGCGCACTACAGTTCTTCAAAACTCCTCCGTGGTGGAGCCGTATGTCGAGTACACAAGGAGTTCCTCGATCCCAGTTTCGTGGAAGAATGAAGCTTGGATTAGGCGTCATCACATGGAAACTTTCGTGGTTGGTTGCGAAAAGAATGTCGAGGTGATGACAATATTGATGAGCAAGCTGTATTTGTTGGCTAGGCAACCATCGTGGCACATCCTCACGTACAAAGTGCGAGATAAATGGAAATACATTTTACATCGTAGCCCAAGATAAAGGGCACGAACCAAAGCAGTGGTGTCGCGTAGATGCCACAGACCCAAATGGAAAGAGGCAAACATATTATGGCGCATAGAGGAGATTTGGGAACTAGACTACGCACCTAATTTTAAAGTCCCTTTGTTCCGGTGCCAATGGGTGAAGATGACCAGGAGGCGGGGTAACGATCGACAAGGAGTATGGAATGACAACGGTGGACCTCAACAATATTGGGTACAAAGGCGAACCATTAGTCCTTCTTTGCGATGTGAATCGGTGTTCTATGTGAAAGACATGTCTACAAAACCCAAGAGAGGGAAAGCGATGACAAATCAACCAATGAGCCAAAACGCCACATAGTTCTTTCAGGGAAAAGAAACATCGTGGGAATTGAGGACAAGTCAGACAAGTCAGAAGATTATGAAAGGGATGACCGAATCCCGCCCTTCAGTGTGACCAAAGACCCAAGCATCCTGCTAAATGCCGAGGACACTCCATGGTTACGGCATGATCATAACCAAGGGTCATACGTCAAGAAGAAGTTCACCGCTGTGCCCGCTTGATATATAGTGATGTTTAATAAATAGTGTGTATTAGAGATTTTATGTAATAATTGTAACTTCAGATGTTTCTATCATATTTTTCTTGTTTTTTATCGTTTCAAATGAAATTCCTATTCGATAAAAGGACACATGTACCTCTGTGAAGTATGTCTTCTCCACCGGTGTAAAAATGACTTGAAATTTTTTTAGCAAGTATTTATGCCTTCAAATGAAATTCCCAGCTTGTGGTTTGAGCCCTTCATTTTGTTTATAGTTGGCTCTTCACTTCCCAGCTTGTGGTCACTATAAAAGTCGTTTGAAATGTCAATAAGATAAAAGGAAATGCAACTATTATTTTTAAAAAATTTATGCCTAGTATTTAATTTACTATGCATTTAACAAGAATTAGCATATTTATACAAATAAACTTAATACAAAACCCAAAGCTGAAAGCGTGGCGGGGCGAATAGTGGGGACCTTTAGTCCGGTTAGTGTCTGCTTGGGACTAAAGGTCACACAGCCCGGGACTAAAGGTTCTCTGGAAAATATGTCCCCGCGCAAGACCTTTAGTCCCGGGCCGTGGCACCACCCGGGACTAAAGGTCCAGCCTTTAGTCCCGGTCCGTATTACCACCCGGGACTAAAGGTCTTTAGTCCCGGTTGGTAATACCGCCCGGGACTAAAGGTCCCCCTCGATGTAAGCAACGATGGCTTCTTCCTTCTTCCACCCCTTAGTCTCCTCGTGCGTCTCCGCGCAGCAATTCGTCGGCTCGGCCGTCGCGCCCGGCCTCCTCCTTCCTCCGTGGTGCCCCACTCCCGCCACCACCTCCACTCGGCTCCTCCTCCGCCGCTCCGGCTCGCCCGGCTCCTCCCTCCTTGGCCGGATCCGGCCGCCCCACTCACGCCGTGGCGGCTCGCCACCAGTGCCCGAGCCGCCTCCTCCACGCCCGGTGAGCTCCTCATCTCTTGTCGCATTTGCCACATGAGCGCTCTAGACAAATCTCTCATCAATTTGCTTTTTATGCATGCGTGATTCTTTCTTTTAATAATCTCACTCTAGCATATGTATATGTATAAGTAATTATCCTCACACTAGCTAGCATGTCTATACATATGCAGAGACATGATGAGAGACCTCACACGTAGAAAGCGACAAGAACATTGGTTTCGTTGATCCATATATCGTATTCAAGGACCCAAACACTCCCTACGATCAATGGAGACCTCAAGCGGAGAGGAATTTCGGAGGTTCTTGATCAACCAAAAGAACAAAAGATTTATACTCTTCCCCTACAACTTTGGGTGAGTGTTGTTATCGTGTGCACATTTTACTTTACTTACTCAATCCAACATAAAGATATATATGTTGACTCTATAAACAAATGCGACTTTCATTGGATCACGATTGTCTTGATCTCTTCGACGGTCATTTGCTAATCTATGACTCGTTGAGAAAACCGCAGGAAGATTACCAAGATATGATAGACATTATCCGGGGTAACCCGATCTTTAAATATTTATTCCTGCTCTTTAACTCTGCAATAGTTAATTAACGATCCAATTATTGGCGGGGTTTGGGCTTGGTTCGTTCGGCTACACCGTCCGGATCCGAAAGCGCCACTTCTGATCCACACATTTGGATGTAAGTTGTACTAGCTCCCGCATCTTTACCTTATCATGCTTGGCTCACACGCGGGATGACGAGAGTAATCTTTTATATCGCATGCAGTGGGTTCTACGGCGACCACGGGCAACAATTTGTGTGGATACTCGTTTGCGAGTTCCTCACGGTGTATGCAAAAGAACCCATCTACAGATCAGAAAAAGCACGTAACAAGTATATATAATAAATCCATTTTATTTATTTGTTGCTATTAAATAAATCTTATGTATATTAATACTTCTTTCATTTAATGCAAATTGAAGGAGATATGGTTGAAGGAACAGGTGTTGGATATGGACCGCCTCAAAGGAATTCAAGAGACAATCGCAGGATTTCTTAATGAGCATGTCCTCAAGCCCGGCACCGAGTTCTACTTTAACCCAGATGAACAATTGAAGCCAAACCAGGACGAACATTTGTATGACATTTAAGTGGAGGACAACATTTGTGTTGTAAATACCAAGGATGCATGAATAATGTTGTAAATTTTATGTGCATATATATATATATATATTATACATATATATAGCTCCATAATATATATAGTTTCATACTTTATTTGTGTGTAATAATGTTCCAAACTAAATTATATGTGGGTGTATACATATATTAGCAGCGAAGAATACGCATTTGAAAACCTAATGTAATTGTAAAACCAAAATCAATAATGAATTGAAATAGAAACAAAAAAGAAAAAAAAACACCTTTAGTCCCGGTTGGTATTACCAACCGGGACTAAAGGTCGGCCTTTAGGTGAGACATTTAGTCTCGATTTCCTAGTCCCGGCTCTATAAAGGGACTAGAGGCCTAGGCCGGGACCAAAGGTGCGTTACAGTAGTAGTGTGTGTTGCTGGCGAGTATCGCGGACCGTGCTATATATCTTAATATATTTCAGTCATGTTTGTGGTGAGCTTTGTTGGCATGTTTAATTAGTTAATTGCATCGCATGGTACGTACTTTGATTTGAAGCTCTATTTCCCAATGCAATATTTACCTCAAGGTGATTCGTGCATGCAACATATATAGGGAGGGAATGGCTGCAGGTCCATGCATGCCACTGCATTGACAATAGATGGTCCGGAAAAAATCTATCCCCACATTTGTTTTGTTATCTCCACAGTGGAGAAGAAAAAAAAAGGAAAGGTAATGTTTGTATTGATTGGTTGTTTAATGCAAACCGTCAAAATCTCAATCGGACAGCCCACGCGTGACGTGTAGTTAACAACTGCAGTAGATCCCAGTCCGTAGCCTAACAAAGATATCGTGTCGAACCCTATTTTTAAGGGCTAATTTGGGTAGACAGCCATTAGACCAGGGAATCATGTTCCCTTACCCATACGAAGGGATTGATTCTAATCCCCGTTCATCCAAGCTAGTCCTATAGAACCAGACTGTGGTAGTGCAACATTGTCCAGACCATGAAATCCTCAAACCTACACCATGCTACTATTCCTTCCTTTCAAGTACGTTCAGGTGAACACAATGCACGAGACGGTACAAGAGACGATCGATCTGCTTGCACCATTGCATGGGCCAACCTAGCTAGAACAACTACCGGAAGAACTTGAACACCATGTCATGCTTGTACGCCTGCCCCGGCCTGACGATCTGCGACGGGAAGTTGGGGTTACTACTACAAAACATGCTGGAACTGTCTGTGATAAAATTATCACAGACGGTTCTTCGTTAACTGTCTGTGATAAATAAGTATCACAGACGGTTCGCATAAATAACTGTCTGTGATACTTATTTATCATAGATGGTTCTTATATACAAGCACTATAAGTAGATGCTCTCGACAGGCCCCCCACTACTACAGAAAAGGTCATCACAGACGGTTCTAAACCATCATCACAGGCGGTTTTTGAACCGTCTGAATTTTTGTGTCTGTGATGACACGATGTCATCACAGACGGTTTTTTAACCGTCTGTGAAAAAGGCTATCACAGTTCTATGGTAAAAAAAATAAAAACGGATTTCCAAAGCCCTCTCTCGCAGTGCAGCTCCTCTGGCCCAAACCAGCAGCACCGAAGTGCAGCTCCCCTGGCCGACCTCCTCTCACGAGACAAGCGGCCCGACCACCGAAATATCAAGCCTGGTGCGGACCGGCCAAATACATCCCCTCCCAAACAAAGCACCAAGAAGACACCCGAAGAAATGCATCCCCAAAGAAAAGCAGCGAACCCCGGCCCAAGTGCATTGCCCCTTGCGAGAGGCGCGAGGCGGCATTTAACTCGAGGGAGGACGGGCGGACAGTAGAGGAGGCCCGGACGACGGCGAGGTCGTGGGAGGCCGGCGGCGACGCAGGCTGTGGCGAGGTGGAGGAGGCAGCGGCGACGAGCTCGGGGAGGCAGAGGAGAAATGGCAAAGGAGGAGAAATGCGAGAGGAGGAGATGGAGATGGCAAAGGAGGAGATGGAGATGGCAAAGGGGAGATGAATGACTCTGTTAATATAGAGAGATTTTGAGAGCCCGCCATTAAGTGCAAATTTTTGTTTTCCGCCTAACAATTCAAAAGTATCACGAGCGGTTTTATACAAAAACCGTGCGTGATGACATATCACGACGGTTCTTATCACGAACAAATGCAGCGATAGCGTCTCATCACGAGCGGTTCTAACCACGAACCGTGCGTGATGAGTATCTCGAGCAGTTCTTTTGGAACCGTGCGTATTGGGTCTGTTCGACACGGAATAGCGATGGGAGCCTATCACGAGCGGTTCTTATTTAGAACCGTGCGTGATATGAATCTATCACGAGCGGTTTACTAATAAAACCGTGCGTGAATTATCACAGACGGTTCTATTAGTAAACCGTATGTGATATGTCATCCATTCACAGACGGGTTCTAATTAGAACCGTCTGTGATTTTAGGGTTTTACCATGGCTTGGATTTTTACCATGGTTTAGGGTCGGTAGGGTTTGGCAGGCAATGCTCGCGCGGCACATAATCATGCGCCGCGGTAGCGTTTGGCAGCCAATCCATCTGCCGGCGAGCATTGGCTGCTTGCCCAAACCCTACCACGGCAGCCCAATCCACTGCCGCGGCAGAGCATTGCCTGCCAAACCCTACCGCGGCAGCCTAATCCACTGCCGCGGCAGAGCATTGCCTGCCAAACCCTACCGCGGAAGAGCATTGCCTGCCAAACCCTACCACGGCAGCCCAATCCACTACCGCGGCAGGGCATTGCCTGCCAAACCCTACCCTACCGCGGCAGAGCATTGCCTGCCAAACCCTACCACGGCAGAGCATTGCCTGCCAAACCCTACCACGGCAGCCTAATCCACTCTGCGGCGCAGAGCATTGCTCGCCAAACCCTACGCATGTGAGCATTGCTCGCTAAACCCTACCACGGCAGAGCATTGCACCTTAAACCCTACCACGGCAGCCCAATCCATTGCCCGCGTGAGCATTACCTGCCAAACCCTACCGCTGCAGAGCATTGCTCGCCAAACCTGCTTCACGCTTGCTTGCCTCCTCCCCCGTTTTGAGTTGTTACCCCTGCCTCCTCCTCCCCCATTGCGGCACCTCTGCTGCCTCCTCCCACATTGCGCCACCTTGGAGAGAAGGGTAACGATCTGTAACCCTTTATTTTTACTCTAGACTAATCACAAATGTGTAACGATCTGTAACCCTTTATATTTGCTCTAGACTAATCACTAATGTGTTTGGTCATTATGAAGGGTACTTGCGGTTTATTAATATAATTTAACACTAATTAATTTGTTACGTGTGTATACGAGTAGATGGACCGAAACTGGATGTACATTGAGAACCGTGTGAGTGAAGAGTATATTAATGGCGTGTTTGCTTTTAGAAGAGCCGCCGAGCAGGATATGTTGAAGAAGGGGATAAAATTTATGTACTGTCCATGCATTGATTGCGGTAATATGAAAATGTTTAACAACCCGGCGCAGATCGAAGCTCACTTAATACGAAGGGGTTTCAAAAAAGGATATACATGTTGGAGCAGTCACGGTGAAGAAGCGATTATCTAAGTCGAGAATGACGACATCGCCGAGGAAGTCAACGATATGCAAGGTATGGAATGTGCTTTTGATGAGAATAGGTCGCATGATGACAATCTAGATCAGATGCTACGCGATGAGAAGGGAACTACGGTGAGAGAGAGTTTTGTAAATTCGAGGGCTTAATGGAGGACTCGGGGAAACCTTTGTTCCCTGGCTGCAAGCCGGAATACACAAGGTTGTCAACCGTGCTTGAACTGCTGAAATTGAAGGCAAGCAATGGTTGGTCCGACAAGAGTTTTACAGCGTTGTTAGGTCTCTTAGTTGACATCCTTCTGTAGGGAAACGTGTTGCCCAGCACGACCTACCAAGCTAAGAAGGTTATTTGTCCATTGGGAATGGAAGTAGAAAGAATACATGCATGTCCGAACGATTGTATCCTCTACCGTAAAGAGTATGCAGACATGCATGTATGTCCTGTGTGCAAAGCATCCCGATACAAGTGTAAGAATACTGCTAAGGCGAAAAAAGGACCTCCTGCTAAGATGTTGTGGTATCTGCCTGTGATCCCACGTTTGAAGCGTTTATTTGCGAACCGAAAGGAGGCAAGATTAATGCGTTGGCACTCGGAGGAGCGTAAGAAAGATGGGAAGCTCAGACACCCTGCTGATTCTACCCAGTGGAGAAACTTAGATCAGAGCTTCGAAGAGTTCGGTGCGGAACCGAGGAACATAAGGTTAGAGTTGAGTACGGACGGAATGAATCCTTTCGGTAACATGAGCAGCCGACATGGCACCTGGCCCGTGAATCTATGTATGTACAACCTTCCGCCTTGGCTGTGTATGAAGCGAAAATACATTTTGATGTCACTACTTATCCAAGGGCGAAGCAACACAGGAGCGATATTGATGTGTACCTTGCACCATTCTTTGGAAGATCTTGTGACACTTTGGAGCGAAGGGGTACAAGTATGGGATGCGCATACAAGCGAGAGAACTTCACTTACGCGACATGTTATTCGCACCATCAATGATTTTTACGCCCTTGGTAACTTCGTCGGGTTCAAGATTACAAAGGAGCCAAAGCCTGTCCCCACTGCTTAAATGGTACCGAGAGCGTATGGCTCAACAACTCACACAAAACTATGTATATGCGTCACCGTAGGTTCCTTCCCAAGATTCACCCATATCGCAAGATGAAGAAACAATTCGACAGAAATAAGGAGGACGGTTCCGCTCCAAGGGCTTTTAGAGGGAAATAGGTCTATGATATGGTTAAGGATATCGATGTTGTGCTTGGAAAGGGACGTAAATTAAGAAAATAACTCTGGGCCTCAAGTAAATGAATTCCACCTGAAGTCCATCCAAGTCAATTCGAAGGTTTTGCACCTTAAAAAGGTAATATTAATACAAGTCCAAAATAGTTGAGTTTGACTCATTTTGAGTTCCCAAGATTTAGTTATGCATTTACAAAGTTATCAGCAATTTCCTTTGTAACAATAAAGATTTTAAAAGTGCATTTTCCAAAATAATACTCTCTGGTATAGATACATGCTTGAAACCAATTTTAATATTAAGTTTATCAAAAATGAAAAGTATCGGAAGTGGTTTCATCCATTTTGGAGTTGAAATGAATTAGTTATGATTTTTCGAAGTTAACATATTTAACAGTGTGCAAATTAATACTTTCTCGGATTTTATAAAGCGATTAATACTTTTCTCACGAGCTTGGCGCTAGCAATCGACATGCCGCCAAGGGTCACGCGGCGAACGCACCCACGCACTGACAGATGGGCCCGATGCACAGCGGCCCACCGCGTGAGCGCGCGCGCGTGATTCAAAGGCGGCGATTGTGAGCCGTTGGATCAAGATCCAATGGTTCACAGCCACGGGCCCATTTCGGACGGTTCGAACGGCCTATCGAATCTCGACCGTTCATTTGGCATTGCACGGCTAAGATTCACGACGTGTTTCGGACGGTCCGAACGGCCCACTAAATCAGAGCCGTCGATTATACATCCAACGATCGAAATGATCCAAGTTATCGCGTCGAAATGGGCATCCGAACGTTTGAATGAAGGTGGGCCGTTGATCTAAAGATAGACGGCTCACAGCGAAAGAACTTTCGAACGGTCCGAACGTTCACGCGAACCTGTGTCATTGATCCAAAGATCGACGGTCCGATCGGCCCAATCAAAGAACGGCTCATAAGATCTGTTCCGCCCGTGGAAGATCCAACGGTTAAGATTTCATGGTGGATCGAAATGGTCGAAACGGCCCAATGCATTCGCCCGCTTGTTGAGATCGCGACTCTACATATGCGTGTAAACTGTTCACATCACGAGACGGTTCTATTAATACACCGCGTGATAACTAACCTCACGAGCGGTTCTAGTAATGAACCTCTCGTGATATCAACATATAACGAGATGGTTCGATTACATAACCGTGCGTGATATTAAAATTAGGGTTTCTGTTAAGTCATCACGACGGTTTCATAATGTAACCGTGCGTGATAGTTAACATCACGAGCACGGTTTGTTTATGGGACCGTCAGGATTTATTATCCTGCACGGTTCTATCATAGATCCGTGCGTGATATCGACTATATAAGTGCGACTTCGAGCGGTTGTGCACTCTTACGCTATAGTCTTTTCCACCGGCCGTGGCGCCCTCGGTCTCCTCCACTGGCGCCACCTCCGACCAGCGCCACCTCCCTTCGTCCCGCCTCCAAAGACCGCCTCCTTCATCCCTACCTCCGTCGGTCGCCCCGCCTGCCGACCACCCGGTGAGTTTCCCCGCGCCGCCCCCTCTTCTGCCGTGAGAGCCGAGGGTTTCCCTCGGTGCCGCCCCCCCTGCCGACCACCCGGTGAGTTTCCCCGCTTCCCCTTCTCTGCCGTGAGCCGAGGGTTTCCCTCGGTGCCGCCCCCGCCCCTACCGACCACCCGAGGGTTTATGTGGCATTTTTACCCCTTTAGATGTTTTACTCTGCTGTGCTTTTGTTTGAAATGGGAGGTAGGGTTAAATTTCACTACTAGATGTACATGTAAGTTATATTTGCACAAATAGATTTGTACAGAGATCTATATTTAGTTTGTTTACACAATAAGATGCATGTGTATTTGCACAATTAGACATGCATGTATACTTGCGTTAATGTATTCTGATGGCGTTCTTTGTGTTGGCAAATCTATATTTTTCCTACTTGAAAAATACTAGAAAGACATCTCATTGACTGTTTTAGCTTTGGAATTGGAATTGACTGTTTAGGTAGCAGTAGTAGGCTCTACTTTTTTCAGTTTTGTATAGACTCTACATGGTAAAAATAATGATGTACATGGCAGTGCTAATGAAACAATATTTTTTATTGACGTTCCATTCCATTCTCCACTTAGCAAATCTGGTATGACCAATTCTAATTCTAGTTTGGTGCCAAACAGTTCCTTGAAAACAAGCAAGTATCCAAATACGATTAGCCGCCCTCCTCTGGCATCTCCGTTCCACACCAGTTATGGATGAGGGATGGAAGTGTTCCCATGTTGTGGCATAGCAGCAGTAGCACGTTAGCATCCAGAGGAAATTAGCGAGTCTGCTTTTGTTAGGGAGTAGGTTTTCACGCAACAGCAGCAGGTGTTTACGCCAGGAGAAGCTTCGGCAACAACAGGAGTCCAGGAGGGTTTCGGAGAGGAGAATTAGGAAAGCTACACAGTTTCTATCAAGCAAGAAATAAATTTCCTCTTCTAGTTTCATCTTGACCCTCTAATTTCTCTCCATCCTACCCTCGTTATCTTTCGTCAAGGCAATTTGCAAGACACAGGAAGAGGCCATGCCCTCCTGTACCTCATCCATATAACCTACGAAGCAAACACGCCCACATAACCCACTAGATTGGTAATAAGACATAATCTATTCATTGCCATCCCTTGATGGTTAACATACCATTTACCTCATTCTGTTTTGATCGGTTTTGGTGTAATGATTTATTCCAGAAATTGTTAGGGTGAGGTGATTATTGCTTCTCTTTGTTTCTTTATGGTATGGCACTACTACAAAGCAGTATTGAGATGGCAATCGTTGATTCTTTTGCAACTTTCTTTGAGAGCGATCAAAATCATGCAATATTTCAACTATATGTTAAAACTGCACTGTTTGCAATATTTCCTTCTCCTTTGCAGTTTTTTTTTGTGCAATTTCATATATTTTATTTACTACGTATCATATATTTAGGTTCAATGGGTAGCTTCTATTTGTTTATGTAATCATTGCATACGTAACTTATATAGATAGCAAGTAAGCGAGACGGCAGAGGCACCGTCTTCGCCGCCGTCAGCGATGTCGCCAAATGCGTCTGGATCTCCGATCAAGGTGGTACGCAGGCGAGAAGGCAGAGGAATCTCCAAATTACCCTCGGGCCGCATGACGATCATAGAGGTCAGTGACGTCGGGATCCCGCTAAGTCCCAAGAAAGCAGCTGCGAGATTCCGGACCGTCTGCGGGGTACTTGCAAGGGAACGGGTCCCCATCACCACCCCAACCTGGAAGTCTCTGATGGATACAACCTAACTACCCTCGACGCCTCACTTCTACGATGCTGGACACTGTAAGGGTGTACAACCAATTTCTACACTCACGTGATACCGATAAATATCATAACTCATGGCTTATGTACAGATACATTATGAAATGTGCCCGTCGAATCAAAGAACTGGTGGATTTCCTCGACCCACACGTGGTCTCTGAACAAACAATCAACCAAGACGCATCCTACGTCGAGAATTACATAAAAATGGGATTACTTGCTCTGGACGACAAGGACTACATAATGGTGCCCTACAACCAGAAGTAAGTGCTTCAATATTTGCTATACAAATTACGTTTCAACACAGGTTTATGACTATAGCGACATACATGAGTAGGTTTCACTGGATTCTTCTGATTCTTGTGCCAAAGAGGAACATGGTATTGTACCTTGATTCTCTACTCAACAAAAATCACGACTTCACCATTCTTAAAGGAATACTCGACAGGTATGTTCATTTCCTCTGCACATAACTCTATGGTAGTCTTCCTTCGTTTGAAATGGACAAGGATAACTTTTTTGAATCATGTAGGGTGTTCATCGGCTATGTTGCCGAGGGAGGTTTATACAAGGGAACGAGCGCCACACTAACTCACAGGATGCGATTTTGATCGCGCTACAACACAATAATCATATATCATACTCGTAATATTGCGTCTCGGTCGATTTGTACATATATATGTAATTCTATTTTTGCAAAGGTCGCCAAGAAAAGCGAGATCACCTATGCGGATTCTACGTATGCCATCATATGCAGCTATTGATTGCTTCTAGGACACACGATCCCCAGGTTTGTCAATCTTGTAATAATTATTTCCTAATTATAAATTTAAATATATATGCTTACTACTTTACTTCTGCTAGCGACAGGGCTTGAACATAGAGTTAAATGCACTCGAGATGGACCAGGTCACGCACGTTCGTGGTTGGAACCGTCTATGATACTACAGAATCACAGACGGTTCATGGTTGGAACCCGTCTGTGGTGAATGTTACGAACCGTCTATTATGAGCTTTTCTGTAGTAGTGGGTGGTCCACGGCGTCGGGGAACCCCTGCGTCTCCAAGCACAGTTTTCAACGGTGACATTATGTTTCATCAAGTTTCATTAAGTTTTAACTAATTTTTGATGTGTTTCACAAAGTTTCAATAAGTTTCATATAAAAAGTTTCAAGAAGTTTCAGCAAATTTCAACAAGTTTCAACAATTTTTATCAAAAAATCAAACAAGAGCACACTACTACACAAAGGCTCATGACAGACGATTCTAAACCGTCATCACATACGGTTTTCTGAACCGTCTGATTTATGTGTCGATGATAATGAGCGGTCATCACAAGCGGTTCTCAAACCGTTTGTGAAAAAAATATCCTGATTGTTCTTGTTGATCACATCGATAAGTAACTATCATAGACGGTTTTTGTTCATAACCGTGTATGACAGTTTTTCTGTTGCAAAAAAAAAATCAGATTTTGAACCAAACCAACCAATTGCTAGTTATGCAAAGAATGATTTGGCTAGTTCTTTGTGCATCGAATTGTACATGTGGCTAGAAGCCTCTATACAGTAACCAGACTACCATATTTAGCACCAAAGAGAAGAACAGACAATACCTAAGATTTCAGCAATCACATATTTTTGATTACTTAGCAAACAATGTTCTTTTACAAAATTATCACAACGACAAAAAACATACAACAAAGCAGGAATTTTAGGTAAAAGTGTAGCAGGTTGTGCATGCCTGAAGGTGATCTCTCTTGAAATGGAGCAAGAGAAGAAGAACATGGAACCCAGCCCAAACCAGAGTGCTAATTTCGCGACGTTCTTCCACATCAACAATTCGACGATCCTTTCACAGAGACCTTCCCACTCAGTTTGCTCTACAACGTCAGTACCTGTGATTCAAAACAAGAACAATTAGACAGGAATGAATAAAAAAATTGCCCAGGCAAGAAGAACAAGGAAACAATCAGTGATTCAGAGCAAATGATTTAGTCAAATTAGTAATTAACAAGAACCAACAAAATATTAGTTTCGCATACTGTGAGTGACATCGGTACGAGACGGAACCAAAGCTAAGCTCATGTCCTCCTCCTCCGCCGCCACCACCTTGCCTGCGGCCACCGCCGTAGTAGTGGACTTTGGCGCCGCCCTCATGGACTTCCTTCTGCGCACACTACTGGCAACATCCTCCTCCGCCTCGATCTCCTTCTCCAGCGTTCAATATGTAAGTATAACACCAAAACATTTTGCTTCCCGTGTACGCATTCAAATTTTTTCGAACTCCCGCGCTGCGAATCACAAACGATTTCATACAAAAACCGTCTGTGATGATATATCATAGACGGTTCGTATCATGAATCGTCTGTGATAAGTATCTCATCATAGATGGTTCTTAATACGAACCGTTTATTATAAGTATCTCATCATAGACGATTTGTATTAAAAACCGTCTGTGACTTGGATTTTACCATGGCTTGAAATTTTTCTTACTCTCTGATTTTACCACGGCAAAAGATTGTGTGCCACGACAGAGGATTGGCTGTTACGGCAGAAGATTGTGTGCCATGGTAAAATTCCAAGTCATAGATGGTTTTTAATATAAACCGTCTATAATCTACGGAGCCATCATAGACGGTTATTAATAAGAACCATCTATGACATTGCACTATCGTAGACAGTTTGTAAATAGAATTGTCTATGATAATTCACAGACAGTTCTTAAGATCTGTGATCTCTGCGATTATCACAGACGGTTCTTCTTAAGAACCGTCTGTGAATTATCACAGACGGTTCTATTTACAAATTGTCTGTGATAAGTCCATAGCACAGACGGTTCTTAAGGAACCGTCTATGATAACTATCTGTGATGAGGCGTCTAGTATAGCTTGTTTTGTGATAGTGGCAAAAAAATCCTAACATGGTGTTTCATGTTTAAGTGAGTTTCACATGTTTCTAGAAGTTTCCAAAAGATTTTGAAAAAGTTTCAACGAGTTTTAGATTTTGGAACTTAAGTTTCAGGTAAAAAGAGTTTCCAGAGGTTTCACCAAGTTTCAGGAAGCTCCATACCATTTTCATGTTTTTGCCGCCACGAATCACTCCCCGTAGAGCCACACCGTCGTGGTCCACACCACATCTCCATGTCTTGTGCCAACACGCCTCACCTCGCACGCTCTCCGTGCTCCATGCCCCACCGAGCCACACTGTCATGGCTCATGCCCCCATCACCATCTCTATATTTCGGTGTGAGAATAGGGGAGACAACATCGATGATGGAGGAATAGGAAGGGTAGGGCAGTGCCGGCCATGGCAAAGTAGGACGGGGGCATCGTTAGTGAGGGAAGGGGGTGGTGGATGAGGAGGGGAGAGGGAGGCTCTGGTGATGGAGGACTAGAGGATATGGGGAGCCATCTAGGTGCTCATTGACGACAAGGAGGTCAGTAGCGAGTACACCGGCGGGACACGCACGTGCCGTGGCCTCGCAAGCTCGCATGCCTGCATGTCGTGCACCTTTGGTCCTCCATGGAGGTCCATAGAGAGATAGTGAGAGAAGGAGGAACAGGATGGGGAATAGAGGAGGAAATGGTTTGTTCGTATGAGGGGTGGATTGGATTGGACTAGAGAGAGAGAGACGAGGACGGGTTGAGGAGGGGATGTGCATACAAAGGAGGTGGGATGTGGTCTGATCATATGTATGGGCTGTTGTATTTTGTTGGATCAGACGGTAGCACCCTATCCTGTTGCTTTGGCTAAGAAGGGCATAGCGTTCTATAGTTTTTCTCTTAAGATTAACAAAATCGATTAACTTCATGTATAGTAACAGAAAATTCAGTAACAATAATACTACAGAAAACGAAGAGTAAAACTAACAGGAGTTGCATGTTCTATCACTACACCATGACCTAATATATAGAGCAATCAAACAGCCAAGAAAACAGTGTTAGAGGGCTAGTTATTGGCCGGGATATGTTTTCCCAGCACTTAGTTCTGCCCGATAAAGTGCTGCCGGGGATCCCGGTAGATATTTGGATTACCGGCTGTTATCTGCCCTAGATTCTCTTTTTTTTTTGCTGACAGGTAAAAATTTCCCCGGCAGGTAGTGTTTCCCTGACACTTAGATGTATTCCTGGCAGATGCAATGACATCATTTGGATAATTGCCAACAGATTAGGTACCTAGGAACATACTTCGAAGATACCTACCCAATTTAATTATACAAGATATGTTAGCAAAGTATCTGCTAGGAAAAGTGGATTTAATATTTTTTCCATGCATTTTGCTCCATTTAACCAGACTTTACATTGCATGCAATTTTGGCAATACATGACCAATGAAAACAATTAGAACCAGGTACAACACATAGATTGAATTCAGATTAACTAGAATCTAGGTACTTCAAGTTCCAGCACAACACATGTGCATTAGTACATCGACCATACATAGAGAATATGCAGTTGTGAGCATTGTAGTGTAGCCTACAACAACACAACTAATTGAAGTCCAGCCAAGCAAAAGCTTAACAAGTGAATGGAAATGTTCCAAACCCATTGTACCACACTATTAGTCTAACCTTGACGTGTACAAAATATCCACACAGTAGAGGTCGACAATGTATATGACTACATTACAAAACCATAATGCTACTGCTATTTGCAAAATAAGGATGATCACTCCAGCAAACAACTTTAATGGTGCTTGCGTTGTGGACCTGAAAAGAATATCCCAAAGTCAATAATCACAAACCATACATATACTCATTGATTCACTGGAGTGATATATCATGCTGTAGTGAAACCAAGATTGCCTTAATAATAAACCATATATATATATATATATATATATATATATCATGCTGGAGTGAAACAAATACTGCATGGAAATAAATACAACATCTACAAGAATGAAAGTACTTGCAAAGCAGCCTCTATGTCATCAATCATGCTGCATATCTTATAAACCATTAGTTTTGACCAATGGGAGCAATGCCAAACATTATTGTGTGCTCCTGGTGTACATATCCACTCCCTGTGATTTGCAAGAAAAATGTCCATAATAATGCCAAACATGATAGGCTACACATATACAAGATATATTTTACACCTAGCACCTAGTTTGCAAGGTAAAAATATGTCCATAATCTCCTTACCTCGAGTTCGGCCAGCTTGTTGTAATGGCCCCACTGATTTCCGATCTTCTTTCATCTGCAGATTACAAAATATGCAAGTATGTTAATTGAGGAAACAAATTGTAGGTGGAATATAAACAAAAGTATAAGATGGATGCTTACGTGAGAAAGTACTAGAAAATAAATTTTTTGTAAGCTTATTTTGTACCTAGGCAGAGTAAGAAAAGTTTCAAGTCATAGACGGTTTTTAATACAAACCGTCTATAATGAGATACTTATCACAGACGGTTCATATTAACAACCGTTTGTGATGAGATACTTATCACAGGCGGTTCATATTAAGAACCGTCTGTGATACTTCACAAACGGTTCTTAATATGAACCATCTGTGATACTTCACAGACGATTCTTAATATGAACCATCTATAATATTAGCTTATCACAGACGATTTTATACAAAAAACCGTCTGTGATTCACAGCGCGGGAGGGCAAAAATTTTTGAACGCTTGCACGAGAGGCTGAAAAATTTGGCGTTGTCCTTATATATTATAGCCACCCCATCCTTGTCTTCCATCAGTCTCTCCCTCTCCCCTCCCCATGTCGAGCTCGGGCGACCACCCTTGATTCCCCGTCATGGTTCGGCGAGGAGACACAGCCGACGACGACGAGGAGGAGGGATGTGGCAGAGCTCCTTGTCTATCACAATATGTAGACTGCCGGAAGGTACATGTACATCCCCAAAATATACACAATTTGTTGGATGTTTTTTGTAAAAAAATGATCTTAATTAGGTTGGAGTGCTGCTGGAGGTTTTCGGTCGTTTCTCCTTCCTTGCCGACGAGCTTGTGTCGAACTCGGACGACATGCAAGAACAGTTTGTGATGTGCTGGTGAGGTACATAAAGGAACTCACAAGACCAATCTAAGAAGCCGATGAGTTCTTCCAGAGCTTAAATGCATAAATCTTTTTAACTTTCTAGCTGGTGAGGTACATAAATCTTTCTAGCTAGTTTAACTTTGTAACTTTATTATTTTTCCTATTCGGATGGGACGTTGCGAAATCTTTTGGTTTCTCTTTCCTATAATGTGTTTGCCATTAGAATTTTAATTGAATTTTAGTTGTCTAGTTAGAGGTTGCATATGGAAACTACTGTCTAGTAATTGATTGGTTTGGCTCAAAATCCAAAAAAAATTGTAATGCAAAAAGCTATCACAGACGATTTTGAACAAGAACCATCTATGAAAATAGACTATCACAGACGGTTCTTGTTCAGAACCGTCTGTGGTGGCTTTTTTCACAGACGGTTAAAAAACCGTCTGTGATGACCGCTTGTTACCACAGACACATAAATCCAAACGGTTCAGAAACTGTATATGATGATGGTTTAAAACCGTCTGTGATGACATTTTCTGTAGTACTGTAACTAAATGAAATTAAAGATGTTATATACAAAACATCAAGTACAAATGCTTCCCACAACTATGCCCAAAGACAAAATTAACAACTTCACACAAGTACAAATGGAATATCAGGACATTTCATAAGAACATTCATGGCAAGATTAAGAGCACTAACTGGGAAGGTAGGTACACCTCAGATCAATCACACGCTGATGGTTGCCCTTTGAACTGCACCATGAAGCGAAAAAATCCATAATTAGAAAAAGGTTGAAACCAAAGTAACATTTTATACATTAATGGGTAGGATTACTTTGGCCGATGGAACGAAATCTACTTTAAATCCAGCCATGTACTAAATTTCTATATCACCCTTCCAGATTTTCTTGCACTTACCAAGCAATTGTAAAAACCCAAACACCAAGAATTGCTTCAAAAGAAACGTATAAATCAAGAAGCGCACCACTACAAAGTGACTACATAGAATCGAACTAATGCTTGTGAAAGTTTTACATCACACAAGGACTACACCATACTACTCAGCAAAACAAAGCAAAATACTTATCGCCACCCATATCTGCCCGTAAGTCAAAGTAATCACTTTCCTAACTTTCGGTGAGAGGGCAAGAAATAAACCTTGAGCTTCAAGATCTCATATCAACTTCAAGATGTTGGCTGGGCTACTTCAATCCATTGACGAAGCTTCGTCACTGCTCACTGTGTCGACGCACGCAAACACACTAGAAGAGAACAAACACACACACACACGCACTTTGGAAGAAGAAAGAACTTGCAAGATAGATTTTTTGGTGCTACCAACCTATTGTAGCTTTTCTCTTTTTCATCTTATACTAAACGAAAGACTCACTACATACCACGTTACATGCAATACGTTACATGCAATGAAAATGAGTAACTGCCATGCGCCAGGCAAAATAGCAATGAAGCGCTATCATGACTGCTAATGCAAACGAAAGACTGAAACAAAAAACTGAAACATTACTAGACTTAAACGGCATTAAGGATTATTCAACAAACACCCCCTGATCCTTGTTGCGCTTTCTTGATCTCGACGATGCTGATCCTTGTGCGCAACTCCTGGAACTTGACATGGCCTAGTGCTTTGTCAGAATGTTAGCTAGCTGCTCTTCGGTTTGATGTACTCCGCCTCAACTTTTCCATCCTCAACACATTCCTGAATAAAATGATATCGGGTGTCTATGTGCTTGCTCTGGTCATGGAACACTGGATTTTTGCTGAGGGAGATCGCCGACTTGTTGTTGACTTTGAACATGACACTATCCACCTCTTCATTTTCAAATCAACGAGTAAAGCGAGTGAGCGGATACCTTGGCAAGCGGCAGTTGTCACCGCAAGGTACTTAGCCTCACAAGAGTAGAGTGCCACAACATTCTGCTTTTGAGATTGACAGCTGATGGGGCTGCGACTGAGGAAGAAGAAGATGCCCGTCGTGCTCTTGTGGTCATCGACGTCACTGGCCATGTTGCTATTGTTGTAGCCAACAAACCGTGGCTCCTCCAACTTCTTTGCATAACAGCAACCATAGCTCCGTGTACTAGTATGTACTGGAGTATATGCTTAACTGCAGCCGAGGTTGCGATGTCAGGTCTTGTGTGCATTATGTACCTCAAGCTCCTGATGATGCTCCGGTAGGCTGTGGCATCCGTGAGAGGGGCTGAGCTTGCCTTGCTCAGCTTGAGCTTCGTTTCCATGGGAATGTGGCAAGGATTGTAATATGCCATACTGCTCTTCTTAAGAATTTTGAGCGCGTATACAGATTGGTTCAGCGTGATGCAGCCATCGGACTGGTGCACTTCGATAACGAGGTAGAAGCTGAGCAGGTCGAGATCGCTCAATTTGAATGAGTTTTTCATCTCCCTTTTGAACTAGACGATATCATGTGTGTCGGTGCCCGTGATAATGAGGTCGACGATGTAGACGCCCACCAGTAACCATAATGCATCTCTACTATGCATGTACACCGCATGTTCTAATGCACTCCGCTGAAACCCAAGTGATAGCAAACAGCTATCAAGCTTGGAGTTACACGCTCTCGGCACCTGCTTCAAACCGTAGAGAGCCTTGTGGAGCCTCAACACCTTCTGCTCATGGCCCTCGACCTCAAAGTCAGGTGGTTGGGCAACGTAGACCTCCTCGTCGAGCTCTCCATTGAGGAACGCCGATTTGACGTCCATGTGGTGTACTGGCCATCCCTCATGCGCGGCGAGCGTGATCAACAAGCACATGAACTCAAGACGGGCCACAGGCTCGAACACCTCCTCGTAGTCAACGCCCTAGCGCTGCACATAGCCCTTTGCCACGATGGAGCTCATCTCCTTGACCATGGCGCAGCGCCAACACTCATTCTTCTCTACTTTAGAGAAGCCGACTAGTTCATCTGCCACCGTCAGGTACAACTCCTCGTGATCGAGGTCGTGGACCATGGTCGTATCGTACACGTTAGCCACAGTCCGGTAGCGGTGAGGGCCCTCGTCATCCGTCGTGGGCGAAACGTCAGTGGACGGTGAAACAAATTCCACCCCACTTTGTGCTATGGGTGTAGACGTACTCGCTACTGTTCTGGATGCCGGCATCAGTGGCTCTAGGCTAGACGCGCACCTCGGCACTGCTGGTGTCGACGGCCCTCACCCCTGTGCATTATGGGGTTGCCACGCACAGCACATGCTTCAGGATATATGGTATACTCGACAATGAATGTCTCATCAGAGTTAACTGTAGCACCCCAGTCCCACTGTGATGCCTCGTCTAAGACGACATCGTGCGTCACATGCATGTGCTTGCCGACGAGGTCGTAGACGCGATACACCTTTGTGCCGGGCTCGTAGCCGATGAACACCATCAGTGTGCTCCTATCATTGAGTTTCTTCAAGTGTGGCTTCACCACTTTGACATGCGCAGTGCAGCCAAAAGTGCGAAGGAAGTGCACTCGAGGCCGTGCACCATGCCATGCCTCGTACGACGTCATGCCATCGACGCTACGGGTTAGGGCTCGGATCAGGATGAACACGGTCGTCGTCACCGACTCACCCCAAAACATCCCTAGCGTTCTCTTGGCCTTCATCATGCTGCGGGCCATGGCTACCACCATCTGGTCTCGGCGCTCGACGACGCTGTTCTGCTGTGGGGAGTATGGTGTCGTGAGGTGCCACTGGACCCGCAATCAGCGTAGTACTCACCGAACTAAAGTGATGTGAACTCGTCGCCATGGTTAGTGCGGAGGACGTGCAGCTTGCGGCCGGTTTCCACCTCAACGCCGTTCTGGAAACACTTAATCACCACCGGTGCCTCGTCCTTTGTCGTGAGCAAGACCAGCCACATGTAGCATCTAAGGCTGTCGACGAGGAACAGAAAATATTTCTCCCCACCTGGTGTGGTCGGTGCGATGGGGCCACAGAGATCGTCGTGCACCAGATCGAGGACATGCTGCACGCGGTACTTTGCCTACTATGAAAACAGGGTGCACCGCTGCTTACCGACCAGGCAGCAGTCACAAATCTGATCGACATGATTGATCTACGGCAGCCTGTGCACCAAGCCATGTTGCACCAACTTCCGCAGCACCTGGAAGTTCAGGTGCCCGTACCTAGCATGCCATCGCCACGCGTTGTCACCCCGCCGCGGACAAGCAGACTGGTTGTGCAATGCTAAGGGTGAGCACATAGAGCCAGTTGCGACTGCGGTTTACCTACGCAAGTATGCAATGCTGCTGGTTGCGGATTGTGAGCACGTCGTCCTAGATGAGAGTCTGGTAGATGTTCTCGTCAAGCTGCCCGAAGCTCACTATGTTGCTGCGTAGTCGTGGGATGTAGTACACCCCCCGTCAATACACGGTGCTCCCCATTCCGGCAAGTGAACAGAATGGTGTCATGCGGCGTATATCCAGCGCCGAGCCATCGCCGAACTTGACAGGGCCGGTGACACCCTCGTCCATCTCTGCGAAGCTTACTTGGCACCCGGACATGTGATTGCTAGCACCGTTGTTCAGGTACCAAGTGTCATCATGGGTGTCCTCCTTGCGCCCTAGATGCACCTACACGTGCACCTCGTTGAGCACCACGTCAGTGCCTGCGTCCACAGAAGCCTCGGTGAGTGTGCACACCTACTCCATTAGAAGCGCAGGTTCGTCGGCGGCGGCTTGCATCAGGTGGGCCTACATTGTACCCTTCGGTTTGCAACAGTCCCTGGAGTAATGCTCATACTTGTCGTAGTTGTAGCACAGAATCTGCGATATGTCACGGTGCGCACCGGACAAGCCAATGTCCTTGCCGTCGTGTCCGCCTTTGCCGCGCCCATGGCCACACAGCTTGCCACGGTAATGGTTGTCACCACCTCTGTCGCTTTCCTTCTCACCGCCGGAGGAGCCACCGCCTTGCTCCCTCTTCTTGCCGCGTGCGAGCCACTCCTCTTCAGTGAGGAGCAGACACCCACCAGAGCCGCTCGAGTTGTTGCGCGTGTAGCGTTGCTCTACTGATCGAAGTCGGCCAGTGAGCTCTTCGATCGACAACATGCTCAAGTCAACCAGTGTCTCGATCGAGATTAGCACCTGTGTATACCTACGTGGCACAACACGAAGTAATTTCTTGACAATCTTTTCATCTTCCAACGAGTCACCTAGGATCCGGAGATTATTGACGAGTCCCGTGATCCTCATGGAGAAGTCGTCCACCAATTCACCATCCTTGAATTCGATATCCTCGAATTTCTTGTGAAGCTTCTGTGCAATCACCTCTTGAACGCGCTTGACGCCCATCCGCATCGTCTTCACGGCGTCCCACGCCTGCTTAGTCATGTCCTTGACCACTAGTGTGGACAGCATGTCCAGCGACACCGCACGGAGGATGATGGACATCGCTAGTCTGTCGTCGCAGTAGTCAGCATTGCCAGGTTTGATCGCCTCCCACAGGCCTTATGCCTGCAGGTCAACCCTCATCAAAAGGGCCCAGTCGGTGTAGTTTGTCTGTGTCAACGTTTGGTAGACCACCGATCCTGTAGTCTCCTTTACCATCCACTACACCACACGCTCTTGGTCGTTGTTGCTTCCGGATCCAATCTCACGATCGCCATTGCTGCCGAGATTGATCGTGCGAGTCGTGTTGTCGTCGCCTTGCACCAGAGACGACCTGGTAGGAGAACTTGAATTGTCACCAGACATCATCACAGGCAGGAGAGCACGAAGCTCTGATGCCAATTGTTAGCCCGCTCGCCTATGTCTACCACGCGAACACACTATAACAGAACAAACACACACACGCACTGGAAGAAGAAAGAACTTGCAAGACATATTTTTTTGGTGCTACCAACCTGCTATAGCTTTTCTCTATTTTTTTCACCTTATACTAAACAAAAGACACACTACATACCACGTTACATGCAATACATTACATGCAATGAAAATAAGTAACTGTCATGCGCTAGGCAAAACAGCAATGAAGCGCTATCATGACTGCTTATGCAAATGAAAATTTGAAACAAAAGAAACTAAAACATTACTAGACTTAAACAATATTAAGGATTATTCAATAGTTTCTACCTTCAGTTAGAGCTTCTAGAGCAAGCAATATTTCTTGCACTATAACCAAAAAAAAGCATAAATGTTAGATTTGGAACCATAATAGAGTCTGTTTTGACAAAAAAAAATACTTGACATGCAAGAGAGAGGAAGAACAAGGGGTAGCCAGCTTCACCAGAAATGCAGGAGACAAACAAGGGAGATCCTAGAAGTTTACAAATGTGCTTCCACTTTCAAGCCATTCACTGAGTTCCCAAAGAGAGATGGTGCAGAGGGGGGCATAGGGAGCTATAGGGAGAAGGGAGAGCTAAGGAGGAGGGTGGAGCTGGGAGGAGGGAGATCTGAGGAGGAGGGTCGCGCTTGGATGAGAGAGAGCCGAAAAGGAGGGTGGAGTTGGGAGGAGGGAGATCTCAGGAGGAGGGTTGTGCTGGGAGGAGGGATAGCTAGAGCAAGGAGGCACGGGAGAATGGCTAGAGCCGTCGCAAGAGGTGGTGAGGAGGTGGGTGGTAGGAGGGTAGATTTGGGAATTGGGTTGTGGAGGATGTGGCTGCTGGTAGTTTTGGCCAAATGGGCGGCCCGACCCGGGCAGGCATGGGCACAATGGGGATCAGCCCATCTCGGCACGGTCCGTTCCAACCTAGCTATGAGATGGGTCATGTCATATCGACCCACGTGCCGGGGAGGAGGCCCAAGAAGGCCCGTCGGCTGTTCGTGCTGGGCCAACATGAGCCCGTTTGGCCCGGCGGATCAAGGCTGGCCTATTTAGCCTATTAGGCCCGAAAAAATCCAAAAAATAGAAATTTGTGTAGAATTCAGAAATAAATATGAAAAATAAAAAATGGGTCAATCATATTGAAAATGTAAAAAAGAG
This sequence comes from Hsuehochloa calcarea, assembly GCA_036346395.1. Taxonomy (NCBI): domain Eukaryota; kingdom Viridiplantae; phylum Streptophyta; class Magnoliopsida; order Poales; family Poaceae; genus Hsuehochloa; species Hsuehochloa calcarea. Next base: position 44,675,827 of record CM070610.1, on the reverse strand, counting down.
CTTTATTAATGTCCAACTGGCTATCGCGTTAAAACCTTCGCCAAGTAAAAATGATAAAACCTTAGCAAAGGAAAAAGAGTACATCATATAGCTCTACAAACATGATACATCCTTGTTCTACGTGTCGATGTCATTGTTTAAGTACAGATTTTTGAACACCTCCAACAACTCTGGATTTTTCACCGAGTGTTGTATTCATGAGTCAACTTGTTCCTATTCCTTCACGGTTAGAAGTATCTCCACCATCTCATTTGTGAGACTTGTTCTTCTCTCCTCCAATATTCTTCCAGAAAGACTGAAAACGGACTGGGAGGAAACCGTTGAGACAGGAACAGTTAAGATATCATGTGCGAGTATGGATAGCACTGGATATGTTAACTTATGGGCTTGCCACCTTTGCAAAATTTCGAAGACTTCTGAGTAGAAAACCACCTTATCGCTGTCCAGATAGGTAGATAGTTCACCGCTCCTTGTAGGCCTTGGCTGAGTATGTGTCGGTGTAGAAGAAGAAAACCTAGACCTGGAGGAAGAGTCACCAAAGATCTTGCCCCACATATTCGACTTGCTACTTGAGGCAGGGGATATTGGAGGTCGTTGCGAGTGGACTCTCCGGAACTTATTTTCATACCTTTGGTAAACCTCGAATAACCGAGAATGAACTTTTGCAAAATAGTTAGTATAGTCTAGACCTTTGGCATCACTAAGAAGATCAAGTACACTACCAAATGCATTAATTTTACATCTAGGATCTTAAAGAAATGCATATAGTAAGGGATTTCTCTCCAATATTTAAGGTATTTAGTTTTCATAGCAACAATAGCATTACGTAAAACTAAGTCATTTTCATATATTTTCAATTGAGTAGCTATCGGTAAAATACTATACACAATGATAAGAGATATTGGATAGTACATAGCAGTCAAATTAATAGTGGCCTCATAAAAAATTTTCTAAAAACTGTAGTATCGTCTTAGCAACGAATCAATGTTGCTTAGTCAATAGTATACTACTGTCAGTACTCTGATAGTGCGTTTGAATAAAAACAGAAAAAGTGCTCTTGTATGGTAAAAGACTCTTAAGCATCAGGTAAGTAGAGTTCCACCTTACTGGCATGTCCAAACTAAACTTTCTTGGATGTAACCCATTGCCTTATAGAAGTTCTTATATTGTGCTATTCTTACAATAAAATTAGTCAAGAAAGAAATCACATCACGAAAAGCTTTAATATACGGACTCAACCTCTTCAAACCACATTTGACTATAAGGTTGATAATATGATAAGCGCATCGTTGATGTAGCAAGATGGAATCGGCGTATGTACTCAACACTAGAGTAAGAATATCCATGGCCCTAAAGTTCGAAGTGGCATTATCTAAAGTAATGGAGAATATTTTGTCTGTAAGACCAAAATCTTCCACAACTTTGATAATACAATCCGCAATATTTTCACCTGTGTGTGCTACATCAATTAATTTCAAACCTATAATCGTTTTCTCTATTACCCAGTCGTCATTAACATAATGAGCAACAACACTAAGATAATCCTCCCTAGCCCGACCACTCCATATGTCTAAGGTCAAGACCACCGAAAATGTGCACGTTCTAAAGAGTTCCTTTAATTTATTATGTTGTTCATTGTAGTATTTTATTAGATCCCTAGATGTTGTCTGTCTAGAAACGAAAGAAAATCTAGGATTATGCGTAGTCCTAATATAAGTTTGGAAAGTGGTGGACTCCCCAAAGCCTAACAATAAATCCTCAAAAGCAATTAAACAACAGAGAGATTGACGGGCTACGATAGGATCGTAGTCCCAGCTATGTACTGTACCGTCGGGGTTATACTGTAGCTGTGTCTGCCTCATCACCAATCCTTGCTTGCCTCGACATTTTGTCGCATGTCTAAGCAGGTGCTATGTTCCACCTGTAGACTTTGCAGACAATTCATTGCGACTAATTTTGCAAAATCGCATATGGTACCTTATTTCCCTATGTGTCTTGCTTGGTTGTCTTATCGAAATGCTCCCACACTCCCGATGTAGACGACCTCGATCTCTTTGAACCGGTTGGCGTGGAGCCTGATGATGGAACCCCGCCTTGCACAGTTGGCTTGAGGAATTCGCCTCCATAGATGTAATTTCCTTCGAGGAAAGTCCATAATCACTAGGAGCAAAGCTGTTGTAAGGACTATCTGTAATAAAAACTGCAAAATCAAAATTAATACTATTATTACTTTCATCTTAGCATAACAAGTACTAACAATAAAACTATGTAAAAAATAGTATTGTACCTCTTTTGCTGACTTGCTGTCGAAAATTAAATTTCTCAAAATTTGGCACAATTTTTTTTTGAATTTTGCCAAATTAGCACAACACTAATTTGAATTTTCACAACAGAATTTCAAAGAGAGGATGAGGAATGGAGAAGTGCTGAATGAGGGGGATATGGTGGCTTTTTTATAGGGAAAATTTTAGAATTATTTAGAATTATTTTGCTATTTTTTTAAGACTCAAATGGTCAAAAATGGTAAAAAAAAAGGGCAAAAACACCCAACGGTTTGAATTTAGTCAGGCCGCCACGGCCTAGCTTGCCCCACCCCTGCCCGCCTACCCTGCCCCGTCCCCTTCTTCTTCCCACTGCTGGCACCGCCTCGCCGCGAGTCAGCACAAGCACCACTGTGATGCGTCGCGACAAAGACTACCGCACTACCGCTACGCCGCCTCCTCACCGCACCAACTCCTCGTCCTCCTCTCAGCGCCGACCAGCTGCACCGCCTCCTCAACTCCTCGGGTCCTCCTCCCTTCGTGCGGTCATGCCGCACCGTGCCACCGCTTCCTCGGGTCCTCCTCATCCTCCTGACCTCCTCTCATCGTCGTCCCGCGCCGCCTCCTCTTCCTCTCCTACTCCTTCCTCCGCGCCAGCAGCCCGACCGACACCACCTTCCTCCGCGACGCGGCGGCTCTCCTCCTGTCCCGTCTCTCCCTTCCTCTCTGCACTCGGGCCAACTGGGTCGTGCCGGGCTTGTGCCGGGCCAGGGTAGCAGCCCAAGCACGGCCTATGAATAGTGCAGACCGGGTTGTGCCTACAGTGTCGTGCCTCGGGCCGGCCCGGCAAGCATAGCCCGTTTGGTCAGCTCTAGCTGCTGGTAGATACATTTGGGGATAAGGTTTCGCGGGGTAGCTCTTCTTAATTGTGATCTTCCCGCTTATAGGTCCCACCTCTCTAATTTTTTTCACCTTCCCGCGCTCACACCACACAAGTTTTCTGTTCCAGCGTGCAGTGAATCCCTGATAGATATGTTGACCTAGTTGACCTTTTCCAGGGCAGATAATTTGTGGCTAATACAAAAACATAGTCGGTAGATAAGTTACCCTTGGCATTTTTTATTTCCGACAGATAGTAGGAACCGTAAATTTTAAGATATTGTTGGCACATAATTTGCCTATCACCCTAGTTTTCCCCAGTAGATTATTGTCCTTAATACTATGTCATGGTGTAGTGTATGTGCAGTGTAGTGTTATGCAGTAGGGCTGAAAATCGATAAAAGTTGGCCAAAATTTTCAAATCAAAAATTGAATTTCTCAAAGTTAAAATAGAAAAAACTAAAAAATAATGTGGTTTCGAGGGTTTGAACCCAAGACCTAGGCTAAAAAGGTTACAACCAGGCTGCATGCACACATATTCTTAAACATGGTTTGAATTTTTTTTCATATTGGACAAAATTCATCCAAAACCATTTTTTTCATCGGTTTGGATTTCCATCTAGGCCGGTAAAACCGGTTTTGACCGGTTTTTTAAACCGTGATTGTACGTTCACCAAGTGTCCATACTCCATACTAGTATAGTGCGTGCGCGTGAGGCTATATCTCACTAGCCACTACTGCTGCAGCCGCATGGTGGGCTTTACCTAGCTTTTCCATGAAGAAAAAGAGGAGGAAAAGGCGAATGCATATGCAGGAAAATTTCTTTTCCACAATGCGATAGCACTGGACCACAGGATGCCGTGGGTAGTACTGCCAAGTGCCAATGTTCTTTCCGGCACACGTCAATTTGCCCGAGTGTTCATTACAGAAAGAAATAGAAAAGCTATCCTGTTCGTATCAGAAGTGGAACTATCGTTCGATCGTAAGGCTACTACCTCAAAAGCTATCCCTGCGTTCAGGAATAGTTGTAGCTATCTTGCTAAAATTCTTAGCTACAGATATGCTCACCTTGCTCTCCGTCCACTACTATAGAAAAAATCTTGCTAAAATTCTTAGCTACAGATATGCTCACCTTGCTCTCCGTCCACTACTACAGAAAAAGCTATACTGGATGTTTTATCACAGACAATTCTCCAAAATCCGTCGTGGCCATCTATGGTACTAGAGATGGTTAGAACCGTCTGTGATACATAATTATTTCAAACAGTTTTTAATAAGAACTGTCTGTGATAATTCACATATGATTCTTGTTAAGAACCATCTGTGATAATTGCAGATGTCACAGACGGTTTTTAATTCAAACTGTCTATGATAATTCACAGATGGTTCTTAACAAGCAACGTCTGTGATAATTGCAGACGTTACAGGTGGTTTTTAATCCGAACCGTCTGTGATAATTCATAGACGGTAATTTTGTATTATAGACGGTTTGTGGTTAGAAGTGTCTGTGATATATACTCTGTTATTAAATACCCATCTCATCCCGACAGATCTGTCTGCAGTAAGCTTTTGGGGCGTTTGGTGAAAACATACCGCAAATTTGCAAGTGTGTTTATATATCTATTTGTCCTTGGTGATCTAAGATTAGTATTTGTTTCTAATTATATGCATTATAATCAAGAGAGATGGCAGCTAGATTTAGATCTAGCTTGGTAGTTTGCTCCAATTTAAGAATGGATCTCACTACTGCTAGTCTACTTCAATACATTTTTGCTTGATATATATATATATATATATATATATATATATATATATATATATATATATAGCTTCATGAATAGTACGTAGCTAGCTACATTAGATGGACAACTTAAAGTGAATGATCTGTGTAAGTGTAATGGCTAGCTAGCTATAGGAGCATTAATCTACTTTAACACTAATTTGTTACATCTGTAGTGTAGATAGATCGAAGCTAGATGTACGTTGAGAACCGTGTGAGTGAATAGTATATTGATGGCATGTTTGCTTTTAGAAGAGCTGCCGAGCAGGATGTGTTGAAGAAGGGGATGAAATTTATGTATAATCCATGCATTGATTGCGATAATATGAAGATATTTACCAACTCAGCACAGATCAAAGCGCACTTGATTTGAAGGGGTTTCAAAAGGGGGTATCCATGTTGGACCAGTCACAGTGAAGAATAGATTATACAGGAAGGTAGTAACATCATAGAGGGAGACAACGATATGTTGGATGTGGACTGTGCTTTTGATGAGGATAGGTTGTGACAATCTAGATCAAATGATACGCGATGCAGAAGAGAACTATAGTGAAAGAGAGTTTGGTAAATTCGATGGCTTGATGGAGGACTGGGAGAAACATTTGTTCCTGGGCTACAAACCAGAATACATAAGGTTGTCATCCGTACTTGAACTGCTAAAAATTGAAGGCAAGCAATGGTTGGTCCGATAAGAATTTCATGGCGTTGTTAAGTCTCCAAACGTACAACCTTTCGGAGGGAAACGTGTTGCCCAGAACCACCTACCAAGCCAAGAAGGTTCTTTGTCCATTGGGAATGAAAATAGAAATAATACATGCATATTCGAACGATTGTATCCTCTACCGTAAAGAGTATGCAAACATGCATGTATGTCCCATGTGCAAAGCATCCCACTAGAAGCGTTCGAGGTGAAGCAAGGACCACCTGCTAAGATTTTATGGTACCTGCCTGTAATTCCCCGTTTGAAGTGTTTATTTGCGAACCAAAAGGAAGCAAGATTGTTGCGTTGGCACTCGAAGGAGCGTAAGAAAGATGGAAAACTAAGATACCCTACTGATTCTGCCCAGTGGAGAAACTTCGATAAGAGTTTGAAGACTTGATCAAACCGAGGGTTATAAGGTTTGGATTGAGTACAGATGGAATGAATCCTTTCGGTAACATGAGTAGCCGACATAGTACCTGGCACGTGAATCTATGCATGTACAACCTTCCTCCTGGGCTGTGTATGAAGCGGAAGTACATGTTGATGTCACTACTTGTCCAAGGACCGAAGTAACCTAGGAATGATATTGATGTGTACCTAGCACCATTGCTGAAAAATCTTGTAAAACTGTGGAACGAAGAGGTATAGGTATGGGATGTGTACAAACAAGAGAACTTCACTTTACGCGTCATGTTTTTCTACACTATCAATTATTTTTCTTCCCTTGGTAACCTGTCGGGGTTGAGTACAAAAGGATCCAAAGTCTGTCTGCACTACTTAGATGACACCGAGAGTGTGTGGTTGAACAACTCACGCAAAACTGTGTATATACGTCACGGTTGGTTCCTTCCCATGTATCACCCATACCGCAAGATGAAGAAATAATTCGACAGAAATAAGGATGGTGGTTCAGCTCCAAGGGCTTTTAGAGGGAGAGAGGTCTATGATATAGTTAAGGATATCGATGTTGTGCTTAGAAAGGGATGTAAATTGAGGACCCGTTAGAAGAACATCTGAAAGAAGCGATTAATTTTTTGGGACTTACCTTATTGGGAGCACTTAGAAGTTCACCACTGCATCGACGTCATGCATGTGGAGAAGAATGTATGTGATAGCTTGATCGATGTCTTACTGCACATTCGTGACAAAACAAATGATGGTTTCAACGCCTTAGCTAATCGTGTATCGTTACATGGAGAACAATATCCAGGTAATGTACCTCTCTGGAAAGCTACATAGATAGACCTATTGGACGCTTTAGCTAATTGTGTATTATTATATAGGAGCCCACGCTGTGTAACCTCATAGTCAAGCTTGTTGGCTCCATTCCCGTTGAGGCTGGGCGGGGGATGGCATATCCATGCCCGCCAGGGACGCTGGTTCACGGTGCCTAGCTAGGGATCGGTTTTCTGAATGTCCAAGTGGATATGGTACATGACATTTTCAGGGCCATCCCACTGGAAAAGCCCCCAAACGACGAGATCATGACACTAAGGGATGTCGTCCACATATTCGTCCAGTGGCCTATGAGGGACATCGCCCTGGACCTTTCCGTGCCAGCATCTATCTAGCATGAACAGCTGGCTTCTCCACACGACCATCTACAGCCTACAGCCTCTCCGACCCTCCCTTCGATGTCCCCACGTGCACCTAATCAACGTCGGTAGGTCGCCAAATCGGCTCCCATGAAGACCACACCAAGCATATACGAACAACGTACTCATTCGTCTCTAGTGAAGAACACATACTAGCGTGTCAGCAAGACCAAATCGAAGAAAAACAAGACACCTCAAAAGCGCTGGACATTCTCGATATGAAAATCGTTAGTCCGGGATACGTTCTTAGTCGGCCTTAGAATGGGTGTTGCTTCTTTTCATGCGTGGTACATGGGAAAGACCAACCAGATGAGGACACAACGCCCTACGGGTTTCACCGTCAAGTACACGGTGGGGTATTTTCTACACGAGCCTGACTTCTTCATAGTGGGCTTCGATGACTTGTTCGATCTCTTCAACCTCGATGCCTCACTTTTTAAATATTGGACACTTTAAGTTTATACAATTACGGTCTACGTTCATATAATACAGATAAATATCATAACTCCTTACTTATGTATAGACACATGATCCTAGAAGTCAAACGAAAAAAGAACCGATCGGTTTTCTTGACCCGCACTTGATCTCTGAGCAATGTATCAACGATAATGCATCCTACATCAAGGATTACGTAACAACGGGACTGCATGCTCACAATGACAAGGAGTACATATTTGTTCCCTACAACCGGGGGTAAGGCTTCACTCATTGCTATACTCATTGATTTGTACTTCATATGCAACACAAACTTAGTTTTAAGGACTATGGCAGCATACATGTGCAGGTGGCCCTTGATTCTCATTGTCATTGAACCAAAGTGGAACAAGGTAATATACCTTGATTCCCTAATCAAGAGCCAGCACAACTTCACACTTGTGCAATAATTAATCGACTAGTAATTTATCTATAAATAACTCTATGTATCATTCGTTTTCAATGGCTGAGGCTAACTTTTTTGAATTACGTAGGTCGTTCGCCGCGTACATTACCAAAAGAGGGACACACGTGGAAGGGAACACCACACTGCGACATGTGACGTAATTTTTGGTACCCGCTAGTATACAACAATCATATATTACACTTCGTAATGATGCCTCTCAAGCTGAACAAACTTATGTTTGTAATTCTATTTTTGCTGTGTCACCAGCAGCTACAGGGTAATGTATGTGGATTCTATGTTTGCCACTATATGCAAGAAATCATAGGTGGTAGGCCTAAGGATCCAGAGGTTTGTCAATCACACAATAATTATTTTCTACTTATCAATTAATATATACTAGTCATCAACTCGTGCATCCGCACAGATATGATACTTTTTAAATATTATTTTCAGGGCTAAGAATTTTTGTAACTTTTAGCTCCTAACTAATATGAATTTGACATATATTTTTTAGTTTGAAATTATCTCTCAAAATTCTAAAAAATTTAAATTTATAAAATTTTAAATTTTGTTATTATATTAAGTAACAAATATATTTTTTTTCCTTCGATTTTTGGTGAGTCCATATTATAACTCTACAGATTTAACGTTAACCTTAAGATCTAATGTAGAAATCTAGCCATATTAATTTTTCACGTGTTCAGATGTGTTCAAATTGGATGGTTAGGATTTTTCTTTTTTCTCTGATTAATGCGGGAATTTCTAGCCTTTTTCTTTTTCTCTGATTAGCGTGGGAATTTCTACCTTTTTATAAATTGGATGGTTATGATTTTCCCGTTTTTCTCTAATTAATGTGGGAATTTTAGCCTTTTTACATCCTAGAATTAATATGGAGGTTTATAGGAGAGTCTCCAATTAGTATAGATATAGATTTGGTGAAGCTATATGCGTTCAAATTGGATGGTTATGATTTTCCCTTTTTCCCTGATTAATGTGGGAATTTCTAGCACTTTTCTTTTTCTCTGATTAATGTGGGAGTTTCTACCTTTTTATAAATTGGATGGTTAGGATTTTTCTCGTTTTCTCTAATTAATGTGGGAATTTCTAGCCTTTTTACATCCTAGGATTAATATGGAGGTTTATAGGAGAGCCTCTAATTAGTATAGATATAGATAGATAGATTGGATGGTTAGGGTTTTTCCTTTTTCTCTGATTAATATGAGAATTTCTAGTCTTTTTTCTTTTTCTCCGATTAATGTGGGAATTTCTACCTTTTTACCTCCTATGATTAATATAGGAGCTTCTATAAAAGCCTCCAATTAGTATAGATATAGATAGATAGATAAATTGGATGGTTAGAATTTTTTCCTTTTTCTCTGATTAATGTGAGAATTTTTAGCTTTTTTTTTCTTTTTCTCCGATTAATGTGGGAATTTCTACCTTTTTACCTCCTAGAATTAATACAGGAGCTTCTAAGAGAGCCTCCAATTAGTGTGTGTGTGTATATATATATATAAGTGCTTACGACTTTACTCTTTCTAGCGACAGGGCATCAACATCTGTTTAAGTACAATCCAAATGAATGAACTCCCCAAAATTCGAGGACGGCTCGCCACCTTCTTAATTACGGACGTCATTGACCCAAAAGCAGAGTTTCACTCGGTCGAGACTGAATAAAATTTTTAGTGACAAACAATTTTTTTTATTGTATCTATATAAACATGTTGTAAAAATATTATGACAATTCATCTATAATTAATATGTAAATTTATTTATTTGTGATATATGTGTGTGTGTGTGATATCTCTGTATTTGTGTATTTGCTTGTATATGTTATCTGCATATTGTTTTCAGATGGCATGACTATTATTTTCCTGAGGCTAGCCGAAAAATAGAAAATTTTCTCTATATAGAGCGAACTATCACAGACGGATCTATACACCAACCGTCTGTAATATGTAGCCCATCACAGACGATTGGTAAACACGACTGTCTGTGATGACCGACATATCACAGACTGTTTGGATCAATAAACCATCTGTAATAGTTGGCGTTCACATATGATTATTTAAACGAACCGTCTGTGTTGTGACTTATCACACATGGCTCAAAAAACCGTCTGTGATAATCACCTATTATCACAAACGTAATAAATCAGACGTTTCAGAAACCGTCTTTGATAAGGGTTTAGAACTATCTGTGGTTAGCCTCTGTATGGTAATGGTCGAAGCTACAGTAATACAGAGCGATGTGGGGGAAGAACCGCTACCGCCGACATGCTCCTTCACCGTCCATATCACCTTGCGGAATCCCCGTGACCACCTAGACAATAACAAGAAGAAGAAAAATGAACGATCACAGCTCATAGAAAAGTCTCTTGCACAAAGAGGGAAAAAAAATCTTCCGAAGCTTACCGTGGAGCGTATTCTTGCCATCGTTGGGCTTTCCCGTCCAGAGTGAACCAGGCGTTAGCGATCCTGTTGGCTACGCGGCCGATCAGCCCTCCGAGGTAGGCAGTGCCGTTCTGTATATACACGCCGAGATGAAACCAGAAACCAACTTGAGATTAAATAATAAAAAAATGAGAGAGAAAAGAAACAGAAAGATCTCTGATCTTACAACATATTCAGCAACAGTATCATAGCCGAGGACTACATCCGCCAACTTTCCTACAAGGGGAAAAAAGATTTGAGATGTGTTGAAGTCCCCAACACACGTAGAAACAACAAACTCAAGTACTCAACCACAGGACTGGATGCCGAAGAAGAATCAGGGAGCATCGAGTTCTACGAGGAAGATTACTTCGAAGACTATACGAACTAGGTCACGTCCTCCACTCAATTGCCTCTGGGCATGTCGGATTACTACCATGAGACGTTTCGGCTTCCACTGCAAGTTTACCTTTTGTTGTTAAGTCCTGCGTGGCAACCTCTATAAGACTTGACCATAAGGTACTTTTGCTACTAAGTAAAATTACTTTGTCTGCTTCATAGATATTTCGTTGTATGGATATGATTACATACATGTTGCAACTGTGTGAGCTAGCCACTGATCTGGGACTAGTTCGAAATACACAGAGGGCTCGGGTCCAGCGACTCGGGGTCCCGACAGGTTTGAACTTTAGAGGTTCCGTTCTCACTCATTCTAACACCAAATCGAATTATTTTTGTTTCTAAATGTATCTAAATTCAAAACCTACCTAACCAAACTAGAAAAAACCTATTTTGGAGTTCATTTGGATTTTTTATTACAATATGAATCTTTTGTGCTTATTTGGACTTTCGTTGCTTTCACGTATATAGACGTCGAAGCTCCCGAAGGACATCAAGTCGAGCAAGACCAAGATCCGCAAGACCTAGAAAAAGGCGAGTCAACACTTTGATCATTTTGCACCTACTTTTGAAATGCAATTATATTATTTTGAATTATGAAATTGTATTGCTATGATTTATACAAATATGTTGATCTCACTCATAGTTACTACCTTAATGGCAATTGTGTATAAACTTCCAATCTTTGAACTTGGACACTATCCTTTGTCACCCTAGACTAATGGTATATATACTACCTGCTAAGTCCGTACTAAGTGTCATACTTAGCCTTACTTAGGTATATTGGTATGCGAGTAATGATTTGCCCCGACATCATTTAGCATTTGAAAATGAGATTGAGAAGTCAAGGTTGGAGCCTAGCTGCTATGTTGACTAGAAAAGTACTTCGAATCAAAAGAAAATCAAAAACAGATTTCAATTCGGATGGCTGGGAAGAGCACGACAGAGTGGGTATAGGGAAGTACCGCCCGACTCAATAAAGGACCGAGTTCTTGTACAACCTCGCGTATAAAAACAGTGTAACCACAAGTCTATAATGATTACGATCTGGCTAACTAATTTGTTCGACTCATTGCAACCTCGCCATTGGTGGGTGTGTAGGTGCATATGGGTAGGAGCCACTGAACTACTCAACGTAAATGGAGACCTCCCAGGGGTATGGCCCAAGTAGATGATGCCTAGCGGTGTAGGGTTACATTGAGGTGGGGCATTGTAAAGGCCTTGTGATAATCAACTTAGTCGCACACCTATGGAAGTGTGTCAAGGACATTATAAGTTGATTGTCTCTTGTGAGTAAAGTGTACAGACTCTGTAGAGTCTAAAAACTATATAGATAGACGTGTCCACGGTCATGGGAGGTGCCGAGAACTTACTTGAATTAGTTTCCATTTATATAAAACAATTTTGTGGAGGGGAATGAAAAGTTGGGTTAAAGCTTAGAGGTTTGAGATGACCTAATTGAGAATCAGTGAGAAGTACGGGATGTGATCCGAGAAAAGAACATGAGCATTGGGTGGATGGAGCCACTCAATAGTATAGGAGGTTGGAACCTCCACTAGTACTTTACAACAAAACTCAGTTTATCAAAACTTGTACTAAATTAAAATGCTAGATCCTAAGAATTGCTTACTAACTATTTTAATTCAAACTTAGCTTTGTGCAAATAAAAGAACCATGAACCTCCCTTTGATTAGCCTTGCATATATAATAATTACATTCTGTGTATTGGCTCGCAAGCGCAGTTGTGTACTCATGCTCACTCATAAATAATATCCAGATCCATTGGATCAAGACCCCTATGCCTACTTCGTTGCATCAGGGCTGGATGGTGAAGACAATGGAGGAGCTTAGGCCAGGACTCCAAGTCGCTTGCCTGTGGGCAGAGTGAATGAATCCACCCCTTTTTCTTTTGCTTCCGCTCGTATCTCCACTTTCTGTATTAAAGCACTATGTGAACTATATTGGCCTGCTTTGCCCCTTTTGTAAAACTGTTGGTTGTATGACCCGTTTATGTAATAAAGTATGCTATTATAAAATGAATATGATGTATGTAAATGAACCAACTATGTATATGTGTATGTTATCTACTAATTTAGAAAATAGCATAAGTTTACATATCAAATCCTAAGTTACAAATTTAGAGTACGAGAGACATCAACGGTGTGGCTGTCTGGTTATCCCAAGTTACAAATTTAGAGTACGAGAGACACCAACGGTGTGGCTGTCTGGTTTCCCTTGTCTACCTTGGATGCTTGTGCAATTGTATTTTTCTTTTCCGTGATGATCTCGGAGGCAGTCAAAATATGTCGCATGTATCTACATTGGCTGGCAGCAGTGGGCGTTCTTGAGGCTACGTTGCTTTTACATGACCATAACTGGACAAGGCAAACACAGTGTTCCATCCACGGCATTGTACACAAATCTACTATTGATCAGGCAAAGCAGATGTGGTCACATAAACTGGGGAGTGGGTACGCCACGGGATGGTCAGATAGTCACATCACATGCACAGCCAAGCAAGACAAGCAGATAGCTTTCTATAGCCTGAACTCTGTGAACTTGATCATGCAGATTGCAGACTAGAGTACTTGAGAAACATGATTCTTTCACAAGAAAGACGACTACAGGGACTGTCCCCGAGGTTCTGAGGATTGCAATTTACAAGTCCCTATTTCTTCATAATATTGCTAGTACTTGGTACCAGAAATATCACAGATCCCCAACCATATCCAGATGGACAGATACAATTCTTAAGGAAAGTTATTTGCAGATCGCAAAGCTTATGTAAGGAAAGTTATTTGCAGATCGCAAAGCTTACGTAAAGTGGAGAAGACATTGTAACAGAACTAGATTGCTGATAAGAAATCGAACAGATGAAGAACACCAATCAACATCATACATTTGGAACTCAGATCAACCGCCACGACACAAGTACAAAGGCCTATCACCACCCACCTCATATTTATCTTCGACAAGTTACTGAGAATCATCAGCTAGATAATCCAGCAGATTGTAGCAGAAGTGAAGTCTGATTATTACATACATCTTTTATTAACAAGAACTACAGCATAAAAGCTTTTCCCATCCCAAAAGCTTTCGGACCTGCCACGAATTCAAAACATATGAAATCCCCTGACGAATTTATGTCTCGAATCCAGACTCTCGGCATAATTACACCAAAAACAATCTATAAAGCACCATACCAATCTAACAGCTACTCCCTTTTTTTTTAAGAACAGCTATATAGTAGACACTGAAATTTAAGCCTAAAGAGTCGCTGCTGCTTCAGAGCTTGTCGACGTCAACGTTCCTGAAGCTCCCGCCGAGCAACGAGCCAACGACAGAAGGCCACCGCCGTGCACCCTCCCCTCGGGAACAGCGAGCCCTCCTCCCTCTCTGCTCCTATCAGACGATGGCACGGACGACGACGAGGACTTCATGGAGAGGGGAACCAGCACCTGAGGAGGTATCAGATCCTGCATCCTCGCCGTGGCCACGGGCGAGCCGTCGCAGTCCGACACCGTGCTGACGGCCGACGACGAGTAGTCGTTGTTCACGGCGCTGGCAGTGGCGGCTGCGGCCGACGACATCACGATGCCGTGGAAGAGCCCCGGCCCGATCATGCTCCCGCTGCCGTTCTTTCCTGCCCCGCCGCGGCGTTGCTGCTGCTGCTGCGAGGCCACCAGCGTCCCGTGCGCGGCGCAGAGGCCGCTCCTCCCGCGGGCGAACTTCTCGCAGCCCATGCCCCACGTGCACCGCTTGCCGCCACCGTGGGCCTTGCAGAACTCGGTGCTCCCCTGCGCGCTCTTGCCGCAGCCGTGCACCTTGCACCGCTTGCCACCGCCGTGCTTCACGCAGCAGTCCGTGCGCCCGCGCGCGCTCTTGGTGCACCCGGGTACCGTGCAGCGTTTCCCTCCCCCGTGCGCCACGCAGAAGCGGGTGCCCCCGTGGACGCTCTTAGGGCACACGCCGCCACCTTGGAACATGCAGCGCTTCCCGCCGCCGTGCGCCTTGCACAAAGGCGTGCTGCCTTCCGCGCCCTTGGGACAGCCCTCGAAGACGCACCTCTTGCCGCCGCCGTGCGCCTTGCAGTAGAGCGTGCTGCCCTGCGCCCCCTTGCGGCAGTCCGGGTACTGGCACCGGCGGCCGCCGCCGTGGGAGATGCAGAGCCCGACCCTCCCCTCGGCGCTCCGGATGCAGCCCTCGACGGCACACTGCTTCCCACCTCCGTGCTGGATGCATCGACCGGACTTGCCCCGCGCGGCTTTAGGGCAGCCATGGTGCCCGCACCGGCGGCCTCCGCCGTGGGCGATGCAGTAATCCGTCTTCCCCTCGGCGCTCTTGGTGCAGCCGAGCTGCTGGCACCGCCGGCCTCCTCCATGCGCCTTGCAGTAGGCCGTGCGGCTCTCGGCGCCCTTGTGGCACCCGGGCTTCTTGCACCTCTGCCCACCTCCGTGAGCAATGCACAGGCCTGATGCACCTCTCGCACCTTTAGAGCACCCTTTGAACCTGCACTTCTTCGGATGCCGGCGATGAGCCAGCTGCCCAGGATTGATAACACCCGTGACAACATCAGAGCTCACACCAAACGAAGCCTCCGTCATGGTCGCTGAAGGTTCAGGGCTGAACTGAAGGCGGCGCTGAGCATGATGAGTACTGTCATTGGTGTTGTCCGTGTGATCTTGAAGATCCTGTGCTTCTAGCTGAGCCTCTTCAGCTACACACAGATTTGGCCGAGGCGCCAAGAGCAGGGACGGCATGTAGCCACCGGAGCTCCTCCTGGCGGACGTCGAACCCTCGTCAACAACGTTGAAGTAGATGATATTTCCGGTAGGTGCTTCGGAATGTTGAATAATTGCTTCAGCATCATTACCTTCGTGAAGCCCAAGGTTCAGCATCTCAGGATCAGTGAATGAGAAACTCTGGCCTAATAAAGTCACCGGTGCTTTCGACTTGTTGCGTGCTCCTCCGGTAGGCTGGTGATTCGCGGAGTTCAGGTCCGGCGATGGACCCAATCCAAGAACCAACCTGCACCCGTCGTCTTGTGCAAACGCATGATTCGACCTCCGCGGACCTCTGCTCCCATGACTGCAGTTGTCCATTGCTGAACCCCGGAAGTCCAGGGAAAATGGGGTCTGACCATGGCTGACGGCTGTTGTGTAGCCCGGCACTGAGTGCCCCATTAACACTGCAGAGCTATCCATCGGAGGCTGGTTTCCACGTTGAAGGATATCCGCGAAACCGTTATTCATCTAGGCTAAGTACTTCTATACAGTGAAGGTGGTGGAAGAAACAACAACAAGAACAGTATCTCTGGACAGCAGAAGATCAGATGTTTCCTGATCTTTTTATATGGGCACTGTAGAGTAGACGAAGTCAAAGAATATCAGCAGCTGTGAAGTACCATGGAGTCCACCGCTAACAAAACCCGATGTGTCCGCCCGATCCATTACCGTCTGGCTTCTGAAATATTATGATCCAGAAGGTACTTGATCTCTGACAGACTAAACCATCTGATGTAATAATTTTCTCCGGTAGTTGAGCATCAAGTAGAAGCAGAGGAGAGCTCAAATGCTATGTGCCAGTAAAAATCTTCAGAATACAATAATACTGCAACAGAATGGAAATGGTAAGTCAGCTAAAGTTCATGCTCCAAAAGACAGAGCTTAACATAACTTTAGATTAGTAGTATCAAATGCATATAGGCGTGAAATTAACTAGCGAAATAAACAAGTAGTGATGCGCAGCAGAGAACTGAAGGAACAAATCGGTAGAAGGATCAATAGAAAGAACAAATCATTGACTCTTGGGGACGACTTTGAAGTGCTGAAACTGAATACCATTAGGGGCTACAGGAATGCTCTGACTGACTATCTGGTTCCAGTGAAATTTGGACTATTATTATCCACTTCATGCGTTCGGCATCTGTTCTAACAAAAACCTTAGGAGTTTCGGGAATTATAAGAATTATTACTTATCGACCACACCAACCACAAAATATTATGGAATGTTTGACAATCATCAAAAGGAAGACTAAACTAGTAGGCAAACAAAGGTTAGTGGTAGAGAATATTGATCACATGCAATTTAGCTTGACCAGAGAAGTAAGAAGCATCACCATTACTGTACTTGTGTTAGGGGAGGGGTCCGCGCTCCCCTCCAGGTTGACGCCTACATCGGGTCCGATCGACGTCAACCAATAAACTAGCAGCGCGATATGGTAGTTACGCGAGGCGATGACAACGCGGAATATGGCCTCGACTGCGTAACCAAGTCTCTCTACGCAGCTAACAAGCGGGAAACCCCTCTACGCAGCCGGCACGCACGACGTTGGCCGACAGCTCGACATGGGCAACCCCACTCAACTGGAAAAGACGGAGCTACCCTTAGGGTTTCCCTAAAAGTAGGATCATTTATGTAAACTCACACTCTCCCCCCTCCCATCCTATAAATAGGACACCATTATAGCATGAAGGGAGGCCACTCGTACATGATTTCACACTTGAGCAATACAAGTTGAGTGATTCTCGTGCACGTTTATGCTTCGTCCCCCACTTACGCATTCCTGGAGATCAACGTAGCTGATCAAGGGTGCCACAAATTTAATGTCTAGACGTGTATCTACGATAACTTGAAAAGCTGGCTCACCATAAGGAGATCGGCAAACATAGGAATAAGTCAATATATGACAAAGAACTGTAACCAGGACCTTCTTTAAAAATTGGGCTTCTATTTTGTTGGCAGACCACAAAGATTATGTTATGTATTGAGGGATAAATGGTAATATTAAACAGAATGGGCATACAGAATTGAAGCAAAACCCAAAGTTGAACCTAATAAGTAATTTAAACAAGTTTGGTAGATGAAATTTTGTCATTACCTCATCGTTAACTATACCTTTAGAATATGAAGAAATAAAAAAGCGTGTCAAGCACACAATAACATAAGTCAAAGCTTCCCTTGCGTAGGAGCCACATATCAATGGAGGCCCTTATCATTTAGTACTTCACAAAATGAGTTTGCAGTTTACACAACAGGTGTCTAAACAACTTGACTTAAATTTTGAGCCTCTCTAACTATGAATACCCCAAAAATCATGCTCAATATATTGAGCAGATAAACTGAATCACACAAAAAAAAATTAATGCATAATAACTGATGAATCGGTGAAACACCATCAGCTTCCTCACCATCTTGTAGAACTATTCAATTTAGAATTTGTTCAAGCCGTACCTAATGTCTACAATTGTACAAGAAGATCCCTCTGCAGTACAAACAGCTGGGTCAACACTCATTCGTAAATATGAGCAGATTTTCCAGGACAACAGGAAGCGCCCATCCAGTTGACTATACGATCTAACATTCCAGTACCCACGGCCCCGGAAAAGAACACCATAGGTATGGGGATGCTACCTCTCTGACTTGGTTGAATTCAGCTAAAGCTTCATGCAAGCAGCAGCCATGCCAACAAGCAGCCGTGACCACAAACATGAGCATCACTTGAGCCTTGGCTTACATGAGACAGATTGGCAATTCTCCCCCCAAAAGATTGGTATTCTAGCGGGACTCGTACGTCTAGGAATCATTGGGGAAGTGGAAAAAACATGAAGCACCGTAGAATACTGAAAGATCAAAACATATCCTGTTGTACTCAGGGTACCTATATGTAATACATGTCCTGGACAGAAGTTTAATGAAGAGAGAATTTAGCCTCCCTAGGGTGTGGCAATTTGCTTAAGGACTATGCTGTCAGACAAGGAACAAAGCCAAGTTTTAAAGTTTTGAGAAAAATTTATGCAGTAGGCATCAAAATGAAAAACAAAATATATACTTCACATGTAACTCAAAAAAACAGATATTGAACCTGCGTCTAATAGATGAGAAATGAAAATTTTAACCTGTGGCCAAGCCATATCGGGCTCAAACCGCAAACAGTACCTGAAGTTTTGCAGAACAATACCAAAACCTGATAATAAAAAAATCCTAACGAGTCCAAAATCTAAATACAGGACTCCGCTCCTACTACATCATAAGCCTCAGAAAAAATCTCGTGAATTTCCACTAACCAACCAAGCAAAAAAGAACGGGGCACACCGCACAGGACAGATCTAAATAAACCGTGCCGGAATTCCATAATCAAAGACACCCAGGACAGAAACCTCTAGACCTCGAATCAGGACTCGGAATCAAGAACTTTCTCTCAAAAGCTGACACAAACAGAGGCCTAACCAAATGTTCTTAGGACTCTGTGCGGCCCTATCTATCAACAGACAAACAATCAAGGCAAAAAAAAAAGACGGAACAGAGCAACATCGAACCAATCCTGAAGAAAAGACGGAGGGGAGAGAAACCAGGGAATCACCTAGCTTAGCATCTCAATGGAGGAAACTTTGGTGGCTCCGTGGGGAGAGAGAGAGAGAGAGAGAGAGAGAGCGTATTTATGGCCTCAGGATGATGGTGTATTGCGGGAGGGGGCTCGTGGTCGTGGGTGCGCGACGTCAGATGACGGGGGCGTTCGCGGCAGACGGCGCTTTCTCACGCACGCTCGCACCTGGCTCCAGTCGGCTCGGCGCGGCTTGCAGCACGAATAGCTAATGGCTTACTCTCTCTCTCTCTCTCTCTCTCTCTGTGTATGTGTGGTGTATATTTGTTTGGGCTTTTGCGAGGGCCCATTTGGTGGAATTGATTGTGATATTTATAGCATCTCATTATTCTTGCTAGGATATTATTGTTGGATTGGTACGTTATCCTTCGCTTTGCGTGAAAAATAGCACATGTAAACAAAAAAAAATTTCTTGAGGCTTCTTTAGCTGAGAATTTGCCCTCGATTTCTCTTCTATGGATCATAAAAGGATTGTTTAATCTCCTCACCAACCACACACGCTTGGATAAATATATCCAGACCTTACGCACAAAACCCGGCAAGTGAATGGAAATACGGGATCTGGACCAGCTAGCTCCCCCACCCCGTCCCTTTCAACAAAAAGTAGAGGTTATCCCCGCCGGCCCGTACCTTTCAGCAAAAAGTAGAGGTCATGGGGAATCGTAGGAAAGGTCTCTGCAGCGATACGATGATGCGATTGGCTAGAGCATTACGTGCACAAGTTGCATCTCTCGGGGCCTCTCGTTTTGGATCTTTTCGACGAGTCACCAAGGACTTGAATTCGTTCGATTGGTAGCCAGATAGCTGTGGAGAGTGGACCATGCGTACCTATTATTAATTGTTGCCCGCGCGGTGTCCACTTGCACACTATCACACCCGGTACTGACGTTTAATTGTATGTTAGGGAGTATATATTATTAGCTGCTATATGTTTTTTTTTGCATCATTACAAGTAAGAAGAAGTCCATACGACGCTCTGAAGTACGATGGTATAGCCACATAACCCTCTGGCTTAAAAAAAACCGGTTATTTGACACTCTGACATTGCAAAATCAGGTCACTTAACCCCAGGTGGTTTCGGAGTCGATTTGGCCACCGTGACGACTGGCGCAGCCGTTGACTCAACTTTTTTTTGCATCATGGCGACTGACGTGGCCAAGAGGTAGAGAGAGATCAAGATAGAGCAGATGAGCAAGCGCAGGGAATCTGGTAACCAACAATGACGACAACCGGCGGCTCAGGAGGCGATGGTCAAAATGGGTAAAGAGCGTCCAACTCTTCGGCGAGCGCAGAGGGCGACGACCTTCTTGAGGTAGGTGACATAGACCTGAAGTACCTAATCAGCTAGGGCGGGTAGGGGGGATGCGAATGAGGCGGAGCATGGCTGGGTGGTCCTGGATATCGACTGCAGCAGCGTGCTTCCCCCGATGGCTGCTACGGCGGTCTCGTACACTCGGATGAACTCGACGGGATCAGTGTCGCCCGCGTACTTGGTGACATGGGCACCGGATCCACTAATTCCTTCCCTGGGTGGCGGTCGGCCTCCTTTGCAACTTGCGACACATTGGCTCCTGGGTCGTCGCAGCTTTCTCCCATGACATCGAGCGAAGTGAACACCTCTCTTCGGGCTTCGGCGAGTTGTGCTCGAAGGCAGAGCGCTTCTTGAGTTTCGGGGGGCAGTGACAAGACAGCTTGAGCACGGGCCGCAACCAGCTCCGTTTGGAGGTCTTCGGTGACAGGCTCCTCCAGACACGGGGATAGTTGAGCACTTGCTCGAGCCTCCTCCAGCCGACTCCTTAGATCCTCGGAGTGTTGGGCGGCGGTTTGGTCACGGTCTTGTTTTGATTCGGGCTCTTTCGAGCTATGCACGGAGCTCGGGACCGAAAAATGCAACTCTGGACTCTCTGTGTATTCTGCACTAGTCCAGGATCAAGCTAGTGCACAGTATCAACATAGATAAATATCGATCCACACAAGACAATTCACTACAAGCAACTGACTGGGATCAAGACCCTAACGATCGACACCTTCGTAGAACTCCTCTTCAAAAGCAGGCGATGACTCCTCCACTTCTATTGATTGTTTGAAGCAAGTATGAGTACACAACCGTACTCGCAAGTCATACAACAGAATGCAATTTATAGATGATGGCTTATTCCAACGGAATGGCTTCTGTGGTTCTTTTGCAGAAATGCAATATTTGCAATTGAATACGAATAATAGATGGAAAACATAATTTAAAACAAATAAGACAATATTACTTATTCATTTGATGTCACAAAGACACATAGTCTAAACAAGTTATTCACACAGTTGCAAAGTCATCTCACACAGCTAACCCTTCCCAATTATTTTATGAAAATCTACCCCTTGTGTGAAATCCCTGAGCATGTCCATGACCGCGGACGCGGCCATTCGAATAGATTGATTTAACACTCTGCAGAGGTTGTACACTTTACCCACAAGATACAGTCAGTGTAGCTAGCACTGACCATAATAAAACCTTTCAGAAACTTCATCTCAAATATTGACACTCCCTACTACAAAACAGGCAATAGAAGACGCCGAACCGTCTGTGATAAAATTATCACCGACGGTTCTTCGTTAACCATCTGTGATGTAGACGTATCACAGACGGTTCTTTACAAGAACCGCCTGTGAAATACTACCACTATAAATTGATGCTCCCGACAGGTCCCCCTGCCCATTCCATTTGAAGCGTCGCCACCCTGCTGCTGCTGCTGCCTCCTCCCTATTGGTCATCCTGCTGTTGCTGCCTCCTCCCCCGTTGCGCCACCCTGCTGCTGCTGCCTCCTTCCATGCACATTACTGCTCATTCTGTTTTGAGCTGTCACCCCTGCTGCCTCCTCCCCCATTGCGGCACCTCTGCTGTCTCCTCCCACATTGCGCCACCTTGGAGAGAAGGGTAACGATCTGTAACCCTTTATTTTTGCTCTAGACTAATCACTAATGTGTAACGATCTGTAACCCTTTATATTTGCTCTAGACTAATCACTAATGTGTTTGGTCATTATGAAGGGTACTTGCGGTTTATTAATATAATTTAACACTAATTAATTTGTTACGTGTGTATACGTGTAGATGGACCAAAACTGGATGTACATTGAGAACCGTGTGAGTGAAGAGTATATTAATGGCGTGTTTGCTTTTAGAAGAGTCGCTGAGCGGGATATGTTGAAGAAGGGGATAAAATTTATGTAATGTCCATGCATTGATTGCGGTAATATGAAAATATTTAACAACCCGGCGTAGATCGAAGCTTACTTAATACGAAGGGGTTTCAAAAAAGGATAGACATGTTGGAGCAGTCACAGTGAAGAGCAGATTATACCGAAAGTCAGTAATGACGACATCGCCGAGGAAGACAACGATATGCAGGGTATGGAATGTGCTTTTGATGAGAATAGGTCGCATGATGACAATCTGGATCAGATGCTACGCGATACAGAAGGGAACTACGGTGAGAGAGAGTTTTATAAATTCGAGGGCTTAATGGAGAACTCGGGGAAACCTTTGTTCCCTGGCTGCAAGCCGGAATACACAAGGTTGTCAACCGTGCTTGAACTACTGAAATTGAAGGCAAGCAATGGTTGGTCCGACAAGAGTTTTACGGCGTTGATAGGTCTCTTAGCTGACATCCTTCCGAGGGAAACGTGTTGCCCAGCACGACCTACCAAGCTAAGAAGGTTATTTGTCCATTGGGAATGGAAGTAGAAAGAATACATGTATGTTCGAACGATTGTATCCTCTACTGTAAAGAGTATGCAGACATGCATGTATGTCTCGTGTGCAAAGCATCCCGATACAAGTGTAAGAATACTGCTAAGGCGAAGCAAGGACCCCCTGCTAAGATGTTGTGGTATCTGCCTGTGATCCCACGTTTGAAGTGTTTATTTGCGAACCGAAAGGAGGCAAGATTGATGCGTTGGCACTCAGGGGAGCGTAAGAAAGATGGGAAGCTCAGACACCCTGCTGATTCTGCCCAGTGGAGAAACCTCGATCGGAGCTTCGAAGAGTTCGGTGTTGAACCGAGGAACATAAGGTTAGGGTTGAGTCTGCATTTAAATGAATCATTTGGTAACATGAGCAAATGACATAGCACTGCCCGTGAATCTATGTATGTACAACCTTCCTCCTTGGGTGTGTATGAAGTGGAAATACATTTTGATGTCACTACTTATCCAAGGGCCGAAGCAACCTGGGAACGATATTGATGTGTACCTAGCACCATTGCTGGAAGATCTTGTGACACTTTGAAATGAAGGGGTACAAGTATGGGATGCGTACAAACGAGAGAACTTCACTTTACGCGCTATGTTATTCTCGCACCATCAATGATTTTCCGCCCTTGGTAACTTTGTCGGGTTCAAGATACAAAAGGAGCCAAAGCCTTCCACACCGCTTAGATGGTGCAGAGTGTATGATCAATAATTTGCGCAAAACTATGTATATGCATCACCGTAGGTTCCTTCCCAGGATTCACCCATACCGCAAGATGAAGAAACAATTCGACAGAAATAAGGAGGACGGTTCAGCTCCAAGGGCTTTTAGAGGGAAGGAGGTCTATGATATGGTTAAGGATATCGATGTTGTGCTTGGAAAGGGACGTAAATTAAAGACCCCTCAGAAAAACATCTGGAAGAAGCGATCAATTTTTTGGGACTTGCCTTATTGGGAGCACTTAGAAGTTCGCCACTGCATCGACATCATGCACGTGGAGAAAAATGGATGTGATAGCTTGATTGGTCTCTTACTGAACATTAGTGGCAAAACGAAAGACGGTGTTAACGCACAGCGCGACTTGGTTGATATGAACATAAGAACCGAGTTAGCACCAAAAGAGACCGATAAAGGACGAACGTACCTTCCCCCAGCTTGCTACACTTTGTCCAAGGCCGAGAGAAATGAACTGTGTCAAAGCTTGCATGGTGTGAAAGTTCCGTCCGGTTACTCCGCCAATATTAAGAAACTTATTTCCATGAAAGATTTGAAATTAATTGGTATGAAGTCTCATCATTGTCATGTGCTGATGACACAAATGCTTCCTTTTGCAATTAGGGGTATCTTGCCGAACAAGGTCCGAGTGGCAATCTTTAGGCTGTGTTATTTCTTTAACTCAATTGCTCAGAAGGTCATCGATCCCGAAGGACTCAACGCTCTGCAGGCCGAGGTGGTGATGACTCTATGTCATCTTGAGATGTATTTCCCTCCATCATTTTTTGATATCATGGTCCACCTCATTGTTCACCTTGTGAAAGAGATAAAGATATGCGGCCCTGTGTTCCTACGTCATATGTACCCTTTCGAGAGATACATGGGAATTCTGAAGTCCTACGTACGGAATCGATCTCGGCCGGAGGGCAGTATCATCGAAGGTTATGCAACTGAAGAGGTCATTTAGTTCTGCGCCGACTGCATGGCTCAGGTGGAACCGATAAGTGTGCCTCTATCTCGTCACGAGGGGAGACTGGAGGGTATCGGGACCATCGGAAGGAAAGCAATCACTCCCAATCTAGATACATACGTGCATGCCCATTTCACAGTCTTGCAACACATGACCCGAGTGTCCTCGTACATCGACGAGCACAAAGACATGGTACGCCAACAGAATCCAGACCGGTCGAAGGTTTGGATAATGAGAGAGCACAACCGTTGGTTCAACGAATGGTTAAAGATGCGATTCACTGGGAGGTCATCAAGTGATAAAACGCTGCTATGGTTGGCCAAAGGGCCAAAATTTACAATTGTGACATGGCAAGGATACGACATAAATGGGTACACGTTTTATACGGTAGCTAAGGATAGGAAGAGCACAGTCCAGAACAGCGGTGTCCGCATAGATGCATTTCACAAGGGGTTCAATACTGCGGGGGCACGCGGGTTGAACTCGTACTATGGGTTCTTAGAGGAGATTTGAGAGCTCGACTATGTACTTTTCAAGATCCCCCTGTTTCGATGTCATTGGGTTAAACTTCCGCAGGGCGTGAAGGTCGACAAGTACGGCGTCACTACTGTGGACCTCAAACGTGTCGGATACAAGGACGAACCATTCGTACTCGCTAAGCAAGTTGTTCAAGTTTTTTATGTAACGGACCCTGCAAATAAGAACCGCCACGTAGTTCTTCATGGGAAAAGAAGGATTGTCGAAGTTGAGAATGTTGTGGATGAGGAAGAGTACAATCAATTTGACGAGTTGCCTCCTTTCGGAGACGGCATCAGACTGGAGGAAGAACCCAGTGAGGAAGCTAGCTATATGCACGTTGATCATCATGAAGGACTATATTTCAATTAAGCATGTATTCCATTGTAATTTGATGTTAACATGGAAACGCGTCACGTGTTATGGACTTGTTCTTCCATTGTAATGTGATGTCAATGTGGAATTGTCATGTGTTATGGACTTGTCATCTCTAATGTTGATGTTAGTGCACACAAATGGGAAAATATGTTTTGTCATTTGAGCAAAGTTAAAAGTGCATTGCTTCTGTGGCCTGGCAGTCTGACCGTGCTAAATCGGTCACACTGCCATGTGTTGGTGGTCAGACCGGCCACCCTTGGCGGTGTGACCGATTTGGCGGCGGTCAGACTGGCAATTAGTTGGTGGTCCATTTGTGCACATCACAAACGGTTCTTTAATGGAACCGTCTGTGATAACTACATCACAGACGGTTCCTTTAAGTAACCGTCTGTGATGTTAGACGATATAAGTGGTCCGCTCGAATCGTTGTGCACTTGCCCTAGTTCTTAACACTTGCCCTAGTTCTTCCCAGAATCGCCCAACGCCGCCTCCACGATGAGTCACGCGCCCGATCTTCCGATAGGTTCGATTTGGTTAAATCGTGAGGACGTTGACGCTTTGAGGCTTCCGACCAACAGATCGTCACCTCGCAATTCGCTACACCCGCACGCCTGTCGTTATCGACCACGCTTGCACGTGATCGACCTTACCACGAAGGTTATTGTTCCTGCAAGCAATCGAAGCAACTCACAAGAACAAGGTAGATGCAATCTGAATTGTATTGCGGATATAGATGAAGTTTACAAGTGGGGTTCTCAAACCGATAATCGCTAAACCGCAATTGGCGTAATAATCTAAGAAAAACCCGGCTCTAAACTATGGCGACTCGATATATATAGGGAACGTGAGGAGGTCGACACGGGGTTGTGCGGCCGTGGGATGAAGCGTACACAACCTGGACTCCGACCTCGTTACATTTACAAAGTCTTATTAGTTTCCAAAACGGTGACGCAGCACCTTATGTTGCGTATTTCTGGTCGAAGATCTGGTCGTAGGACTTGTCCTAGGGTGGTCTTGAGGAGTCCATGCTATCTTTGGTCGTAGATTGTGTCCAACGAGTCTTGTGCTCGCTTTTCGGTCGTAGATTGCTCCAATCGAATCAACTAGTCGTAGGTCTTCTTGTAGTGGTCGTAGATCTTCTTGCAGTGGTCATAGACCTTCTTGAACTGGTCGTAGTCCTAGATTCCCGAGTACAAGTAAATCATCTCCATTAGGCAAAGATCATAGAGTTCTCAAATAATACACTCGACCCTAGAAACGACTTTACTCGATCGATTAAGTGACGTGCTCTAGCTCTTGTCATAGGACCGTGTAGTTCAAAGACCCAGATCTGGAGGGTCTTGTGTCGTATGCGTGTATCCGAAGGAGGGACGCCCTCATCATACTCCCTCTTGAATTGGAGTCGTCCTCGACTCAAGCTCATCTTCTTCTCCCACGATGGTTTCAAATCAAATGTTAAATGTGGGGCTAACGCCAAAATCTGCGGGTAATTCTAATTGATATGCATTATCATTTATCTTCTTAATTATCTTAAACGGTCCTTCAGCTCTAGGCATCAACTTTGATTTTCTTAATTCAAAACCTATCCTTTCTCAAATGAACCCAAACTAAATCTCCGGTTCAAATTTTACAACTTTCCTACCTTTACTTCCAAAGAACCTTATACCTTTCGGTCATATGCTCTATATTCTCTTTAGTGGTTTCATGCAACTTGAGAATAAATGCAAGACGCTTCTTAGCATCTAGATTAATTTTTTCAGAGGTCGGTAAAGGTAGTAAATCAATAGGAGCACGGGGGTTAAAACCATACACTACCTGAAATGGACTTACCTTGGTGGTGGAGTGTACTGACCTATTGTAAGCAAACTCAACATGCGGTAAACACTCTTCCCACATCTTCAAGTTTTTCTTTAAAACAGCCCGCAACATGGTGGATAACGTGCGGTTGACAACCTCCGTTTGTCCATCAGTTTGGGGATGGTATGTAGTAGAGAACAGCAGCTTTGTCCCTAATTTATTCCAAAGTGATCTCCAAAAGTGGCTCAAAAACTTCGCATCACGATCCGAGACAATAGTATTGGGCACTCCATGTAAGCGAATGATTTCCCCGAAAAAACAGATCAGCTATGTTTGTAGCATCATCGCTTAGACAAGATATAAAATGTGCCATTTTAGAAAATCGATCCACTACTACAAATATATTGTCTCTCCCCCTCTTTGTCCTAGGCAATCCTAAAACAAAATCCATAGAAATATCCTCCCAAGGGGCGCTAGGAATAGGAAGAGGCATATAAAGTCCATGTGGAAGGAGACGGGGCTTAGCTTTGTTGCATGTAGTGCAGCGAGCTACGTAGCGCTCGACATCACGCCTCATCTTTGGCCAAAAGAAGTGGGTGGTCAGACATCTTCTGTCTTCTTTGCTCCAAAATGCGCCATCAATCCTCCTCCATGTGCCTCTGAACAACAAAAGACTAACAGAGCTAGTAAACGCATAGCTTGTTAGCACGATAGGCCAAACCATCATTCAAAGACATAGTTATTCCATGTCTTCCTCCTTTACAATGTTCAAGCACTTCCTTAAAGTCCAAATCGGTGACATATAAACTCTTGATGGCCTCCAAACCAAAAATCTTATGGTCATGTTGAGATAACATGGTATAACGTCTAGAGCGCATCAAGAATCACATTATCCTTACCTTTCTTATGCTTTATAACATATGGGAATGACTCAATAAATTCTACCCAGTTAGCATGTCATTTATTCAGTTTAGCTTGACTTCTAATATGTTTTAGCGATTCATGATCCGAATGTATAACAAATTCTTTGGGCCATAGATAATGCTGCCAAGTTTGAAGCACTCGAACTAAAGCATACAATTCCTTATCATAGGTGGAATAATTCAAACTAGGCCCATTTAGTTTTTTGCTGAAATATGCAACTGGTTTACCTTCTTGAATCAATACACCACCTATCCCAATCCCACTGGCATCACATTCAATTTCAAAAGTCTTACCAAAATCAGGGAGTTGGAGTAGGGGTGCTTGGGTGAGCTTCTCTTTCAACAAGTTGAATGCCTTCTCTTGTGCAGGTCCCCATTGGAAAGGCACTCCTTTCTTTGTCAATTCATTCAATGGTGCGGCAATGGTGCTGAAATCCCGCACAAAGCGCCGATAGAATCCAAAGAAGGCCATGGAAGCTCCGCACTTGTAACACAAGAGTAGCGTCGGCCGACTTTGGATGGCTACAATCTTTGTCTCATCCACCTCAATGCCCTGTGGTGTCACAACATAACCAAGAAATGCAACTCGATTGGTGCAAAAGGTGCACTTCTCGAGGTTACCAAACAAACATGCGTTTCTCAAAGTATTAAAAACAGCACGTATATGATTTAAGTGTTGCTCATGTGACTTGCTATAAATCAAGATATCATCAAAGTAAACCACCACAAATTTTCCAATGAAAGGACGTAAAACCTCGTTCATCAAACGCATAAAAGTACTAGGTGCATTAGTTAGACCGAAAGGCATCACTAACCACTCATATAATCCGAACTTAGTTTTAAAAGCAGTTTTCCATTCATCTCCTAATTTCATTCTGTTGGACCGAAAAGGCGACTAGAGGGGGGGGGGTGAATAGGAGCACGCTCACTTTTTCACAAAATATGAATTCAACACAATTTCACTCCAATAGCTATGATGAAGCTATGAAGATCAATATATCAAGACAAATGGAAGACTAGTATTGAATCCAATTAAACCCTAAGCAATGCGACAAAAATCGGCAAGAATCAAATCTTAAGAGGTGGCCGGTCGACCGCATTATACGGGCGGTCCGACCGCACCAAAATCGGTCGACCTCGGTGTGGGGCGGTCGGACCGGCAAAATCGGTCGACCTCTGATGTGGGGCGGTCCGACCGGCAGGCTCCAGAACAGTAAAAACAGCCCGATGACGAAGTTGCAATTAGGTCTAACTTTTGATTCTCAACTCCAAACTTCACGAAACTTTGCACACACCTTCTCTATGATATTAAGGACCTATTCCAATCAACAATTATGATAAATCTTGGACGAACAAATATCTTTTACGATCTGATTGAAGAAGGGTGCAAACCGCAAAAGTGAAAACTAGATCCAATCGCTTGCTTGTGGGTGATTGATGATCAAATTGATCCTAGATGGGTTCCCACACATCACAGCAAGCTAATCCACGTGAAGGAATCAATCAAAACTCGTGGATCAAAGAAAGCCCTAAAATCACGAAATTGAAAGCAAGAACGAAAGAGACTTATCTCAAGCAAACCTTGCATTGATTAAGAACGTGATCGTCATTGGATTACACCCACGCCATCATGGATCGCTGGTCAATCCAAGATCACGAAATTCTCCTCAAACCATAAAGAGCCCTAGCCTCCACCTCAACTCCCTAAGCCAATTAGGGTTTTGCAACAAAAGAGGCGAGAGAGAAAAGAGCTTGGTGGTGCAACCACCACCTCCCTATTTATAGTGGAGGCCTAGACTCCTAGGGTTTGACTCCATTGGGCCCCGTTAAGGCCCACTAACAAACGGGTCACACACGCACGCTCGCAAAGCGCCGTCTTTAACCTTTTGACCTAAACCGCTTCACCATGCGCCATGGATTTGCCAATAGGTCACCCTTGTCCATCTTGTGTCACGCTTGAGTCGTTGACCTCACCCGCATCGCCAATCGCTCGACCTCAACTCTCCAAGTCTAGTCCCGATCTTCCTCGCCGCTGACCGTCGTTGACCACCAAGCAACCCGCACAACCACGGATAAGAAAACACGATTCGGAACAAGTTCTTCACAACTTGACCCATGTTAGTCAAAACATGCATCATGCAAATCATATGCCATGAAACCAATGACTTTGACCTAACAAAACAACATCGCCAACGGTTGGCCGACGTTCAGTAGTTACGGTCCGACCGCTCCAGTGAGCGGTCGATCGCTTCTTGGCCGGTCGGACCGCTCCTCGTGAGCGGTCGGACCGCCTTGGGACTTAGCCAAATTCAAGCCACGAAATTCAAACCTTCTGGAAAATACAAACGAATAGAACTTCTTAATGGAGTCTCCAAAAATTATGAGACCAAGTGCATTGGGATCCCCTCACTTGCCTACAACACCTATTTTTGGCTCAGCTCATTTTGACCACTTTGGTCACCGCCGTCCGACCGCCCCATATGGGCGGTCCGACCGATTTGGGACCGGTCGGATCGCAGTAAGGACCGGTCGGACCGCCCAAAGAAGCTCGACACTTTGTCGAAAACGCGTGAAACGACAAACCGTAAACGCCATTGCCAATTGTCACATCATCCTAAGATCTGGAACATATCCCCATGAAATCCACAATCTCCCCCTTGATGAACACATTGGCAATTATCCAGAAAATGTAAGGAAGAGGTTTGAAAACGAGTTTACTCGCAGTTTTCGCACAAAGGCACAACTTGGTCCATAAGCAAGAAAAAGCAATGAAAATGACCAAGCTTGCATCAGAATAGTATAGGCATGTGAGACAAGACAAAAGAAAGCATAAAAACTTTGATTTCCAGAAAAGGGTCAAAATTCTCACATGAGGTCCATATGAAAGAACAATTTTTCAATTGACCTATGATCATTGTGAGGATAAAAGAATGCAATTCAAGTTCAGAATATTCAATAAAACAATAAGAATGCAACTCAAGAACTCCCCCTCACTATGATCCTCGATTTTCAAAAACTTTTAACTTTTCAGTTACTCTCCCTTTGTTTAATCTTCTCCCCCAACAAAGAAATATCTTCTCATTAACACATCTTCTCCAAATAAATATCTTCTCATTAATTAACACATCTTCTCCCCCTTTGACAATGGATTCATCAAGGAATCACGCCTTCCTCTCATCCAGAGATAACCAATAGATGATAAAGAAAGAAGCAGAAATAAAAGAAGCATAAACAGGAGTATGCATGAAGTGCAATGGAGTGGCTTCATTTTTTGAATTTTTCAATTTTTGATTACAAGAAGCTTTGGAGATTACCCAAAAGAACAATGTAGTTTCTCTAATATTGCACAAACAGCATATCAAGCCTGACAACGCTAGCAAGATCATGGTAAGACATATATATCAAAGCTAAGCACAAAGGCTCAAAAGTAAAGCAGTAGATTTGATCAATTTAAGCAATGCTTCAAATTCAGCAAGTTCATCAACAGGGATCCTAAAGTGAAATTGGCCATGTCAAACTGTCAAAGTGAGATCAAAAATCTAACAAAGACCACAGTAAGAGTCAATCAAGTCCCGTATTGAATCATTTTGCTCAATATTTTGTAAACGCCCATTTGTCAACATTTTTCTCATTTGCATTGAATATTGAAGTTGACTAATGATCTAACTTAGTGACAAGATCTGGACTAGGAGCCATCCACAAACTCATCCTAAGCTTGACCAAAAGTTGATTAAAGGTATATCTTAGTAAAGAAGATCCCGGACTAGGAGCCATCCACAAACTCTTTCTAAGCTTCTACAAGGCGACAAATCTTGAGGTTCATGTCATTTCGACAAGCGGTCCCCATGAGATCGTTCGTTCATCAAACTATCTCCAAGTTCATGTCATTTGACAAGCGGCCTCGTAAGAATAGTTTGGCACAATTTAAGCATAAGACAATCTTAATTTTCATTTTCACAAGAGCAGTTTTAGAATCTCAAGAACACAAAAGCTCAAGTAATGGTCAATTTTAGATCAAAAGCTAACAAAGCAATTACGACAGGCCAATGTCACAAGAGGAGCACTAATTGCGCAACTCGCTAAAACATCCACAAATTGCAATTTCTTAGTTTGAGTTGTTTAAAAATTCTAGCTCATATAGCAAAGACTTAGCTACACATGTAAAAGCATGATAGTTCTAGCAAGTAAAAGAACTAGACATGACATTGAGCAAGAATTGAAATACAAAAGCTCTAAAGGGTAATAGGCAAAGCTTCATCAATTTTAAAAGATAAGCGAGAAAGACTTATATTACAATGCATCTTTTGGATTTTTCATACCACTTGTTGGATTTTTCATATGAATGCAATATGACACAATGAGATGCAATTAAAAGCCTAAAACCTAAAGAGTTCAAAAAGATCACTAAGTTCGGAAAAGAACAATAAAAGATCAAAAGAACAAGGAAAGATCGAAAAGATCAAACTCCCCTCAAACCAACCCATAAGGATAAATAACCCTAACTCGCTTCTCAAGGTGGCAAACCTAGTTGGGTCTAAAGATTTGGTGAGGATAAAAACAAGATACAAGAGACGAATCTAGTGGGTGACAAGCGCTGAGGTACTCTTCCTATCTAGCCGACACCGCACAATTAGGATAAGAAAAACCCCGAATGGACAAGGATAAAGAACAGAATATCAAATGCCATACAAAGAGAGTAGAGTGTAAGTACTGAATAAGAGCTTAACGGCTGGCGATGGGAAGTTCTCGGAGATGCTTGAAACCCGTCGATCCGCGTGAAGGAGGTGAACCATCTTGAGTCTCCGGCAATATGACGTGAACAAATGGAGTTGACAAAGCACGTGTCCTTCCTCTTTCCGCGGCAATCACGAAAAATCAAGGCGCGGAAGAACGATGTGTCTCGACATCAAGTTAGTTAAACAAGACTTGGGAACCCAAGATCGAGACACACGTCTGCGAGTAGTATGCAAAGCGAAGTGTTATCCTTGATTTCATCTAAAATTCGTTATGAGCAATGTTTGAGTTAACATGGGAATTAAATCGTCGGCGGTCCGACGTTGTCTTGCAGTCGGGCCGATCGGCGACCATATCGGTCGACCGGTGAGCACCAGTGATCGACCGCAAATCAAGAACATGAGAATTAGGATATGTAGAAACATAATGATTAGCATGTGAGAAAAATCCTAATCCGAGTTTATTCCTTTCGGTGTTACCATGTCTCATAATAGCTCTAGGTTGCATGAATGAAATTCTATCAAGATTTTTCCTATCATTTTTCAACCTACGTGAGTAATTCAATCAAATGCCCACTTTTCTTGCAATAAGTGCAATGGTACTTGGTACCACTAGAAGAAGCACCATTTGAATTGATACAAGGTTGGGCAAAACTGCAGATTTAAAAGATGTTTTTATGGGTTGAGTTTTGAATTCAATTAAACCTTTTTCCAAGACTTGAATGACTTTTGGGTTTGAATTGTCTTGAAAAGAATTGAATCCTAAACCTTCCTTCTTATAAGGAGTTTTAGACTTGTCAAGAATCATGTTTAATTGTTTCTTACCTTTAGAAAATTTCTCTAATGTATCATGAAGGTAAGCATTTTCTTTTCTCAAGTTAACACAAGCATGACAAGTTTTATCCATTGATTTCTCCTTATACAAAGCAATTTCAAGCTTAAGAGCGGAACATGAAGCACAAATAGTATTTTCAATATTGTCCTTAAGTTTAGCATATTTGACTCTAGCGACTTCTAAGATATCTTTGATTTCACGTTCTTTTCTAAGCATGAAGTGCAAGGGCTAGAATCAATCACATCGAAGCAATCAACTTGCTAGACTCTAAGCATTTTTCACAAGGAGCAGATTTAATTTCAATTAGCTCGGTTCTAGCATTTTCAAGTTGTTGTAAAGCAATATTGTGAGCGATTGCGCTTAGCCAATTTCGAGTGCATATCATGACAAGATAAACATTCATCGAGTTCAAGAGTCTTAACATTTGCAAGTTCTAGTTTTAGTTTACCAATTTTTGACTCTAGTTTCTTATTTTTAGTCATGACAAATTCTAGCGCTTCATCTTGACTAAGCACTTGCTCAACTATAGAATTATATTTAGCGTAAAGCTCATCATAAGAAAAAGATACCTCATCATTATCAATGTCGCTTGTCACCATGAAGCACATGTCAAGAAAGTCTTTGGCCTTCCCTTTCTTTTCCTCTTCGCTCCCGAGTCCACATCACTAATGGATTGCTCTCCAAAAGCGGCAAGGACCCGGTGAGCGGCCTTTATGAGCTTGACAAAGATCATACTCGAGTTGTTATCATGAGGCTTCTTCCAAGTCGTCTTCTCCTCCCTGTGCTTACCCTTACCTTTTAGCTTGGGGCAATTTGCGGATGTGGTAAAGCTCTCCACACTCATAGCAAGTAACAGACCACCTCTCTTTTATTTCTCACATTGTTGTAAGCCCGTGTGAATTTTTTAGCTAAAAGGGCTAACTCGTCTCAGAATATTTTCAAGCTCCTCCTCGTAAATCGCAGATAAGCAAGCAAATGAAAATCCGTAAGAAGATTCAAAAGAGTCATCAAAAGCCTTTTGTGAGGATCGCTACCAAAGCTAAATTATCTTTCTTGGGATGATCAACTCTTTTAATTTCATGAGTCTTGAGTTTACTATAAAGCAATTCTAAAGTAAGACTCGAAAGATCAACATTCTCTTCTATAGCAAGAGCCTTCATCTCCCACTCCTTGGTGTTGATTGCAACCAAGAGGTGGGTGGCATTTTCAGATTGAGAATATTCAATATCAATGACTTTCATTTGATTAATCACTTTATTAAAACGATCGAAAATGTCATCGATGCTCTCTCCAGACGATCTCAAATTTGTTATAATCACGCTTATAGATTGTTTGGCGACTTTCTTAATTTGGGACGAACCTCATGATATGTTTCGAGAGTGCTCCAAATCTCGTCTTGCAATCATAAAATTGCAAATCCTATCATATTCTTGTCTACCAAGCGCACCATATAAAAGATTCTTGGCCTTGTTGTTGTTAGCCAAAAGAACCACGTAAGCGGGAGTTTCAACCTCGGGAATAATGAGCGGGATCGAACAACGTCCCATATAGCTTGTCCTCGCTCTCAAGGAATACTCGCATACGATTCTTCCAATAGGCATAGTCTTGTCCATTGAACATATGCGGTTTTGTAGTGAATCTATCCATCGCCAAAGTTCGGTGACCGGTTAAGATCAAGAGTGAACTAACCGGGCTCTGATACCACTTGTTGGACCGAAAAGGCGACTAGAGGGGGGGTGAATAGGAGCACGCTCACTTTTTCACAAAATATGAATTCAACACAATTTCACTCCAATAGCTATGATGAAGCTATGAAGATCAATATATCAAGACAAATGAAGACTAGTATTGAATCCAATTAAACCCTAAGCAATGCGACAAAAATCAAGAAGAATCAAATCTTAACAGAGGTCGGTCGGCCCGATCACGTTATACTGCGGGCGGTCCGACCGGCACCAAAATCGGTCGACCTACGGTGTGGGCGGTCGGATCGCAAAGAAAATCGGTCGACCTCGATGTGGGGCGGTCCGACCGCAGAGCTCGAGCAAGAAAAAAACAGCCCGATGACGAAGTTGCAATTAGGTCTAACTTTTGATTCTCAACTCCAAACTTCACGAAACTATTCACCCCCCCCCTCTAGTCGCCTTTTCGGTCCAACAGAATGAAATGACCAGCAAAACAAGATTTGTCAGAGCTCAAAGTTTCACAGTGCTCTCACAAGATTTTCCATCTCTGTAATCCCCTGCATGTTTTTCTTAACCTTTGGATTGCCACGTGTGACATTGGAGTTCGTTGGCGTTACTAAATTTTTTATTGATATTATCCCATCTGTCTTTGTAGTTTCAGACTAGTGTCTCTTTAAGCTATTTGACGAATGTGTCTTTACCTGGGTTTTACCCCCTCATAAAAAGGTATACGAGTTTAGACACCGGCTGCTTTTATCATTTTATGCTGTGCTGTGCCGTTACATCCCTGTATGTGTGTTTGTTAGTTTCCAATATTTCCTTCTCCTTTGCAGTTTTTTGTGCAATTTCATATATTTTATTTACAACACATCATATATTTAGGTTCAATGGGTAACTTCTATTTGATTATGTAATCATTGCGTATGTAACTTATATAGATAGCAAGTAAGTGAGATGGTAGAGGCACCGTCTTCGCCGCCGTCAGCGACGTCGCCAAATGCGTCTGGATCTCCGATCAAGGTGGTACGCAGGCGAGATGGCAGAGGAATCTCCGAATTTCCCTCGGGCCGCATGACGATCACAGAGGTCAGTGACGTCAGGATCCCGCTGAGTCCCAAGAAAGCAGCTGCGAGATTCCAGACCGTCTGCGGGGTACTTGCAAGGGAACGGGTCCCCATCACCACCACAACCTCGAAGTCTCGGACGGATGTACAGAGACCGGTTGTGGATGAACTTTCGCCTCGCTCACTTTCCCCGGCGCGACCGCACGCGTGTGCGATGGCACGCGCTACTCGTGATGTGCCACATGTGGAGGAGCTTCAAGAGCCTGCTTGTCACGCATTACGTGAACACGGGTCGGACGCCCTTCACGACGTATCATTTCTTGTCGCGAGATACTTGGGACGCCTTCCTGCAGATGAAGACGACGGCCGAATTTCAGGAGTAAAGTGTGGCGCACAGAGCTCTCCAGGCACAAAACTCTCACCCCCACAGACTCGGCACCGCTGGGTACGCGGGTAAAGCCATGCAGTGAGCGGCGGAGGACAAGACTGCTGCCCGACCGTTTGCTGAGATCTCAGACGAGCACACTTGAGCCTGGTTAAGAGCGAGGGCATCAGCCACGTCTTCGGGCAGCATCTCTTTCACAAACCCGGCAAACGAGGCAGTGTCTCAACGCCTGGTAAATTTGTCGAACCACTTAATTGTTAATAAGTTCATAACTTAATGGTGTCTACAATAACATGATGTCCTCTTACAGGAAGCATTAACTTCCGCATCTTCCCAAGGTTCCTTCGAAGTAGACATGGAGAAGGATGT
The DNA here is from genome assembly GCA_036346395.1 of Hsuehochloa calcarea. Lineage (NCBI taxonomy): Eukaryota > Viridiplantae > Streptophyta > Magnoliopsida > Poales > Poaceae > Hsuehochloa > Hsuehochloa calcarea. The sequence goes on along the minus strand of CM070610.1, from coordinate 44,638,405 downwards.
ACTATCTACGACCCTGGGAAACAAGGAGCACCCGGGTCGCACACGAGGTGTTGGGTTTACGTACCTTGGAGGGATGGATTCTGTAGGACCGGAAAGGCGACTAGGGGGGGTGAATAGGCGCTTTCAAAACTTTCTCGCCTAAATCAAAACCAACACGAACTTTACTCCTTTAGCTATGAAAGCTAAGAAGTTCAGTGAGCACACAACGGAAGCCTTGTGTTGGATTTGATAAACCCCTTAAGCATACGACACAAAAGGAGAAAAGAACTCAATGTTCTTCACTGGGCACGGGCGGTCTGACCGGCTACCACGGGCGGTCGGACCGACGGTCAACCAATGTCCGACCGGCAACTAACCAATGATCGGACGGTGGGTGGATGTTCGACCCGCAAACCAATGGTCTGAATACACGGCGGTCGAACCGCCGTTGAAAGGCTTTCGGACGGTAGAGTCCAAGATCAAAAACTCCACCCAAATCCAAAACGAAATTTGATCCAACTTTTGATTCAACCAATAAAACTTGACCAAATTTCTAGCACACCTCCCTAATGATATTAGAGACCTATTTCTAGCGACGATCCGTCAGATCCACTCCGCAGAATCGATCTCTCGAGATTTTAACAAAGAAGTGCTCAAACCCTAGAAATGAGAAAAACTTGATTCAAGACTTGCTTGTGGGGGTTTGATGATCTAGATGACTCTAGGAGTTATCCCACACATCAAAGTAAGATAAAGTAGGCCGAGAGACCAAGCATGAACCTTTGAATCAAGGAAGCACCAAAAACATCCAAAAGAGAGAAGAACACAAAGGGAGCAAATGATCTTTCAATTAAGCATCACAAGATTGTTCATTCACAATAGATGCTTACAAAGCCTCTCCACCAAGGAGGGCAAGAGCTCAACAAGGAGCACACTCCAAACCCTAGTTCTCCTCTCCTCTCCTCCAAACCCTAGAAAAAGAAAGAAGGGGGCTAAATGAATGCTTGCTTAGGTTTTCCACCTCTCCCCTTCCTATTTATACTAGAGAGCTAGGGTTTCCCTTTTTTGGTCTCTTACACATGGGACCCACACACAAATAACTCTTGAAGCAATCGCCGCTTCACCACGTGTAGGTTGATCACGGTTCTCATCGACGCCAAGCCTCTCTTGTCCGAATCCCATCGGAAACTCCCAGAGACTCGCACCGATATCGCGCTACCGATCCAACCAAATTGCTCGAACCACCTGCTCGATCCATCTTGTCCATTCTCGCACCATGCTTGAGTCACACGACTCACCCGATCCCCGATCGCTCGACCTCGCTCTCCAAGCGTAGTCCCGATCCACTCACCGCTGACGCCGTTGACTCGCAAGCCACCGCACAAAGAATAGACAAACAAACCGCTTCCGGAACAAGTTATTCACAACTTGACCCACGTTAGTTCCGCAATGCAATATACAACAATAAAGCATTGATAACCATAACACAAACACATTGAAACCACATCAATGCAAACTTGGCTCACCTCCAGCCATTGCCGGCCCGATCGCCCCACGTGGCCGGTCCGACCGATTCATCGGCCGGACCGCTCCCACAACGGCGGTCGGACGGTCCAAAGGACTTAGCCAAAATTCTAGCTTGAAAATCCAAACCTTTCGAATTTTCAACTCAATAGAACTTTTGACCGGAGCTCCAAAATGATGAAACCACATCCAGAGACTCCTCACTTGCCTACACAACCTATTTTTGGCCCACTCAAAAACCCAAATTTGTTTTAGCGGTCGGACCGCCAACATGGCGGTCGGACGCTCCATCGGCGGATCGACCGCCCAAGACAACCGGTCAGACCTTTGTGGGCTCGACAAATTTTGGAGCAAACCCGAAAACGCGAGATTTTGCAAACCAACAACGCCATTGCCAATTGACTCATCATCCTGAGATGATGCACATATCCTCACGATATCCACAATCTCCCCCTTGATGAACACATTGGCAATTTTCAAGAAAATGTGGTTTTTCAAGATGAAAAGTAAAACTTCATTTGTTTTAGATAAAGGCACAACTTGGTCCATAAGCAACAAAAAGCCTAGGAACCGACCAAGCTGGCTTCAGAATAGTGTAAGCAAGTGAGATAAGGCATTGAAAGCACAAAAGGATTCAAATTCCAGAAAGTAGCCAAAAATCTCACTTAGGTCCAAATGAAGGACACATTGTTCTATTTGACCTTTGATCATTGTGAGTATTCTTCAATTGCAAATCAAATAAGATAAGACAATGAAACCCAGAAACTCAACTCACCATGATCACAAATTTTCAAAAGGTTCACACAAATTTTTTTTTATATTATATGTGTGTTCTTTATGTATGAAACCAAAAGCTACAACAGCATTTTCTTCACAATCTTTCTCCCCCTTTGACAATGAATTCATCAAGATGCATGAAAAAGAAAGAGCATGAAGGAATGACTTTATTTTTGATCTTAGTAAAAAGGAGCCATGACCATTATACATGAAGACAGTACAAGTATTATACCAAGCCATATAAAGAGTAGACGCTATATTCAATCATGGCAAAACGTAATCGCAAAGCTAAAACCAAGATAGCAAAGAACTGAGATTAATGTAATTAAAATCATGAGAGGTTGCTCAAAATCATAGATTCACTCAAAGCAACCAAACATGAGTCAAGCCATGTCTATAAGTAAAAAGAGACTCAAAACAAGAATTGAGGCATTTTGAGCATTAAGAAAATTCTTTTGAAGCAAAGCTCAAGCACTTAGCCCTTTTTAGGCAATTTTTCTTTTTCTTTCTCTTCCTTTTTTTTTGCTGTGCTAGATCTCAAGCCTTGCCGCGACCATCTCAAGCGATAAGCTTAAAAGAATGATCTAGGTCATCCAAAACTCCCCCTGAGTTCATGCCTAGTGCAATGGCAAGCCGTCTCATGAGAAAGGATTGGTGAGATCAGTTTTTTCGCACAGAGATTTTTTTCTTTTGCTTGACTTAAGAAGATAAAAAGCTCATTTTTCATCTCAAAATAAGTTCAAGACTCAATTCAACTTGTAAGACATGGCGAGAATCATAAGCGGATCACTAGAGCAAAACTAGTCACAAGATCCAACAAGACATGATTTGATTCAGATTTCTCAAAGATATAAAGCTAGCAAGGCAAAAGCTAAGCCAAACACGAAGAGCCATAAAAGAGGTCTAGCAGACTATCACTCGATATGACAAGGTATAAAATATGAAAACAAGTCATACAGGAATAATAATCAAAGCTCCATTAGTTTTAATATACAATGCAAGACAAATGAAATGAAACATGCATTATAATACAATGAATGCAAAAAGAGCCACTTCCCCCTCAAAACAGCCCAATAGGACTAATAACCCCTAACTCTCCCATAAGCAAAGAAACGAGAAGAATCAAGAGCCTTAGTGAAAATATATGCAAGCTGTTGCTCAGACTCTACAAAATGAAGCACAACATCACCTTTCTCAACATGGTCTCTCTAAAATGAAATCGAATATCAATGTGTTTAGTCCTCGAATGTTGCAATGGGTTTTGGCAATATTAATTGCGTAGTGTTGTCACGTAAAAGAGGAACACTTCCCAAAGATAACCCATAGTCCATGGCGTGGATAAAATCCAGAGAACACGAGAGCGACCACTTGCGGCAGCCTACATACTCGGCCTCACCAGATCAGGCAATGTAAGACTATTTTCTAGAAGACCAAGAAACAAGAGATGTGCCCAAGAAATGACAAGTGCCAGAAGTACTCTTCCTATCCACTCTACACCCGGCGAAATCAGCATCCGAAAATGCTCGAATTGAAAGAGCCGAAGAGGAAGAATACAGAGTCCAAAATCAAGCGTATCTTGAAGGTACCGAATATGCGCGCATCGCTTGACGATGAGAAGCACGAGGAAGCTCGAAGCGAGCGCACGGACATACGGCGAATTGTATGTCCGGCCTCGACGCCGTAAGATAGAGGAGGGAGCCAATCATACTGCGATACTCCTTCTGATCCACTGACTCTCCATCCTCATCAGGGTCCAGCACGGTGGTTGTTGCAATGGGAGTAGACATTGGCCTATCGCTTCCCATATTGAAGCGCCAAGAAGGTCCTTAGTATACTTACTCGTGAACGAAGGTGCCTTCTTTCGCTTGCTTGATTTGAAGACCAAGGAAGAATGTCGGCTCTCCCATCATGCTCATCTCAAATTCACCGCTCATAGAATCAAAATCTAGACACCAAAGCATGAGAGGAACCACCAAAATAATATCATCCACATATATTTGAACCAACAAGAAATCACCGCCATGCTCGAGAGTGAACAAGGTTTTATCAACCATTCCCATTTTGAAATCATTTTCAAGCAAGAAACTCTTAAGTCACATACCAAGCTCTAGGAGCTTGTTTCAATCCATACAGGCTTTAGAGAGTTTAAAAACATGATTTGGGAATTTTGATTTTCAAAACCTGGAGGTTGCTTAACAAAGACCTCTTCTTCTATGAAGCCATTCAAGAAAGCACTTTTAACATCCATTTGAAAAAGCTTGAAACCCTTGGATGTTGCAAATGCTAAAAGAATGCGAATGGCTTCCAATCTAGCTAATGGAGCAAAGGTCTCCTCAAAGTCTAAGCCCTCTACTGAATAACCTTGAGCAACAAGTCTAGCCTTATTGCGAACAACCAAACCATCCTCACTTTGCTTATTTTTAAAACCCATTTTGTTCCAATAACATGAGAATCGGAAGGTCGCTCAACTAAAAACGGACTTTGTTTCTCTCAAATTTTCAAGCTCTTCATGCATGGCATTGACCCAAGAGGCATCGATAAAGCATGGGTGATATCTCGGGGTTCAAAAGAAGCGACAAAAGCGTAATGTGCATGGGATTCAGAGAATAAACCCGAGCGAGTGACTCGCTCTTGAAGATCCCCAATCATCTGCTCAGAGGATGTTGTCGCCGAATGCGAAGAGGTGCTCTGGTGCGTATGGCCTCTACCCCATGAGTTGTGGAGGTAGGAACAGAGCCACTCACATCGTCGGTGGGGATAGGAGGAGGTCGCTCACCGACATCAAGTAGTAGTAGCAGCTCTCCACCCTCTCGAGGTAGCGGAGGATGGTTTGGATCTTCATCCTCGTAATCATCATCGATTTAAGATGCTTTCTTGAGTTTCGTAAATCTGTACCTAAAGCATCGGGTCTAGTACTGTGACTAGCCTCATCAAAAGTGACTTCGCAAGTCTCAACAATTTTGTTAGTATCAACATTAAAAACACGATAGCCACGAGAATGAGCGGGATATCCAAGAAATATGCCATCAAAACATCTAGACTCAAATTTATCAAGATTGCCATGTTTAAGAATGAAGCACTTGCAACCAAAAATCTTGAAATGAGACACTTTGGGAGAATGACCAAATCTAAGCTCATAAGAAGTCTTCCCAACCACAGATCTCAAGAAAACCCTATTGAGATATAACAAGCAAGAGAGATCGCCTCACCAAAATCTCCTAGGAGTAGAATGCTCATCTAGCATGGTCCGAGCCATCTCTACAAGGGTTCTGTTCTTCCTTTCTACAACACCATTCTCACGAGGAACTCTAGGAGAAGAAAACGATGCTCAATTCCCTATCACAGAAGGTAGAAAAGAAGAATTCTTGAACTCATCCCATTATCACTCCTAATGGCTCTCAAAGCTCTGTATATCAACAAAGAATTCTAAGAACCAAATCTTTAAAGAATCCAAATGCTTCGTCCTTAGAAGCAAGAAAATAAACCCATGAATATCCGGAGTAATCATCCACAACCACCAAAGACAAACCATTTCCCACCGGTGATGAACTCTAGAAGGACCAATCAGATCTAAGTGAAGAAGTCATCCGGTCCATCACCATTACCAAAGTAAGAGGTGGGTGGGAAGCAGACACCATCTTACCATGTCTCTGAGGTGAGCACACAAGATCTCTCGACAAATTTTCACCTAGGCAAACCTCTAATCAAGTCCTTGCAATCGACTCTAGACAAATGATCAAAACCTATATGCCCAAGTCTACGATGCCACAAAACAAGGTCATGAGAATCAGAGGCTACTAGACACCTAGGACTGGAAACAGAGGAAATATCAAATTTGCACGAAGATCTTCTCAAACTGAGATCTCAAAACAAGCTCACCCGAGGAATCTAGAACTCTACACTCACCTCTCTTAAACCTCACTTCTAGACCTCATCAAGCGGTGAGAAGCAGATAGAAGATTATACCTCGACTTACTTACCAAAGCGACGCCTTTTAGCATAAACTTGTCGTTGACGCAAGACAAGGCCCTTTGCATCCACGGTCCCAGAGAAGCATCCCCAAATGTAATCAATTCATTGCCGGATGCACGTGTGAGGGAGGAGAACCATCTAGAATCTCCGGTCATATGTCGAGAACACCCGGAGTCAACAAGCCATATGTCCTCCTTCCTCGCACGACGGACCTAAAAAGCACCATCAAAACACATCCGTGCCTCAAGATCTTGGGGTTAATGATAAATGAACGAGGAATCCAAAGATCGAGAAGCACGATGTCCGGGAGCAGCAGAGAAATAGTCAAACATGATCAGAATAAAATCATAAGAATGCACATGAGAACCACCTAGACCTCTCCGAAACGATCTACCAAAAGATCGATACTCCCCCTGTCTAGGTGCTACCCGGTGTCTCTCCTCACGATGTCCTAATCCAACATGCTGCCTAGACCCACCAAAAGAGTCTACAAAGTTCTCCACAAATCTAGGCCTATGTGTGGTGCGATAAACAGGCTGCCTAGCTCTAGAGACTACATCCGAGAAGGGACTCTCTAATGGATCTTAGGACGCCATCCTCTCTTTTCTCTCAAGTTTTGCTCTCGAAGCAGTAACTCAACAAGATGGCCTTCTTTCTTGCGAAGGTGCAATGGTATCGACCTTTGAGGGTCTCATGAATGAGTGAAAGCACCTTTCTTGCCGTAAAGAGTTTGAGCAAAACCACCGGATTTGAAAACAACCCCTGATGGCTTAGGAGGTTCTAGCTCAAACAAACCATTCTTCACAACTCTAGCAATCTTAGGTGGGTTTTTCTTGGAATGCTCTAGGGGTTGAAACCTAGACCACTATTTTTCACGCCACCTTGGATTGATCAAGAATCATGTTGAGTTTCTTTTTCCCACTTGAAAACTTCTCAAGAGTCACCTTGAGGTAATCATTCTCTTTCATTAACTCCTCACATCTAGTGCACTTGCTAGACTTGATTACCTCATTGCGCTTACTCTTAAGAAGGGCCACTTCCACTTTGAAGGCCTCACAAGACACACAATAGGATTCTCAATCCTATTCAATCGCTTCCTTAAACTTGACTCTAAAAGCCTCTTGTATCCGCTAACCATGGTTTCAACTTCAAAGATTCAAAACACAAGAGTTAGAATCAATAACCTTTTAGAAGCAATAAAATACATGGATCTTTCAATTTTAGCCTTTTCTTCCGTGGTCTTGTTTAAGGCTTCAATCTCAATTGTAAGCTTGGGACAATTTTCACAAGATGCAACTCTAGAATAAATCAATGTTTCGCCATCTCTTGCATCTTAATCCTATTATCCTTACAATGAGAGCATGTGTGACTAGCATCAAACTTTTGCAATTCTTTTAAGGAACTATCCAATTTTAATTCTAGCAAGGCACAATTAGAGCAAGTTAAAGGGATAGCTTCCATGGCAGTCACATCAAGAGGAATGACATCTAAACAAGCAGATCTAGACTTGAAAGATTCTAATTCATCGAGAGCATCTTTTAGTTGATTTGTGACAGAGGAATGAGCAGATTTCAAGCTTGTCAAATCTTTAAGCAAGCTAGTGCAGGAATCACAAATATCAGCAGGATTGATAGTTTTAAGCCTAACAACTTCAAGATTCAAATTATCAATCATAATGTCCTGCTTCCTAATCATTTTTACTTGCTTATGCAATTTCGCTCAAGAAGCACCAAAGCCCTTTTCATATCGGCAATAGAAGGGCATACCTCATCGGGATCACTAAAAGGATCCTCATCTTTGGAGGAATCGTCGTGGTCGTTCTTGGCCATGAAACACATGCCGTGAAGTCATGCGCCTTCTTCTTGCCACGAGAATCACTCGCCGCCCTCCGCTTCCGAGTCCACATCGCTCATATTTACATTCTCAAGAGCGGCAAGGACCCGGCTGACAAACTTCCGATAGTTTGTCTTCTTGGGTTTTGCATCCCTCTCCTGGGGATGTCTTCGTGTCTCCTTCTCCTCCTTGCCCTTTAGCTTGGGGCACTGGAGCGAATGTGGTTTGGCTCACCACATTCAAGCACGTGATAGGTCCACTCCTCCTCCTATTTCTCACCTTGTTGTACGCTCTGTGAATTTGGTGGAAAGGAGGGCTAAGTCATCCTCGGGCAATTTCTCAAGTTGCTCATCACTCAAAGAATGTAAAGCGATAATGAAAACCGATGAGCTACAATCAAGAGAATCAAGAGCAACCCTTGGATTTGTCGACCACTAAAGCCATCGACTGTCTTGGGAGACGCGAGATAAAGTCAATCTCATGCGCCTTCAACCTCGAGTAAAGCTTATCCATGGTAAGCTCACTCATGACAATGTTGTCATTGATGGAAGTGATCTTCATTCCCAGACCTTCACATCAAGAGCACCTGAAGGCGTGCATTTTCGCACTCGAAAATATCAAATCAACAAAGACGGAGATCATGAAGAATTTTAGAGAATCTTCCCACACTCATCCAAAGACTCACCGTGCCTTTGTTCGATCTTCGAGTAAACCTTTTGAGCTAGTTCGCCTCACTTCCTTGATCGCATGGACCCTTCGTGATAATCACAAAGTGTCCGCCAGATCTCATGAGCAGACCGCAAGTGAGCAACACGCCAAACTCGATCGACTAAGGCCTTGGATCAAATAATTCGAGCCTTGTTGTTGGCCTCCACATCGGAGTGATCGATCGCCATCGGTGGCACGACATAAGGGTTTTTCACCTTAGCCAAATAGCGTGCCCTTGAGCCTCGATATATGCTTGCATACGAGCCTTCCAAAGATGCAAAGTCAACTCCTCAAAAATGTGTGGCTTGGTTGAGTACTTGTCACGCCATGGCTCCAAAGACCGTTAAGATCTATAGAAAAGAGCTAACCGGCTCGATACCACTTGTAGGACCGAAAGGCGACTAGGGGGTGAATAGGCGCTTTCAAAACTTTCTCGCCTAAATCAAAACCAACACGAACTTTACTCCTTTAGCTATGAAAGCTAAGAAGTTCGGTGAGCACACAACGAAGCCTTGTGTTGGATTTGATAAACCCTCAAGCATACGACACAAAAGGAGAAAAGAACTCAATGTTCTTCATCGGCACGGGCGGTCCGACCGGCTACCACGGCGGTCGGACCGACGGTCAACCAATGGTCCGACCGCAACTAACCAATGGTCGGACCGGTGGATACGGTTCGACCCAAGCAAACCAATGTTCGAATACGGCGGTCGAACCGCCGTTGAAAGGTTCGGTCGGACCGGTAGAGTCCAAGATCAAAAACTCCACCCAAATCCAAAACGAAATTTGATCCAACTTTTGATTCAACCAATAAAACTTGACCAAATTTCTAGCACACCGCCTAATGATATTAGAGACCTATTTCTAGCGACGATCCGTCCGATCCACTTCGCAGAATCGATCTCTCGAGATTTTAACAAAGAAGTGCTCAAACCCTAGAAATGAGAAAACTTGATTCAAGACTTGCTTGTGGGGTTTGATGATCTAGATGACTCTAGGAGTTATCCCACACATCAAAGCAAGATAAAGTAGGCCGAGAGACCAAGCATGAACCTTTGAATCAAGGAAGCACCAAAAACATCCAAAAGAGAGAAGAACACAAAGGAGCAAATGATCTTTCAATTAAGCATCACAAGATTGTTCATTCACAATAGATGCTTACAAAGCCTCTCCACCAAGGAGGGCAAGAGCTCAACAAGGAGCACACTCCAAACCCTAGTTCTCCTCTCCTCTCCTCCAAACCCTAGAAAAGGAAGAAGGGGCTAAATGAATGCTTGCTTAGGTTTTCCACCTCTCCCTTCCTATTTATACTAGAGAGCTAGGGTTTCCTTTTGGGTCTCTTACACATGGGACCCACACATAAATAACTCTTGAAGCAATCGCTCGCTTCACCACGTAGGTTGATCACGGTTCTCATCGACGCCAAGCCTCTCTTGTCCGAATCCCATCGGAAACTCCCGAGACTCGCACCGATATCCGCGCACCGATCCAACCAAATTGCTCGAACCACCCGCTCGATCCATCTTGTCCATTCGCACCATGCTTGAGTCACACGACCTCACCCGGTATCCCTGATCATTCTGGACCTCGGCTCTCCAAGCGTAGTCCCGATCCACTCACCGTTAACATCATTGACCTACAAGCCACCTGCACAGCAATAGACAAACAAACCGTTTCCGGGAACAAGTTCTTCACAACTTGACCCACGTTAGTTCCGCAATGCAATATACAACAATAAAGCATTGATAACCATAACACAAACCACATTGAAACCACATCAATGCAAACTTGGCTCACCTCCAAGCCATTGCCGGTCTGACCGCCCCACAGGGCCGGTCCGACCGATTTCATGCCGGTCGGACCGCTCCCACAACGGCGGTCGGACCGGTCCAAAGGACTTAGCCAAAATTCTAGCTTGAAAATCCGAAACCTTCTGGAATTTTCAACTCAATAGAACTTTTGACTAGGAGCTCCAAAAATGATGAAACCACATCCAGGAGACTCCCCTCACCTGCCTACACAACCTATTTTTGGCCTAGCTCCAAAAACCTAAATTTGTTTTGGCGGTCGGACCGGCCAACATGGCCGGTCGGACTGCTCCACGGGCGGTCTGACCGCCCAAGACAACCGGTCAGATCACCGTGGCCTCGACAAACTTTGGAGCAAACCCGAAAACGCGAGATTTTGTAAACCAACAACGCCATTGCCAATTGACTCATCATCCTGAGATCATGCACATATCCTCACGATATCCACAGATTCCCACACAACTCCGACACATATAGGAGTAGGAAGAGATCCAAGGATCAGCACAACGCTCGGTTGGAACATGTGATTATTGAAAAATTTCAAGAACAAATAACAAACTTACAGAACCAAGTAAATCAACTCATGCAGGCGCAAGCCGCCCCTGTTAATTTGGGAGCAAGTCCTCCTCGACATTGGAGTAGCGTCGCGTCCACACATAATTCTGGACATGACGACTTGCAATTACCGATCGACGACATCGAGGTAATGTACATCTCTAGAATGCTCTAAAGATAGACCTATAGGAGGCCTTAGCTAATTGTGTACCGTTTTGTAGGAGCCGACGCCCTGCAAGCTCCAAGTGAGGATGGTTGGGTCGATTCCTATTGAGGTCAAGGTGTGGTGTATCCATACTGTGAAGGGGCCGTGCAAAGATGGTGCCCGGTGGCGAAGGGTTACGCCAGGGTGCAGGTGGACATGGTACATGATAATTTCATGGACATCCCGCTCGAGATTCCCTCGAACGAAGAAATCAGAACACTAGGGGATGCCACGCACACTTTTATCCAGTTGGCCCAAGAAAGACATCGACCGACCCTTCAAAGGACGCTGATATCAACAGACTCGCCTCCAATAGGACCCTCGAGATGGACCAGGTCACGCTTCATCAAGGAAGATATAGTTAACACCACCGGAGAGTTTCATGCCGTCGACACCGATGAACGACCTCGAAACAATTGATTCAATATTGTAATTCACTTTGACTGGTTGTAATTCAATTTGTAACTCTAGTGACAATACTTGAAACATTCTTTTGTAATTGATTTTGAGTTAAATGATCACTTTGAGTTGTCAACAATTATTTGTGATATGTTTCTGCTTGTTAGTTTGCAGAGGGCATGGCTAGCAATTCCTGAGGCTAGCTGAAAATACGATAAAAATTAGTTAAGTTGAAAGACTTATCACAGACGATTTTTAACCAAAACTGTCTGTGAAGGGCAGATATCACAGACGGTTCCAACCAAGAACCGTCTGTGATATGATAGTATCACAGACGGTTCTTGGTTGGAACCATCTGTAATTATGTAGTATCACAGACGGTTTGTTAATACAACCATCGGTGATATGCAGTTTATCACAGACGGTTGTATTAACAAACCGTCTGTGATATTATAGAATCACAAACGGTTCCAACCAAGAACCGTCTGTGATACTAAGATATCACAGACGGTTCTTGGTTGGAACCGTATGCGATATCTGTCCTTCACAGACGGTTTTTGTTAAAAACCATCTGTGATAAGACTTATCACTGATGGTTTTTCAATCGTCTGTGATAACCGCCTGTTATCACAGACATAAAATTTAGACGGTTCAAAAACCGTCTGTAATGACTGTTACGAACCGTCTGTGATGAGCTTTTCTGTAGTAGTGACTCCCGATGTGCTTTACTGCTGTCCAACCGATACACACAGCGTTTGGGTACGACACACACCGTTGGATAGGGATGCGGCGAACCGTCCCGTGATGTGATAAACACATCTCCAGGCCATCACACAGCTTAACCTACAACCTGAGTTGTCAAAGGCAAGATACCATAACCTACTAAGTTAGGCTCGTACCACACCAGGCATGTGGTTGTACAGTAAGGTTCAGTTCAATGGCGTACAAAGTTAAGTCCTTAATTGACCAAGGCAAGACTTATAATTTCTAACTAAGTCACACAGATCATCATTCCCAAAGACACACTCAACCATATCACATAGAATCCACAACTTGCCTCACTCTAAATCTTTCCTACCGTTGATTTAGTGCCACATGCCATCAACGAGTAATATCACACAACACACACAGCTTTATCACACAGCCCATAATCACTTAGTCAAGTTTATATTTACAACTCACATGAAATGATGACTCATGGCATGGCTAAGCAATCTACTTGTATCTAACCAACCCACATTGGTGCTACGATAATACCAACTAATAATGAACCAACCTAGGTGACAAAAGATCATGGCATACAATAGACAAGGTGGATCTAACAATTTGGATTAATAACTAAACCCAAAAGCATTTAAATAAATACTTGATATCGAATGCAATACATTTAAACAAAGTATTTTGAAAACTCGGGCTCAATATGATCAAAGGTATAACTTGTCTTGGAATAGATCTAGGTAATCGATCTTGGTCTTGAGGCACTCCTTCTTCTTCAAAAGTCCTCGAAGAATTAACGTCTACTCGCAAACAAAATAAATAAAGAAAACAAATAAATAACAGTAGCAAAAAAACTCCAAAAATTAAATAAAAAGCATATATAAATAGAATTTGAATTTTTATAAATTTAAAATTTTGAATGGGCTCAATCGGAGTTCGGATGCAAAAGATATGGGCTTTGGAATATTGAAATTACATAAAATACCCTAAATTTGATTTTCCAGAATTACCGAATTATTTTTCTACTGAAAAAGGGATTTATGATGTCAGCATGATGTCAACAAAGATTTTCGGCTGGAGGAAAAATAAAAGAAAAAGAAATTGATGTGGGTCCCATTGTCATAGAGATGGTGCATGGTGGACTGATTCCATGGACCTTTTGGATCGGTGGACCTCTCGTTTACCACATGGGCTCCACGTGGCTGGTGACTGGTTGCCAAGTAGGCCAAGGAAATGAGGTGGCGGCTTAGCTGGCGGCTGACTCGACATAGAGCAGAACGAGCAGAGAAGAGCTCCGGCCGGCGGTGGCGACGGCGAACGGCGGCGAGGCGGCTCCGGCGAGGTAGAAAAACGAAAAGCTGAGGAGATGACGAAGCTCTGAGAGGCAACAGCGGAGCAAGGGCGGCAAGTGCTCACCGGCGGCGACGACAATGGCGACGGTCGGCTTTAGTGACGAACCCGACAACGGCGAAGCGGTGGTCCTCGGGAGGAGGTGGTTGCAGCACAGCGTAGCCCACGCTAATACGCACCCAATGGCGGTGGAAGCTCGGGCGGAGGTGGTTCGACGGCGGCGAATTCGGGCGGCAAAGAAACTTCAGCGGTTCTTTGGCGATTGTAATGCAATGAAGACGAACCCGGGAACGACGCCTTAGGGTTTTGGAAGAGATGGGAGGGGCGAAGATTTTGACGTAGGAAGCCGGGCTTATATAATGCCGGAGGAGGGAGTCCGGAACGGAGACAGCGGCACTCGCGTGCGGAACTCGGACTCGGCACGGGAGTCCAGGACGGAGACGACGACAAGCGACGGGCCCACCAGGTAGTGACGCTGAACCGCGGACCCACCTATCATCGGATGAAGGCACGAACGCGCAGCAGCCTTCAATGGGAAAGGCCAAGTTGACTGGTCATGCTAAAGCGAAAGGAACGGCGACGTTGATCGGGTGAACTGTAATAGTAATGGGGTTTCGCCCAATTCATCGCTCCGAATTTAAAATAGATTTTTTTTTATAAATACTGAAAATACAAATAGCAATTAGAAAATAGCAAATAACCTCAAAAAAATTCTAGAAAATTCTAGAAAATATATCTAAGCACATAGAATCCAAATAAAATAGTTTTGACAATTGTTGGTGTTGGGATTAACCCTATTAAATTATTTTAAAATGAAAGTCTATATTAAGCTTCAAATAAAAATACTAAAACTTAATAGAAATTCAAATCATGTATTTTCCAACAAGTAATTATTCAAAAGATTTTTTTAGAGCTCGAAAATTGGGATGTTACTGACTTGTACTTCCTGAGTTTCTCTGAACTCCTCCGACACGGCGGCCCGATCTTCTCGACGAGAACCTCTCGATAACTTGGGTATCCCGACGAACCATCACCGATCCCCGCACAATACATGGACTTGCAACTCTATAGAAAATTCGCCAAACACACACTTGATTGGATCTTCACGACCACAAGCGAAGATCGTCGAACCCTCAATTCCCAGCGGAAAAGCAAGAACGACCCCTTGTTCTCAATGCCCAATTCCCTTTGTTTTGGCTATTAGCACAACAGGGGAATCAAGCAAAAGCTTTGAAAATATATTAAACGTGGTCTGGCCAAGAGGCCCTACTCCTATTCTAATTCGGATTTAAACTCCTACTCCAATTCCGACTCAATCTAAAACAAAAAGGAAACTCTAATTTTTCAACCGTCATATTGTTTCGGTCATATATTTTGATCGGGGATGCATTTCGGAGTGAGGGAGGATCCGTTGGATCGGTCTTGAAGTTAGCTTTCCAACAAGCCCAAAAACAATCAAATCCGACTTCGTATGAGAAAGTTATGACCTTTTTACTCCAGACTGTCCTGCTGATTCCGAATCCGAATTGAATTATGAGTTGATTCCGAATTTGAATTTGGTTGGGCTTGTGGAAGTTTCGAATTTGAGTTGGATTCTTGGGCTTCTCTTCCCTTGCTTATCTCCCACGAGCTTCTCCTCTATTGTGATGGTCTTTCTTCAAGAACAACCTCATATCCTTCATCTCCGTTCATTATTGAATTTTCCAATCTGAGCACAACTAAAACACTAGTTTTAGGTAGTATAAAATTCTCAACTAATTTAAAAGTAAATTCAGTGAACAGATTCACCCGTTGGATAAGTTTCTCTTGTTTTTCAACTCTCTTAGTAAGCTCATGTTGTTCTGAGGTATTTAATGAATTGAAAACATTATATGAAACAACATAGCTAAGGATGTCCACATCATCCTCCCTTTCTTCAAAAAAAGCCGTCTTCGACTTTTGATAGCCTGAAAATATGCTAGACGAAGAAAACAATGTATATGCATGGTATATGTATGAATCAATTATTGTGTTCTTGTTGTTGTTTTGCACAATCGATAGCTCAAGATCATATTTCAAATTGCCCAACTGACTCATATGATAAAATTTAACCTTCCCAACATCAAAGTCAACTAAAGTGGGTGAAAACCAATTGATACCATTCCATGCTTCAACTGCGCTATTCTGATTAGTTATACATTTAAGAGATAAACAAGTAGGCATCATGTTGCATTCTAAACAATAGACACTTGTATTTAAACCCATCTTAAAGAGACTGTGACATTGCTCAATAGATGGTTTTGCAAAACATGTAATTTTAAATCAACAAGATTATCATGTAATGCATATTCGATAAACTTGAAACATGTTGTTGTCTACACCAAAATATCTGATCAAATTGAATTTATATGTATGTATGTAGCTATTTACTAGTGATCTTAAATGTGAAATTTCAAGAACCTTTTTAATAACACTAACTACCTCTTTTGGTTTATCGAATATAATATGACACAAAGAATCATTAAGGGATATTCTAGTAAGAACTTCTGTATGAGTAATCAATTCCATATTATGCAAATTAAACATATCAAATTTAGAACTTGGAATCATCAAAGGAATAATGGAGTTCTCAGTTTTACGCACCTTATCTTGATGATCTATCGATTTAGTACCAATAGTGTTACCTTGATCGTCCTCCTCAGTTGTTGTAGGTGCCGCGGGTATTGTAATGTCATCATGTAACCACGGGGTATCATGTGTTCCCTCTCCAACCATGTGTAATACCCCGGTCTGCTCATAGCATGGTCCATGTGGCCCATGAGGAGTTGTGTGGTGGGATTAGTTCCACATTGCTTGTCTCAAGTGAGTTGTAGTGGTATATAATGCCTGTTAGATCCAAACGTAGCACCTCCGGGTTAACCCTTTTACACGAAGCGAGGACGAAAGTGTAAGTGGGGTGCTATGTGTGGGCGGGTCCGCCCCACGGTGGGCTGGGCATTGAGCCGATTTTGGGTCAGGGTGTTACAGATGGTATCAGAGCATCAACCTTCGCTGCACGGGCGCGTGCGGGACAGGGGCGCAGGCATATGGTGCATGGCGCATGTGGGCCCGGAGTGGACACATGGCATGGCATATGTGCCGGCACTGAACGCACGAACGTGTACCGAGGGGTGGTTCTGGGCATTTGCCGCGTATGCGGTATGCTACCGAGGGCGTCAGCCCTTAAGGGGGGGTGAGTGTAATACCCCGGTCTGCTCATAGCATGGTCCATGTGGCCCATGAGGAGTTGTGTGGTGGGATTAGTTCCACATTGCTTGTCTCAAGTGAGTTGTAGTGGTATATAATGCCTGTTAGATCCAAACGTAGCACCTCCGGGTTAACCCTTTTACACGAAGCGAGGACGAAAGTGTAAGTGGGGTGCTATGTGTGGGCGGGTCCGCCCCACGGTGGGCTGGGCATTGAGCCGATTTTGGGTCAGGGTGTTACACCATGGTTATATCTTCATCTTTCTCTTTCAATGGTGAGGGCTCTTGAATGTCCAACTCCTTATTTGCTTGGTCCACCTGCACAATGTGTGATACAATAGTAAAAATAGAGGGTAAGTTGTTAGGTTAAAAAATAATCTTACTTGTTGTATCATCTATCTCTCTCTTTTCTTTTGGTGTATCTCTCACACTCTCAATTGGGATGCTCTCAACCTCGCATATGGTGGAATCACACAGCTCACTCTTTTTATCACTCTCACTCAATTTGGCTATGTGGCTCTCATTCTCGCATGGGTTTTGATACATCTCATCCTTGTAAGACCGTGGGCCAGCAAGGGCACAACTACCACCAACCACGACCTCCTCACGTGTTGCTTGCCAGACGGACACAAGACTACTCATCACCTCGGTCGAAGAAAAATTCCCATGCTCGATCTTCTTCTCAAGTGACACACCAGTGGATGAATTAGAACTAAAGAGCCGGCGCAGATTTAATTGATGTGCTTGAATGTGTTTAAGTCTCTTTTCTGCCTTCATAGCAAATTTCACAAGATCTTGCAGACTACGAAAATATTCATCTTGAAGTGCAGCAACGATCTGATAATTCAAGCCTGCTTTGAAGTATGCCTTTTCTTGATATGCACTAGTGATATTGGCACGGCGCATTGCATGATTCAACTCAATATAATAATCTTTGACAATTTTGCATCCTTGTGTAATGCTCTCCACGTGTCGTAGTAGTTCCCGCTCATAATAGGATAGAACAAATTCTCTTCTCATGATGCTTTTTAAACAGACCCAAGATGTAGTGAATCGTTTTCCACCTAGTTGTTGCCACCAACTAGAGGCATAGTCCGTAAAAAACAAAGTGGCCACTCTCACTTCCTTAGCTTCTGATTCGAACTTATGGGATTCAAGCTCGAACTCCATGTTTTGTACCCACTCAAGATACTCCTCTGGATCATTACTACCATAGAATGGAACATACGTATACTCGCGATCTGCCATTGTTAGCAGCAAAGCAAAGAATATGTATGTAGGTGTATGTGTATATGTAGAGGTCACTCAACTCACAATCCTAACAAGGTGAAGTTTCTTTACCGTTTCGAAAGGAATTAAAATCAACAATACTTACACTTCAGGGTAGCAGGAACCACAAGGTGATGTGTGAGCGAATTTCAAGAGCAAGTCAAAGCACGATAACGGGTGTTTTGTGGAGTTTGGTATGGATACCTACTTAATTTGAAAATTCTAGGTATTGTAATGCTAAGTAAATATCCAAACTAGAATTCAATGCCTAGTTGCCGATCACAAAGATATAAGTGAAAATCAAAGCAACTCACACGCAAAGATAGTGGAACTTAGTGCAATCAAGGAATGAGCTATGTAAGATATAAGTGAAGAACAAAATAGCTCGTATTGCACAAGTTATAGAAAGACGCTAGCTAGTTGCAAATAATGAAACTAGGGTACAAGATTGCACAAAATATTGATATTCTAACAATTGAATCAAGAATGAGTGGGGATTTTTGCTCAATTTTATGGTTCGGCTATGCGCTTTCTTTTTCCTTTTCTCTTTTCTCTTTTCTTTTTCTCTTATTTCTTTTTTTTCTTCTATTTTTCCTGTAATACCTCATTTATCCAGCTAGGTTGTATCGTTTCAATTATCTGGGAATTTTATTCGAAAACGAGATTTACAACTTTCCGGAATCGAATCGGTAAAAAGAAAGAAGTCGGAGGGAGTAAAAGAAACATCTTTCGATGAATTTTCCAAACATGGGGTAATTGTATTTGTAAGGCCAACTGGGCCGAGGTCATGCCTGTGTGGCCCAAGAGGGGCGGGCCGCCCATGTAGGGGCCGCCAAAAAGGGGGCACCACTTTCCCCCAAACCCTAGCCGCCCTATCTCCTCCCTCCCCTTGGCCGCCTCCTCCCTCCCCAAGCCGGCCTCCTTGCTGCTCCATGGCGCCTCCTCGCGGTGATGGTGCTATCCCGTGATCCCGTCGCTCCTCCTCAAGGGCCCTCCATCATCTCCATTCCCGCCGCCGACGGCGCTCGTTCCGTCATCGGGTGGCCGTTCTTTGGAGAAAGAAGGAGGAGAAGAGAGGAGGATCTTCGGGCAGCGGATCATCATCATCCCACGGGTCTTCAAGGGTAACGAAGGTGTTTTAGTGGTAGTTTGATTCGGTTTTATTGATTAATGGAGGATTAGATCTAAATCGCGTTCTGTCCTGGAGATTCCAGAACGCATCTGTCTTCTTGCGCGGCCAGTTTCGACCCTTTAGAGGCCGAATCTCGGGTTGACCTCTCCTAGAGATTTGTTCCTGGTTTCCTTAGCTTTCTTTTGGCACCTGGATCACGAATTTTCACACAGTAGATTAAAAGTTATGACTGTTTTACTACGTGCTGGTCTGTCTGCCAGAATTGCTGGGTATAGTCGGTTGCACCTAGGTTTTGATCTAGTTAGAGTCAGAATCAGGTCGGCCACCCAACTAGGTTTATGAAGATAATTTTACCATGTTTCCAGGCTGATAAAAATCACTTTATTTGGATCAGTGGTTTAAAAGTTAGAGCCTTTTCTTTCGGGCTGTTCTGAATTCTGGGCAGACTGCTATTATAGTTTTTCATTGGATGATTAGACCTCTGTATTGGCCGAATTAGAGTTTACCATCAACTAGAGTTTTGTAGCCAGTTAAGTTAAGAAAATCTGAGCACTGGTTTCGTGTCGTTTCGAGTTCCAGATAATTAAATATGCTTTTTCTCGTACCGCTGCTCTTAAGGGCTGAAATCTGGCAGAATAGTTTATTTTCAATTTGGGACTATGCGGTATATTGAATAGTCAGGGGTTATTGTAGAACATCGGTAGCAGTGTTATATCGTTGTTCTTATTTTGGGAACATGCTTGTGTAGGCGGTGAGACATCCCGTGTGGGAACACCTCCGTTGACTTGCCTGCTAATGAGTCACTACGCGAAAGGCAAGTATTGTATGCATAATGATATGTTGTTTACATGAATGTTTTGTGCCTTGTTCATGATGTTGATATACCGCAAGTACCTTGTATACTGCTTGATGCAAAATGTGATGTGTGAGTGAATGATTATAATTGTTCGTACTTGTAGATGAATACCATGTGTTTCTTTTCAATTATGAGTACTATTCAATATTGCCATGGGATCACATCATGACATGCATAAATTACATTTGTAAGACCCATCAATTCCAAAGATGGGCACTTGAAAATCCCATCAATTCCGAATGGGTACATGAGTCCACCATTCCAATGTGGGCCATGTTACGTGAGTCCACCATTCCAATGTGGGCCACGTTGACGGTCGATGAAACGTTCTTCATACGATTACTTTAAGTGAACACCGACGGTGTTTCACTCGCTATACCCAGATATGCCTTGCATTATGTCCAATTCCTTCAATGCATCATTCCACTTCATCCATTCATAAATTCATTTCAAAGAAATGTTCAAATGATGATTGTGATATATTGTTCATGGAATGTTTGATTGTTACATGATTATTTGTCGAGTCTTTGGCTCATTCTTGCTTTGTTGTTTTATTTAGGTAAATGACAAGGAAGAATGATCTTGTGGAGGGTAGTTCATCACGATGCACTCACTACCATAAACCAAACCTTTGAGGACTTTCTTGTCTTAATAATGACTTGTGTTGAATTGTAATAAGTCGGTTTGGTCATAACTACCTTATCTCTCGTAATTGTTTATTTCCATTCCATTGATTAATCCTGATGATGAATTCTTATTTCCGTATAATCTTACTACTTGATTAACCTTGACATGTGTTTTGATGTTATTCTTCTAAAGAGTAGTGGTTGTAGGTGACATCTTGACTTTCTTATAGTCAGGGTGTTACAGTTGGTATCAGAGCGAGGTTTTAGGTCCGTGGTAATTAAGTTATTAAAATGACACACGTGCATGTGAGGTGGGTTTGGGAAATCCATTGTTTCCGCATTTCTAGTGATGTTGTTCATTATGTTGTATGGTATAGAATTGCTTCTGTACTATCTTTCTTGTTATTAATCTATGACGTGTTGCGATATCCTATATATCTATGAATTATTCTATGATTGTCATGAGATGATCCTATATATTCATAATTGATTGCCTTAGTTATGCGTATAGGTAGCAGACGTCGAGCAGCTGAGTCTGTGGTTGTCGTCCTGGGTTTTGCCAGGCTACACCACTGTTCGTGTTGTAATAGTAGAGAAGTTCTTACCTGCTCCATAGTTCTGTGTTGAGCCTGAGCTCCTTGATGAAATTGTTGTCCTTCTCAAGTTTGTATCTGGTTTTCTGGTTGTAGTTTCTGATAGTTCGTGAATTTCTTTTGAATGGAGGGTTATAATGAAGTGGGCCATCTCTAGTAGATTTCTGAACGTTCTTTGAAACAATTATTATTCTTTCTACTATTGTGACATTTCTACTCCACGTGAGCGTAGTTAAAATTGCAAGATTTACCATTTCATGGAAGTTCTGCTTTTACCCTCGTTGGAAAATTCAACGTGTGTTCGCTGGGGTTTCGGGCATTGCGCATTTCTTTTGTAAGTTCTTTATCAAGTGCACAATGATCTTGCATATTTCTTTTGGGATGCTTTAGACGGTGGTTCCTTCCTTGATTTTCGATTTTGACAAATTCTTGTCCGGTGGTAGTTGATGAATTTCTATTAGGTTCATGATTCATGGTAGTGATGAGATCCAATAGGTCTTTAATGGTTCTCTCAAAATATTATTATTTTTTCGGTGTTGAATTTCTTTTATTTTAAATGATCTTGACGATTGGCAATATTGATATTTCTATGTTTGTTCCTTCCTTCTCATTGGAAAATAGCGACTGCTTACTCGCTTGATAGTTTGTATACGAGAGTTTTCATTGCAAGTTCATTAACACGAGGAAGCATTGGCTCCATGTATTTCTTTTGGATCATTCCGCCTTGAAGTTTAACGATCTCTTGTCCGAGGATTAGTGTTAAAACTCTTTTGGGGTGCCTTGTGGTGATTAAGTTGGAGATGGTAATCAAACAAACTGGTTGGCTACGGGTTCCTATTGGTCCCTAGATGTTTTTCAAAACAATTCTTGTCTTTCTGATTGCTGAGCTTTCTTTGCTACTTGTACACGATATTATTGACAAGATCATTCTTTTGTAAGAGTCCTATCTCTCTTGTTGTTTAAGGGACCTGATTAACTGCTTGGTATGTTGATAACGGAATTATCTTCTACTAAGTTTATTGAAGAAATTTCACTCAGTTCAATTCTTTTGGAGTAGTTGGAGTGTTGGAGTTTATAACCTCCCTTTGAAAAGGAAAAGTGTCGCGACCTCTTTCTAATGTTTTGTGGTGTTGTGTGAGAGGTTTGTCTCAGCTTTGTGGCATTCGTACTAGGTTCCTTTTCGAGAACAAGTAGTTATTACAACTCCATTTGATGCTGAAAATTTCTATAACCCGATTTGTCATGTTTCCTTTAGAAGGTTTATTGATATGATCAAGAATGTGAGAATAAGGTTGATTCTTTTATAGAGAAAGAAGTTTAACCACCTTTCTTGATGTTTCCAAAATGATTCAAATTCGAGTTTTGTGTTCATGACCATCGGAGGTCCAAGTTTATTATGATAAACGAAGTTTGCCGCAGAAACGATTTGTTGCAAAGTTATAATGGTTCTTGATGATGCGAGCGTTTTGATCTTGAATGCTCGTTGTTCTTATCTCAGAAGATCCGACATTCTCTTCTTGCGAGGCTTATGTTTTCAATTGTGGACTCCACCTATGTTCAATGAGTTCATTGCCTAATTGGTTTTCCCTTGGTTACGTGTTCATTACGAGTGGTAAGTGATTTCCAGTTGGTGAAAAGCGCCACGTGCCTCTTCTTTTGAGATGTATTCAACCCATTCTTTTCGCGTTGGTCTTTCAAATGTTTTCTAAATGTGGTTGTGAGCTTGATGTTATTACTTGTAGTAATTTGATAGCCTTTGGTGACATCGCTCAAATAAGAATATTTCAAGTTTAGCTTTCACGGTACCTTGGAGCTCGTGAATCAACCGTAATCGAGATTATTTTGGGTAACTTGAGGAATTGGATTAACCTATTGTTCTTTAAAGATTTCGTGTGATTTAGTCCGAAAGGTTCCTTGGTTTGAGTTCGCAAAGTGAGGTTGCAATAAAAGAATATTTTCGTTGATCTCTTCGAGACGGTTAATCCGCTTGCTTTCCGTGAAATCCAAAGAAAGGTGAATGTTTCAAGTTTTGAGGTCGAGAACATTTGGATCTCGTGTTTCCCAAGTAGATGAACTGCTTTGAGCAAGTGGCTGTTGAAGGATCTTATCGATTCTTACTTAAATCTTGTGGTTATTTGAAGCCCCTAAATTTGTTGCTCTTTCCGCTCAAGAGATGGCGAATTTCAAACGTAATATCTTTCTTTCGAGTCGATCGTTATTTGCTATTCTCTTTGAGGGATGTGTGCCTCCATTTATGAACTCGCTTTTGTTTTCCAAGATCACCTTTATTAGAATATTTCTTTTGGTTTCGCCGTGATGAGCAACGCCTTTCTCGTGTGAATAAACTTATCTTTGTTCGCCTCTTCCTTTTGAGAAAGGATCACGCTTTGGGTTGCAAAGTGTTTGCAAAGGCTAAGTTTGGCAAACTGCTTGGTGGTAGATGAGTAATCGTAGCGGTGATATTTTGCTACCAAGTTACTGGAGGAGTAGTAGAATGTAGAATGGTTTTGATCTGTATCTCTTGGGGAAAAAAAATTAATTCACCTGGAATGTTTGGTTTCGAAGTGAGTCTGAAAAGTGTTACGATCGAGTAGAACCTATGGTATAGTGAAACTTCAGAACTTCAGTTCATGATTGAATGGTCGGTGATTATCGAAGGTATGGAAACCTTGATTACTTCTATAGAGCAACGCAATTGGATAATGTTGCGAGATTTGGTGAGAAATTTCTAAGTATGCAATTGAGTGAGTATGTTAGAATTGGGGAAAATATTGGAGAGTCAATCCATTGATTTCCCTATATGATATAATTGAAATTTGTGGTAGAGATCTTGGAGGTTAAGTTTGGGTTTGCATTGTTATGCTAGACCATTGGTTACACGATGATTGTGCGTAGAGGAAGTGGGATAATAGAGTTTCCTGAGCAATGAATGGTCATTGATAGAACTCTTCTGATGTAGTACATGTCCGTGCGTGCTAAGGATCTTGAATTGTTGTTATTGGAAATTGAAGATAATGTGATTGCGTGGTGCCTACTATTGTGGTGTTATGGATGCTTTCAATCAAATCGACATCAGATTACCTAGAGTATCCAGAGATTTCATAGAGTCTCTCCACAATGGTGTGGATGATTTAATTCATTTGAGCATGATTTGAGGATATTTGAATAAAAG
Organism: Hsuehochloa calcarea; assembly: GCA_036346395.1. Lineage (NCBI taxonomy): Eukaryota > Viridiplantae > Streptophyta > Magnoliopsida > Poales > Poaceae > Hsuehochloa > Hsuehochloa calcarea. The sequence goes on along the minus strand of CM070610.1, from coordinate 44,613,706 downwards.
GTTTAAGCTCGTTTGGTATGCGATGAATTCAAATTTCAAGGATTCGAGAGAAATTTTATTCCTAGAAGAAAGAAACTGTGGAAAGGAATGTTCATCGGATAATGAGGTGTTTTCTTGATTCTCGTTGAGTTTAGTGTTGTTGACCGGTGTTTTTCGCAATTTGAGTTGAGGTTTTGTTGGCATGTAGATTCTTTCCAATTCGCATAAACCGCGAGTTTGGTTTGGGCGCCCGATAATTTCTCCTTCGTTTGTAGTGGTGTTCATTTGTAAACCGCCTATTTAGAAAATGGATTTGTTTTGAGATGAATTATCAAATTTGGAATCTAACCTTTTGGTGAGAGTTACCATTACGTGGATGCGATGAGGACTCTCTATTTCTAGTTGGATTCTCTTCGCTTTTGAAAGTTGTAAGAATTAGGACGTTGGCTTATCGCGTTGATCGCCCGGATCCTTATGCGGAAATACGCATCGCCCGGTGTGCTCGAGTGTTGCGAGTATCCGAGCAATTCCAAGCTTGAATTATCGTTGTTTCATTCCGCACGCATTTCCTTTCGAGTAGATTGGTGCGTAGATTCGAGGTCGAATCTTTTCTAAGGGGATAGAGTGTAATACCTCATTTATCCAGCTAGGTTGTATCGTTTCAATTATCTGGGAATTTTATTCGAAAACGAGATTTACAACTTTCCGGAATCGAATAGGTAAAAAGAAAGAAGTCGGAGGGAGTAAAAGAAACATCTTTCGATGAATTTTCCAAACAATGGGGTAATTGTATTTGGCGTCAACTGGGCGCAGTCAGCGCCCTGTGGCCCAAGAGGCCGGCCGCCCATGTAGGGCCGCCAAAAGGTGGGGGCACCACCCCCCAAACCCTAGCCGCCCCTATCTCCTCCCCTCCCCCTTGGCCGCCTCCTCCCTCCCCCAAGCCGGCCTTGTAACACCCCAGCCCAACACTGAGCCTAGAATGTCACCTCACTACACTTTAAACTAATAATTAATGACACACAATAAAATTTCATCAATAAATCATCAATAATCATATCAATGGATCACAAAAGAACATACATAATCATGGTTCAAACGATAGTAAATAATCAAATGGAACAAAACCAGGTAAACAGTCCAATATAGCATCAACCAATGAATCCAAATTAATAAAGCAAATAGTCTAGTCCAAATGATGTCCTAAACATTATTCAATAACTAACATGTCCAAGTGTAAACCATTACTGAATGAAAAGATTATCATGGCGAATGATCATGTGATGCCCATGTGCTCTACTCGCTCTCAATTACGGCATCCTCGAAGATCACCTAAAAACAACAATAGAGCAAGGGTGAGTCCACGACTCAGCAAATACATCCATAAACAACGAACAATAATAAATCATCAGCATTCAATAACTCCATTATCATCACATGCACTTCCATTCACATTCTCATTCATCAATCTCAAATATCAATGCAACTCTATTCTATATGTCCACATGCACTTCTTTTCGCGTATACCGGTATAGCGTGAGTGAATGCTCGCGACAACATTCACTCTCAAGCCCGTTCCTCCATAAGGATCGGGGACCTCCTCCACTCCCGTGGAGTTGTGATCAATCATGATCACCTTCTCTTATGCAAAGATGCTTATGAATGCAAACATGCAAACTCCATCATAAACATCATATCCAACTTTCCATCATGCTTGTCAACAAAGATATAAACATACCAATTCATTGTTTGCAATTAAACCAAATAAAAGCACAACAATAATGGTAATAGAAGATAAAGAAAACAGTGATCGATCATTGATCGCTGTCTACCATGCACTTGCCTGTACTAGTTGCGACGCACAATTTGACTCGAAGACGGCAACAAGCACGACGCCTCTCCTATATAAAATACACCAACTTCAATACAAAGCTACAGCATCATAAGAACAACAATCAATATACATCGCTCCTACACGTCCCCAAATATACCACATTACGCCGGTACCGAAAAGCTACCCATTGCTGTCCGGTTACTAAAAAGAGCGTAACTTTTGACTCGAAAGTCCGATCACCACAAACCACCCCATTCTGGATTCATTATCAAATTATCCACATTTTCTTAGATTACGAAGACTTCTAATTAAATCATCTACCCCTCCGTATTTAGCTCCGAAAGCCGATCTGTCCGCTTCGGAACAGCGGTCTTCCAAATTTCATAACTTTTGTTTTACTCAACCAAAATGCGTGTTCTCAGATCCTACAGAACCATTGGACAATTATCTACAACTTTCATGTAGATCAAAAACACTAATTAATCTGTTTACTATTTTTAATAACCAATCTACCAAAACAGCGCCGAAGGACGGCAACCGTAAAAACAGCGGCCTTCTCAAAATCATATCTCGAAATCTACTTGTCCGATTGACGTGATAAAATATGCTATATAACGATATCGAAATTATCTACAATTAACTAGTAGATGACATTTTCAAAATTTGTCATTAAGGTGACCGAATAAATCGTACAACAAAATATCAGACTAAACCCAACTCTGAAATTCCTTGTGCTAGCTGCACTCTTTCTCCTACTAGCCCAAACCGGATGCATGTCTAAAAAAAAAATACATTGCATCACTAGTTAACCACCAGCTAGCAATGTGTGCAAAACTAATTAGCTACTAATTAGCATTAACTAATTCACCTCTTTCTATATACTATACACAGCCGTATGTACTACTTTTGTAGTCACACACCAAAACGGCCTAAGGCAACAAAGAAAAAAAGACAGCAGCTCACCTTGGTTCACGCGGCAAGAAAAACAAAGCAACGCAGCGGCAGGAAAACCGGCAGCAGCAGAATCGGAAGAAAAAGGCAGCAACTGGCTCGGCGCAGCAGCAGTCTTCGGCTTCACGCAGTGGAAATCAGCAGCAGGCCTTCGGTGGTTGGTTCGGCCGGCTCGGGAAGGCTTTCACGCACAGCACAGCAGCGCCAGCCTCCACGCGGGCCAGCGCAGCAGGCGGCACAGTCCAACGCAGGAGCGGCTCGGCAGCAATTCGGCTGGGAGTAAATGCGGCACACAGCGGTACCGCACTGCAGTCTCGGCAGAACAGCACGCGCAGGGCGGCAGCAATGCACAGCCGTGCAGAAGAAATCAGGCGCAGCAGGGAAAAAAAAGAAAATAGGTTGATGGCGGCGGCTTGGAAAGATGTGGAGGCGGCGGTGGATTAAAGCTATTAGGGTTTCTAAACCCACCACGTATATATATAACTCATAAAAATTTCCGAAATAATCTATTTTTTTCACAAATCCCTTTTATTTAAATACGCAAACACCCTTAAGACGTTTAATAATTAATTAATTACTGATACCATTAAATTAATTACTCTCCGAACATTAAGACGCGATTAATAAAATTAATAATATTTTCAGGGTATCACATTCTACCCCCCTTAACGGAATTCGACCCCGAATTCTAATCGCCGTTCTACTCAAATAAAAACTCCACAGCTGAAATTAAACAACAAAACAACACGTACCCGACGTGAACAACTCGCAGTGCGGCTCGCGCATGCGAGACTCCAACTCCCAAGTCGCTCTCTCCGGTGATCGACAAGGCCCACAAAGACCTTGACGATACCAACGTCTTGTGCCTCAAAGACTCGCTCCGACCTCTCCGAATCGCGCACGGACGCGACTCAACTGTGAGGTCTTGCTCAATAGTCAACGGCTCTAATGAAATCTTATGTTCTGGATCTCTCAAAAACTTCCTCAACATCGAGACATGAAACACATTGTGAACTCCACGCATGGACTCAGGAAGGTCCAAGCGGTAGGCTAACTTCCCAATTCTTGCAATAATCGAGAATGGTCCAACGTACCTCGGGCTAAGCTTTCCTTTGGTACCGAATCGGACAATGCCTTTAGTGGGAGACACTCTCAAAAGCACCTGGTCACCCACCGCAAACTCCAAGTCACGTCTCCTCAAATCAGCATAACTTTTCGTCTACTCGAGTGCTAATGTAATCGCCTCACCATGGCCACACGCTCAACGGTCTTCTGAATCCAATCCGGACCCAAAATTGCCTTCTCTCCAACTGCATCCCAACAAAGTGGCGATCTGCACTTCCGCCCATAGAGAACCTCAAATGGCGCGGCTCTAATACTGGAATGGTAACTATTATTATAAGCAAACTCTGCAAGTGGTAACTGGTCCTCCCAACTACCCTTCCAAGACAAGACACCAGATCGCAACATGTCCTCCAAAGTCTGAATAGTACGCTCGATCGCCCATCATGCTCGTGGGTGGAACGTCAGACTAAGACGGCAGTGTGCCCAAAGCACTCTGCAGACTCTCCCGTAACTTGGAGACAAACTTGCATCCTCGCGAAATGATGGTCTTTGGCACACCATGCGCCTTACTATTTCACGCACATAAATAGGAGCTAGATCACTCATTTGAATTTGTCGTGCGAATAGGAATGAAGTGTGCAGACTTCTTTGAATCGATCCACCACTACCCAAATCGCATCCTTCCCACGCGCGAACGAGGTAACGCCACCACAAAGTCCATAGAGATATCATCCCAAGGCCATCGGGTACCTCCAAAGGTCAGAATAACCTCGCAGGACGCTTGTGCTCGGCTTTCACTTGTCGACAAACACCACAAGAAGCCACATAGTTAGCAATGTCCACCTTCATTCTCTTCCACCAAAAATTTACATTTCAGATCTCGATACATCTTAGTCTCACCGGGGTGAAGCGAGGTATGGAGTGCGATGTGCCTCCCTCAAAATATCATCCTTGACCTCCGCCTTTTGTGGCACGCAAAGACGACCTTTAAACCTCAAAGTACCAGAATCATCCATGCTAAAATCACCCTCTTTGCCTTCATCCAGACGCTTCCTAACCTCCTGTAATAACCGGTCACTCTGTTGTGCTTCCCGCACACGATTTGGAATAGCTGACTCAAGAATCAACTGTGTCTCAACATGTGATGTGCCCGCATAACAATAAGATATTCCCATGCGATCAAAATCAGCAATAAGGCAATCTAGAGTAGCGGGAGTCGCCTTGCGACTAAGAGCATCTGCAACAACATTGGCCTTGCCTGGATGATACTGAATAGTAAGATCGTAATCCTTGATCAACTCCAACCACCTCCTCTGCCTCAAATTCAGATCCTTCTGAGTGAAGATATACTTGAGACTCTTGTGATCTGTGAAAATATCACCAGGCTCGCCGTATAGATAATGCCTCCACATCTTGAGAGCAAAAACAACCGCAGCCAACTCCAAATCATGAGTGGGATAATTCGCTCGTGCTTCTTTAATCGCCTCGACGCATAAGCAATCACCTTACCGTCTTGCATGAGAACACAGCCAAGACCCACTCGAGACGATCTCAAAATATCATGAACCGCTTTCCGGCTCGGAAGAGTGAGAATAGGAGAGGTCACCAACTGTCCTTCGAATGCGTGGCTGCGCTCACACTCATCGGTCCACCGGAATCTCACACCTTTCGAGTAAGCCGAGACATCGGTTTGGCGATGATAGAAAAATCTGCACAAAACGCCGATAATAACCACCAAACCGTAAAACTCCTCACCTCCTTCACACTAGTCGGCCTCTTCCAATCCACCACTGTGGAGACCTTACTAGGATCAACAAAGAATGCCCGAGGATTAATCACATGACCGTAAAACCCACTTCTGAAATCCAGAACTCACTCTTCTTCAACTTAGCATAGAACTTGTGCTCTCTCAAGGTATCTAAAACCAACCTCAAATGACGCTCATGATCCTCATTGGTCTTGGAATAGATAAGAATATCATCAATGAACACCACCACGAAGTCATCTAGATACTGTAGCATGTTGTTCATGGTCTCCATAAAAATGGCAGGTGCATTAGTCAATCCAAAAGACATAACTTTATACTCATAATGCCCATACCTGGTGGAGAAAGCAGTCTTCTCAACATCCTGCTCACGCACACGGATTTGATTATACCGACCGAGATCAATCTTGGAGAACACTTGAGCTCCATTCAACCGATCAAACAAGTCCTCAATGCGAGGCAATGGATATTTATTCTTGATTGTGACTGCATTAAGCGCACGGTAATCAATACACATACGCCAACTCCCATCCTTCTTCTCTGTGAATGTAAGCAGAGCTCCCACGGCGATACACTACGCCGATCAAACCTTTGGCCAACAAATCATCCAATCGCTTCTTCAACTCGTCCCGAACGGACGTGCTAATCGATATGGAGACATCGAGATGGGACGAGTACGGAACAAGATCAATGCGAAACTCCACGTCTCGCGCAGTGGCAAACCCTAAGCTCACCGGGAACACATCGGATAATCACTAACCACCTGGAATCTCCTCAATCTGCGAAGCCACACTCGGTTTCTCGGCAAGAGCTAAAGAAGCCCGCCATCGCACACGACGAGAGCGATCCAACCAACATCGAAAGAGAGCGCGAGGCGCACTGAAAAGTCAAAGTCTCCCAGACGGGTCCGCGCAGACCGCATTCTACGTAAACAAGATATCACGGCTCGATAAGAGTGCAACCAGTCCATACCCAAGATAACATCGAACGGCTCCATTTGAATAACTATCAAGTTCGCCGTGAACTTCTCTCCATCAATGACAATAGAACACCCAGGACAAACAGTAGAGCTAGCAATAATACCCCGGAGAACTAACCAACACCGATCGAGAAATCCACTGCATACTCAAGTTCGCTCTTCTAGCAAACGCTGATGAAACAAACGAAAAGGTAGCCCCCGAATCAAAAAGGACTAAAGCATCAAACGAATCCACAAGCAAAGTACCTGTCACCACGTCAGGACGACCTGCGGACTCTGCAGTAGGCATGGCGTACACTCTGTGGCGCCATGGCGAAGAAGACGACGGCGGGCGGCGAGCCCCGACAATGGCTGTGGCGGTGCGGGTAATGCCGGTCGTGCAACTGAAGCGGTCTGCGGAGGTGGCGGCCGCCGAGAGTACCTCTTGAGGCGCCCAAGCTGAAGGAAATGGCATCGCTGGAGGAGTAGCCATCATCTGGAAAGATCCTCGAGCAGGACCCACTGAAGAAGAAGATGGCACGGGCTCCCACTTGATCACGCTTAGCGGGTTACGCGACACACCCGCTCCTTGTGACCCGGTCGGCCACACCGACGGCAATCACCCGTCCAAGTGCACTCGGCAGCGGTGTCCATCACCGCACTTAAAGCAAAGCATGCCCCGCCTCAGGGACAGACGAAGAGCTGGAGTACCGCAAAGGACGAGGCGCCAAGAAGGAACGGCCTCGATCGCTAGACCGAAAGATCTGCGGTCCTCCCTTGAATTTCTTGGAAAGGTCGTCGACTGCACCCACTTCCCTCACTAGAGCTCCTCTTCCGGTCACCACTGAAGCAACGATCCACCGAGGCTTGTCGCCCCTTTGTGAGTCGCATCTCCAACTCCATGCCCCTAGCTTGCTCCACAACAGAGTCAGAGTCACAGAGTGGAGTAGCTCCCAACACATGTCGGTACTCGAATTGAGACCCGACGGAACCTCTTGGCTTTCAAGATCATCATTCGCCATCAAGGGACAAAGCGAACCAAGTTGTTGAACTCGGCCTCATACTCAAGAATAGACCTCTTCCCTCGAGCAAAGGTCGTCAAAGCAACCTCCATCTTCTCAACAAAAGAGTAGGGGTAGAACTTCCCCTTGAACTGATCAACAAAATCCTCCCAAGTGATGGACTTTGAGTGGCGGTCCTCAAGACAACACGCCTCCCACCAAATATCCTTTGTTGACGAAGAGCACGGATCTCTCCCACCAACTCTCTCAACAAAGCGGGGTTTCATCTCGGACCCCAACCGAGGCGGGTCAACAAAGAACCCCTCGACCATCGACTCCTCTCACATGGAGGTGGCTCCACGGAACCTCGCCCGCGACCACGACCTCCACGACCGCGGCCACCACGACCACGTCCTCTACCCCTCGGCATAGCTATCAACCACAATCAACAATACACAATGAGCTCAAAGCTCAAAATAAACTCATCCATCAATAAGCAACATAACGGAAGCGTAAAACTATATTCGTACCTCTCTCTAACCTCATGCACTAGTGTGTCAAATTTTAGGTTAGTTAACCATTAGCAAATTTTAGTTGATTTACTAATCTAAAACAAATTTTAACAATTTTAGTTTGCCTAAGTTGTTAATCTATTCACCACGGACCTAAAGCCCGCTCTGATACCAACTGTAACACCCCAGCCCAACACTGAGCCTAGAATGTCACCTCACTACACTTTAAACTAATAATTAATGACACACAATAAAATTTCATCAATAAATCATCAATAATCATATCAATGGATCACAAAAGAACATACATAATCATGGTTCAAACGATAGTAAATAATCAAATGGAACAAAACCAGGAAATAAATCCAATATAGCATCAACCAATGAATCCAAATTAATAAAGCAAATAGTCTAGTCCAAATGATGTCCTAAACATTATTCAATAACTAACATGTCCAAGTGTAAACCATTACTGAATGAAAAGATTATCATGGCGAATGATCATGTGATGCCCATGTGCTCTACTCGCTCTCAATTACGGCATCCTCGAAGATCACCTAAAAACAACAATAGAGCAAGGGTGAGTCCACGACTCAGCAAATACATCCATAAACAACGAACAATAATAAATCATCAGCATTCAATAACTCCATTATCATCACATGCACTTCCATTCACATTCTCATTCATCAATCTCAAATATCAATGCAACTCTATTCTATATGTCCACATGCACTTCTTTTCGCGTATACCGGTATAGCGTGAGTGAATGCTCGCGACAACATTCACTCTCAAGCCCGCTCCTCCATAAGGATCGGGACCTCCTCCACTCCGTGGAGTTGTGATCAATCATGATCACCTTCTCTTATGCAAAGATGCTTATGAATGCAAACATGCAAACTCCATCATAAACATCATATCCAACTTTCCATCATGCTTGTCAACAAAGATATAAACATACCAATTCATTGTTTGCAATTAAACCAAATAAAAGCACAACAATAATGGTAATAGAAGATAAAGAAAACAGTGATCGATCATTGATCGCGCTCTACCATGCACTTGCTCGTACTAGTTCGCGACGCACAATTTGACTCGAAGACGGCAACAAGCACGACGCCTCTCCTATATAAAATACACCAACTTCAATACAAAGCTACAGCATCATAAGAACAACAATCAATATACATCGCTCCTACACGTCCCCAAATATACCACATTACGCCGGTACCGAAAAGCTACCCATTGCTGTCCGGTTACTAAAAAGAGCGTAACTTTTGACTCGAAAGTCCGATCACCACAAACCACCCCATTCTGGATTCATTATCAAATTATCCACATTTTCTTAGATTACGAAGACTTCTAATTAAATCATCTACCCCTCCGTATTTAGCTCCGAAAGCCGATCTGTCCGCTTCGGAACAGCGGTCTTCCAAATTTCATAACTTTTGTTTTACTCAACCAAAATGCGTGTTCTCAGATCCTACAGAACCATTGGACAATTATCTACAACTTTCATGTAGATCAAAACACTAATTAATCTGTTTACTATTTTTAATAACCAATCTACCAAAACAGCGCCGAAGGACGGCAACCGTAAAAACAGCGGCCTTCTCAAAATCATATCTCGAAATCTACTTGTCCGATTGACGTGATAAAATATGCTATATAACGATATCGAAATTATCTACAATTAACTAGTAGATGACATTTTCAAAATTTGTCATTAAGGTGACCGAATAAATCGTACAACAAAATATCAGACTAAACCCAACTCTGAAATTCCTTGTGCTAGCTGCACTCTTTCTCCTACTAGCCCAAACCGGATGCATGTCTAAAAAAAAAATACATTGCATCACTAGTTAACCACCAGCTAGCAATGTGTGCAAAACTAATTAGCTACTAATTAGCATTAACTAATTCACCTCTTTCTATATACTATACACAGCCGTATGTACTACTTTTGTAGTCACACACCAAAACGGCCTAAGGCAACAAAGAAAAAAAGACAGCAGCTCACCTTGGTTCACGCGGCAAGAAAAACAAAGCAACGCAGCGGCAGGAAAACCGGCAGCAGCAGAATCGGAAGAAAAGGCAGCAACTGGCTCGGCGCAGCAGCAGTCTTCGGCTTCACGCAGTGAAATCAGCAGCAGGCCTTCGGTGGTTGGTTCGGCCGGCTCGGGAAGGCTTTCACGCACAGCACAGCAGCGCCAGCCTCCACGCGGGCCAGCGCAGCAGGCGGCACAGTCCAACGCAGGAGCGGCTCGGCAGCAATTCGGCTGGGAGTAAATGCGGCACACAGCGGTACCGCACTGCAGTCTCGGCAGAACAGCACGCGCAGGGCGGCAGCAATGCACAGCCGTGCAGAAGAAATCAGGCGCAGCAGGGAAAAAAAAGAAAATAGGTTGATGGCGGCGGCTTGGAAAGATGTGGAGGCGGCGGTGGATTAAAGCTATTAGGGTTTCTAAACCCACCACGTATATATATAACTCATAAAAATTTCCGAAATAATCTATTTTTTTCACAAATCCCTTTTATTTAAATACGCAAACACCCTTAAGACGTTTAATAATTAATTAATTACTGATACCATTAAATTAATTACTCTCCGAACATTAAGACGCGATTAATAAAATTAATAATATTTTCAGGGTATCACAGGCCTCCTTGCTGCTCCATGGCGCCTCCTCGCGGTGATGGTGCTATCCCCGGTGATCCCCGTCGCTCCTCCTCAAGGGCCCCTCCATCATCTCCATTCCCCGCCGCCGTCGACGTCGTTCGTCGTCATCGGGTGGCCGTTCTTTGGAGAAAGAAGGGAGGAGAAGAGAGGAGGATCTTCGGGCAGCGGATCATCATCATCCCACGGGTCTTCAAGGGTAACGAAGGTGTTTTAGTGGTAGTTTGATTCGGTTTTATTGATTAATGGAGGATTAGATCTAAATCGCGTTCTGTCCTGGAGATTCCAGAACGCATCTGTCTTCTTGCGCGGCCAGTTTCGACCCTTTAGAGGCCGAATCTCGGGTTGACCTCTCCTAGAGATTTGTTCCTGGTTTCCTTAGCTTTCTTTTGGCACCTGGATCACGAATTTTCACACAGTAGATTAAAAGTTATGACTGTTTTACTACGTGCTGGTCTGTCTGCCAGAATTGCTGGGTATAGTCGGTTGCACCTAGGTTTTGATCTAGTTAGAGTCAGAATCAGGTCGGCCACCCAACTAGGTTTATGAAGATAATTTTACCATGTTTCCAGGCTGATAAAAATCACTTTATTTGGATCAGTGGTTTAAAAGTTAGAGCCTTTTCTTTCGGGCTGTTCTGAATTCTGGGCAGACTGCTATTATAGTTTTCATTGGATGATTAGACCTCTGTATTGGCCGAATTAGAGTTTACCATCAACTAGAGTTTTGTAGCCAGTTAAGTTAAGAAAATCTGAGCACTGGTTTCGTGTCGTTTCGAGTTCCAGATAATTAAATATGCTTTTTCTCGTACCGCTGCTCTTAAGGGCTGAAATCTGGCGTAATAGTTTATTTTCAATTTGGGACTATGCGGTATATTGAATAGTCGGGGTTATTGTAGAACATCGGTAGCAGTGTTATATCGTTGTTCTTATTTTGGGAACATGCTTGTGTAGGCGGTGAGACATCCCGTGTGGGAACACCTCCGTTGCCTGCTAATGAGTCACTACGCGAAAGGCAAGTATTGTATGCATAATGATATGTTGTTTACATGAATGTTTTGTGCCTTGTTCATGATGTTGATATCTTGCAAGTACCTTGTATACTGTTTGATGCAAAAATGTGATGTGTGAGTGAATGATTATAATTGTTCGTACTTGTAGATGAATACCATGTGTTTCTTTTCAATTATGAGTACTATTCAATATTGCCATGGGATCACATCATGACATGCATAAATTACATTTGTAAGACCCATCAATTCCAGTATGGGCACTTGAAAATCCCATCAATTCCAGAATGGGTACATGAGTCCACCATTCCAATGTGGGCCATGTTACGTGAGTCCACCATTCCAATGTGGGCCACGTTGACTGATCGTATGAAACGTTCTTCATACGATTACTTTAAGTGAACACCGACGGGTGTTTCACTCGCTATACCGGTATATGCTGCATTATGTCCAATTCCTTCAATGCATCATTCCACTTCATCCATTCATAAATTCATTTCCAGTAAATGTTCAAATGATGATTGTGATATATTGTTCATGGAATGTTTGATTGTTACATACAGTTACTTGCTGAGTCTTTGGCTCATTCTTGCTTTGTTGTTTTATTTAGGTAAATGACAAGGAAGAATGATCTTGTGGAGGGTAGTTCATCACGATGCACTCACTACCATAAACCAAACCTTTTGAGGACTTTTACTGTCTTAATAATGACTTGTGTTGAATTGTAATAAGTCAGTTTGGTCATAACTACCTTATCTCTCAGAATTGTTTATTTCCATTCCATTGATTAATCCTGATGATGAATTCTTATTTCCGTATAATCTTACTACTTGATTAACCTTGACATGTGTTTTGATGTTATTCTTCTAAAGAGTAGTGGTTGTAGGTGACATCTTGACTTTCTTATAGTCAGGGTGTTACAGTTGGTATCAGAGCGAGGTTTTAGGTCCGTGGTAATTAAGTTATTAAAATGACACACTGTGCACAGTAGGTGGGGTTTGGGAAATCCATTGTTTCCGCATTTCTAGTGATGTTGTTCATTATGTTGTATGGTATAGAATTGCTTCTGTACTATCTTTCTTGTTATTAATCTATGACGTGTTGCGATATCCTATATATCTATGAATTATTCTATGATTGTCATGAGATGATCCTATATATTCATAATTGATTGCCTTAGTTATGCGTATAGGTAGCAGACGTCGAGCAGCTGAGTCTGTGGTTGTCGTCCTGGGTTTTGCCAGGCTACACCACTGTTCGTGTTGTAATAGTAGAGAAGTTCTTACCCCTGTTCCATAGTTCTGTGTTGAGCCTGAGCTCCTTGATGAAATTGTTGTCCTTCTCAAGTTTGTATCTGGTTTTCTGGTTGTAGTTTCTGATAGTTCGTGAATTTCTTTTGAATGGAGGGTTATAATGAAGTGGGCCATCTCTAGTAGATTTCTGAACGTTCTTTGAAACAATTATTATTCTTTCTACTATTGTGACATTTCTACTCCACGTGAGCGTAGTTAAAATTGCAAGATTTACCATTTCATGGAAGTTCTGTTTTACCCCTGTTGGAAAATTCAACCCGTGTGTTCGCTTGGGGTTTCGGGCATTGGCAGATTTCTTTTGTAAGTTCTTTATCAAGTGCACAATGATCTTGCATATTTCTTTTTGGGATGCTTTAGACAGTGGTTCCCTTCCTTGATTTCTGATTTTGACAAATTCTTGTCCGGTGGTAGTTGATGAATTTCTATTAGGTTCATGATTCATGGTAGTGATGAGATCCAATAGGTCTTTAATGGTTCTCTGAAAATATTATTATTTTTTTCAGGTGTTGAATTTCTTTTATTTTAAATGATCTTCGACAGTTGGCAATATTGATATTTCTATGTTTGTTCCTTCCTTCTCATTGGAAAATAGCGACTCGTTTACTCGCTTGATAGTTTGTATCTTGAGAGTTTTCTGTTGCAAGTTCATTAACACGAGGAAGCATTGGCTCCATGTATTTCTTTTGGATCATTCCGCGTCTTGAAGTTTAACGCATCTCTTGTCTGAGGATTAGTGTTAAAACTCTTTTGGGGTGCCTTGTGGTGATTAAGTTGGAGATGGTAATCAAACAAACTGGTTGGCTACGGGTTCCTATTGGTCCCTAGATGTTTTTCAAAACAATTCTTGTCTTTCGATTCTTGAGCTTTCTTTGCTACTTGTACACGATATTATTGACAAGATCATTCTTTTTGTAAGAGTCCTATCTCTCTTGTTGTTTAAGGGGACCTGATTAACCGTTTGGTATGTTGATAACGGGAATTATCTTCTACTAAGTTTATTGAAGAAATTTCGACTCAGTTCAATTCTTTTGGAGTAGTTGGAGTGTTGGAGTTTATAACCTCCCTTTGAAAAGGAAAAGTGTCGCGACCTCTTTCTAATGTTTTGTGGTGTTGTGTGAGAGGTTTGTCTCAGCTTTGTGGCATTCGTACTAGGTTCCTTTTCGAGAACAAGTAGTTATTACAACTCCATTTGATGCTGAAAATTTCTATAACCCGATTTGTCATGTTTCCTTTAGAAGGTTTATTGATATGATCAGTAATGTGAGAATAAGGTTGATTCTTTTATAGAGAAAGAAGTTTAACCACCTTTCTTGATGTTTCCAAAATGATTCAAATTCGAGTTTTGTGTTCATGACCTACTGGAGGTCCAAGTTTATTATGATAAACGAAGTTTGCCGCGTAAAACGATTTGTTGCAAAGTTATAATGGTTCTTCAGTGATGCGAGCGTTTTGATCTTGAATGCTCGTTGTTCTTATCTGTAAAGATCCGACATTCTCTTCTTGCGAGGCTTATGTTTTCAATTGTGGACTCCACCTATGTTCAATGAGTTCATTGCCTAATTGGTTTTCCCCTTGGTTATGTGTTCATTACGAGTGGTAAGTGATTTCCCAGTTGGTGAAAAGCGTTTTCACGTGCCTCTTCTTTTGAGATGTATTCAACCCATTCTTTTCGCGTTGGTCTTTCGAAATGTTTTCTAAATGTGGTTGTGAGCTTGATGTTATTACTTGTAGTAATTTGATAGCCTTTGGTGACATCGTTCAAATAAGAATATTTCAAGTTTAGCTTTCACGGTACCTTGGAGCTCGTGAATCAACTGGTAACTGAGATTATTTTGGGTAACTTGAGGAATTGGATTAACCTATTGTTCTTTAAAGATTTCGTGTGATTTAGTCCGAAAGGTTCCTTGGTTTGAGTTCGCAAAGTGAGGTTGCAATAAAAGAATATTTTCGTTGATCTCTTCGAGACGAAGTTAATCCGTTTGCTTTCCGTGAAATCCAGTAAAGGTGAATGTTTCAAGTTTTGAGGCTGAGAACATTTGGATCTCGTGTTTCCCAAGTAGATGAACTGTTTCGAGCAAGCTGGCCTGTTGAAGGATCTTATCGATTCTTACTTAAATCTTGTGGTTATTTGAAGCGTCCCTAAATTTGTTGCTCTTTCCGCTCAAGAGATGGCGAATTTCAAACGTAATATCTTTCTTTCGAGTCGACTGTTATTTGCTATTCTCTTTTGAGGGATGTGTGCCTCCATTTATGAACTCGTTTTGTTTTCCAAGATCACCTTTATTAGAATATTTCTTTTGGTTTCACCTTTCGCCGTGATGAGCAACGTCTTTCTGTGTGAATAAACTTATCTTTGTTCGCCTCTTCCTTTTGAGAAAGGATCACAGTTTTGGGTTGCAAAGTGTTTGCAAAGGCTAAGTTTGGCAACTGTTTGGTGGTAGATGAGTAATCGTAGCGGTGATATTTTGCTACCAAGTTACTGGAGGAGTAGTAGAATGTAGAATGGTTTTGATCTGTATCTCTTGGGGAAAAAAAAATTAATTCACCTGGAATGTTTGGTTTCGAAGTGAGTCTGAAAAGTGTTACGACTGAGTAGAACCTATGGTATAGTGAAACTTCAGAACTTCAGTTCATGATTGAATGGTCGGTGATTATCGAAGGTATGGAAACCTTGATTACTTCTATAGAGCAACGCAATTGGATAATGTTGCGAGATTTGGTGAGAAATTTCTAAGTATGCAATTGAGTGAGTATGTTAGAATTGGGGAAAATATTGGAGAGTCAATCCATTGATTTCCCTATATGATATAATTGAAATTTGTGGTAGAGATCTTGGAGGTTAAGTTTGGGTTTGCATTGTTATGCTAGACCATTGGTTACACGATGATTGTGCGTAGAGGAAGTGGGATAATAGAGTTTCCTGAGCAATGAATGGTCATTGATAGAACTCTTCTGATGTAGTACATGTCCGTGCGTGCTAAGGATCTTGAATTGTTGTTATTGGAAATTGAAGATAATGTGATTGCGTGGTGCCTACTATTGTGGTGTTATGGATGCTTTCAATCAAATCGATACTGTATTACCTAGAGTATCCAGTAGATTTCATAGAGTCTCTCCACAATGGTGTGGATGATTTAATTCAGTTTGAGCATGATTTGAGGATATTTGAATAAAAGGTTTAAGCTCGTTTGGTATGCGATGAATTCAAATTTCAAGGATTCGAGAGAAATTTTATTCCTAGAAGAAAGAAACTGTGGAAAGGAATGTTCATCGGATAATGAGGTGTTTTCTTGATTCTCGGTTGAGTTTAGTGTTGTTGACCGGTGTTTTCTGCAATTTGAGTTGAGGTTTTGTTGGCATGTAGATTCTTTCCAATTCAGACAAACTGCCAGAGTTTGGTTTGGGCGTTCCAGTAATTTCTCCTTCGTTTGTAGTGGTGTTCATTTGTAAACTGCCTATTTAGAAAATGGATTTGTTTTGAGATGAATTATCAAATTTGGAATCTAACCTTTTGGTGAGAGTTACCATTACGTGGATGCGATGAGGACTCTCTATTTCTAGTTGGATTCTCTTCGTTTTTGAAAGTTGTAAGAATTAGGACGTTGGCTTATCGCGTTGATCGTCCTGGATCCTTATGCGAAGTACGCATCGTCTGGTGTGCTCGAGTGTTAAGCGAGTATCTGAGCAATTCCAAGCTTGAATTATCGTTGTTTCATTCCAGACGCAGTTTCCTTTCGAGTAGATTGGTGCGTAGATTCGAGGTCGAATCTTTTCTAAGGGGGATAGAGTGTAATACCTCATTTATCCAGCTAGGTTGTATCGTTTCAATTATCTGGGAATTTTATTCGAAAACGAGATTTACAACTTTCCGGAATCGAATAGGTAAAAAGAAAGAAGTCGGAGGGAGTAAAAGAAACATCTTTCGATGAATTTTCCAAACAGCGGGGGGGTAATTGTATTTGTGCGTCAACCTGGGCCGCAGGCCGCGGCCCAGGTGGCCCAAGAGGGGCCGGCCGGCCCATGTAGGGGCCGGCCAAAAAGGGGGGGGCACCACTTTCCCCCAAACCCTAGCCGCCCCTATCTCCTCCTCCCCTTGGCCGCCTCCTCCCTCCCCAAGCCGGCCTCCTTGCTGCTCCATGGCGCCTCCTCGCGGTGATGGTGCTATCCCAGTGATCCCGTCGCTCCTCCTCAAGGGCCCCTCCATCATCTCCATTCCCCGCCGCCGTCGACGTCGTTCGTCGTCATCGGGTGGCCGTTCTTTGGAGAAAGAAGGGAGGAGAAGAGAGGAGGATCTTCGGGCAGCGGATCATCATCATCCCACGGGTCTTCAAGGGTAACGAAGGTGTTTTAGTGGTAGTTTGATTCGGTTTTATTGATTAATGGAGGATTAGATCTAAATCGCGTTCTGTCCTGGAGATTCCAGAACGCATCTGTCTTCTTGCGCGGCCAGTTTCGACCCTTTAGAGGCCGAATCTCGGGTTGACCTCTCCTAGAGATTTGTTCCTGGTTTCCTTAGCTTTCTTTTGGCACCTGGATCACGAATTTTCACACAGTAGATTAAAAGTTATGACTGTTTTACTACGTGCTGGTCTGTCTGCCAGAATTGCTGGGTATAGTCGGTTGCACCTAGGTTTTGATCTAGTTAGAGTCAGAATCAGGTCGGCCACCCAACTAGGTTTATGAAGATAATTTTACCATGTTTCCAGGCTGATAAAAATCACTTTATTTGGATCAGTGGTTTAAAAGTTAGAGCCTTTTCTTTCGGGCTGTTCTGAATTCTGGGCAGACTGCTATTATAGTTTTTCATTGGATGATTAGACCTCTGTATTGGCCGAATTAGAGTTTACCATCAACTAGAGTTTTGTAGCCAGTTAAGTTAAGAAAATCTGAGCACTGGTTTCGTGTCGTTTCGAGTTCCAGATAATTAAATATGCTTTTTCTCGTACCGCTGCTCTTAAGGGCTGAAATCTGGCAGAATAGTTTATTTTCAATTTGGGACTATGCGGTATATTGAATAGTCAGGGGTTATTGTAGAACATCGGTAGCAGTGTTATATCGTTGTTCTTATTTTGGGAACATGCTTGTGTAGGCGGTGAGACATCCCGTGTGGGAACACCTCCGTTGCCTGCTAATGAGTCACTACGCGAAAGGCAAGTATTGTATGCATAATGATATGTTGTTTACATGAATGTTTTGTGCCTTGTTCATGATGTTGATATACTGCAAGTACCTTGTATACTCTGTTTGATGCAAAAATGTGATGTGTGAGTGAATGATTATAATTGTTCGTACTTGTAGATGAATACCATGTGTTTCTTTTCAATTATGAGTACTATTCAATATTACCATGGGATCACATCATGACATGCATAAATTACATTTGTAAGACCCATCAATTCCAGTATGGGCACTTGAAAATCCCATCAATTCCAGAATGGGTACATGAGTCCACCATTCCAATGTGGGCCATGTTACGTGAGTCCACCATTCCAATGTGGGCCACGTTGGACGGTCGTATGAAACGTTCTTCATACGATTACTTTAAGTGAACACCGACGGGTGTTTCACTCGCTATACCGGAATATGCTGCATTATGTCCAATTCCTTCAATGCATCATTCCACTTCATCCATTCATAAATTCGTTTCCAGTAAATGTTCAATGGTGATTGTGATATATTGTTCATGGAATGTTTGATTGTTACATACCGGTTACTTGCTGAGTCTTTGGCTCATTCTTGCTTTGTTGTTTTATTTAGGTAAATGACAAGGAAGAATGATCTTGTGGAGGGTAGTTCATCACGATGCACTCACTACCATAAACCAAACCTTTTGAGGACTTTTCTTGTCTTAATAATGACTTGTGTTGAATTGTAATAAGTCAGTTTGGTCATAACTACCTTATCTCTCAGAATTGTTTATTTCCATTCCATTGATTAATCCTGATGATGAATTCTTATTTCCGTATAATCTTACTACTTGATTAACCTTGACATGTGTTTTGATGTTATTCTTCTAAAGAGTAGTGGTTGTAGGTGACATCTTGACTTTCTTATAGTCAGGGTGTTACAGTTGGTATCAGAGCGAGGTTTTAGGTCCGTGGTAATTAAGTTATTAAAATGACACACTGTGCACAGTAGGTGGGGTTTGGGAAATCCATTGTTTCCGCATTTCTAGTGATGTTGTTCATTATGTTGTATGGTATAGAATTGCTTCTGTACTATCTTTCTTGTTATTAATCTATGACGTGTTGCGATATCCTATATATCTATGAATTATTCTATGATTGTCATGAGATGATCCTATATATTCATAATTGATTGCCTTAGTTATGCGTATAGGTAGCGGACGTCGAGCAGCTGAGTCTGTGGTTGTCGTCCTGGGTTTTGCCAGGCTACACCACTGTTCGTGTTGTAATAGTAGAGAAGTTCTTACCCCTGTTCCATAGTTCTGTGTTGAGCCTGAGCTCCTTGATGAAATTGTTGTCCTTCTCAAGTTTGTATCGGTTTTACGGTTGTAGTTTCTGATAGTTCGTGAATTTCTTTTGAATGGAGGGTTATAATGAAGTGGGCCATCTCTAGTAGATTTCTGAACGTTCTTTGAAACAATTATTATTCTTTCTACTATTGTGACATTTCTACTCCACGTGAGCGTAGTTAAAATTGCAAGATTTACCATTTCATGGAAGTTCTGTTTTACCCCTGTTGGAAAATTCAACCCGTGTGTTCGCTTGGGGTTTCGGGCATTGGCAGATTTCTTTTGTAAGTTCTTTATCAAGTGCACAATGATCTTGCATATTTCTTTTTGGGATGCTTTAGACAAGTGGTTCCTTCCTTGATTTTCGATTTTGACAAATTCTTGTCGGTGGTAGTTGATGAATTTCTATTAGGTTCATGATTCATGGTAGTGATGAGATCCAATAGGTCTTTAATGGTTCTCTGAAAATATTATTATTTTTTTCAGGTGTTGAATTTCTTTTATTTTAAATGATCTTCGACAGTTGGCAATATTGATATTTCTATGTTTGTTCCTTCCTTCTCATTGGAAAATAGCGACTCGTTTACTCGTTTGATAGTTTGTATACTGAGAGTTTTCTGTTGCAAGTTCATTAACACGAGGAAGCATTGGCTCCATGTATTTCTTTTGGATCATTCCGCGTCTTGAAGTTTAACGCATCTCTTGTCTGAGGATTAGTGTTAAAACTCTTTTGGGGTGCCTTGTGGTGATTAAGTTGGAGATGGTAATCAAACAAACTGGTTGGCTACGGGTTCCTATTGGTCCCTAGATGTTTTTCAAAACAATTCTTGTCTTTACGATTCTTGAGCTTTCTTTGCTACTTGTACACGATATTATTGACAAGATCATTCTTTTGTAAGAGTCCTATCTCTCTTGTTGTTTAAGGGACACGATTAACCGTTTGGTATGTTGATAACGGGAATTATCTTCTACTAAGTTTATTGAAGAAATTTCGACTCAGTTCAATTCTTTTGGAGTAGTTGGAGTGTTGGAGTTTATAACCTCCCTTTGAAAAGGAAAAGTGTCGCGACCTCTTTCTAATGTTTTGTGGTGTTGTGTGAGAGGTTTGTCTCAGCTTTGTGGCATTCGTACTAGGTTCCTTTTCGAGAACAAGTTGTTATTACAACTCCATTTGATTTGAAAATTTCTATAACCCGATTTGTCATGTTTCCTTTAGAAGGTTTATTGATATGATCAGTAATGTGAGAATAAGGTTGATTCTTTTATAGAGAAAGAAGTTTAACCACCTTTCTTGATGTTTCCAAAATGATTCAAATTCGAGTTTTGTGTTCATGACCTACTGGAGGTCCAAGTTTATTATGATAAACGAAGTTTGCGCAGAAAGCGATTTGTTGCAAAGTTATAATGGTTCTTCAGTGATGCGAGCGTTTTGATCTTGAATGCTCGTTGTTCTTATCTGTAAAGATCCGACATTCTCTTCTTACGAGGCTTATGTTTTCAATTGTGGACTCCACCTATGTTCAATGAGTTCATTGCCTAATTGGTTTTCCCCTTGGTTCTGTGTACATTACGAGTGGTAAGTGATTTCCCAGTTGGTGAAAAGCGTTTTCACGTGCCTCTTCTTTTGAGATGTATTCAACCCATTCTTTTCGCGTTGGTCTTTCGAAATGTTTTCTAAATGTGGTTGTGAGCTTGATGTTATTACTTGTAGTAATTTGATAGCCTTTGGTGACATCGTTCAAATAAGAATATTTCAAGTTTAGCTTTCACGGTACCTTGGAGCTCGTGAATCAACTGGTAACTGAGATTATTTTGGGTAACTTGAGGAATTGGATTAACCTATTGTTCTTTAAAGATTTCGTGTGATTTAGTCCGAAAGGTTCCTTGGTTTGAGTTCGCAAAGTGAGGTTGCAATAAAAGAATATTTTCGTTGATCTCTTCGAGACGAAGTTAATCCGTTTGCTTTCCGTGAAATCCAGTAAAGGTGAATGTTTCAAGTTTTGAGGCTGAGAACATTTGGATCTCGTGTTTCCCAAGTAGATGAACTGTTTCGAGCAAGCTGGCCTGTTGAAGGATCTTATCGATTCTTACTTAAATCTTGTGGTTATTTGAAGCGTCCCTAAATTTGTTGCTCTTTCCGCTCAAGAGATGGCGAATTTCAAACGTAATATCTTTCTTTCGAGTCGACTGTTATTTGCTATTCTCTTTTGAGGGATGTGTGCCTCCATTTATGAACTCAGTTTTTGTTTTCCAAGATCACCTTTATTAGAATATTTCTTTTGGTTTCCTGCTCGCCGTGATGAGCAACGTCTTTCTGTGTGAATAAACTTATCTTTGTTCGCCTCTTCCTTTTGAGAAAGGATCACAGTTTTGGGTTGCAAAGTGTTTGCAAAGGCTAAGTTTGGCAATTTGTTTGGTGGTAGATGAGTAATCGTAGCGGTGATATTTTGCTACCAAGTTACTGGAGGAGTAGTAGAATGTAGAATGGTTTTGATCTGTATCTCTTGGGGAAAAAAAATTAATTCACCTGGAATGTTTGGTTTCGAAGTGAGTCTGAAAAGTGTTACGACTGAGTAGAACCTATGGTATAGTGAAACTTCAGAACTTCAGTTCATGATTGAATGGTCGGTGATTATCGAAGGTATGGAAACCTTGATTACTTCTATAGAGCAACGCAATTGGATAATGTTGCGAGATTTGGTGAGAAATTTCTAAGTATGCAATTGAGTGAGTATGTTAGAATTGGGGAAAATGTTGGAGAGTCAATCCATTGATTTCCCTATATGATATAATTGAAATTTGTGGTAGAGATCTTGGAGGTTAAGTTTGGGTTTGCATTGTTATGCTAGACCATTGGTTACACGATGATTGTGCGTAGAGGAAGTGGGATAATAGAGTTTCCTGAGCAATGAATGGTCATTGATAGAACTCTTCTGATGTAGTACATGTCCGTGCGTGCTAAGGATCTTGAATTGTTGTTATTGGAAATTGAAGATAATGTGATTGCGTGGTGCCTACTATTGTGGTGTTATGGATGCTTTCAATCAAATCGATACTGTATTACCTAGAGTATCCAGTAGATTTCATAGAGTCTCTCCACAATGGTGTGGATGATTTAATTCAGTTTGAGCATGATTTGAGGATATTTGAATAAAGGTTTAAGCTCGTTTGGTATGCGATGAATTCAAATTTCAAGGATTCGAGAGAAATTTTATTCCTAGAAGAAAGAAACTGTGGAAAGGAATGTTCATCGGATAATGAGGTGTTTTCTTGATTCTCGGTTGAGTTTAGTGTTGTTGACCGGTGTTTTCTGCAATTTGAGTTGAGGTTTTGTTGGCATGTAGATTCTTTCCAATTCAGACAAACTGCCAGAGTTTGGTTTGGGCGTTCCAGTAATTTCTCCTTCGTTTGTAGTGGTGTTCATTTGTAAACTGCCTATTTAGAAAATGGATTTGTTTTGAGATGAATTATCAAATTTGGAATCTAACCTTTTGGTGAGTGTTACCATTACGTGGATGCGATGATGACTCTCTATTTCTAGTTGGATTCTCTTCGTTTTTGAAAGTTGTAAGAATTAGGACGTTGGCTTATCGCGTTGATCGTCACGGATCCTTATCTGAATGCGCGATCGTCGGTGTGCTCGAGTGTTAAGCGAGTATCGAGCAATTCAAGCTTGAATTATCGTTGTTTCATTCCGCACGCAGTTTCCTTCGAGTAGATTGTGCGTAGATTCGAGGTCGAATCTTTTCTAAGGGGATAGAGTGTAATACCTCATTTATCCGGCTAGGTTGTATCGTTTCAATTATCTCGGGAATTTTATTCAAAACGAGATTTACAACTTTAGGAATCGAATCGGTAAAAGAAAGAAGTCGGAGGAGTAAAAGAAACATCTTCGATGAATTTTCCAAACAGCGGGGGTAATTGTATTTGTCGTCAACTTTGGGCCACAGCGCGCCCAGTGGCCCAAGAGGGGCCGGCCGGCCCATGTAGGGGCCGACCAAAAAGGGGGGGGCACCACTTTCCCCCAAACCCTAGCCGCCCCTATCTCCTCCCCTCCCCTTGGCGCCTCCTCCCTCCCCAAGCCGGCCTCCTTGCTGCTCCATGGCGCCTCCTCGCGGTGATGGTGCTATCCCCGGTGATCCCCGTCGCTCCTCCTCAAGGGCCCCTCCATCATCTCCATTCCCGCCGCCGTCGGCGTCGTTCGTGCGTCATCGGGTGGCCGTTCTTTGGAGAAAGAAGGGAGGAGAAGAGAGGAGGATCTTGAACAGCGGATCATCATCATCCACGGGTCTTCAAGGGTAACGAAGGTGTTTTAGTGGTAGTTTGATTCGGTTTTATTGATTAATGGAGGATTAGATCTAAATCGCGTTCTGTCCTGGAGATTCCAGAACGCATCTGTCTTCTTGCGCGGCCAGTTTCGACCCTTTAGAGGCCGAATCTCGGGTTGACCTCTCCTAGAGATTTGTTCCTGGTTTCCTTAGCTTTCTTTTGGCACCTGGATCACGAATTTTCACACAGTAGATTAAAAGTTATGACTGTTTTACTACGTGCTGGTCTGTCTGCCAGAATTGCTGGGTATAGTCGGTTGCACCTAGGTTTTGATCTAGTTAGAGTCAGAATCAGGTCGGCCACCCAACTAGGTTTATGAAGATAATTTTACCTTGTTTCCAGGCTGATAACAATCACTTTATTTGGATCAGTGGTTTAAAAGTTAGAGCCTTTTCTTTCGGGCTGTTCTGAATTCTGGGCAGACTGCTATTATAGTTTTCATTGGATGATTAGACCTCTGTATTGGCCGAATTAGAGTTTACCATCAACTAGAGTTTTGTAGCCAGTTAAGTTAAGAAAATCTGAGCACTGGTTTCGTGTCGTTTCGAGTTCCAGATAATTAAATATGCTTTTTCTCGTACCGCTGCTCTTAAGGGCTGAAATCTGGCAGAATAGTTTATTTTCAATTTGGGACTATGCGGTATATTGAATAGTCAGGGGTTATTGTAGAACATCGGTAGCAGTGTTATATCGTTGTTCTTATTTTGGGAACATGCTTGTGTAGGCGGTGAGACATCCGTGTGGGAACACCTCCGTTGCGCTAATGAGTCACTACTGAAAGGCAAATCTTGTATGCATAATGATATGTTGTTTACATGAATGTTTTGTGCCTTGTTCATGATGTTGATATACTGCAAGTACCTTGTATACTCTGTTTGATGCAAAAATGTGATGTGTGAGTGAATGATTATAATTGTTCGTACTTGTAGATGAATACCATGTGTTTCTTTTCAATTATGAGTACTATTCAATATTGCCATGGGATCACATCATGACATGCATAAATTACATTTGTAAGACCCATCAATTCCAGTATGGGCACTTGAAAATCCCATCAATTCCGAATGGGTACATGAGTCCACCATTCCAATGTGGGCCATGTTACGTGAGTCCACCATTCCAATGTGGGCCACGTTGACTGATCGTATGAAACGTTCTTCATACGATTACTTTAAGTGAACACCGACGGGTGTTTCACTCGCTATCTACCGAGTATATCTTTGCATTATGTCCAATTCCTTCAATGCATCATTCCACTTCATCCATTCATAAATTCATTTCCAGTAAATGTTCAAATGATGATTGTGATATATTGTTCATGGAATGTTTGATTGTTACATACAGTTACTTGCTGAGTCTTTGACTCATTCTTGCTTTGTTGTTTTATTTAGGTAAATGACAAGGAAGAATGATCTTGTGGAGGGTAGTTCATCACGATGCACTCACTACCATAAACCAAACCTTTTGAGGACTTTTACTGTCTTAATAATGACTTGTGTTGAATTGTAATAAGTCAGTTTGGTCATAATTACCTTATCTCTCAGAATTGTTTATTTCCATTCCATTGATTAATCCTGATGATGAATTCTTATTTCCGTATAATCTTACTACTTGATTAACCTTGACATGTGTTTTGATGTTATTCTTCTAAAGAGTAGTGGTTGTAGGTGACATCTTGACTTTCTTATAGTCAGGGTGTTACAGTTGGTATCAGAGCGAGGTTTTAGGTCCGTGGTAATTAAGTTATTAAAATGACACACTGTGCACAGTAGGTGGGGTTTGGGAAATCCATTGTTTCCGCATTTCTAGTGATGTTGTTCATTATGTTGTATGGTATAGAATTGCTTCTGTACTATCTTTCTTGTTATTAATCTATGACGTGTTGCGATATCCTATATATCTATGAATTATTCTATGATTGTCATGAGATGATCCTATATATTCATAATTGATTGCCTTAGTTATGCGTATAGGTAGCGACGTCGGCGGTGAGTCGTGGTTGTCGTCACGGTTTTGCGGGCTACACCATTGTTCGTGTTGTAATAGTAGAAGTTCTTACCTGTTCCATAGTTACGTGTTGAGCCCGAGCTCCTTGATGAAATTGTTGTCCTTCTCAAGTTTGTATCCGGTTTTACGGTTGTAGTTTCGATAGTTCGTGAATTTCTTTTGAATGGAGGTTATAATGAAGTGGGCCATCTCTAGTAGATTTGAACGTTCTTTGAAACAATTATTATTCTTTCTACTATTGTGACATTTCTACTCACGTGGCGTAGTTAAAATTGCAAGATTTACCATTTCATGGAAGTTCTGTTTTACCCCTGTTGGAAAATTCAACCCGTGTGTTCGCTTGGGGTTTCGGGCATTGGCAGATTTCTTTTGTAAGTTCTTTATCAAGTGCACAATGATCTTGCATATTTCTTTTTGGGATGCTTTAGACAGTGGTTCCCTTCCTTGATTTCTGATTTTGACAAATTCTTGTCCGGTGGTAGTTGATGAATTTCTATTAGGTTCATGATTCATGGTAGTGATGAGATCCAATAGGTCTTTAATGGTTCTCTGAAAATATTATTATTTTTTTCAGGTGTTGAATTTCTTTTATTTTAAATGATCTTCGACAGTTGGCAATATTGATATTTCTATGTTTGTTCCTTCCTTCTCATTGGAAAATAGCGACTCGTTTACTCGTTTGATAGTTTGTATACTGAGAGTTTTCTGTTGCAAGTTCATTAACACGAGGAAGCATTGGCTCCATGTATTTCTTTTGGATCATTCCGCGTCTTGAAGTTTAACGCATCTCTTGTCTGAGGATTAGTGTTAAAACTCTTTTGGGGTGCCTTGTGGTGATTAAGTTGGAGATGGTAATCAAACAAACTGGTTGGCTACGGGTTCCTATTGGTCCCTAGATGTTTTTCAAAACAATTCTTGTCTTTCTGATTGCTGAGCTTTCTTTGCTACTTGTACACGATATTATTGACAAGATCATTCTTTTTGTAAGAGTCCTATCTCTCTTGTTGTTTAAGGGGACTGATTAACTGTTTGGTATGTTGATAACGGAATTATCTTCTACTAAGTTTATTGAAGAAATTTGACTCGGTTCAATTCTTTTGGAGTAGTTGGAGTGTTGGAGTTTATAACCTCCCTTTGAAAAGGAAAAGTGTCGCGACCTCTTTCTAATGTTTTGTGGTGTTGTGTGAGAGGTTTGTCTCAGCTTTGTGGCATTCGTACTAGGTTCCTTTTCGAGAACAAGTTGTTATTACAACTCCATTTGATGCTGAAAATTTCTATAACCCGATTTGTCATGTTTCCTTTAGAAGGTTTATTGATATGATCAGTAATGTGAGAATAAGGTTGATTCTTTTATAGAGAAAGAAGTTTAACCACCTTTCTTGATGTTTCCAAAATGATTCAAATTCGAGTTTTGTGTTCATGACCTACTGGAGGTCCAAGTTTATTATGATAAACGAAGTTTGCCGCGTAAAACGATTTGTTGCAAAGTTATAATGGTTCTTCAGTGATGCGAGCGTTTTGATCTTGAATGCTCGTTGTTCTTATCTGTAAAGATCCGACATTCTCTTCTTGCGAGGCTTATGTTTTCAATTGTAGACTCCACCTATGTTCAATGAGTTCATTGCCTAATTGGTTTTCCCCTTGGTTACGTGTTCATTACGAGTGGTAAGTGATTTCCAGTTGGTGAAAAGCGTTTTCACGTGCCTCTTCTTTTGAGATGTATTCAACCCATTCTTTTCGCGTTGGTCTTTCGAAATGTTTTCTAAATGTGGTTGTGAGCTTGATGTTATTACTTGTAGTAATTTGATAGCCTTTGGTGACATCGTTCAAATAAGAATATTTCAAGTTTAGCTTTCACGGTACCTTGGAGCTCGTGAATCAACTGTAGCGAGATTATTTTGGGTAACTTGAGGAATTGGATTAACCTATTGTTCTTTAAAGATTTCGTGTGATTTAGTCCAGAAAGGTTCCTTGGTTTGAGTTCGCAAAGTGAGGTTGCAATAAAGAATATTTTCGTTGATCTCTTGAGGCGAAGTTAATCCGTTTGCTTTCCGTGAAATCCGAGTAAAGGTGAATGTTTCAAGTTTTGAGGTGAGAACATTTGGATCTCGTGTTTCCCAAGTAGATGAACTATTTGAGCAAGTCGGCTGTTGAAGGATCTTATCGATTCTTACTTAAATCTTGTGGTTATTTGAAGCGCCCCTAAATTTGTTGCTCTTTCCGCTCAAGAGATGGCGAATTTCAAGCGTAATATCTTTCTTTCGAGTCATTGTTATTTGCTATTCTCTTTTGAGGATGTGTGCCTCCATTTATGAACTCGTTTTTGTTTTCCAAGATCACCTTTATTAGAATATTTCTTTTGGTTTCACCTTTCGCCGTGATGAGCAACGTCTTTTGTGTGAATAAACTTATCTTTGTTCGCCTCTTCCTTTTGAGAAAGGATCACAGTTTTGGGTTGCAAAGTGTTTGCAAAGGCTAAGTTTGGCAATTTGTTTGGTGGTAGATGAGTAATCGTAGCGGTGATATTTTGCTACCAAGTTCTTTGGAGGAGTAGTAGAATGTAGAATGGTTTTGATCTGTATCTCTTGGGAAAAAAATTAATTCACTGGAATGTTTGGTTTGAAGTGAGTGCGAAAAGTGTTCTGTTGAGTAGAACCTATGGTATAGTGAAACTTGAACTTGAGTTCATGATTGAATGGTCGGTGATTATCGAAGGTATGGAAACCTTGATTACTTCTATAGAGCAACGCAATTGGATAATGTTGCGAGATTTGGTGAGAAATTTCTAAGTATGCAATTGAGTGAGTATGTTAGAATTGGGGAAAATATTGGAGAGTCAATCCATTGATTTCCCTATATGATATAATTGAAATTTGTGGTAGAGATCTTGGAGGTTAAGTTTGGGTTTGCATTGTTATGCTAGACCATTGGTTACACGATGATTGTGCGTAGAGGAAGTGGGATAATAGAGTTTCCTGAGCAATGAATGGTCATTGATAGAACTCTTCTGATGTAGTACATGTCCGTGCGTGCTAAGGATCTTGAATTGTTGTTATTGGAAATTGAAGATAATGTGATTGCGTGGTGCCTACTATTGTGGTGTTATGGATGCTTTCAATCAAATCGATACTGTATTACCTAGAGTATCCAGTAGATTTCATAGAGTCTCTCCACAATGGTGTGGATGATTTAATTCAGTTTGAGCATGATTTGAGGATATTTGAATAAAAGGTTTAAGCTCGTTTGGTATGCGATGAATTCAAATTTCAAGGATTCGAGAGAAATTTTATTCCTAGAAGAAAGAAACTGTGGAAAGGAATGTTCATCGGATAATGAGGTGTTTTCTTGATTCTCGGTTGAGTTTAGTGTTGTTGACCGGTGTTTTCTGCAATTTGAGTTGAGGTTTTGTTGGCATGTAGATTCTTTCCAATTCAGACAAACTGCCAGAGTTTGGTTTGGGCGTTCCAGTAATTTCTCCTTCGTTTGTAGTGGTGTTCA
The DNA here is from genome assembly GCA_036346395.1 of Hsuehochloa calcarea. Lineage (NCBI taxonomy): Eukaryota > Viridiplantae > Streptophyta > Magnoliopsida > Poales > Poaceae > Hsuehochloa > Hsuehochloa calcarea. The sequence continues at coordinate 44,584,336 of CM070610.1, read as the reverse complement.
TTTGTAAACTGCCTATTTAGAAAATGGATTTGTTTTGAGATGAATTATCAAATTTGGAATCTAACCTTTTGGTGAGTGTTACCATTACGTGGATGCGATGATGACTCTCTATTTCTAGTTGGATTCTCTTCGTTTTTGAAAGTTGTAAGAATTAGGACGTTGGCTTATCGCGTTGATCGTCCTGGATCCTTATGCGAAGCACGCATCGTAAATGCGGTGTGCTCGAGTGTTAGCGAGTATCCGAGCAATTCAAGCTTGAATTATCGTTGTTTCATTCGCACGCGATTTCCTTTCGAGTAGATTGGTGCGTAGATTCGAGGTCGAATCTTTTCTAAGGGGATAGAGTGTAATACCTCATTTATCCACTAGGTTGTATCGTTTCAATTATCGGGAATTTTATTCGGCGAGATTTACAACTTTAGGAATCGAATCGGTAAAAGAAAGAAGTCGGAGGAGTAAAAGAAACATCTTTCGATGAATTTTCCAAACAGCGGGGGGGTAATTGTATTTGTCGTCAACTTTGGGCCTGAGTCAGCGGCCGGAGTGGCCCAAGAGGGCGGCCGGCCCATGTAGAGGCCGACCAAAAGGGGGCACCACTTTCCCCCAAACCCTAGCCGCCCTATCTCCTCCCTCCCCTTGGCCGCCTCCTCCCTCCCCCAAGCCGGCCTCCTTGCTGCTCCATGGCGCCTCCTCGCGGTGATGGTGCTATCCCCGGTGATCCCCGTCGCTCCTCCTCAAGGGCCCCTCCATCATCTCCATTCCCCGCCGCCGTCGACGTCGTTCGTCGTCATCGGGTGGCCGTTCTTTGGAGAAAGAAGGGAGGAGAAGAGAGGAGGATCTTGAACAGCGGATCATCATCATCCCACGGGTCTTCAAGGGTAACGAAGGTGTTTTAGTGGTAGTTTGATTCGGTTTTATTGATTAATGGAGGATTAGATCTAAATCGCGTTCTGTCCTGGAGATTCCAGAACGCATCTGTCTTCTTGCGCGGCCAGTTTCGACCCTTTAGAGGCCGAATCTCGGGTTGACCTCTCCTAGAGATTTGTTCCTGGTTTCCTTAGCTTTCTTTTGGCACCTGGATCACGAATTTTCACACAGTAGATTAAAAGTTATGACTGTTTTACTACGTGCTGGTCTGTCTGCCAGAATTGCTGGGTATAGTCGGTTGCACCTAGGTTTTGATCTAGTTAGAGTCAGAATCAGGTCGGCCACCCAACTAGGTTTATGAAGATAATTTTACCTTGTTTCCAGGCTGATAACAATCACTTTATTTGGATCAGTGGTTTAAAAGTTAGAGCCTTTTCTTTCGGGCTGTTCTGAATTCTGGGCAGACTGCTATTATAGTTTTTCATTGGATGATTAGACCTCTGTATTGGCCGAATTAGAGTTTACCATCAACTAGAGTTTTGTAGCCAGTTAAGTTAAGAAAATCTGAGCACTGGTTTCGTGTCGTTTCGAGTTCCAGATAATTAAATATGCTTTTTCTCGTACCGCTGCTCTTAAGGGCTGAAATCTGGCAGAATAGTTTATTTTCAATTTGGGACTATGCGGTATATTGAATAGTCAGGGGTTATTGTAGAACATCGGTAGCAGTGTTATATCGTTGTTCTTATTTTGGGAACATGCTTGTGTAGGCGGTGAGACATCCCGTGTGGGAACACCTCCGTTGCCTGCTAATGAGTCACTACGCGAAGGCAAATCTTGTATGCATAATGATATGTTGTTTACATGAATGTTTTGTGCCTTGTTCATGATGTTGATATACCGCAAGTACCTTGTATACTCTGTTTGATGCAAAATGTGATGTGTGAGTGAATGATTATAATTGTTCGTACTTGTAGATGAATACCATGTGTTTCTTTTCAATTATGAGTACTATTCAATATTGCCATGGGATCACATCATGACATGCATAAATTACATTTGTAAGACCCATCAATTCCAGTATGGGCACTTGAAAATCCCATCAATTCCGAATGGGTACATGAGTCCACCATTCCAATGTGGGCCATGTTACGTGAGTCCACCATTCCAATGTGGGCCACGTTGGATGATCGTATGAAACGTTCTTCATACGATTACTTTAAGTGAACACCGACGGGTGTTTCACTCGCTATCTGCAGTATATCTTGCATTATGTCCAATTCCTTCAATGCATCATTCCACTTCATCCATTCATAAATTCGTTTCCAGTAAATGTTCAAATGATGATTGTGATATATTGTTCATGGAATGTTTGATTGTTACATCTGATTACTTCTTCGAGTCTTTGGCTCATTCTTGCTTTGTTGTTTTATTTAGGTAAATGACAAGGAAGAATGATCTTGTGGAGGGTAGTTCATCACGATGTACTCACTACCATAAACCAAACCTTTTGAGGACTTTTACTGTCTTAATAATGACTTGTGTTGAATTGTAATAAGTCAGTTTGGTCATAACTACCTTATCTCTCAGAATTGTTTATTTCCATTCCATTGATTAATCCTGATGATGAATTCTTATTTCCGTATAATCTTACTACTTGATTAACCTTGACATGTGTTTTGATGTTATTCTTCTAAAGAGTAGTGGTTGTAGGTGTATCCTGACGAACCACCAGCGGATCCCCCGCGCCAATGCACGGGCTTGCGACTCTATGGAAAATTCTCCCAAACACACACTTGATTGGATCCTCGCTGACCACAAGAGAAGATCATCGAACCCTCAATTCCCAGCGGAAAAGCAGGAACGACCCCTTGTTCTCAATGCCCAATTTCCTCTGTTTTGGCTATAAGCACAACAAGGGAATCAAGCAAAATTTTTGAAAACATATTAAACATGGTCTGGCCAAGAGGCCCTACTCCTATTCTAATTCGGATTTAAACTCCTACTCCAATTCCGACTCAATCTAAAACAAAAAGGAAACTTTAATTTTACAACTGTCATATTATTTTGGTCATATCTTTTTATCCGTGATGAATTTCGGAGTTAGGGAGGATCCGTTGGATCGGTCTTAAAGTTAGCTTTCCAACAAGCCCAAAAACACTCAAATCCGACTTCGTATGAGAAAGTTATGACCTTTTTACTCCGGACTGTCCTGCTGATTCCGAATCCGAATTTGAGGCTGATTCCGAATCCGAATTGAATTATGAGTTGATTCCGAATTTGAATTTGGTTCGGCTTGTGGAAGTTTCGAATTTGACTTGGATTCTTGGGCTTCTCTTCCCTTGCTTGTCTCCCACGAGCTTCTCCTCCGTTGTGATGGCCTTTCTTCAAGAACAACCTCATATCTTTCATCTCCGTTCATTATTGAATCTTCCAATCTGAGCACAACTAAAACACTAGTTTTAGGTAGTATGAAATTCTCAACTAATGTAAAAGTAAATTCAGTTAAAGATTCACCTGTTGGATAAGCTTCTCTTGTTTTTCAACTCTCTTAGTAAACTCATGTTGTTCCGAGGTATTTAATGAATTGAAAACATTATATGAAACAACGTAGCTAAGGATGTCCGCATCATCCTCCATATCTTCACCAGGGTTGGCACAGATACCTCCCTCCACAACTTTGGTTCCGCTGGTGACTTGCGCTCTGGTGGGTGGAGGTCTTGCTTCGACTTGGGGTCTTTCAAGTTGTGCATGAAGCTCGGCAGCTTGGTGTGCTTCGAAGTGGCGCATGAGGCTTCGGCTTGCACTTCTCGAAGATGCCTACGGAGAACCTCCAACTCCCTCTTCATCACTTCGCGAGGGTTGGCACGAACATCTCCCTCCGAGGCTTCGGTTTTGCTAGTGACTTGCGCTTTGGTGGATGGAGGCCCAACGTGCACCATAGTGTTTCGAGCTATGACCTAGTTCGACTTTGCCCTTTGGGGCGGGTGCGTGTCTTCTTCAAGAACCTCAGTGATGCTTCGAGCCTTCTTTTTCGCCATGGGTGGCATGTCTTCTCACTCAGGTCCCCACGGACGGCGCTAACTGTCTTAGATACGCATCTAGTGGGAAACGAGGCGTGAATAGAGCAATAATCTCTCTTCAATTGTATTCCTCAAGCGTGAATGATCTACAAGTGGTCTCCCCCCTCATGTTACAATGAGGGTCCTATTTTTAGGATGGGACTCGGTTATGTAACTTCACCATCTCTTTCACCTTCTCTCTCTGCGACTTCGGGAGAAGGTGAGTACATAATGACCCTAATTTTAGGGCAACCCTAAACGTAGATTTGTTCTTTTCGGTTGAGTGGGGTCGATCATGTCGGGCCCACCGGTTGATGTTGCACGTGTCGGCTGCGTAGAGGAACTCGATCACGTAACCGAGGCCACACTTCATGTCATCGTCGCCTCACGTAACCACCACGCCACGTTGCTAGCTTTTTTGTTGACGTCAGTCGGACCGATGTAAGCGTTGACCTGGCGGGATAGGGGCCCCCCGCTCAACAGTATGGAACACAATTGTTGAGAAATAGCAGTAGTTGTCACGTTGCTAACTCGTAGATCAATCCATACATGAGCAATCAAATGATGAACACTAAAGAGAGACAACGAATACAAGCGTATAGAGTAGCATCCATAATCTTTATTCATCTGCATCTCACTTGCACATGGGGGTTCTCATATTTATAGCCCACAAAGGAGTGAAAGCCCTCTAGATGCGGTTTAGTCTTTTGCACATACAATTAGGTTTCGTAACACTCCCCTTGGGCAATAGGCAACGATATACAAATGCTTTATTAAAAACTCCTTCCAAAAACCTATTAGGAAAAAAGGAATGGAGAAAAGAGCACATTACATTCATAAGTTGCATTACACTTGTTGCCTCACTAAAAACCTTTATGTGGAAAAAATTTCAGGAAAACTCACCAAGAAAAAAGAGTACAACGTTTAATCTTCGGGATCCAATATTCAAAATTTTGGATAAATCCTCGAGATTTGATAAGGGTCATGATTTAGGGGTTTACTCCCCCTAAACTCCACAACTCTTTAAACCGTCGCATTCCAATGCCATGAATGCATATTTGAAAACTAGATGTAGGGAGAGACTTGTGAATAAATCAACTGGATTTTCACAAGACTTTGTTTGCAGGATTTTTACCTCTATTCTTCTAGATTCCATGAGGATAGAAAATATTTAGGAGCAATATACTTCGTGATGTTGCTCTTGACATAACCCGTTTATATTTGTGTAATACAAGTAACATTATCTTCATATATAATCTAGAGTATTGACGGTACTAATACCACAATACTTCTGGATGTGGTTAATCACATGTTAGAGCCAAACATATTCAGGTTAGACTTCATATAGTGCTATAATCTCTGAGTGGTTGGTACAAGTAGCTACCAAGGTCTACTTAAATGACCGCTAAGAGATGGTTGCACCATCACAAGGTAATATAAATCCATTCTAGAACTTTGGACAATAGAAATTTGGCAGATAGTCAGTATATCTCCAGGATTTAGTATTGATCATCAAGATCTATGCATGATCTTTGCATTGTCGACCAACTGGATCTAAAGTGTTAAGTGGTAAAACCTTCAAAGTGAACTTAATCAGTAATCATCGTATCAATACCTTCTATGATTTACTAAGATTTTCAAAATCTCAAGTATGATGATCAATGTTTAGCATATGCTCTCTTGAACACAACTTCCGCTGAAGTCTTGTTGCTCCAATGCCTTTCATACATTTTAAGAAAATAAACATATGCAAGAATAATATGATCAAATCTACGAGATTATCACGCTACGGAGTCTTACATACAAATATCTCAAATCTACTAGATTATCAAGATACGGAGTCTTACAAATAAATATCATATTACTCATCTGGAGGTTCAGGATAAACACAATTCAGAAGTAATATGTTTAACTTTTCAAATACCACTATTTAATTATGTAACACAAGTAGATTATCCCTGCAGGGGATATGGGGTAATACTAGTTACAAAGTCGTATACCTTTCGGATATGATTTATCAAAACATTTCAGGGTCTTAACATTATGTAACTACCTCTGGGTGTTTAAAGTTACAACGAATAGTTTGTTCTGCATAACTATAAAGTATAGTTGCACCACTCTAGAGTAAAATATAACCAATCTTAGTTTTGGCTTTTAGGTGATTAATTATCAGTATCACCAATGTATGTCGTACCTTTATGGTACTAGAGGAAACCACCATTCCACTAACTTGTAGTGGAAGATACACTTTATAAGTGATTATATGGTGCACTTGTAGTCTTTAAGTTCCTCATTTCATTCTATTAGGTCTTGATGGATTCTTGTCTACTCCTAGGGATCATATAATTATTGATGTGATTAAGAGATCAATTGGTAAGATAATTTTCCTTCAGAGAGATGCTCTATCTTTTGAGAGATACTCTTACTACAGGTAAGAGACTATTGGGTATGAGTTTTATATAGATTGTGATTTTGTTTTCCTTCTTACTAGGAATTTTGAGTCCTTTGAGGATCTCATTAAGGATTTTTAGAATCCATTAACTGCATATTTTATTCATGCTATTTGCCAGAATTATTATGCAACGGAACACTATTTCATTCATAATATGAGAGCAACAGTCTCTATTGGGGCTTTGGAACCATAGCTTCACCACTTCATTATATTCATAATAACCCATCAACTTTGAACTACTTAGTTCTAAGACTTTTATTTAGCAATTTTGATTCAGCCTCATATGCTTTCATTATGTGACCCGATCAATCCATATATGAGCAATCAAATAATGAACACCAGAGAGAGACAATGAACACAAACATATAAAGGAGGATCTGTAATATTTATTCATCTGTATCTCACTTGTACAGAGGGGTTCTTATATTTATAGCCCACAAAAGGGTGAAAGCCCTCCAAAAATGATTTAGTATTTTGTCTATACAATTAGATCACCCCAATTATGATGGTGGAGCAAATAATTGTATTGCATGGTTAGCTCTCACCTTCCACTGCTACTCAGTATCTGAGTCGCTCGATCAAAGTTCCTAGCTAGCCTCGCCATCGGCTTGCATAACGGGCCCATCTCGCCATCCCCGCACGTGATCCGCCACAAACGCCGCATGTTAAGATCCTACCGGACGGCTCCCCCTTTTATGTGCCGTTCACGTGCCCGAGGCACATCCCCATTAAAAACAACTACCCACTCTCCGGAGCACCACGCCCTCCTCAGAATCGCATCCCATATGTCAGCGACCTCCCCGGAATCTCCCCGGTAGGATTCCTGGTAGCTCTCGGTGGGCCCACGTCCCCGCGCGCGAAAGGCGACGAATTAGACAGTGGGCCTCTCGCCGCCCGCCACGTGGGGCGCCTCCATTCGCGTGCCTGCACCCGCTTGTCGTTTCGATGGATCGATCCCGGCCGTCCGTGCGGTGGGACAGGCCGGCGAGGCGAGACGGACGGTTAGGCCGGGGAGGTGGGGCTGGTGGTGGTGACGTCAGTGGTCGAGCGAATCGTCGGCGGGTGAGCCGACGCGGCCGCCGGTCGCTTTCGGCGAGTTTGGGATGGTGGTTTCTGCAGCTATTTCAGTGCCGTTTCTTCGTGGGAAATCAAGATGTAGGAGAGAGCGTAGCAGTTGTTGGTTAATCCGCGATCTGCTTCGTCTGCTCGTCCAATCAACTGGAGCGAAGTAAGTGGTTCGGGTCAGCACCGTAATCAAGGCGGGAAATGGGAGTGCTAGCTTACTCTATATCGAACGGGGCCAATGATTGGTGCCTCTTGTCAGGCAGGGTTGTTGATAATGGAGTTGCTTACAACTTGGAAAATGAGGGTCTTAACTGTTGGATATTAATCTTGATTGCTATTGTATCTGCATGTAGCTGTGAGTTGAGTCCGAGTCTTAGGCATCGCTAGTTTGTTCGCATATAGTTGCATGCATGCAGAGTATGTGTGGCCTGTGCGCGAGTCCAAAGGAGGTGCGCATTGAATGCTGCATGTAACCATTTAGTTGATTAGTGGATGCGTGAGAATAGCTGTATGGAGTTAGTGCATTCATCCGTGCATGTGCATGTGTGTTTAGTGGTTAGTGGAGTGAGAGCTACGTGTTGTGTGTGTGTTTGTCAATGAGGCTATTTAAGCCATGTAATCTGGTGAGTAAATTGAGAGCGATGGAATAGAAAGACAAGAGAAAAGCCGGCGCAAGTCGAGTTCGTGCCGGGAAAATTCTCTCCGTGTGTCTGTGTTCCTCGTCTCCCCCGTGTAGTGTGTGTCCACGGGTAAATGCGTGTGTAGGATCCTGGGTGTGTTCCAACAATTGGTATCAGAGCTTGGTGCGTGTGTGATCACCGGGGTAGCGGAGGCAGCAAAGTGAACGTCGACGCGACGACGTCAGGAGCACCGGCGAAGAAGAGTTTCGTGGTGTGGCTGCATTACCTCATGCTCACCCATGCGCAAGTTTATGCCTCGTGTGTCGAGGTCCGAATCTCCGTCACCGTCGAGCTGCGTCACCGGGGGCGAAGATGTGGCAGCGAGAGGATGCCGTGATGGCACACTCGCAGTGAAGGGCATGAACCATGGTGTGGGGCCGGGTTCCTGGAGGTGGCGGTGTGATGCCACTGCGAGAAAGCGTCGATATGATGCCGACAACAACGGCCGGCGGTGTGAGTCCGCTGCAACAACGACGGCGTGTGAGGCCGCAACAAGGTGATGGTGGTGCGATGCCGTGCCATCAATAACCAACGGGACAAGATGGCAATGGCGGCTATCTCCGTGTCTCGCTGAAAAGAAGAAGCAATCAAGATTAGGGGGAAATGTTGGATATTAATCTTGATTGCTATTGTATCTGCATGTAGCTGTGAGTTGAGTCCGAGTCTTAGGCATCGCTAGTTTGTTCGCATATAGTTGCATGCATGCAGAGTATGTGTGGCCTGTGCGCGAGTCCAAAGGAGGTGCGCATTGAATGCTGCATGTAACCATTTAGTTGATTAGTGGATGCGTGAGAATAGCTGTATGGAGTTAGTGCATTCATCCGTGCATGTGCATGTGTGTTTAGTGGTTAGTGGAGTGAGAGCTACGTGTTGTGTGTGTGTTTGTCAATGAGGCTATTTAAGCCATGTAATCTGGTGAGTAAATTGAGAGCGATGGAATAGAAAGACAAGAGAAAAGCCGGCGCAAGTCGAGTTCGTGCCGGGAAAATTCTCTCCGTGTGTCTGTGTTCCTCGTCTCCCCCGTGTAGTGTGTGTCCACGGGTAAATGCGTGTGTAGGATCCTGGGTGTGTTCCAACATTAACATGCCTACAGGAAATCTTTCACGCGCTCTATGATTATTATCAGCGTGATGACTCGGTGCACTGAGGTACCAAACCGCCTTTTAATTCCAGCGTTCACAAGAAAGAGATGTGTTTATTTAGCCAAATGCCATGCTAATGATGTGTAGAAGGAGGTTTCACAGGAGCTGCTACCTGATTAGAAAAGTAGAAGAAACTAAATATTCTAAGCAGCGGGTTGCTTTTGCAGAACCAGCTTAATTTGGACCGAGCTAGCTAGGTATACGAGTGACTGTAGATTGCTGATGCTAACCACGAGTCTAATTGCTCATTCTAGTGGGTTTTATAAGGTAGGCCAAGCCACCTTTGCTTCAATTCAAGTGATAGCTGAGCATGCATGGCTTACCAATAAATACCTGTAAACTGACGTCCTACGTACCACCATCCTAAATTCCTAATGCGACTAAAGTCTAAACCACAGGATGCAAGAACTATGACATCTCATGTCTTGCTCTAGACCTCCATCACAGATCATCCATCCATTACTAGTTTTATTAGCTGTGTAAGTGTAACTAGTTTGGGACTGGACTTCCACACCAAAAAGAAAGAAAGAAACTGTTGGTGCAAATAAAACACTATATTCGGTGGTCTTGAGTATTATCTACCGCTGGTTGCTGCTTGTTTGGAGTTACATGGAGCCAAGCTCTGCAAATAATACCCTATTTGCCTTTTTTATATGCTTTGGGTGCATGCAACTTGAGTTACCAATAAGACAGATCATGGATTTTCCACTTGTCTGCAATAAGAATACACCAACTTGGGCAAAATCAAACTATACTATAATTTGCTCCACCTTTTCTATAATACAACTGCTTAGTATCAAACACTGAATCAGAACTACATTTTATCAGTATTGTTGCTGTTTCAGACCCTATGGCGCCCTGTCTCAAAAAAAAATCCTATGGCGCCCATTAGAAGTAGCCAACCTAACTAATGTTAGTATGTTAGTACTGCTTTTGAGACGAACTGACGGGCTAATGTTACTGCTACGTACACGAAGTCATTGACATGCTAGTACTAGATCGGTTTAAGGCCACATCGTGAAGTTTGTTAGTACTCTAATTAATCAATTGGTTGCACTCTCATGAGCTTTGGACTGCGCCAATTGGGAGGACGGATTCTTCCAGATTCGAAAGGACAAGATTGCCTCTCAAGAAATGCCTTAAATAAACTGGGAGCGATAAGATATAACCCTACTTGCAAGAGCGACACAAGGCGCAGCCATTGGACGGGCACAAAGGTTTCTCTGAATATACAAGTTGTTGCTCAATTATCAATGCAACAACTAGAAGGTTTTATAATCTGGGGATTTTTGCACCCAAATTTTTTTTTTATGATTAGAGGGTTTGTCAAAAACCCATCTGCAAATTATAACTTGAAGTTCACTGCTACAAAACAAGCTATACTAGACGCTTCATCACAGACGGTTCCTTTGGAACTTATCACAGACGGTTTCGTAAGAACCGTCTGTGATACAGAATTATCACAGACGGTTTGTAAATAAAACCGTCCGTGATAATCTAAGTCATTACAAATGGTTCATAATACAATCCGTCTGTGGTGAGATACTTATCACACACAGCTCTTAAGAAGAACCGTCTGTGATAAGTATCTCAACTCTCTGATTTTACCGCGGCACACAATCCTCTGCCGTGGTAGCCAATCCTCTGCCGTGACACATAATCCTTTGCTGTGGTAGGATTTGGGCACACAATCCTCTGCCGCGGTAGGATTTGGGCACACAATCCTCTGCCGCGGTAGGATTTGCGGACACAATCCTCTGCCGCGGTAGGATTATGTGTCACGACAGAGGATTGTGTGCCGCGGTAGGATTATGTGCCACGGCATAGGATTGTGTGTCGCGGCAGAGGATTATGTGCCATAACATAGGATTGTGGCAGAGGATTATGTGCCACAGTAGAGGATTAGCTACCACGACAGAGGATTATGTGCCACGGTAGAGAATTAGCTACCACGGTAGAGGATTATGTGACACGGTAGAGGATTGGCTACCACGGCAGAGGATTGTGTGCCGCGGTAAAATCAGAGATTACGGTTCTTAATACAAACCGTCTGTGGTGAGATGCTAATCACAGACGGTTCATGATACGAACCGTCTGTGATTCGCAGCGCGGGAGTTCGAATAATTTTGAACGCGTGCGCATGAGGCAAAATATTTTGACGATGTCCTTATAAATAATAGCCGAGTCGAGGCTGGATGTGCTGGGGAGGGTGTCGAACCTGCGGGACACTGACGTGCTGCTGGACTTCGTCACCGTCGACGTGCTTCGGTCCAATTTTGCTACCGTAGGCCTCCACGACAACGACCTCATCCTCCTTAGCTGTAAGCAAACAATCTTTTTCTTCCTCGATGACTCGATCGATCATGGTAGCTAACCTATGGGTGCACGCAAGTAAATGGTAAATAGGTGTAGTGGCTCACATCCGCAATGGCTTCACCGTCATTGCCTCCGATGCCGTGCTCTACAACGCCATCTCCACCGTCAACATCATTGACTCCTGCTCGGGCCTCCTCAGCACCCTCTTCCCCGATGCCATGGTCAAGATGGGCAGCATCGGGGTACTCACAAGCCGTAAGGGGGAGATCAGGAAGGTTTTTGTATCGAAGTGATGCCCTTTTCATGTATTTTCAAGAGTCTCTGAAGATGGAATGCTCACATAAAATGTGATGGTACCAACTATGAAACATTCAAAATCTAATTTTTTTTTGTAATAGAAAAAACTATCACAGACGGTTCTGAACAAAAATCGTCCGTGATAATTACTATCATAGACGGTTCTTATTCAGAACTGTATGTGAAAATGGACTATCACATACGGTTCTGAACAAGAACCGTCTGTGATACATTTTTTCACAAACGGTTTGAAAATCGTCTGTTATCACAGACACATAAATTCAGACAGTTCAAAAAACCATATGTGATGATGGTTTAGAACCGTCAGTGATGAGATTTTGTGTAGTAGTGGTTGCAAATGCCCCCAGCCCCCACCCCCACCCCCACCACACCCCCCCCAGGGAATAGCCAGTTTACTCGTTGAAACTCTTAGAAGTGAAGAACGACTAACATAGTTATCTCCCATTGATGGGATCGCATCCAAGTCCATCCAAACCACAAGAATCCTCCCGCGTGACTGCAACATCAGCGATCACCCCTAGTCGTCCTTCTTCTTTGTCCCTCTATTATCCCGCTCTTGTGTCATGCTTTATTCTCCCGCACTCGGCTTGTGCCCTTCCTTGCGTTAGCACATCTTCCCTACTCATATTTCACAAAACTAGTCTACTGAGATCACCACGCAAGCGCCATCTTCAGCGAGCAAACTGAACGTTGGGGGAATTTCAACCACATAGAACTTATGGGTGTGTTTTTGACGAACTTTGAGATGCAGGAGGGTTTTTGACAAACTTCCCTACTTACAAGTGGGTTTTTGCAAAAATCCTTATAATCTTGGAAGCACTTCAGGTATGAAAAGAGAATCCTTCACTGTTAGACATAATGGCTTAATGGTCAGTTTCCCAACGCCTTAATGGCTGACCATTTAGCTCCTGTGGCCGTTCGGCTCCTGCGGCTGACCTTCCGGCTCCTTTGCCTTTTCATATGCTTTCATGTGTGCCTATATATTGTAACTCCTGCTACATACAAATCAATCACAATTTTACTATATCACATGGCATCAGAGGTGTATTCGTTCGTTGTGACCACATGCTTATGCCTATCTTAACACACGCCTCCTGCCGCCGTCATGGTTGACGACGCCATCGCTCGCCAACATGCCGAGGCTGTGGCCGCCGCTACCCAACGAGAGTGCGAGGCCGCCGCCGCCCGCGAACGCGAGGCCGCCGCAGCCCGCGACCGTTATGAGGCCGCCGCCCGCTACCGTGACGAGTTCGATGCCCGCGCCCGCGACGAAGCTGCCACCCATGATGATGATGTCGCCCGGGCGCTGGTCCTCCACGAAGCCACCGCCATCGCTAATCTTCAGGCCCAGGCGGTCGCCGTCCAAAATATTCACGCGCTGGTGCCCGTCGTCCTTGACCTCGGCTCGCCTAACTACAACAAATGGTGCGGCCGGTTCCTCATCACATTGGGCAAGTACTCACTGACTTCCCACGTCCTCTCCGATGTCGTCCGCCGTGACTCCGACTGGACTCGCATGGATTGCGTCGTCCTCGAGTGGCTATAAGACACAATCACCCCCCGATCTCTGCGAGATCGTCATGGAGAACGGCATCACCGCGCGCGCTGTCTGGAGAGCATTCGAGGGGCAATTCATCAACAACCGGGAGACACGCGCGCTGCACCTCGACGCGAGTTCCGCACCTTCGTCCAGGGTGACCTCACCATCTCGGATTATTGCCGCCGCCTGAAGAGCATGGCCGACGCTTTAGGTGCCCTCGGTGAGCCTGTCCTTGACCTCACTCTTGTCCTCGCCATCTTGCATGGGTTGAACTAGAAGTTCGCGTACATGTCGGCTCTCCTCAAGCAGTAGCTGCCGTTCCCGATGTTCCTCGAGGTTCGTTCCGACCTCCTTATCGAGGAACTCGAGATGGCATCACGCCCTTCCCAGCAGACGACAACTGTCCTCCTCGCCATCGCCCCATCTGGCGCAAAGGGGGGCGCCCAGCCCGCTAGCGGCCAGGCTACCGCCTCAGGCGGCGCCTCCTACCGTGACGCATGGTGCCACTAGCTCCTCTGGCGGGTCAAGCAGCGCCAGCTGTCGACGACGCTGCAACAACAAGGACGGCAACGACAACGGCAACGGAGGAAGCAAATCCAGTTCCACTGGCGCTCAGTCCGGGTGGCCTTCCTTCTATAACCCGTGGACGGGCACCATCCAAATGTGGCCTGGACCACAGCAGAACGCCGGTGCCCACCCCCCGGGAGCTAGCACGCTGCAGTCGCGTGGCGGTGAGTCCATGCCCCACGCCATGGTGGCATACCCACCACTGTCAATGACGACGCCTGCCTACTACTCGCTGCCGCCGCAAGTTCCTCCGTCGGCGCCCGCTCCTCCCGCCTGGACTCCTATGTGTGGGCCTGGGACCTGGGACCAGACGTCTCTGGAAAACGTGTTCAACAATATGACGCTAATGCCACCGCCGAATACGGATGGGTACATGGACTCCGGGGCTTCTGCGCACATGACTTTCGACACCGGTAACTTGTCATCCTCCTTCCCGCCTAATTCTTTTACTCCTTCATCAATCATTGTCGGTAATGGATCGTTGCTGCTCGTTACCTCCACTGGCTTCACTAATCTTCATGGCCATCTTCATCTTAATAATGTTCTAGTCGCTCCAAACATTATTAAGAATCTCATATCTGTTCGTCAGTTTACCATCGATAATAATTGTTCTATTGAGTTTGACCTTGTCGGCCTTTCTGTGAAGGATCTTCGTTCCAAGAACGTGATCGCCAGGTGCAATAGCTCCGGTCCCCTCTACCCTCTTCATATGTCAGCGCCCACCTCTTCATCTTATGCCCTCCTCGCCGCCGCCCCCGCTTTGCTTTGACACCGTCGTCTTGGTCACCCCGGTGGCGATGCTCTTTCAAGGCTTGTTAGTTCTTCTGCTATTTCATGTAATAAGGGTGCTAGCGATACTCTATGTTATGCTTGTCAGCTTGGCCATCATGTTCGCCTTTCGTTTGCCACATCAAACTCTAGAGCTCTCAATAATTTCGACTTAGTACATTGTGACCTTTGGACCTCTCCCATTGCCAGTGTCTCTGATTACAAATACTACTTAGTCATTCTTGATGATTGCTCTTATTTTCTTTGGATGTTTCCTTTACGTCTTAAATCCGACACTTTCTTCGCTCTCTCTAATTTTTTCTCCTTTGTAGCTACGCAGTTTGGCCGCAACATTAAGAGTGTCTAGTGCGACAATGGCTGCGAGTTTAACAACTCCACTGCCGGCACCTTCTTTCTTACCAATGGTGTCTCTCTTCGCATGTCTTGCCCCTACACTTCACAACAAAATGGCAAAGTCGAACGCATTATTCGTACCACCAACAACATAGTGCGTTCTCTCCTTCTCCAAGCAAGCCTTCCGCCTTCCTACTGGGTTGAGGCCCTTCATGCTACCACATATCTTCTCAATATCCTCCCCACAAAAACCCTCTCCTTCTCCACTCCGCACTTCGCACTTTACAACGTGCCACCCACATACTCTCATCTCTGTGTCTTTGGCTCGAAGTGCTATCCCAACTTGTCCGCCACTACGCCCAACAAGTTATCTCCACGTTCCACTATGTCTGTGTTTCTTGGCTATTCCTCCTATCATAAAGGTTACCGGTGTCTCGATCTCTCGTCCAATCGGGTTATCATATCCCGACACGTGACATTCGATGAGAACTCATTCCCCTTCGCCGACTTGAACAGCCAGCTACCTCATGGTGTATTTGATTTTTTGTCTCCTGACACGACCGTGCCGACGCCCGTTGGTCCGTCACGGTCCTCTCTCACTGCATGTTTCCCTGGTGGTCCGGTGCCCCTGGCCATGCGCTGACTCCTAGCCCCATGCGCGGCTCGGTCAGAACGACCCTGATGCTCGACCCTCCCCCCCAGCTCAGTGCACGCCTGCGGCCCTCCACCTGGGTTTAGCGTGCCTCCAGGTGCATCGCCTATGGCCTCGGTCTCGCAGCCAGGGACGCCAACCTCCGTGCCTGTCGTTGAGGTGCCCTCTTCTCCCGCGGCTGCCGCAGCTTTGCCTGTCGTGCCTGCCGCGGTAACACCTGTCACGGCCTCTGCCTCACAGCTTTCGGCCGGTACCGTGTCGGTTGCGCCTGTCATCAACAAGCACTCAATTGTGACGCGAGGCAAACACGGTTTCCGCCAGCCGGTTCAATGCCTCAACTTGAACGTGAGCGCCCTATCGCCGATTCCCAAGACATATCGATCTACCTTAGCCGATCCGCAGTGGCGCCACGCCATGGAGGAAGAGTACGCAGCTTTGCTGGCTAACAATACTTGGGTCCTTGTGCCACGACCGTCTCATGGCAACATCGTTACCAGCAAGTGGATTTTTCATCACAAGTTCAAGTCTGATGGCTCTCTTGATTGATACAAAGCACGATGGGTTCTTCGTGGCTTTACACAGCGGCCTGGTGTTGATTTTGATGAGACCTTCAGCCCTGTCGTCAAGACTGCCACCATCCGCACTGTTCTGTCTTTGGCCTTGTCTCGGGATTGGCCTGTTCATCAGTTGGATGTGAAGAACGCGTTCTTGCATGGTACCTTTACTGAGATGGTATACTGCT
Organism: Hsuehochloa calcarea; assembly: GCA_036346395.1. NCBI lineage: Eukaryota > Viridiplantae > Streptophyta > Magnoliopsida > Poales > Poaceae > Hsuehochloa > Hsuehochloa calcarea. The sequence continues at coordinate 44,567,814 of CM070610.1, read as the reverse complement.
CTCAGCCCACTGGCTTCGTGGATTCCTTCCATCCAGACTATGTCTTTCATCTGAATAAGTCCCTCTACAGCCTCAAACAGGCGGCTCGTGCATGGTACAGTCGTTTTGCTTCTCACATTTTATCCTTGGGGTTTGTTGAGGCCAAGTCAGACACTTCCCTGTTTATTTACTATCGTGGTGCCGACATGGCCTATTTACTGTGTTATGTGGACGACATTGTGCTGATAGCCTCCTCGGATGCTCTTCTTCGCTGAATTATTTTTGCGCTTCAGCAAGAGTTTTCTATGAAGGATCTAGGCCTTCTCCATCATTTTCTTGGCGTCTCAATGGAACGACGCAATGGTGGCATGTTTCTCTCTCAGCGCCAATATATGTTGGACATTCTGGACCGTGCGGGTATGACAGATTGCAAGCCTTGCAGTACACCTGTGGACACTCACTCGAAGCTCTCATCTGCTGGTCCTCTTGTGAGCGATCCTACCCACTACCGCAGTCTTGGTAGCGCTCTTCAGTACCTCACATTCACTCGACCAGATATTGCTTACGCAGTTCAGCAAGTCTGTCTTCACATGCATGATCCCCGGGAACCTCACTATACTGCACTGAAGCGCATCCTCCGGTACATCCATGGCACTCTAGATCACAGCTTGTTTCTCCACCGGTCACGTTCGACGGACCTGGTTGTTTACTCTGATGCTGATTGGGCGGGTTGCTCGGATACTCGCGCAAGTCCACTTCTGGCTATGGAGTATTCCTGGGTGAGAATGTTATTTCCTGGTCCTCCAAGCGTCAAAACACAGTGTCCTGCTCCAGTGCGGAGGCGGAATATCGGGATGTGGCCAATGCCGTTGCCAAGGACTGCTGGTTGAGGCAGTTACTTCAGGAGCTTCACAGTCCACTTCGTCGCGCAACTCTTGTCTACTGTGATAACATCAGTGCAGTCTACCTCTCCACGAACCCGGTGCAGCATCAGCGCACCAAACACGTAGAGATTGATCTACACTTTGTTCGGGAGCGTGTCGCCCTTGGTGTCGTTCGTGTTCTTCACGTCCCGAATTCGTCCCAGTACGCCGACATCTTCATCAAGGGCTTCCACGTCGGTATTCATCGAGTTCAGTCGATGCGGACGTTCGCTCCAAAGAACGCCCGATCTGGGGCGTGTTATACATAATGGCTTAATGGTCAGTTTCCCAGTTCGGCTCCTGCGGCTGACCCTCCGGCTCTCCTTTGCCTTTTCATATGCTTTCATATGTGCCAATATATTGTAACTCCTGCTACATACAAATCAATCACAATTTTACTAGATCACATTCAAAGTTCAATTCATACGAACTCTCCTAGGCTTCACTTACATATTAGACCTTCTGAATTCCATCCATCAGTAATACCCATCTTTCAGCGAGTGTAGAAGATTTGTACGCGTATATAGCACCTCGCTACTATAAAACATAAGGCTGAGATGCTTGCATCGGTGGGTGAACTGTGTTATGCGATTACACCCACAGGTTATGCATGGGGGGCATGTTACCCTATTGGTAGTGAGAGAACTAAAAAATTGTGAATGATGGAGTGACGCAGGGTTGGTAGATATATGATTAATTAAACAATTGCAGTCCACGTAACCGAGCACGTACGGCTAAAGAAGAAAACGGGAGATCGATGAATGCGGCTCCAGCTAGATCGCACGTAATGCAGTAACCTAACGTACATCACGTCAAACTACGGTTTTTGTACGTTGGGGGTGGCGCAAAAGGCGCCGCGATCGTCAAGTTTTTGCCTTTTGTGATGGGCAAAAGGGTGAGAGAGCTGCGTAAAAGAACTAGTTTGGATTTGTTTTCTTTTTGGGAGGAGCGGCTTATCAAAGTGCCTATGAGACAAGGTGCTAGATTTCCTAGTCGATTACATCGTGTCATCAAATGTGATAGTGACTTCCAATGATAGAGCTTTAGGATATTGGCGTGCTTAGCTTTTGTAAACTCTAATTTGCAAGTTGGCGATGACAAGTTTCTCCTGCAGCCATCACTTGATAAGGTGAGTTATTGTTATCTAAGTGCAAAACAACCTTTCACATTTCGGAATGAGTACTTTTGGCTGTCTATTTTTTCTATTGCGGAGAGTCGGTTCGAGCACAGAGTAGTGTATTTTATGCACGAAAGGTCCATTAATTTTAGAAATGAGTTCTGTTTCTGTTTTAAAAACGACAGAAGCATTATATATATATCCTTCTGAAGCTGTTCAACAAGACGAGCTTAAGAGAAAACTGAGTCTTGGCTCGAGCTCGAGCCTCGAGAAGTCGAGAGTATCAAAGTTTGAGATTAAGAACGAGCTCGGGCGAGCATTTTGGAAAGCCCAGAGCCCAGCCATGCATGAGTGATCTCCTATTATTAAGACCACGGCCAACAAATAAAATAGACCAATCTGAAAATATTAGACCCTTCTCATTTCATAGTTATGCATTTTTTAGAGGATTTCATCGTTACACTCAACAAGTAACAACAACAAAAAAATGCTGCAATAAGTTGTTAATTTACAGAAAAATGACTTACTCCAATATGCTCTTACAAGAGCGAAGCTAAGAACTTACAGTAGATGATCATGCATACTACCTGAGGTGCAACTTCTAGATCAGAAACTAGTTAGGTTTGCTTGTGCCTGACAATCCTTCTATGTTATAATTCTGAATCAGTGTGTCCTATCCAAATCCCACGTCGATATCACCTTAGTTTGCTGCAAATTAACGTCCAAGATCAGCGGTACGCCATCAAGAATTAATTAATGGAAGTACCCAATAATAGTAAACACTTGGCCGGTCAAATTTAGTTTAGTATAGAGCAGGAGATTCCAGCTCCTCCGTCGACTAGAATCCAGCTTTTAATTATTATTGATGCAACTTGACATTTTTTTTTAAAAAAAAAAAGCATCAACATCGTAAACTCAATTTCCAGGTCGAGGCATCTGTTCAAGAGAGTTAAGTTTTTTTCAACTTTCGATTTGGTTTAAATCGATCGTATTTCGGCTTCGGTTTAGCGGAATTCTGTCGTCACGATCACATTGCCAAGTAGTAACGCACAAATCAGTGGTCTCCGTGCAGTAGTAATTTTTCCTGAAGGAATGTTTCAGAGTTCATCTCACTACCAGATGCTATCAGATAGAGCAATCCAGAATATCGCGTATCTGCACATGCTCAAGCCCATCGATGTTTAGAAAAAACCAATCTGCATGGTTGCTGGGCTCCTGACGACCAGGCAGCAACCACCTCCGGAGAGACGCTTCTCAATCTTGGTGTGACACGCGCGCGTTATAGGAGAATCGAAGCAGTGCAAGGCCGTGCATGGTTCCATACCAAAACCAAAAAGGCCCGGTACCGTTTGGATGGTACATTTTTCTTCTTCTTTCTAAACCATAGTATTTGAAAACCACATGCAGTTTTCATAGTACTAGTCATAAAATACTACAGTTTGTGAATACCACAGTTTTAATAAAAAACCATGTTGGGAATGGCAAATGGAGGATGCCGCAACACATTGTTTTCTTTAATTGTTAGCCTAACTAACTAGTCATTATTTACGAACATTTAAAAATTGTATAGAATATATGCATGCATGGGAGCTATTTTTTTAGCGTGCATTTTTATCATAGCTATGTTGCCGTTTGCATGTTCTGATTTTATTTGAATATATAGTACCTTACCTACTTTGGGGGTTTTGTAAATATTAAAAGCTGCTATATCTCTAAAGTACCAATATTAAAGATGGTAATATAAGCTCTAGTTCTATGTACATATGCCGCAAATGAGAAAGGTCCTATAGAGAGATGATTCATAAAGGTCCTACGCCGGCACGCGCGCGGCGTAGCTAGCCACTACTACATATGTCAGTATGTCACCACTTCACCCGTAATGACTAGCGTACGTACATGAAGACCGAGCAGCATTTGGTATGGGAATCAATCGACCTGCAGGCGAATGGGGTTGTTTTTTGGTTTTTGTTTTTACGAGGAGGCATATCCGGTACAGCGGTTTCATGTAATTTCGTAAAGACTCGGTTGCTTAAAAGTTCTAAATTCTTCCCTATATCTGCAACTTTGGTTATACGCATAAGGTTTTATAAAGTTTCATGAAAATATTTTAAAAGTTTATGGTTCCAGTGAGTTTGGCGTATTTCTAGAAGTTTCTAAATTTTTTTAAGAAAGTTTCAAACCCAAGATTCAACAAGTTTTAGATTTTGAAACTCAAATTTAAACAAATTTCAGACAAAAGAGTTTCAAGAAGTTTCAGCAAGTTTCATGAAGTTCCAAGAAGTCTCGTGAAAACATTTTAAAAGTTTATGATTTCAGTGAGTTCCGATATTTCTAGAAGTTTTAGAAAATTCCAAGAAAGTTTCAAGCCCAAGTTTGAACAAATTTCATATTCTGGAACTCAAGCTTGAAACAAAAGCGTTTCAAGAAGTTTCAGCAAGTTTTAACAAATTTCAGCTTTTGGAACTCAAGTTTCAACAAATTTTAGACAAAAAGTTTTAAGAAATGTGAGCATGTTTCAACATGTTTCAAGAGGTTTTATCAAAAATCAAACAAGAGCGAAAAAAAATCCCAACACAGCTCCGCGCTCGCTAGGATATCGCGGCTGTTGGTCTTCCTGCCTACCACCGAGCTCGCTCGTGGCTCCATGCTCACCGGGCTGCTATGGTCGTTGTAGGATCAAGAATAACTAGCTAGAGCGAGGTGAATAGGCGGTTTTTAAAAACTTTTGGTTAAAATCAACTTTTTAGCATGTAATGAAATGAAATTTGTTTCCACAATTCAAGGCTTAAATAATCTAAGTCTTTTTAACTGCACCAACATCTCTAAACTAAACTAAGCAACCTAATCAAGTGATAAATAATTGCTATGAAAGTAAATGCACTAATAGAAGAGCAATAGGAATAAACCACAATAAGAAGACAAGTGATGTTTCATGCGGTATCGGAGACTTGCCAGTCTCCCCTAATCCACGTTGAGGAAGCTTGAACGAATCAAGTCAGTTCCACACGAGCACACCCCTCGATCACTATTGGTACATTTTCTCCACTCCGAATAGGCAGGTCCCAACCTTCGCAATCAACTGGGTCTTCTCACAAACTTCTTGAGAAGATCACCGATACACCATATTCAAGCCATCTAGGAGACGGCAACCTCCAAGAGTAATAAACCAACAACGCTTCACTTAATAATGCTCAATTGCCACAATGGTCAAACTCAACTCGATGCACTCCGAAACACTCTACAGTCTTTGGAAGGTGAAAAGTTTGCTCTCAAGGAGTAGAAGAATAAGCAACGGCTCAAGTGTATTCAATAGAGGTTCTAAAGTCACCCTTGCTGCAGGTGGAAGGGTATTTATAGACACAACACCCTCCACTAACCATTGGCACACGAAACTGTGCAAAAACATCAAGCCCGATCAGACCGCGGGTATGAGGCTAGTCAGACCGGGATTTAGTATCACAATAAACTCTGTAGTAATGATTGCTACAGAATATAATTGTTACGCTGGGTCCGGTCAGACCACCCACACAAGGTCTAGTCAGACCGGGCTCAAGAGTATCTCAAAACGGCAAAGATTGCTTACTAGAAAAAGCTGGCCGCAACAGTCAGACCGGGGGCCCGGTCAGACAGGCCAAGAACTTGCGGTTAGTCCGGAGTGATGAATTCAACAGCAAACTAAAAAACAACTCTCTCTGGAAAAAGTTGACCGCATGATCGAACCGGAGGTCCAGTCAAACCGGCGTTATGCCTGGGGTCAATTTGGGAAGCAAATTAGAGGAGTGACAAGGGAAAAGGAGCTCTCTGGAAAAAGTTGATCGCCTCGGCGGACCAAGGTCCCGGTCAGATCGGCTGAGTGCCTGCGGCCAGTCTGGCCAAAAATTATATCAAGGAATTTTCATGACCGTGAGATCAAATAAGTGTCCAAATATGCATCCAACTAAGTTTGAGCAGTGTGGCACAATTCGCTATCAAGCTACTAGCTGTTGATCTCTCTTCATAGTATGGCTACATATACTAGCAATCTAGTCTTTTAAATCTCCGAACACCTAGACCGGCAAAACTATGAAAATGACCTTATTCAACTAGATAACTTTACCTTGAGCTAGATCATCTTGATATCCATTTACTGGATGCATTTTGTTCTCTTTTTCTTACATCCGGGACTAACCCTTTCAATTACTTGAACAAACATATTACTCCACAAATAAGGATTGTCGTTAATTATCAAAACCCTAAAATAAGGCCTAGATTCTTCACCTGCTCACCTCCCCACGCGTCGTCAAGGCGCCTTTGAGAGCCACTTCCACTCGCCTTGCTCTGGCCGAGCCTGCTCGTCGCCACTCTCCATCACGCCAGTCTGCGGCCTCCCACATGCTTGCGGCCACTGCCCACCACGCATCGCTCAAGGACCGGCCCACTGCCCACCGCTCGCCCTTTGCGAGCTCGTGACCGCTACGCTCAGGTGAGCTCATGGCCGCCATGCAAACACTGCAGCGGCTCGCCCCGTCAACTCATTGTTGTTAGGCGTCTGAAACCTTTAGATCGACCGATGATGAAGTCGGCATTGACTCGAGTCACTTCAATGGTAGCACAACCGCTTAACTATGATGGTGCCGTCAGATCCAACAGAGGGTGGTGGCGGAGGTGGAAGAGGTCTCTGATGACGAGCACAGTGGCCAGCCATCACCATGAGAGGGGGGGGGGCTGAGGGAGAGAGAGGGTGGGGGAATTGGAATGGGAGTCGTCAGTTGAGAAGGGAGCAGAGTTGCTTGTCTCGTAGATGTGGGGATCGATTGGGTGTTGGAGTCGTTCGTTCGATGGTTTTCATCCAATGAAATTGAAAACACCAAAGTCTTACAAGACGCATGACAGAAAATAAATCTCCAACCTCCTACTAATGACGCCCACGGTCCATAGAATTTCCTAATCACTCCCATATCCTCTCATCAAACTGCTACCGCTACCGCTACTGGGAGTTTTACAACCACTAGTTTATTTATTACAAGGATTTCAGAAACACCATTCGGAATTTCTACAACCGCCTACAGAAGATGCTAATGCCTTCCTCTCAGCCATTTTCCAAGCGCAGAATTGCCGGGCCCAACCATGTCTTCTGCTGAAAGCTTCATCTACCACCCGCCTCTCTTCCTTCTGCAATCCAGCCCAATACTGAATCCAGCTACACACCATGTTCCTTGTTTTCCAAATTGCCCATAAAATCGCAGCTACACCTACTACCACAAAACTTGATGGCAAATGGAGTTGGTGACGGTGCATGCAACGAATCTAGACATGTACAACTATGGTGGTAAGAAACAGAAACAGAAACAGGAACAGGATCGTCCTTCGAAATCGAGATATTCCGTCAGACGATTAGGAATCTATGTATTTTATTACAGTTGGCGTACGATCAATCCAAATAGTGGGTGGCGTGCAGGTAGGATTGTGTACTTGCATTACTCGTATACAATATTTTAATTCTAGATTTTATTATAAGATAAAAATTATAAATAATTAGAGATACATAAAGTAATACTAATAACAGATAACTCGTTGTACTTCTAAACATACACAATAATAAAATTATAATAAAGTAATTTGATGGCACAACCAACTTGCAGTCGGGCTTGATGAAAATAGGAAGCAGCGTAGACTCGATATAGTTCAGAACGCAGATGAAGTAGTGAAGCGAGTGGCCGCGCAGATGTGCTGCTCAGAAACCTTATTGCTGCCCTGTGTAGATAATCTCTGCAGCAATGGTTCAGAGATATCCACTCATCCTACTTCCCGGTGCATGTCGAGGAGAATGGATGACTTGGTTTGATGACACAAAGACGCCGTAAGCAAGAGAATAGAGAGAAAGAAGAAGAAATGAAAGTGAATCAATTGGTATTAGATCTGGACGTCTACAGATCCTTTTAAGGTCGAGACAATTACTCTCTAGTAACTGCATAATAAAGCACATAATGAATCACTAGTAACTGCTAATTGAAAATCCAATTAATGTAATGGTCTACAGCTCCAACCAGTGATCACACTGGTCTTTCGACCAAACCAATGACCATACTGGTCTTCTGAATGATCACACTGGTCTTCCGACTAGTTACCACATTGGTCTTCCAAATGACCACACTGATCTTTCGAACATTATAGTTTGACCGGTATCAAAGGGGGGGAGAGAGAAATGCAAGGTTAGCAAAAGAAAGGTGGACTAGGTTCAAGACACGTTCACAAGTCACGAGATTACCACGCGAATATACGCGTGCGTGCGTGCGTGCGTGCGTGTGACTTTTGTTATAGTCCTTCTCATGTGTTACCCCATGCCATGTGTCACATGTTTCAAGGGTGGTAAGGATTTCACCTTATTAATTGGGGAAAATTGATTCAGTAGCATCGCATTTAGACGTATTTAGAGGAATACCATCCTATTGGTGACGCGGTGCAAAATAGCACCCCAAAGACTCAAAATTATTGGGAATGACATTACCGCCAGTTTCACCGCCATTAAATCACATTGGACCAGTGAAAAGACGAGTGTGCCCTTTCGAAAATGGTGGATCTGGCTGCAAAGGTGATGACTCTTGGATCCGTCCTCATCCCATCTATAAACCAAGCCAACCCTAATTTGTTCCCCATTTCACTCCTGATCGCCCTCTCTTTTTTCTCTCCTGCTCTCTCTCCTTTCGTTTGGTTCATTCTCTCTTTTCCTCGTTGAACTCCAAGGAGGGGACACATCCTTCTCTACATCATCTGTGAAGTGCCTAAATTGCAATTTGGTGGTGAGCATAGGACATCTGGCTCATGGAAAAACCCCGACTGTGGTTTCTACAAATGCCCTATGTATTCAGTAAGTATTTTGATTTGGGGTCCCTTTTGATTTTGTCTATTTGAAGAAATTCAAAATTTGTAGTTGATATGCTATTCTCCCTTTTTTCAAAGGAAACTGGCAATGGGTGTATGTTTTGGCGATGGACAGATGAGATAGAGTCGGTCCATGTAGCTATAGACCATGCACAACTTGATGAAAGAAGTAGAATGATTGATGTCGAACGCCTAATAGAGAGAGTTGAGAGAATGGAGGCCAATGTGGTGGAAAGGTTGGAATACAAGATTAATTGGATGCTCAGTGTAATTTTACTTATTGTTGTTGTGGCCATTTTGAAACTAGGATGTAAATATTGGAATGAAAGAGAATGGGCCTATAGTATTCCAATGAATGAGAAATGTGCAATTTTTACCAGAAAACTTGTGCTTTATTGATCCTGTTGGATCCATCTATTAGCCTAGTTATTTGTTCTAATCAACATGCAACACTATAACTTTGGCACAAAGTGTCCATAAAATTGGTAACTTGGTCCCATTGATAACAAAGCTTCATCATGAAAATTGGTAACTTAGTCCCATTGATAACTTAGACTCTAACACTATACTATTGTTTCCAATAGCAGGTTTCAAAACAAAGCTTCATCAGTAAATGACATGTTTCACAACAAGGTTTGATAACAAAGTTTCATCACGAAGTGTCATAACATCAGGTTTGATAACAAAGCAACATTATAAAGTTAAATAAACACCAGGTTTCAGTACAAAGCATGATCATACTAGGATCATAACAGCAACAGTACAAAGCATCATCACAAAATAACATATTTCAGAACACCAAGCATGATCATAATAGATCATAACACCAGGTTTCAGTATAAAGTATCATCAAAACATAGCATCATCAGAACAGAGCGCCAGGTTTCTTATCTTGTTTGAGGTTTGTTTGCCTCCTCTCTTTCTTGGTGATGTTCTCCTAGTTTGTGAGGAGGTTGTTCGAATCTAAGTGGCTAGGGACATCTTCATGCCTCAAGTAGTAGGAGCTCGGCTTTGTTCATTAGCAGTGATGGTTTTTCCCTTGGTAACCCTTCTTGTTGTGTTCCTGCATACGTGATGATATAAGCATCTATTTAAGGGGGGAAACTGAAATATATCAAATTACCTTTTTGTAGTTGTTGTTGCAGCTGGTACTGGCAGTGCATCTTGACCCTCTTGTACAATCTTGTTCTTGCACACTCTTTTCCTTTAGACACTTCATGAAAGTAACAATCCTAACAAATTAAGTGGAAGAATATGAATGTAAGAAATAACCTTTTGTTAGTTGGTGTTTCAGCTGGAGCTTCTTCCCCCACTACTGGTACACTATTTTTGTACCCCTTCTGGCGCTGTCCAAGTTCACCACACCGCTTGCACCGTTGTCTTCTCTTAAAGGGTTGCTCTATACAGTCCTTGTACCTCTACGTCTTTGGCCCTCCAAATGGTCCTGTCAACTTTGGTAGGTAAAGCTTGAAACTAGGGTTAAAGTTTTCCCATTGAGACTTGTCAGGAATAGGTCTGAATACACCATCATACGCAGCCTTGAACTTATCAACTGTGAAGTACTTATTGATGAAGTCCTCAAGACTGCCCCTTGTGTGGCATATGAATACTACTGCATGATTGCAAGATTTACCACTGATTTGCCATTGCTTGCAGGAGCACATCTTCTCATCCAACTCCAATACATATCTAGTGTCTTTTGTTGCTGCTTCCAGAGTGGAAACTGCATCACCACTAGGGCCACATCAAGCCCCTACGGTTGGCATTCAAGTCTTTGATAATGTGTGTCAGTATCTTACCTTCTAATTTTCTTGCAATTCTTCCCCTCATCTCTATTTTGGCAACCACATATTGTCTAATCATGTCTAGAAGCTCTACAATTGGAGTCCTTTGTGAGCATTTACCTTGTTGTTGAAGGATTCGCAGATGTTGTTGTTGATGTAGTCAACTTTGCACATTCCATTGAATATGCTCTTACTCCATTTGTGGGGGTGATATGTGTGCAACCACTGCATGAGCTCTGGACAGGCAGCTACAATCAAACTCATATGGACCTGGAATTTTTTTTTGTTACAAAATCTTGTAGTTGGCCACATGTTCTTATCAATGACAGGGTCTTTGAATTTTTTATTCGGGTTCCTCTAGAGATGTAGTATGCACTCCCTGTGCTCAACTCCTTCTGTGAACACATTGTTGATATCTGTCTCAAGCCTCTTGCAAGCATCAGTATGAATAGACAAGCCTGATGGTGTACCAATGGCTACCTTCAGTTTCTCCGTGAACCATTCCCAATTTTAAGTGTTTTTTAGTCAAATATGGCCCAAGAAGCTGGAAACATCCCGTTATGACCATCTACTGATGTTGCGGATGCTAACAGGCCCTTATACTTCCCTGTCAAGTGTGTGGAGTCCAATCCCAGGTAAGGGCTACAACCATTCAAGAACCTATCAATGCAGGGCTTGAGTGCCGCAAACACTCTGCAGAAGAGATGTCTCCCTTTCACCACTGTGTACTCTCTATCAACCATACTATCAAGACACTTCTTCTCAATCTCTGCTTTGAAGTTGTACAGCATGTTGAAACTATCATCCCAGCAGCCTTAGATTTCCTCTAATGTAGCCTCCTTTGCAGCCCAAATTTTGAAGTAACTGACATCAACATGAAACTTCTCTTGGAGTCTACTCTTCAATTCTTTGGGACCAAGAGATGGATCTTCAATCAGTCAGTGCTTGATATGCCCTACACACCATTTGTATGAGGCCATCTTGTCCCTCATAAAACTTGTGGTGGAGCAAGTATGTTGTGTTGCAATTACCTTAACCTGCAAAATAACCACACTATTACAAAATTTGAAAGTAAGATTGCAGTAGTATGAAATCAACTTACAATTGTCCATACCTTGTAAGTTATGTCATCCTGAAACCTTAATGCATGAATTCCCCAGTTGCAATCAGGATGGGTGCAAGATGCTCCAAACCTCTTCTGCTCACTATAGTCAACGTTATACTCAAACTCATTTAAAATTGCATAATATCTAAGAGCTCATTTAAAATTACTTTGGTCAGCAAATATATAATCCACTTGTACTACTAGATTGTTAAGGTTAGTCACAGGGAGAGACTCCAATGGAGCTTCATCATTAACCTCCTCTCAAGTTGCTCCTCATCCTCAACGGGATCATCTTCAGAAACATTGTACATGCTCTCATCATCCATTCCAACATGATCCTATTTCTCACTTTCTGGCTCACTCCCATTATCTAGCTCACTCACATTATTCGGTTCACTAGTATGTGGAGGCTCAATTTGTGGCTCACTGTGGTAAAGGATTACAACCTGCTATTCATCTTAAGGAGGTGGGGCAACTAAACAATAGCTGGCTTGGCTACATGAATCAATTGCTAGGTTGACAGTAGTGCTACAATCCGGTCGTGATACCTCCATGCCTAGCAATGGATCACCTTCCCAATATAGAGCTACATCCATCACCAGCACATTCGACAAGACCCTTCTATTTTTCTCCAATGCAAATGTGATATCCAAATATGCATAAAAGATATGCCGACGTGCTCATTAATCGCACCATTCCAACAGGACACAAATAAATATTGTCAACTTCCCACTTGAATTACGAGTGCAAGAAGGCAATGAAGTCCTCCATCTTTGAAATTCCCGAGTCTATTACCTTCGCACCCACTTCCACTTAGTCTTGTCAGATTCGATCCTATCCTTATCAAGCTTTGCCATGTACGAGCCAATTCTAACAATTAGCCTTAAAGCCTTGGTAGGATCTATCTTTACCGCAAGAATGAAATAGATACATTGCAAGAAATAAATAAAGCACCGTCTACCGTAAATAATGCAATAAAACATGAGAAATCACAAATCCCCATTCCCCCAAAACCAAGCACGATTTATAAATCCAAAACCCTAATTCCCTCTTTCCCAAAAATATTAAGCATGATTTATAAATCCTTACTCGTCTAACACCCATGAAGCTGAACTTGTCACATCTTCGTGGAACCTCTCCGCCATGGTCTTCGCTAGACTCCTCAATTCGGGTTTGCCCAAACTCATCTCGCTCCAACTCGATCTACTCATCGTGGCATGCTTCATTTCTCAAGAGAGGAAGATGTTGTAGAGGAGTGCTGGTGGCGAAGTGGACTGCTGGCGGCGGCGGCGGTCAACTGGAGTGGTGGCGGAGGCAGAGCGGGGTCATCGCGGTGGTGGAGTGGAGTCGTGGCGACCAATTGGGGAAACCAGGAGAGAATGGGAAAAGTGGGGGATACGCGACCGATTCAGTCAGGATTAGGTTGAGGAGAAGAGGGGCATTGCTGGCATTTTTCTCTCTCTCACAACCAGTACAACGTGACTTAATAGCAGTGAAACTGACGACAATGTCATTTCCAATAATTTTGAGTCTTTGGGGTGCTATTTTGCACTATGTCACCAAAGGGATGTTATTCCTCTAAATACGGCTGAATGTGATACCACTGAACCAATTTTTCCTATAAAGTACTCTCCCACCACTTACCTAAGCAGTATAAGACTAAACTCTCCCACCATTTACCTAGACAGTATAGGACTAAACCATTCATACTTTGAAATTTAATGAATGAATAGGCTTTTACACTTATACGCCCAATTCTACCACTAACCTCTACCATCGCAGCAGGTAAGAGAACCTCGGTTTGACACTTGTTAATTTGGGTTACTCTCAAATGAGATTAACATTCCTGCCAATTTGCTGTAATCGAAACAGAAGAATGGCAAATGCCAACCACGTAACTCTGCAAATTAACAAAGGTGACAACGTATGCGCAATAAGTCAATGTTGTAGGCTGTAGCTGATTTTGCCACAGCATTTGGGGGAAAATAGTTTCAAGTAGAGTTAGCCAGGTACTTCCGCAATCTCTGACCAACCACCGATCGAGCATTGAGCCCGGTATAATACTGGCCACCGGCCATGGTACAAAACAGTCAGACAAGTCACCGAACCATTCATGCTCCTGGTTCACCGAACCGGCGGTCTGATCATCCTGTTGGACGCTTCAACCGCGGTTCATTGTAATTTTATATAACTCTTATATCTCTCGTGTTGTCAAGGAACCATCACATGCGAATCCAGTCCGAACGATTACCTCATAGAAAAACAGAGAATCACATCAAACAATGCAAAAATAAATAGTAGATTGAACACACAGAGAGACAAAGGTGTAGGAGTATTCTTCTTCTTTATTACTTCTTCCAGCGATCAGCCTTTTACAATGACTAGCGCCCCTTATTTATAGTCTACAGACTCTGCTAGGGTTTCGGATGGGGCGCCCACCCATGGGCTGGCTGCTGGGCCAAGGTACGTGTGGATACCTCGGAGGTGTTGTTGCGAAGCATCAGCACTGGGACGATCCGCAACTTGTGACGTTCACCGGAGTCGGAGGAGAAGTCACACGACGAGTACGGCCACTCGGAAGAGCAGACGCGCGTCGGGTACGACCACTCGAAGGAGGAGACGCATCGTGAGTACGACTACGATTGCATCAACTCGCTACAACGACTCTACTTCCGCTACGAGTCGGTGCGTCTAGCGGTAATCTTGTGATCTATTACTTGCGATGGTTCTTTGGTTGCGCGGTAAATTTTTGTTTATGCTATCGTAGCCTTGCCACGTTTCCCAACAAACCACACCCCCACTATCCACAATCCACTCGCCTGAGCAAAAACTATTTTGTTTAACTTCAACCAATGACATCTCCTATCATGGTACTCAAATTTAACAACAGTGGATAACCACCACGATTCTATATCTCATTAAGTCAAAATTAATCATTATGACACATGTGATGATGAACCCATCGTAACTAAGCTTGACTAAGAATCAATACGATACACATGTTGGTGATACAAATATGTCCAACTAAAGTTATCCAAGCTAGGGTGACAAAGGATTCATGGCATTCAAATAATCAATGGAGGCATAATGACAGTAGGAAATAACTAATCCCCAAACAATTGATATAAAGATAGCATGCAATTGTATAAAATAATATACTTTTAAAATCATAGATTTAATATGATCAAAGAACTACGACTTGCCTTGGAAAAGATCTTGGGATTGATCTCGATCTTAGTACACTCCTCCTTGCACAAAGCTTCCCGAAGTATCAACGTCTACTCTCAAACAAATCAAATAAACCAAATAAATACCAAACACAGGTAAAACCAACTCCAAAAATTAAATAAAAATCGTATATAAATAGAGCTCGAATTTAGATGTATTTAGAAATTTGGATGGGCTCAATCGGAGTTCGCATGTAACAGATATGGGCTTTGGAAGATTGAAATCACATGAAATAATGACAAATTAGAATTTTTGATTTATTGAATTATTTTTCTGCTGAAAAAGGCATTTATGATGTCAGCGGAGAATTTCAGCCGAAAAAAAAGAAATAGAAATTGAATTGACATTTGGGTCCCACACGTCAGCGAGATGGTGCATGGTGAACTGGGTTCAAGGAGGTTTGGCTCGGGTGGAATCTTTAGTTCACCACGTGCTGACACATGGCCGTTGACTAGTATGCCACCCAACCAAACAGGCCAAGGTGGCGCTCACGCGGAGGATGATATAGCGAGCCACATCAGCCGAGAGAGCAATGGTAGGAAGTGCAGAGCGGCTCCGGCGACATTGACGACGGCGGCGAAGCCGAACGGCGGCGAGGTGCCTTTGGGGAAGTGGCAAAACGGGGTGCTGAGGAGACGACAATGCTCTGGGAGGTGATGGTGCGGCAAGGGCGACGACGGTTCATCGGCGGCGGCGACAAAGGCGGCGGGGTGCTCCACGGCTACGACGGTGATGGCGAAGCAGTGGCACCCGAAAGAAACGGAGATGAACACCAGCTCGACAATGATGCAACGATCGCAGAGAGAGGCTCGGGAGGTCCGGAGCTCGACCACACCGGCGGCGATGCCTAGATGGCCGGAGATGAAGGAGATGAGCATCGGCAGCGCTTCGATGGCCCAGAGAGAGCGGCAAGAGAGGGGATCGGACGAGATCAACCAGAAGTTCATGCTGACGCATTTAAAAGGGCAGGGAGCTCACTGGAGTTGCAGATCAAGAAGATGACCAGTGATCGGTTTTTTGAACAAAGACGACAACGACGCTTCGAAGATTCCTAGCCGAAGATAGTGGAAGCACGACGAAGAACACACTATTGCGGACCCGTCGACGGTGGAATCACAGGCGGAGGCGGTCCGATGGTAGAGAATTCCGGCGGCGAATAGCTTCAACGGCGTTCAGGTCTTCGGAGATTGCGGCACGACGAGGACGAAATCGGGGATGGCACCTTAGGGTTTTGGAAGAGAGAAACTAAGCGAAGAGATTGACGCAGGGGGAGCGGCTTTATATAGCGCCGGAGGAGGGAGTTTGAGAGGGAGACGGCGGCTTCGGCGTGGAGCACTCGGACTCACAAGTCCAGAACAACGATGGGAGGAGGGAGACGATGGTGCGGGGCCCACCTGGCAGCGGGAGAAGAAAAAGAGTTGGCTCGGCCGGCTGGGCTTCGGCGCGAGAGAATTGGGCCGCTGCGGTTGGGCCGGACTTGAGAGAGAAAGGCCACACAGGACGGGTCGGACTGGAATAGTAGCTGGGTTTCGGCCCACTACTGTACTGAGAATTAAAATATATTTTTCCTTTTTTATAAAATACTGAAATCCAACTAGCAATTGGAAAATAACAAATGAACTTAGAAAAATTCTAGAAAAATCTAGAAAATATATCCAAGCACATAGAATCTAAATAAAATAATTTTGATAATAGTTTATGTTGGGATTATTCATATTAAAATGTTTTTGATCTCTGAAAATTCCAATTAAGCTTTAACTTTAGCAGAAAAATTCAAATTTTATTTTTCTTTTTAAAACTTAAAAACAACCTAAACTTTTGGGGTGTTACAAACCTCCCCCTTAAAGGAATCTCATCCTCAAGATTTGGGCTGACTAAAGAATGGGTTCTGACGTAGGTCTAACTTAAAGACTTACCAGAAACGACGTTCTGAACTGGTTGAACTGCTTCTGCAGTGACATGATTCAGCCTTCCTCTTACTGTAGTTGATGGAGTCCTGGTAGTTTGGTTTGGAGTCTGATGCATTCCTCTTCCTGCTCCTGGCAAAGAAGTCCTGGTTGGTGTAGGTCCCAAATTGAAAGGAATTGGTGTCCGATCTTGCCTCTACGGACACTTGTTGGCACAATGACCTGTCTCATAGTAATTGAAACAAGTAACTCCTGCAGCTAGATTGTTGGTTCTCTAATGCTAAGGATTATTGATGTTGTTGACATTGAGAATTCCTGTGTTCCCTAAATGAGATACTGGGGTAGGTGTTCTGAGTCCAGCAGATGAATTATTGGGATGAAAAGGTCACGAGCATTGGTTACGCTCTCAGAGTGATTCGATGAACTCTATGTTGTATCGTCTTCCTTTTACGAGATTCGTCCAACTCACGACAAGAATCTTTTATAAGTACGGCTTTATCCATCATATGCTGAAAATCCACGTAATCGTTTTCCCACAACTTCCTTCAAAACAGGGTTAAGTACACGCTTGAATCGCTTCTGATGTGCATTATCTGTAGCAACATCTTCTGGAGCATAGCGAGAAAGTTGAGTGAACTTGTTGAGATATTCACACAAGGACATGTTTCCTTGCTGTAGTTTACGAAATTCATCCTTCTTCATATCCACGATACCATCTGGAATATGTGCTTGACGAAAAGCTATTGAAAATACTTTCCAAGTAATAGCTTGCAAATTTTGATGAGTTGCGGTGTAGTTTTCCCACTATTCTGCGGCTATACCTTCCAACTAATATGAAGCATAAAGAACTTTCTCATGAACATTGCATTGGGCAATGGTGAGCTTCTTCTCAACTGAGCGAAGCCAATCTTCTGCGTCCAAAGGTTCTGATGAATGAGAAAATGTAGGTGGACAAGTCCGCATAAACTCTGCTAACTTGGAATGATGATGAGTTGGCGGTGGAACAAAGGCTGCTTGATTGTTCTGATTATTCTGATTCAATAAGTTGACTATTGCAGTGGCGGTCTGACTTTACTGAGTCATCATACTATTCATATTCTACATCATTGCACTCATGAATTGAGTCTGAGCTCCTAAAAGTTGTGCCATGCTTGGTTCTGCGGCTCTAGGGACTGGTGACTTGCCACTAGCATTGACAATGGCATCATCTAACTGAGTACGAGTTGATGTGTTGCGAGTGTCAACCTTCTGCGATGATTCTCCACATGTTTGTTAGATAAGGTAGAAAAGCAATGTAGATGAGATGGAATAGCACAATAGATAAGATAGACATGATAGAGTAGATAGAAACAGCTTACTAGGGGAAACAAATTATACCCAAAGCAAGAGACAAAGAAAACATAGCTGGATTGCTATGGAAGAACCATTAAACCCTTTAAATTAAAATCTTAGTGTGACTGCAGCATAATGCTTGACAGCAAAACTGCAGCTCCCACTTACGCACAACCCAAATGAAGACCTATGCAACAACGATCTAAACGCCACTAAAACACTAATAGGACGGCTCCCACTCTGGACTAGAAAACGAAGACTCTTCAACTTCTGGCTCTGAATCACTGTAGAACACCCATGAGTTGCGAATTGTCGGTGGAGACTCTAGACGAACAGCTGGCACAAAGTGACGAAGATACTCTTGACGATTGCCGGTGATTCGACGCCTTTCTTCTGGACTGGGTGGAGTAGGTGACGGCAATGGAACTGGCGATGGAGCAGGGACTTCTTTCAATTCTCCTACAGGTTCAGGAACAGCTAGTACTGACGCTACTTGCATCACATACTTCCGAACCAACTTGGACAAACTAATTCGGTGCAATCTACAAATCTTCTGAACGGCTTTTTGGGCAACTGTGACTGCCGACATGTCTTCAAGCTTGTCGTAGCATTTCATACGGTGATGACGGATTTGGTTTCCAATTCTTACGATGAAATATAGTCTCGTCTCGAATCCAACTATGTGCCCCTTCACGTTTTTTCCTTGGTGAAGTAAGTTGCTCCTCTGCTTGTTCCCAAACTCCGCAACAAGCACTGAAGAACTCTAGGCCAATCTTCTCTTTGTTTGTGATACACTCGAACCATCTAAAAAAATTAACAGTGCAAGATTGTCAAATCAAGATCACAAAACAAAGTTCAGATAAGACAAGAGACCATATCCCTAGCACAAGATGAGGAGAAATAGAATATGATGATAATAGAGCAGACTTGGATGAGGACATAATAGAGTAGATGAGAAAAGAACAACAGCTTAAGTCAAATTAAGTTGATTTGATTTAGAAAATAAGTTTTGAAGCTTTGACTAAAACGACCATGCTAACTAAGGTTGTGTTCTACAGTCGATATTGCTCTGATACCACCTCTGTCGGAACCCGAAAATACATCTCAGGAACCCTCTGTGTATTTTGAACTAGTCCCAGTTCAGTAGCTAACTCACATAGAAAATAGTAATGAAATACCATCCATTTATTTTATTTAACTAAAAGATATCAAAATAACAAATAGTAATAATAACCGGACCTTATGGTCAACATTTACTTAACTTGCCACGCAGGGCTAAAGAAACAAATAAACTCTTGCAGCGGAACGGGAAACTTGAAAAGCCAATCAACATGCCCACAGGCAATCGAATGGAGAACGCATCCTAATCCGCAAAACCTTCATAGTCTTCCTTCTGAAAGAACTCTTGTGCAACTTGGTATTCCTCAACTGATCAATAAAGGCATAAGCCATGAGTACATAAAGCACTCGGCAAGCCGTAGGGAAATGTATGCAAATAGTATTCATACAAGGCTTGCCAAAGGTTATCTGTATGGTTCTTTTGCAGAAAGCAGCATTTACGATAAATACAGTAATTAGATTGAAATGCGTAATTGAAAAGAATAATAAATAAGTAAACAATTTCTTTGAAACAACCAGTGAACTACCCATTCACTTCCCAACCAAACCAATGATAAGTGAATTCCCCATTCACCAATCGACACAAACCACCAAGTGAATAACACATTCACCGAACAAACATTCTATTCATCAAGTGAACTTCTCATTCACACTCTGACACATTTTAAAAGAAACTCTAACCGAGAATTAAAATAGGTTTTTCCTTTTTTTTCTATAAAATACTAAAATCCGACCAAAGAATTGGAAAATAGCAAATGAACTCAAAGAAAATTCTAGAAAATTCTAGAAAATATATCCAAGCACATGGAATCTAAATAAAATAATTTTGATAATAGTTTATGTTGGGATTATTCATATCAAATTGTTTTTGATCTCTGAAAATGCCAACTAAAACTTTAGCGTAAAAATTCAAATGGTTATTTTCTTTTTAAAATTTCAAAACAACCCAAATTTTTGGGGTGTTACATAGTCTTCTCAATCTTCTGCTCATCCATGATTATCTTACTCCAGAATTGAAGACTGGTACAAATTATGGTCATGTTGGGTCAACTCTTCGAACTCCTGGTTTGTGATGCTAGTAATTTCAATATTCATGCAAAGAGTTCATAAGATTATCACTGTAATTTACATAAAATAGTTACAAAATTCTCATAATATTTTTGAACTCCCGGTTCATGATCTTGTATTTTTATATGCATTTTTCATGATTTACTGTTGTTTTCAAGGATTAAAAGTAATATAGACAATCGCAGATAGTCAAAATAGTAAATACAATAAATAAATTGCATAGAAATAATAATAATAGAGTTAAACATGCTTCAAATACTCCAAAAAGATTCAAAATTGAATTACTGAGACCCTTTTCTACTGGAATATGAATTTTTTTAGAGAATTCTGTATTTTCAAAGGTTAAAACGATAATTTTCAGTTCTGAAAAAAAATTGCGTAATTTTCTAATTTTCTGGGGGGTCCGTAAAATTTTTAGAACTCCAAGGGTCTTATTACAAATTTTAGAATTTTTCATTTTTCTCCCCCCTTTTTTCGGCTAGACCATTTTATTCTCTCAGGCCGATTTCTGGGCCATTCGCCTGGCCCACTTGGCCTTTCCCCGGCCCAAAACGCCGGTCCACTTCAACCGATTCAAAGAGAGGTGAGGGGTAGGGTTTCCCAATCCCTATTCACCCGGTCCACATGCAGGCTGGCAGCTCCAGCGGCGCGGGCAGGCGGGTAGCTCCGGTGGCGACGCAAGAGGCATGGCAAGGAGGCGGCCGACTGGTGGCTTCAAGCGCGGCGTGGTGGCGCCCACGGGGTGGAGGGCCGGTGGGAGCCCGTGCAAGGGCGGCGGGTACGGCCCGATGGGGCCGGTGGCTTCAAACGCTACCGAGGTCGACGATGCAAAGCGGCGGACGAGCGAGCACGGAGGCACGGCTTGCGCGGCCGGAGGGCGCGGCAGCACCAGGCGAGTGGCACGAGGTGTGGCTTTGGGGCGCAAGTGCCGGCATGGCTACAGACCGGTGTAGCTACGATGCGTGCCGGCGGCGCGGTGGCCGGGCATGGCTCTAGGCCGATGCATGGCTCCAGGACGGTTGCGGCGCGACTCTATGGCCAGCGCACAGGTGGCCGACGGTGGTGGCCCATGCTCTAGGCCGGCGGCGACTCCTGGCCGTGGACGAACCGCGGCGGGCGAGAGAAGCAGCGGCGGCAAAGACGATCGTATTCCGAGCCATCGGCCGATTTTTTTGTTACTGTTCATGCAATGAAAAGAAAAAAAAATACAATCAACAATCCCTTTTACTTTCAATCAATAATCCGATCGGCATTATGCCAGCGACTGCAAGTCAGCTCGTGGAGATTACAGGGAATTTGCAATCTACAATCCATGGTGCAATCAATATCTGCTCTTTCATGCAATCCACTGATCAGCTTGGCCGACGACTTCAAGTCGGTTCGTGGTAGATTAGAGCGGATTTGCACCCTAGGAAGAACTCTAGAAAGCCAAATTTGCATAATTGAAAACGATCTAGAGAAACGATTCAATCTACGAGCGTCGTTCTTCGATAATTACCTTTTGAACGAGTAGAGTAGGCCTAGAGGAAGGCTGGAGTCGATCGTGCTGATAACGTGTTGATGAACTGTCGCTGGTGAGTCCAGTTCGACCGATCACCTCGTAGACAAACGTAGAATCACATCAAACAATGCAAGAATAAATAGTAGATTAAACACATAGAGAGACAAAGGTGTATGAGGTATTCTTTTTCTTTAT
Source organism: Hsuehochloa calcarea (assembly GCA_036346395.1). Lineage (NCBI taxonomy): Eukaryota > Viridiplantae > Streptophyta > Magnoliopsida > Poales > Poaceae > Hsuehochloa > Hsuehochloa calcarea. The sequence continues at coordinate 44,545,695 of CM070610.1, read as the reverse complement.
TCTTTCTTCTAGCGATCAACCTTTTACAATATTATCACCCTGTATTTATAGTCTACAGACCCTGTTAGGATTTCGGATGGGATACCCATCTATGAACTGACTGCTAGACCAAGCCTACGATTTCCCAACATGTATAGCACATGAACTTAACTGGTGTGGTGTGCAGTAAGTTCTCACTTCGAACCCCATGCTTGCCCTTTTTCACCTATTTTGTCTAATTTATATGGCGGGCTTTGGCCTTGGGCCATGAGGCTACGTAGGCTGCTCATTTAAAAGCATTTTTTTTCTTTGGATTTTTACCGCCGTATCCATTTCTCATAGTCCTGATTTTTTTCCGTCGAATCGTCGGTTCGGTCCGATTTTTCGCACTGTGCCAGCGGAGCGTTCGACGGAGGAGAGGGCGGCTAAGTTGAGAGTTGAGACAGAAAGGCAACCATGGGACCGGACGATGCGTCCGCTGCTCCTGTCTCAGTGGCTTCCTGGAGTCGTCGTTCTGATCAGTTTGTTTGGCGTGAGTGAGTTTACTGATTTGAAGTCGCTCAGCCAAATATGCAACTGCATTCGGTTTCAGTTCCAGATTGTCTCGTGCTATACTGCCATGCATGTTATGCGTGCTGCTGTGATCTCCATGCATGTGTTCGCGTTTTCCGTTGCTGCAGGGACGCGGCGGGGCTCCGACGGCGACCCGGGTACGTGCACATGGCGGATCATTTCTGACATCTAAACCTGTTTCCGTTAATCAAATTGGTCATTAGACGAATCCGGATAGTAAAGTAATTAACTCCATGTTTAATCATAGATCTAAATGGTACAAGATGTTCGTGTTTAAAGGCTTGCAAAAGCTACAGACTAGAGATTCCATTACTAGCAAATAATAACTTAGCAGCCAAAAAAAATGACTAACTTGTCCAACAGAGGAAAGCTAGAAACTTATAGGTTTGACTTCCAAATTTAGTGCAAAATGACACGATCGAGTGCAAGCATAGGGGCCTTGGGTGCAATTTTACCCGAGTTTTTTTTCTCTAAAAAAGGCAGCAGGAAAGCTGGTAGTGTAAAAGATACAGGGGAAAAACTGAAGAAACAAAAGGGAAAAAATTGAGCAAACGTCTCCAACAATTTGTATTCGGATGAGGCACCACAGCTGCTCGTCGTCAGCGTCGATGTACGGCTCCGCCGCGCCCTCTGACACGTTGATGCAGCGGTGGTCGCGCCCCAGCATGCGCATGTCGACCACAACGCAGGCCGAGGCAAGGGACTGCCCACGTGGTGCCACATGGAACGGTGCCAGCGAGGACGTGGAGAACTGAACGAGCGCAATGATGTTGGCGAGCGTGGCCGGTGGAAGACCGCCTCCGGCGTGGCCTCGACGATGCGGCCAAAGTCCGACTACGCCCTCGCTATCGAGTTGCGGTTGGCATGGATCATGCCGAGGGCGAAGAGATCACCGCGCGGGCCAACGGCCGACATTGGCCGGAGCTGGCGACGATGGAGAGGAAGTTGGTGGCGACGAGAAATGTGACGAAACGAGTTCTTGCCATGTCGCAGCAATGCATTTGTATTTGGCAGTTCATGAGTGCAAGCTAGGGACTTCGCTGCTTTAGAGAGAGAGAGAGAGAGAGAGAGATGCTGGGGCACTTTGAATATACCACTTAAACGAATATATTATCTTTATCATTTTAAATATACTTAAATACCAATTATAAGATACTCCAGTGCAATTTGATTGAAAATTTTCATTATCCTTTATTTTTGCCATATACCTTTTCATATATAAACACAGTATACATAAATTTTCTATAAAAGTGGACTTTCATGAAATTTTTCATAGAACTCACTTTGGAGTATCTTATAATCATCATTCTGATACTCAAATAGATAAAGAGGTATTATCATCGATTTAAGTGGTATATGAGATGAGTACATACTCAGAGTACTAAACCATTTTCTATATATATATATATATATATATATATATATATATATATATATATATATATATATGGGGCAAAAGCCGGATATGGAAGAGCGGGCATGGAAAGTTAGGGAAGAATGAGTGCAGGGAAAACGTGGGCTGTGACTCCCAGCATTTCAGAAGAAGAAAAATAATAGTATGTATGCAGTCCAAATTCTACATAATTTGGTTAGGTTAGATCTATCTAAAAGATCCATTATTACTGCATGCTATTAGTTACAATACTACTTAGCGAGTGACTTCAATCGTACAGCGGCGAAGCACGAAAGCAACAGACGAGGCGACGAGGCGCTGGCCGCTCGTGCGTAGCGAGCTTGACGCAGCCGGGCCCGGCGGTGACGACAGATGCGCAACCAACAACCAGCGAGCCAAGTTTGTGCATTGCGCAGTGCGTGCAACCAAAGAATGAACAGTGAGCTTCTGAATTTGCTTTGATCTTTGACCTCTCTTAAGATTTTGCTCAAGCTCCGTCACTGAATGAGTGGACGAGGGCGAAGCAAATACGGCGTATGTTTTTTCTCAGGTGTCGGTGGGCACAGGGCATACGGACGAAACATTCAAATCGTACGTCATCACCGTATCATTCCCCCATTAAAAAAACTTGGTCCTTGAGTTCGCTGATGTATTTAACCGAGTTAAAGAAGCACTTTAGTTTGTATTATATATATCCCCACACTTATGTATGCGCGTGTGCTTGAAGCTTTGAATTATCTTTTTTTTAAGCCATCAAGTTTTGAATTATCACTGATCTAGGCTAGCTGTGTATATGTCGACATTTGCATGAATACATTGCATCCAATTGAAAAACGAATTATTAGTCCTTACTCCCCGGTGATGTGTTTGGTTTAAGGAGTTGTTTGATATAGGACAATCCTATGCTGGCTCTAATCACGGGCAGACCCTGCTGTATGAATGTTCAGGAACACCTATTAATTTTTACAAAAAATCCATTGCATTGCGACGGAGTGGGACGGGGCAACCGTCGAGTGAGGAGGGCGACTGGGAAGCCCTGCAGGCCTGCGGCTAGCGGCAGTCACGGTATCCAAATTCCCAACAACACAGATGTGAGTTCAATCCGAAATACTAGATCCTCGATTCCCAAACCAGCATAGAACATACCCAAATGCTCAAATCAGAAATTTTATTTGTGTTAGTTCGAATTATAATTGGTAAATCTTGTGTTTTTTTGAAATGTAGATCTCGTAGCTTCCAAAAAATAAAGTGTGTCGGTTTGGAAAGCACAAAGGAAAAACGAGTTAAATTGTATTTTTTTAATGTAATTTCACTAAATTATTTGAGATGTTGTCATTAATTAGTACGAATAATTTGTACTTTGGTTTTTTCTTCTACTTTGGACCTTTATGTTTTACATTGAACAATATTTCTGTAACTTCGAACACCCGTTCTGGAAATCAAGGTCCATAGCTCTAATATTAACTTTCTTTGGAATAAGTTGTCCCATCAGGCCATCAACATGCTAGAAGAGCATCTAGTCTTTCATAGAGGTCTTGCAAACATACCATATTGACGAGGTCTACCATAGAAGCAGAACTTGTAGCAGTTGACATAGCCACTGTTCAGGCTGAATAGCTGAGAGAGCTTCTGTTGGACTTGTCATTGGTTGAGAAACCAATACCGGTAATCCTGATGTACTGTGATAATCAAACAGTGTTGGCTAAAGTCACAAGTACCAAGGATAATATGAAGTCCTCCAGACATGTGAAGCGTAGGCTTAAATCTGTATGTCAGAAAACTGAGAAACTCTGGAGTGATTACTGTGAATTATATTCGTACTGAGAAAAATCTGATAGACCCTTTCACAAAGGGGGCTAGCACGAAAGACGATTTATGTTACGTCTATGGATATGAGAATGAGGCCCGTTGAAGTTACAACTCAACACTAATCCATACTTTCTTGATCGGAGATCCCGTGACTTAGGCAATGAAAAAAAAATAAGTTGATGTTGTAACAAGAGAGTGCATATTCATTGAACTCATGTCCTAATAGAGAAATTACTCTCGACTGTATTGGAGGTTGGCATAAAGCCTTAATATATTATGTTGTCCAAATGAGGAAAAGGTATTAACTTGCATGTTACCTAGAAAGAATATACCTACTTGAGCCTAACGTGTGGTCATGATTCACGAGAACATGACATTCTCTAGAAAGCTCATTAGTAGATAAAAGAGCATGACCATATAACGCTCTGTTCAGACGTGGTTCATTGGAAGCCTAGTATTAGTTGAGATTTCAGGTGATGTCTTATCACAAAAAGCTGTGAATTCAATGTATAGTCCATTCATTAGCTGTAAGAAGATGAATCTTTTATTCTATGTGCAAGTTCAACCCGTACAAGGCTTACACTAAACGACTGGTATATTAACAGTACTTTAGCACAATATCTTTGCCATATTTTTGCTTCTTGCTTTGAAATTGGTGGAGGATTGTTGGAAATTGGCCCATATAAGTGAGACACATTTTTTATAATTACAAAGCATGTATGGTTTAGTACCATATTGCTAAGGCAAGGTGGAGGTGACTAATATATAAGGTGGAGTACTTGCCACTCTTTGAAACTTGTGACACATGACTGAGGGTGGTATGAGGAGGGCTTTGGCTAAACACACACACACGCAGTACAACATACCTGAAGACATCTCCAAAACAGCTTTCTCCACCTGCTATGGCCTCTATGAATTCACAGTTATGCCATTTGGGCTAACTAATGCTCTGGCTTATTTTATGAATCTGATGAACAAGGTATTCATGGAGTACCTGGATAGATTCATGGTGGTGTTCATTGATGATATCCTCATCTATTCCAGAGATGTCGAAGAATACACACAACATCTAAGATTGGTGCTTGAAACCCTCAGGGAGCACCAGCTGTATGCCAAGTACAGTAAGTGTGAGTTCTACCTATCTGATGTTAGCTTCTTGGGGCATGTGATATCCGCGAGCGGAGTAGCCGTGGATCCAACAAAGGTGGAAGCCGTCCTCGACTGGCAACCACCTACCATGGTGACCAAAGTTTGGAGTTTCCTTGGGTTAGCGGGATACTATCGTAGCTTCATCGAAGGATTCTCCAAAGTCGCTCGGCCTCTCACTCAACTTTTGAAGAAAGAGAAGAAGTTTGAGTGGACAAAAATGTGCAAGAAGAGCTTCCAAGCACTGAAGGTCCAATTAACCTCGGCTCTGGTTCTGGTGCTTACAAATATCCGTAAGGATTTCGATGTGTATTGTGATGCCTCTCGCTAAGGGCTAGGCCACGTGCTAATGCAAGACCAGAAGGTGATAACATATGCGTCTCGGCAGCTGCGGATACATGAGGAAAATTATCACACTCACGATCTAGAACTGACATCGGTGGTGCATGCACTGAAATTATGGCGTCACTAACTCATTGGAAACCATTGCAACATATACACAAATCATAAAAGCCTCAAGTATATCTTCACTCAGTCAGACCTTAACTTAAGGAAGTGAAGATGGCTAGAGCTCCTCAAGGATTATGATAAAGACCTTCACTATCACCCAGGAAAAGCCAATGTGGTGGCGATGCATTAAGCAGAAAGTCTTACTGCAACCACATTGTGACCCAAGAGCTGCAACATTCTCTCTTTGAGAAATTTGAGAAGCTCAACCTGGAAATAGTTTCGCTTGGGAGCCTCTCCGCCTTGGAGGTGCACCCAACTTTGGAAGAAAGGATCAAAACTGCGCAATTAGGAAAGTCCAACACAGGAAGGACCCAATGAAGGGTAACGCGGCAAGGCTACGATAGCACAAACAAAAATTTATCACGCAACCAAGGAACCACCGCTAGAAATAGATCACGAGATTACGCTAGACGCGCCGACTCGTAGTGGAAGTAGAGTCGTTGTAGCGAGTTGATGCAGTCGTAGTCGTACTCACGACGCGTCTCCTCCTTCGAGTGGTTGTACTCGCCGCACGTCTACTTCTTAGAGTGATCGTACTCGTCGCGTGACTTCTCCTCCGATTCCGGTGAACGTCACAAGTTGTGGATCGTACTAGTGCTGATGCTTCGCAACAACACCTCCGAGGTATCCACACGTACGGGGCAGGATCACCACGCGCTGGAGTGCTAGCACCAGCAGCGTGGTTGAGAAGGCGTGGCTATTAGGGTTTCGGGAATTCTTCCAAAGATCATCCTCTTTTTCTCCCTCACCCCAAGCCACCGCCCCTCTTTATATAGGCATCCATGATGGGTCTCGACCTAGAGGCCTATTAGGAACTCGTGGCCTATACGAATTCGGATCACCATCCAAAACAGATCCTTACCCTTTAAGTGTGCGACCCCACAGGTTCATGTGTAATCGGTTATGACTCAGAAACTCTTTTCCGATCACTAGTCGTTAGCGGTACCTAGCAACACATAACGATTCCCAAATACACATAGAATATATCGGACGAACCTTGATGTAATATGATCTATGATCAGGTCCTCATCACTTACGATCAGTTTGTATCTCCATACGACTAGATCGTATTAGGTTCTGACCAGTTCATAACTCCTTACGACCAGGTCATTACCATTTTGTGATTACGTTTGACCAATCTACGACCAGCTCGTATCTCCATACGACTAATTCGTAACTGGTCGAACTAAGTGACCTACTAATGCATTCTCCCTTTGCCTCACGATGTCTGGTTGAACTCCAGGTGAGATGGTGTGTCATCCATGGACTGTTCAATACTTTATCGATCGAGTGTCAGATAACTTCATGTGGTCGACACTTCGACCACTAGTGGCATGGCCAAGCACTTTCTTTATCCGATCACCACGAGGGGCCCAGAGACATCTCTCTGTTATGCAAGGAGGGGCAAATCCCATCTCGACCAGTCACATCCCTCCGCATGTTTCATAGCATACCCGAAAGCTACCTTTATAACTACCCAGTTACGAGTAGCATTTGGCAACCCCTAAGAGTGTTATTACACATGTAGAGAACCATGCTGATCTCAGGTCTAAGGATTATACATCATCATTACTTGAGACCAACTAATGACACAAAGATTCATAACAATCTCAATAGTGTCTCAATGATGGGTCTATCCAACCCCATGTTCTCTAACATGTGCTCACATTATTGATTCGATATGTCCATATCCATGACCGGTGAAACAAGGTCATCAATCAATACATGTGCTAGTCATAGAGTCACTGGTATTCCGACTAGTGATACATTTAGAATGACATCATATAAGTTAAAGAGTTCCACCAACAAGTCACATACTTATTGATCTATAACAAATGATTCAGTCAAGGAACATGATAACATATTATCAAAATCATGAACATAATGAAATATCATCATCTCTATGACTGTCTCTAGGGCATATTTCTAACACCCAACAGCTCATGGAGCAAGGGAAGGCCTCCAAAATGACGAAAGATGAACAAGGCATTTTGTGGTATGGAAAGCGTATTTTCGTACCCCATAAACAGGATCTGAAAGATTTGATCCTCAAAGGGGCCTACGAGTCAGCTTATTCTATCCATCCGGGTGGTACCAAGATGTACCAAAATTTGAAGCAACGTTTCTGGTGGCCCCGCATGAAAAGAGACATTACAGTATACGTAGTCTGCTGCGATGTGTGCCAGCGGATCAAAACTGAGCATCAGAAGCTAGCTGGTCTTTTGCAACCATTACAAATCCCCAAATGAAAATGGCAGGAAATCAGCATGGACTTCTTCACCGGCTTGCCAAAGACACAGGCTGGCTATGATTCTATCTGGGTCATAGTAGATCGGTTGACCAAGACAGTCCATTTTATTCCGGTGAAAACCAACTACAAGGGTGACCAGTTAGCAGAATTATACATATCCTGGATAGTAATTCTACATAGTGTTCCCAAGTGAATTGTCACAAATAGGGGATCCCAATTTACCTCTCACTTCTGGGAAAGCCTTCATGAGCCCTTGGGCACCTATCTGACATTTACCACAGCATACCACCCACACACCGATGGTCAGACTGAAAGGGTGAACCAAGTGCTAGAAGAAATGCCCTGGGCTTGCGCGATAGAATTCACTACTGATTGGGAGGAGTGTCTACCCTATGCTGAATTCTCATATAATAATAGCTATCAGGCTAGTCTGAAGATGTCGCCGTTTGAGGCCCTCTACGGTCGGTAGTGCCGAACACCATTGCTGTGGTCAGAAACCGGGGAGGGATATCTTTTTGGGCCGAACATCTCAAAGGAGGCCGAAGACAAGGTTCGTCTCATCCGAGATCGACAACAAGCAGCACAGTCCAGGCAAAAGAGCTATACCGACAATCGTCGTTGGGAGCTAGAGTTCCAAATAGGAGACTTCATCTACCTCAAGGTTTCTCCCCTTAGAGGAACCAGAAGATTCAAGATCAAGGGGAAGCTCATGCTAAGATATGTAGGACTCTATCCAATCATCGCCAAGATGGGAAGAGTAGCCTACCAACTAGAACTGCCCGAGCAGATGTCTGGCATACATAACATGTTTCACGTGTCACAACTCAAGAAATGCCTCCGAGCGCTTGAAGAACAAGCTCAACCAGAAGACATCGAACTCAGCAAAGATCTGACCTACATTGAGCATTCGGTAGAAATCCTAGATGTAATAGAGAAACAGACCAGAAACGTGTACCGTTTGTGTAAGGTTAGATGGAGCAACCACCCAGTGGAGGAAGTTACGTGGGAGCGGGAAGACTTGTTGAAATCCGAATATCCCCAGTTGTTCAGTAACACTGGTTGAATCTCGGGGTCGAGATTCTTTCTAAGGGGGGTAGGATTTGTAACACCCCAAAATGGTTGAATGCAAAAATACGAGATTTTTAAAACTTTTTTATGTGTCATCTATTGTCATGCTTTTACCAGCATTCTGAGATTTATTCGATCTGCATTCCTTTTCTTGCCAACACAAGTGAACCCTAAACCGCAAACTCTAGAATCGGAATAATGCTTGAGAACTAAATGGAACTGTTTAGCAACATATCGGATTGGGACCTATCACCTTTAGGTCAATACTTAATAAAGCGAAGTCTCCCTTCCTGTCTCCAACCCGCCCCTAACTTCCCCCCTTGCCCCACTGCCTGCCGGCGTAAAGCCCCAAGCCATAGAGCCCTTCGGCTGGTTGTGGCCGCCACCTTTCTCCTTTTCGGTGCACTGTTCCTCCAACCAATTCTTCTGACCAGTGGTCCAATCAACTCGGCGCAGTCAAGACTGCACCCTGGTCGTGGCCGCCTGTTTTCCCCAGTGCACCGTAGTACCGCCTGTGTGCAACCCTGCGCACTGTTCCTTCGACCAGTGTCCAGCCGACCTTGTGCAGTCGAAACCACACCCTGGTCGTGGCAGCCGCGGCAGACCCCTGGCAGATGCCAGTCAAGTCAGTGTGCCCAAAGACGGCTTCTGGTCGTGGTCGTCAATGTAGGGCCATGTCAGTGCGTCCTCTTACCTATGGGCGTCGACACCTGCCAAGTCAGGACGCCCCGATTCGACGTGGTGTGTGCTGGCAACCGCCGTCACTCCCCCATTACAAGTCGTCTCTCACCCATTAAAACTCGTCGCTTAGTGTGTCACGTCGCTCCACTCTACTGACTGAATCGCCATCTCCAACCACTCGTAGTACCGCGCGGTGCTAGATACATCGAACGCCCCGGGCGACCTCCCCCCCCCTCTCGCCTATAAATAGCAGCCCCAGGCCCTTCCCACTACCGTTCCGCAACCCAAGAGCCAGTTCTTCCCTTCCTCTCTCCCACCATTCTTCAGGGGAGCTCGAGCTCCAGGTAAGGCTTGAGTGCTCACCTCCACCAGTACCCCCGCAGCGTTCCTAGCAAGCTTTAGAGCCTTCAGTGAAGCCTTCTCCCTCTTGAACACCTTCACTATCTCTTGAACACCTTCACTATTTCTTCCTGACCCAGAGGCGGCTCCCCTCATGGATTCCACTCTGTACACACAGGAACTGCTGACTCCGTTCTCCCTTCCCTCCGCCCAGAGTAGCCTCAGCAGTCGGATCGACTTCGACAACCATCACCGCCACTTGGAGCTCTCTCGCGCCATCGCGGACCTTTGTTGGCAGATTGTCTCCGGTAGGCACGCTTCTTCTGCTTCCCACCGGTACGTTTCCAACTACACTAAAAGTCCATTTCTACTCTTGATATGTGAAAGCATATTCAGAGCAAAGAATGCACTGTAGACCCCAACCGTAGTCGAACTAGACCAGTTGGTCGAACCTTCCCTAACATGGAGCATGGAGTATAGTCGAACCCCTAGATAATCGAACTCTTCCCCACCTAGTGATATAGACGACCCCATGTCTCCGACCAGGTGGTCAAAACTCCCGTTGACCAGATGGTCGAAGCTTCCTCCGAGTAGATGGTCAAAACTCCCCCAACCAGACAAATGAAACTCCTTCGGAGTGAACGGACGAAACTCTCCTTTACCAAGTGGTTGAAACCCCCTCCGACCCAATGATTGAAACTTTTTTCGACAGGGTGGTCAAAACTCTTCTTGACTGGATGGTCGAAACTGCTCTCGACCAGGTGGTCGAAACCTCCTTCGACCTAATAGTCGAAACTCTTTTCAACCAGATGCTCGAAACTCTTCTCGGCCGGATGGTCGAAACTCTCTTCAACCAGATAGTCGAAACCCCCTCCGACCGTGTAGTCGAAACATGTCCCCACCAGTCAGTCGAAACCCTCCTTCGACCAGCCTGTCGAAGACTTCTTCGACCAGTTAGTCGAAACCCTTCTTCGACCAGCTTGTCGGAACTTCTTCGACCAGTTAGCCGAAGCCCTTCTTCGACCAACTTGTCGGAACTTCTTCGACCAGTTAGTCGAAACCCATATTCGACCAGCTTGTCGGAACTTCTTCGACCTGTTAGTCAAAACCCTTCTTCGACCAGCTTGTCAAAACTTCTTCGACCAGTTAGTCGAAACCCTCCTTCGACCAGCTTATTGGAACTTCTTTGACCAGTTAGTCGAAACCCTTCTTCGACCAGCTTATCGAAAATTCTTCGACCAGTTAGTCAAAACCCTCCTTCGACCAGTTAATCAGAACCTTCCTTCGACCAACATGTTGAACCTTCTTTAACCAGATAATCGAAAACTCCTTCGGGCAGATGGTTGAAACATCTTCGATCCAGGTTGACGGAAAGACTGTTTCGACTTATGGTCAAAACTTCTCCGACTAATGGTCGAAGGAATCCGACTGATGGTCGAACCAATAGTCAAAACGTTGTTGACTAGTGGTCGAAACAATGAACAGTAGTCGAAGCAATAAACAGTAGTCGACACAATAAACAGTAGTCAAAATAATGAGCAGTACTCGAAATCATGAACAGTGCTTGAAACCTTCCCTACCTAGTATTCGAAACACATTCCGACCAAGTGGTCGAAACCATGATCAGAACTCGAGAACCTCCTCGGCCAAGTACTCGAAACTCATCTCGACCAAATGGTCGAAACTATACCCAGAACTCAAAAACTTTCTCGATCAAGTATTCGAGACCCATCCCGACCAAGTGGTTGAAACTATGAACAGTACTTAGAAACCCTTTATTCAAAGAAGGCACAAACCATCTGACCTAGTGGTCGAAACACTAAACAATACTTGATGCCGATAACCCGTCCGTAGACTAAACACTATCTCGAAAACAGCCTACGAGACATGTTCGAGTACTGTATCCAACGTCGAACACGATAATAGGAACCTGAGACCAATTAAAACCGCCCAACCTAACCGAGAACACCCCTATTTGAGTTTCATTTGGATTTTATTTGGATTTTGAATGCAAGTCGAATTCATTTCGACTTATTTGGATTTTGGTTGGTTTTCGCGTATAGAACCTGAGGCTTCAGAGGATCTGCTACCAGACCACGAGCAGGAGCAACAGTACCACGACCAAGAAGAATCAATACTTTGATCATTTTGCACCCAGTTTTTACAAACTATATTGCTTTAAATTATGAAATTGCATTGCTATGATTTAAACAACTATCTTGGTCTAGTCGTAGTTAATGCCTAAATGATAACTAAGTATAACCTTCCACTTCTTGAACTTAGACATTATCATTTGTCACCCTAGACTTAATGGTTACATGCTAGTTAACAAATCTGTATGTAAGTGTCATGCTTAGCATTGCTTAGATACGTGATCATGCGGGCATTAAAGTGCTCGATATTATCTTTTCAAATATGAAAAGCTAGATTTGGGCAGTCGATGCTGAGAGCCTGGCTAGTATGTTGGACTAAACGTTATTTCCAAAACCAACCAAAACTTGAAACTCTCCACTCGACTTGGGCGAACGGAAAGAGTGGCTAGTGCTGGTGATGCATGTCGGTGGGGTATGTGGTCGCACCACCCAAGTCAATAAAGGACCGAATTCTTGTGATGACATCTCGTATAAAAACAATACGACCACAAGTCTATAATGGGTACGACCTGGCTAACTAATTTGTTTGCCTCGGCGTGGCTTCACCACTAGATGGTGTGTGGTGTGGGTATAGGTAAAAGCCATAGGAAAACCACACAACGCAAGAGGAGGCTTCCTGGGAGCGCGGCTCCGGGCGGTGGAAACCTTAGCGGGTGGGGTTGCGTCGAGGTTGGGCATTGTAAAGGCCTTTTGATGATCTCCCCTTATTCACATGTCTAAGGAAACCTGTGTATATATCAGGATGATTATCTCTTGTGGGTAAAGTGTACGAACTCTACATAGTAAGAAAACTATCTAGATAGCCATGCTCACAGTCAAGAGCAGTGCCGGGAACTCACCTGAACTAGCTTTCATTTTGTATAAAACTATTTGTGGGTAGTCGTGGGATGAAAAGCTGGGGTGGGACCCCAGGGGTTTGTGAAGGCCTGGTCGTGGACCAGTGGTAAATACCGTTTAGCCAGGCATCGAGTGGATGGAGCCACTCGATGGTATTGGAGATGGGATCTCCAATAGTACCTTACAACTGAAAATCAGTTTATAAAACATGTTCTTAAAAATTGCTAAGTCGTAGGGTGTTCTACTACTGATCTAATTCAAACTTGGCTTGATGTGAATAAAAGAATCATGAGCCCTACTTTGTCTAGCCTTGCATCTATGATAACGTGCATTGTGTGTTGGATCGCGAGTACAGTTGTGTACTCAGGATCGTTCAATATAATCTTTCAGAGCAGATCGACCAGGACCCCTATGACCACTACTGGGCGGACGAACCAGTCAGTGCAAATGAAGATGAAGCCTAGGCTGGGACCCCTAGTCGCTTGCCTGTGGCCAGAGTGAATGGATCTACCACTACCTGTTTTTGCTTCTGCACTTACCTCTACTCTGTACTCGTATCGATGGTGGCCTTTGCGCCATTTTGTATAACAGTGGTCGTACGACCAGTTATGTAATATATTTGCTGTGAATGCGATGGATGTGAATGTACCAAGAATGTATCTATGTGTACTATCTACTGATCCAAGGAATGACACTGATTGACACAGTGGATCCCGAACTAGAAATTTGGGGTCCGACGGACAGCTATCAGTGGGTAAATGGATGGTTAAATGTGTCAGATATTAGTGAGTAAATGACTGCTTAATCTGGTCAGTTCACAGTCTTCATCTCTATATCTATGCCTGGAGACGTCTAGACTATTGCGCGTAACACTAATGCCTCTATTTCTTCTTCTTTTTCCTTCTGCAAACTTGTGTTGTAGTATTGCTTTGTCTGGATCTCGTCGACTCTTCTTCTCGGCATGCACCGTGAAGAAGGAGAGCGGTATCTCCGAGCCGTTTGTATCGTGATGACCTGCACAGAGGGCGGCAATAAGGTTTTGGACAGCGCACATCTACGCGACCGCTTGCTTCTCTAATTCATCTATGTTTCTGTACTGCATCGAGTTTGCGTCTACGCTGCTTGTCCTTCATCGGAGCCATCTGTAAGTCTTTCATGTGACTAATTGAGTTGTTTATATTATGTTTTTGCCTATATTGCGAAGTACAATGAGTTGTTTGCTCTTAGTACTGTTTTATACATCATTAATCATTTATGATATTTATCTTCAATTAAAATCTAAAATTAAAATATCACCCTCATTTTCAAGAGTCCCATCAGGCCATCGCCATGCTAGAAGAGCATCTAGTCCACAGCTAGTTCGTTGCAAAATACCTACTTTGCCTAGCACAACTCGATACTAAGGTCAAGGATACCAAAGATAGTTTCGTCTTAACTAAACGTGATTGAATAATCTTCCTAAATGTTAACCACTGCAGCAATTTTATCAGAACGCACACACACACACTTTTTCACAAAACAAATCAAAGTAACTTCGTAAATAGTAAGTGTTGGGTACTCACGGCGGCCAACTGCCGACTAGCAAGGAAGTAACATGTACACTGACTTTGTACCACTTCTCGTGCATGTTCGGAAACGTCAAGAAAATGAACTCGCCGCTGATGATTCTGTTAGGTCCGTGTGATTGACAATTCTATGGTCCAAATGGGACGAACATAGTGATGGACATCCGTCCTAACCTTGTTGGGGGACTTGCCACTCAATTGTATAGCGCATCACATCAACGTTCCATTAAGCTCAAGCTTAGAGGAGACTTTGAAAATTGCGACAACACGCTTGTCATTTTCGGAGAAGGCATGAGCGTTGACTGCGCAGTTTCAGTCTTTCTTGGGCGGGAATTTTGTCACGGTGCCATGGAAAAATCTTTCGGTTATCACTACGATTCAGAGGTGTTTTGATAGCTCAGCCGATGTGATACCTACGTTGTTTCGTTTGGCTAGGTTAAAGTTCAATTCTACCAACTAAATGTGGGCTAAGTTATCTGTAGACTTGTCTTGTCTATGACCGTACAAATAAAAATATTTTCCTTACGTGATAGGACTGTTTATAAAACTTTAAATCACGAGTTTGTATCGTTGAGAGATGCGTAACAAAAGTAAAATACGTGTAGGACGGATAAAAGTGCTAATTTTGTGCTATCAATGCTGGAGCAAATACGGAGTTCTGATACGTATAATCTTTTATAATTAATAGATAATACAACGATACCTGCATTAGAGGAGATAACTCTTATTTAGACGCTAATATGTTCTCACTTCAAACATCGTGTAAAAACTGCCCTGTATCTTCTTTTCTACCCTACATCTTGTCTCTATTGTAACTAGTCTTACGAAAGCCATGCTCACTAACTATCGACTGCACTGCAGTCAATTCAACCATTAGCCCATCGTTTACCACTGGCATCCATCCAGACTCCAGAGTAGACCGGCGCGGTCAAACATTTTGACCAGGCCCACCGGCATCGAAAGGGCAGGGAGCACACGCGGACACATCGCACGTTTGTGCCAAACACGGCGCACCCGTCTCCTCGTGCTGCGTGGCGGCCTCCCACTGGCTGGGAGCCCTGGAGCGACGGGGGGACAAGTGGGCCCCGTAACAGCGCTGGCCTTCTGCACTGCTGGGGTAGACCCGGCCCACGGGTTCGTGTCACGGGGGCAGGCTTTTGACTATTCTGAGCTGGCCTTACGCAGGGGTGGGGCCCAGGGCGCAGCGGCGGAGAACCGCTCCCTGGACTTGCCGTACTGCGCCCAAGCCATCCCAAAATATTTCCGTATCTCTCGGGTTCCACCCCTAACGACCTTGCTATAGAGAAAAGGCACCGTACTATACCACTGCACACATGTCGGCACGATCTTTTGGGGGGTATATCCCTGCGAAATAAGGGATCTGCGGAGTTCGCATCTGCAGTAAGGTCTATTAGTTATCTTATATCGGATATGAGATATAGATGTAGAGGAGAAAGAGCGTGTGAAAAAGTGAGTTGTCTCTCCTGCACACGATGATCTTCTCATGCGAACCTAGGAATAAAGAGAAGACACACATGTTGGAGGGTGCTTGTCTGGTCGTGACGTGGTTTGTGGGCCCTAATGACGCCTGCGACACGGTAGCGACCATCAGCATAGGCGGCGACGACCTCCCGGGCACGGCCATGCACATATTCAACCGAGAAAAAAAAAGAAGAAAGGTAGACTCAATAAAGAAATGAAGAACTCAATTAAACTTATCTCCTGCTGAACTAATGAAACTTAAGTATTTGACCCAGTCGAGCAAGCAAAAAAATTGGTTTTTGGGGATAGATTGGACTAGTACTCATGGATGAGGTCACGAATTTGACCACCTCCACGCTACGTGTGGTCGCTGCCCGTAGCAATGTCGATGATGACCAAGATTCGTCGTACAAACTGAGCCCTGCCTGAGTTCGCCAAGCTTATCGAGATGGACAAAATGGATTGGGGGGATGAAAGAGATGGCCAATGCTGACCATCAGCGTGATCAGACGACAGGGAGGAAATTTTGGCATGGATTTGGAGACTTGGTAGGAGATTGGGGAAAGTATGTGAGAAAAGTGTGAGATATAAGAGATGGGGATGACGAATGAGAAGAATGGCATGTGGGGCTACTTGATAGAGAAAAAAACATATATGAAATCCCTCCTAGCTGCACTCCTCATTTAAGAGTTGCCGCCTCTTTAGCAAAATTCGGGTTTTGTTGATTGAAGTTTAGTTTTGCTACTTTACACTTTGTCCTCTTGTTCGGCGAGAACAACAACACATCGTCTTTGAAACCCCGACTATCAATACCAATTTCATTCATATTTACAATACATCAGATTACATTTTTACCTTGTTCTTGCGTGCTTCTTCGGTGTATGCAGGAGTTGATTTTCGTGATCAGGTCATCGGGGTATTCGTGCACGGTTCATAACGACTTGTTGAGCAGTTCAGCGATTGCGTAATTTCGAGCCTTGCGAGTTCGTAACCAGAATTGTGAGAGTTGAGCGACTTCTATCGAATTTATCTTCTCATCGAAAGATCGGACCAAATCAGGACCTCTGTGGTTCATCAAGTGGTATCAGAGCTACAGTTAATCGGTGAGAGTTTCCAGTTTTATAGTAGTATATTTGTTTTTCATACCTAGAGTCCAAAAAATTGCCCAGAAAAATATTGCATCTATCATCCATACCAAACCCTTTGAGCCATTGCAATTGTTTATTTTAGTTTATGTTGTTGAATTTTCGTTGCATCGTAGAGTTATTGTGCTGATTCATGTCTAGATTGGTCTAGTTTGGAGTCTCTTGCAAGTCGTCTAGTCCTGCCACCGTCCCCTACCGTCGTTACCTTTGCTGCCGTAGCACTCATCACCCCCTGCCGCGCCGCTGCCTACCGATCTTTGCCGTAGCCACCAAAACGCTTACCGCAGTAATCGATCGGCCACCACAGCGCCTGCCGCCATTGCTAATCACTACCACGACACCAACTCGCTCTACCACCGTTCGGCCATCTTGTTGCCGCAACCACCAGCCACCCTACTACCGCTCTGACTTCGGCAACGCGATAGAAAATAGAGTTTAGAGAGAGAGTATCTTTTAATTACCTTTATACTCCGGCCTTCTATAAAATTTTTGTGACTCATATACCTCCCTAGGTTTGAAAGAGGAATTTGAAGAGATTTGAGTCAGGTGCAGATTCGTAAAAAAAACAGAGAGAAAAAAAAGAAAAGAGAAGAAGAAAAAGAAATTCAGAGCTGCCACCTTTATTGGCTTTTTTCCTTGTTTAGATTAGCATAGTTCATCCATTGCTCGCTTGCTTTGATAGTTCTTGTACTAGCCTTTCTATTGTTGTTCCTAGCCGTTCTTTTGAGTTGCTCTAGTTAGGCTTGGTTTATACTTACTTTTCAACTTTGCATACTGATTTGAACAATTGCTACTCCTTTGCTACATGCTAGCCTTCCGAGCTCCACTTCCTACTAACTCAGCAGGTACCGTTTTCTCGCAATCGTTGGGCTATTCGCAATTGAGAGTATCACAAACCAGCCATCGATTGTACAACCTCATTGCTGCATTGGTAAGAGCTTGTACGAACTTGGTAAGGCGTTGTGACATAGTGACTTGCAAAACTCCAAAACATAGTAGTCCATAGAGACATATACACTGTAATTTGTTCTTTGTTTTCTACTAACAATGGTAGGGTCACGCGGACCTACCCATGGCGAAAACAACAACGACCACTCTTTGGAGCATGCGGGTGAGGGGTCTCTCACACCTCGCACGGGAGAGCTCGTGCGGCATATTGAGCACTCGCTCGGTGAGAGTGTTCCCAATGCCTTGGATAAGATCAACGACAACCTCGCGACGCTCCACACACACGTTGTGCTCCTCGAACGTCAGTCACTTGCTGAAGCCACGACCCAGGGTGAGCCAAGAGTGGAGGATCCTCCTGCTCACCAAACACCACCTGCTACTCGCTCTTGGGCAGATGAGGTGAAAAAAGAAGACGTGAACAACTACACTGCTGATACGAAAATCGATGGATTCAATGTTCACAAAGATCGCAACCATCATCGGCTTTGTCACAATCGTCAAGGTATGGGAAGAGATCAACGTGAGGTCCGTAACCATAATAATGCATTTGGTAATATTAAATTTACTATGCCCCCTTTTGCGCGCCAAGGTATGGGAAGAAATCAACGTGATGTACGGGGACACTTGGGTCATGTGTTGAAAGACCATCAAATGGGCTTGCGCGTACGTATCTAGATTGAGAGTGATTGCTTTCCTTCCGATGGTCCCGATAACCTCCAGTCTCCCCTCATGATGAGATAGAGGCACCTATCGGTTCCACCTGAGCCATGTAGTCGACGCATAACTCAATGATCTCTTCGGTTGCATAACCTTCGATGATGCTACCCTCCGATCAAAATCGATTCCGTACGTAGGACTTGAGAATTCCCATGTATCTCTCAAACGGGTACATATAACGTAGGAACACAGGGCCACATATCTTTATCTCTTTCACAAGGTGAACAATGAGATGGACTATGATATCGAAAAATAATAGAGGGAAATACATCTCAAGATGACATAGAGTCGTCACCACTTCGGCCTATAGAGCATCTAGTCCTTCAGGATCGATGACCTTCTGAGCAATTGAGTTAAAGAAATAACACAGCCTAAAGATTGCCACTCAGACCTTGTTCGGCAAGATACGCCTAATTGCAACAGAAAACATTTGTGTCATCAGCACATGACAATCATGAGACTTCATACCAATTAATTTCAAATCTTTCATGGAAACAAGTTTCTTAATATTGGCGGAGTAACCGGACAGAACTTTCACACCATGCAAGCTTTGGCACACTTCATTTCTCTCAGCCTTAGAAAAAGTGTAGCAAACTGGGGGAAGGTACGTTCGTCCTTTATCGATCACTTTTGGTGTTAACTCGGTCCTTATATTTATATCAACCAAGTCACGTCGTGTGTTAACACCATCCTTTGTTTTGCCACTAATGTTCAGTAAGAGACCAATCAAGCTATCACATACATTCTTCTCACGTGCATGATGTCGATGCAGTGGTGAACTTCTAAGTGCTCCCAATAAGGCAAGTCCCAAAAAATTGACCGCTTCTTCCAGATATTTTTCTGACGGGTCCTTAATTTACATCCCTTCCCAAGCACAACATCGATATCATTAACCATATCATAGACCTCTTTCCCTCTAAAAGCCCTTGGAGTTGAACCGTCCTTATTTCCGTCAAATTGTTTCTTCATCTTGCGGTATGGGTGAATCCTGGGAAAGAACCTACGGTGACGCATATATACAGTTTTGCGCGAGTTGTTCAGCCATACACTCTCGATACCATCTAAGCAGTGCGAACAGACTTTGGCTCCTTTTGTACTTAACCCCGACAGATTATCAAGGGCAGAAAAATCATTGATGGTGAAGAACAACATGACGCGTAAAATGAAGTTCTCTCGTTTGTACGCATCTTATACTTGTACCCCTTCGTTCCACAGTGTCACAAGATCTTCTAGCAATAGTGCTAGGCACACAACAATATCGTTCCCAGATTGCTTCAGCCCTTGGATAAGTAGTGACATCAAAATGTATTTCCGCTTCACACACACCCAAGGAGGAAGGTTGTAAATACATAGATTCACAGGCCAGGTGCTATGTCGGCTGCTCATGTTACCGAGAGGATTCATTCCATCTGTACTCCACCCTAATCTTATGTTCCTTTGTTCTGCACCGAACTCTTCAAAGCTCCGATCGAAGTTTCTCCATTGGGCAGAATCAGCATGGTGTCTTAGCTTTCCATCCTTCTTACGCTCATCTGAGTACCAACGCATCAATCTTGCCTCCTTTCGATTCGTAAATAAACGCTTCAAACGTGGGATCACAAACATATATCACAACATCTTAGTAGGAGGTCCTTGCTTCACCTTAGCAGTATTCTTACGCTTGTATCGGGATACTTTGCACATGGGACAATAATGCATGTCTGCATACTCTTTACGGTAGAGGATACAATCGTTTGGATATACATTTATTCTTTCTACTTGCATTCCCAGTGGACAAAGAACCTTCTTGGCTTGGTAGGTGGTGCTGGGCAACACGTTTCCCTCCGGAAGGATGTCTACTAAGAGACCTAACAACGCAGTGAAACTCTTGTCGGACCAACCATTGCTTGCCTTCAATTTCAGCAGTTTAAGCACGGTTGACAACCTTGTATATTCCGACTTGCAGCCACGGAACAAAAGGTTTCTCCGAGTCCTCCATTAAGTCATCGAATTTACAAAACTCTCTCTCACTGTAGTTCCCTTCTGCATCGTGTAGCATCTGATCCAGATTATCAGCATACGACCTATCCTCATCAAAAATGCAGTCCACATCGGGCATATCGTTGACTTCCTCGGCGATATTGTCATTGTTAACTTCCTGTATTATCCGCTCTTCACCGTGACTGGTCCAACATATATACCCTTTTTTGAAACCCCTTCGAATCAAGTGAGGTTCGATCTGCGCCGGGTTGTTAAATATTTTTACATTACCACAATCAATGCATGGATAATACATAAATTTTATTCCATTTTTAACATATCCTGCTCGATGGATCTTCTAAAAGCAAACACGTCATTAATGTACTCTTCACTCACACAGTTTTCAACGTACATCCAGTTTCGATCCATCTACATTACGCACGTAACAAATTAGTATTAAATTATATAAATAAACAGCAAGTATTCTTCCTAATAACCAAACATACTAAAATTTATTAGTGTAACCTAGAGCAAATAGAAAGGGTTAAAGATCGTTACCCTTAGAGCTCACGACGAATATCCTAAATTAATATGCCACGAGATCCGGCCTCCTCCCTTTCTTCCTCCTCTCCTCCCTTCCTCCTCTCTTTAGCTTCTTCCTCATTTGCTTTCCCCCTGCCTCCTTCCTTCCCTTCCTTCTCCTCTCTAAGGTGGCGGCTAAAATGGGAATGAGCAGGGGGTCTGTCGGGACCAGCTAGTTATTTATAATGTCATATCACAGACGGTTCGTAATAAGAACCGTCTGTGATATGGACCTATCACAGACGGTTCTTAATAGGAACTGTCTGTGATGACTTGGATTATCACAAACGGTTCCTGTTAAGAACCGTTTATGACACTTCACAAACGGTTCTATTTAGGAACTCTCTGTGATAGGTCCATATCACAGACGGTTCCAAGAGAATCGTCTGTGATTATGTTTTCACAGACGGTTCCTTTACCGTCTGTGATGAGGCATCTTCTATAGCCTGTTTTGTAGTAGTGCGGCAACCCTAGGAAGGTTGTACTGTTCATATGAACAGTACTTATGAACAGTACCATCGGCCCTAGGGTTCTCACCTCCTGGCTGCACTCCTCATTAGGAGCCGCCGCCCCTTGAGCAAAATTCTGGTTTTGTTGATTGAAGTTTAGCTTTGCTACTTTATATTTTGTCTTCTTGTTCGGCAAGGACAACAACGACATCGTCTTCGAAACCCTGTTTATCCATACTAATTTCATTCATATTTGCAATACATCAGATTTGCGTTTTTACCTTGTTCTTGTGCGCTTCTTTGGTGTATGCAGTAGTTGATTTTCGTGATCAGGTTATCTGGGTATTCGTGCATGGTTGATAATGACTTGTCGAACAGTTCAGTGATTGCGTGGTTTCGAGCCTTGCGAGTTCGTAGCTAGGATCGTGAGAGTTGAGCGACTTTTACCGAATTTATCTTTTCATCGAATGATCAGGCCAAATCAGGTCCTCCGTGGTTCATCACGTTATCAATATTTGGTTTGGTTTGAAGCAAACCAAACAACCCCTAAGTAAGAGTATCCTAATAGCTTATCTCAAAGGCATGGATTGCAAAGACAACAAATACAATTCCTGCCAGAATTGAGAACATACTTGGCTAACCATGGGTTTTCCTAAACTAGTACTCTACACCATTGATCAACAATATGCTTAGTTTACTTGGGAATTTCGATCTTCCAAAGTCCAAACTTGGAAATTTTGTAAGAATCTTTAAGAATCTCATACGAAACAGATCGAATCATTCTAGAATTGTTTAGCATCCTACGTTCTAAATAGGGACTAAATTAATAGAAAGTGGAGCGTCGAGGGATACCCAAGGTAGGCAGTTTCACATGCTTGATCCCTAGCTGTGCAATAAGCTCGTGTGAAATTCAGTGCTTTTCTAGGGCATTCGCCACTTTCACACTTGTTTCTATTAGAATACATGAAATTAAAGCATGCTCAATACTCCCAACATAAATAGGCCTGTACAAGAACAAGCCACGCTTATTCAAATCTGACTCGTACTGTGATCCTTTGCTTGAAATCAAAACCGGACAAACTCTCGATTAGCTCAGCTACTGAGTTTAGGCTAACAAAGAGACGATATCCAACGTGTGGCTACTCAAACGATGGACTGGTACTATTGGAAACAGTGATTGTATGTTGTAACAAGTGACAAGACCGGGCGTACGTGGACCGCGTCCACGAGATCCCCGGCGCCCCCACGCCGCCACGTCAGCAGATGCCGCCGCGACCCATCCTCCTCCCCTCCTCCTCCCCGTATTCCTCCCACTAACCCCATCAGGTCACCCACCCCCATCTAAAACAGGCCCTCGTATCCCTTCGCGTGATATCCAATCACTTACATGGGGGTCCACCGTTTACTAGGCCCGCATGTCAGTGACGTATAAGAACACGGCACGCGGTAGCCTTCCTCTTCGGCGATGGTCCCGTCGCCCAGTAGAACAATTTAGGTCGGAACATACACACACGCTCTTCAAACTTAACTTAAAAGCTACATAAATTTATCACACCCATTCATCTCCTTTTTCCAAAAAAATAATAATCTCGCTTCCATTCGGGAGAGAGAGAGAGAGAGAGAGAGAGAGAGAGAGGGAGCGGCCGAGTTCTCGACGGAGAGGCGGCGGCGCAGCAGATCGGATCCGGCCGTACAGCTTGGGGGAGGGACGGTTGGGCCCGCCCACGCGTCGGTGAGGTGGGGTCCACTTGGCCTCGAGTAGAAATGGCGGCGGCGGCGGCGCTGGCGGGGAGGTGGTGGGCGGTGATGTTGGTGGTGGGGGTGGGGGTGGGACGGGTCGTCGCCAACACGGAGGGTAGGTTGGGCTGATCTGGTACATAGCCGTTGTGCTGTTCTATTTGGTTTGCTTTGATGTGGCGATGGTGGTTGCTTGGTGGTGAATGGTTCGTGGCTTCCTATTGCTTTTGTTAGGGAGTCTGAGCTGAGGGATTTGAGGCTTGAACACTGTAGGGGAGATGAAATAATTGAGTTCATGTTTTTTTAATGTTTAATTTGATTGTTTTATTTTGTAAGTACTTTATATACGCTGCTTAGTATATCTCCGTGTATCTGTTGTGTTTTTTTAGTACTCTTTTTTAGATAAACTTCAATTATAATAGGGAGCAAATGGAACGATGTAGCTGTGTTTCGTGGCTTTGAGTGGACAAATAGTGGAATTGGTGTGAAGGAAATTTTGTGTTCGGTATAACTGATTTTTGATGTTATATACTTACTACTTTCTGAGTTTCTGTTGTTTGAGCGTTCAGTTCATCATGGAGTCCCTTTTCAATAATTTTGTAGTAAAGGGCCACACGTTTATATCGTTTGTTTGGTTAAAGATAAAATTTTAGTTACTTTTGGATTTCAAATCAAAAGAAAGGCGTTTTTTTTTAGAACTTGCTATTTTAGTATTTTGAATTTGAGGTGAGATAATTTGATTTGTTCTGTGTTTGCGTCAGAAGCTTGTAATGACTAGTGATAAGAAATGGTTTGTTGCATCCTATAATTGAACAGTACAGGATATGTCACGTTGCTCTACCATAAATAGAGGAACAGCAGATCCTAACCATTGATGAGCCGCTTGCAATAGCTAATATTTTTGGTGTTTAGGAAACTTCAATTACATAGTTTTTGCCCAGGATACCTGTTTCTTTGTAAAACTTTTTGCCTGCAGTCATTGCTAATAAGTATGTATTCATGGTAAATTTCTATATGACTGCTGATGCTAATGTAACCTTTTGTCCATAGGTGATGCTTTGTATAGCCTGCGACAAAGCTTGAAGGATACTAACAATGTTTTGCAGAGTTGGGATCCCACTCTTGTTAATCCTTGTACATGGTTCCATGTTACATGTAACAATGATAACAGTGTAATCAGAGTGTAAGTTGATGAAAAAGCTCTCATTTATGCATTCCAAAGGGTTAAAGATGTTCTCATGTTGATTATACATTTTTTGCTCTTTTACAGTGATCTTGGAAATGCACAATTATCCGGTGTATTGGTGCCACAGCTTGGGCAGCTGAAAAATCTACAATATTTGTAAGTTATGGATGTCCTAGTTTTTGCTAATTGTTTCAAGTTGTACACTAGCAGTTAATAATACATCTTACATGCAACTTCAGTATAACGGCATCTCCATCCCTTAGCATCTAGTAATTTGCTGAAGGCGAGCCACATCATATAACATCTATATCTTTTTATTTACTCTAACTCTTAACGTCTATTTTACTCTGAGGGACTCACCCACTATTTAATTCCTTCGGGATAATATATAAACTAACTTGCCCTTTTGATCTAAGCGCCCCTCCCCACCTGCATTGCATCCCCACTAGCGTCTCGGATGGAGGTGGCCTAAGTGATATATTTCCTAAACGTATCAATGGAGTTGCTGTCTTGCTCTACAGATATGATGCTTGTGCACAGCAGAAATGAACTTAACCTTGAGATGAACCTTCCTTCATTTGTTTTGGTTTGATGTCCAGAAACTCTGCATCATATATGCTCACTGTTTCTGGATTTGCTACCATATTTGCAGTGACTACGATAAATGCTCGATTGTTTAGATTCATACTCCTAGGTGCATGACAGTTCAAAGAGGTCATATCCTGTGTTTCAAAAAAAGATGCCATATCCTGCAACCATGCCAGATTTTGCTTTATATTCTGTGCCTGCTTCTGTTTGTTAGTTATATATCATAGATTTCCTCATTTTGAAATGTGTTTATTTACATCTGCGAACTGATTTGTATTCTCTTTGTAATAGGGAGCTTTACAGCAACAACATAAGTGGGACAATACCCCCTGAACTGGGCAACCTAACTAATCTGGTCAGTTTGGATCTATATCTGAACAACTTCACTGGCATTATTCCTGACAGCTTGGGGAATCTTTTGAAGCTTCGCTTCCTGTAAGAATACTCCTTTTGTCTACTACCACATCTGTTGTTGCATATTTCTTGGTGCTACTTTGACGATGTTTAGATTCTTTTGGTTGATCTGTACTTCTGACTCTTGTTTTAGGCTTGTGATCTTTCTCCTTTTTGTAGAATGAGGCTTGGAATCTCTGTCAAGAATGGAAAGAGATATTCTCTTAGAAAAACATAAGATGTACATGCCATGGTTCATGCATTGATTTGTGTGAAACTTGTTTTTTAATTATTATTATTTTGCTGCTTTCTTTTCTCATAGAAGGATTTTTGGTGGTTGTTACTCTTTTCTTTCTTTTATTTTTTTGTTTCCATTTTTGACTACCTTATTCTAGATTGAATGGAAGTCATACCATTCAGTTTTTCTTTTTTTTGTTGCATCATTTATCCCTTATATATTTATGCTGTCACTAATATTTCTTTGTTTCTATGCCTGCTTGGAAGGATAGCCGTCTTAACAACAACAGCCTGTCAGGTCAAATCCCTAAAACCTTGATCAATATCACTACTCTCCAAGTACTGTAAGTTGCATTTTGTACTCATTCATAGTTCTCCTTGAAGGTTTCGTTATGTGTTGGGATGAATATATAGCACTTACAATAATGCAGGGATCTCTCAAACAACAACCTCTCAGGAGCAGTTCCATCGACTGGCTCCTTTTCGCTCTTCACCCCTATAAGGTCTTGTACCTGCATAAAGTTAAATGATGCTTAGCGTAAATGCATCTTCAGTTTGGATGATGAATCCTACTTTATTGTCACAGTTTTGCCAACAATCCATTTCTCTGTGGTCCTGGTACTACAAAGCCCTGCCCTGGGGATCCTCCTTTTGCCCCACCTCCTCCATACAATCCTCCAACGCCACCAGCTCAATCAGCAGGTAATTTTCTGAATCTACTTGAATTTGATTTCTTATCAGTACAGTAGGAAAATATAGCATTCTGGGTGACATGTGCTTGCTGGATTTTATCTCTCTTCCATTAGGTGTCTCTAGCACTGGAGCTATTGCTGGTGGTGTTGCTGCTGGTGCTGCATTAGTGTTTGCTGTTCCTGCAATTGCATTTGCATTGTATCGCCGTCGTAAACCTGAAGAGCATTTCTTTGACGTGCCTGGTCTGTTTCATATACTAATAGTGTGTTTTCATATTATCCATGCTACCCGTTTTGCTCATATGTCGCCCCATTTTTCTTCAGCTGAGGAAGATCCAGAAGTTCATCTTGGTCAGCTTAAGAAGTTCTCATTGCGGGAGCTTCAAGTTGCAACTGACAATTTTAGCAATAAGAACATTTTAGGAAGAGGTGGTTTTGGAAAAGTGTACAAGGGGAGGCTTGCAGATGGCTCATTGGTAGCAGTGAAAAGACTAAAAGAGGAGCGTACACCTGGTGGTGAGCTTCAATTTCAAACAGAGGTTGAGATGATTAGCATGGCGGTGCACAGGAACCTTCTCCGACTTCGTGGTTTCTGCATGACACCTACTGAACGATTACTAGTCTATCCATACATGGCTAACGGGAGTGTCGCATCATGCTTGCGAGGTACTTTATTCTTTCTTGTAATCAATGTATTCCAAATATGGTTGCCACAGCCAATGAAACAATTTAAATATTACCCTTTCTGCTGTGAGGATATGCTAAGGTGTACCTGTTTTCATTGATGGTGCTAGAGCGCCAGCCATCTGAACAACCTCTCGATTGGGATACGAGAAGACGGATTGCACTTGGATCTGCAAGGGGACTCTCTTACTTGCACGATCACTGTGATCCCAAGATCATCCATCGTGATGTCAAAGCTGCAAATATTCTTTTGGACGAGGACTTCGAGGCAGTTGTGGGTGATTTTGGGCTTGCCAAACTTATGGATTACAAGGACACTCATGTAACAACCGCTGTTCGTGGAACAATTGGACACATTGCTCCTGAGTACCTTTCCACTGGAAAGTCCTCTGAGAAGACTGATGTTTTTGGCTACGGGATCATGCTTCTGGAGCTTATTACTGGACAGAGAGCATTTGATCTTGCTCGCCTGGCAAATGATGATGATGTTATGCTGCTTGATTGGGTAAATATTTTTTTTCTTCTCAAGAGTGAGCATAAACTATCATCACACTACAGCTAATGCTTTTCTTATGATCATACTGCCTTGCTGTCTATGGTTTCTATTTTAAGAGTACAATTTGTTTAATGATCGGCACCAAAGCCCCTGTAATCATGAACTGTCCTTAGCCCCATTCACTTGTTATATAGAGGGCACACATTGGTGAGTGACAAGCTGGCAGTTCATATGTATAGAATATGCTAATGTGCTAGAGACAACCATTTCCTATCATATGCCTGATGCATTATAAAAAATATGTGAAATTATCGGAACAACTAAATAAACCGACTCTGCTCAATGCACAAAAACAACTGGCTAAATGAATAGCTCAACTGCCTATTCGACAGGTGAAAGGATTGCTGAAGGAGAAAAAGGTTGAGATGCTGGTGGACCCGGACTTGCAGAGCAACTACGAAGAGACCCAGGTGGAGTCGCTGATTCAGGTGGCGTTGCTCTGCACGCAGGGCTCCCCGATGGACCGTCCCAAGATGTCTGAGGTGGTGAGGATGCTCGAAGGTGACGGCCTGGCAGAGAGATGGGAGGAATGGCAGAAGGTGGAGGTGGTAAGGCAGGAGGCCGAGTCGGCTCCTCTCCGCAACGACTGGATTGTCGACTCCACGTATAACCTCCGCGCGGTGGAACTGTCCGGCCCAAGGTGACAGGCATCATTCTACGGTTTAGACGGAATCCAACATTTGATCGGCCTATTCAATCTAATTGCTGCTTGTGTATATGAAAGGTAACCGGTCTTGTTAGTGACAATTTCAAGGGATGACAATTTTTTTCCCTCGTTTCCTTGCTAGCCTCAGAAATTGGGGTAGGCTGAAGTTGTTTGTCAAGGTGAAAGGTATACATTTGAGATGAATTTGTGAAACATTGTTGTAGTTGTCTGGTGTATGTTGTAGCGGGGTGTCATTGTACGTTCAGTGCACAAACTCTGTTGTAGACATGTAGTAAGGGCATTTTTTTGCGTCTTGCAAAGCTGTTTCCAGTTGTTAGCATATGTACAATAGTGTGATGTTAGTTATCTCTAATGTTACCATGTAGGTATTTCGATCATGTGGAGGAGAGAGGAGTATAGAGAATTGAGTCATCTCATATCAGAGATGGCTTGGGCATAAAAACATAGGTGATATAGACAATCATTGGGATAATTGCCAGAATATCACACCTTTGTGATGCCTTATGCAGAATGCTATTAAGTTCGATTCTATAGTTTTTTTTACCATAGTTTTCATTTCCACTTCGTTAATTTGCCCATTTGGAATATCTTATTCATATTCTCGGTTTAATCACTCTAGCTCACATGCGAAAGGTCCCTTTTGCCCCTTCGGTTGGTTCAGCAGTCCCAGACATGGCTGGGTCTACCTTCACCCCTGCTGCCCTTCCTCAGTCCTGACCACTTCTTTTCTCTCGCTTGCTCGGCTACACCCTCTACCCCTCCTCTCTCTCTCGGCGTGATTGTCTCGGAAAGTAGTGCGGTGGGTGAAATCCGGTGGTGGCTTAGGACTCAGCAGGTATACTCTCGGACCGAAGCCCTTTGTCTTTGTCTTTTCTTTTTTCGTTGTTGAATTGGTTTGATAGATGTAGTGAATGCATAAACCCTAGCTTTGTGGGTGGAGCCGGTTTGAGCTTGATGGAGGCTCCAGTTGATGGAGGAGCGTGCGTAGTGGAGGATGCCGTGGGTGGACGAAAGCCCGCAGTGGACCCAAATGGGTAAGTCTAGTCCCCTCCGGTTGTTTTCGATGTACTCTTTTAGCGCCCTCCCCACCACCATCTTAGCTCAGTCGAACGAAGTATAGAACGTTGAAGTCCCCCCTAACCGTAATAATCTATTTGTGTGAATGTCGAGTAGAATTGAACCTGACAAAGCCTTTACAGTAGTTGTTAGAGTTCCACCGTACTTTGCCAGGCTTGACGACGGCAGCCAACACAGATACGGGCGACAAGATCTGGAATGGGTTGTTGATTTGCATGGGCTTACCTTTGATAAGTTGATGGGACAGTTGGGAGAGAAGACAAGTTGGGGATCATCTCAAGAGGCCCATGTTTGGTGCAATGATTTGGAGTGTGGTGGTGGGATGGAAAGGGTTCAACACACCTTTGAATTGTTCGATGTATTCAACAGCCGCAGCAGAACGAAATGAGTTTGCTTCTTAGTGAAAATAGTAGACAAAGCTTCCTATCTGTCTAGCCAGTCTAGTGTTACAGTCGACCCCTTGGTGAATGATTGTGCTGGGACTACCACTGCAACAACAGTAGCAGATGTTGCTCCAACAGCTCCAGCAGCAGCAGTGGTTGAGGCTCCCTACGAAGGAAATGACTTGTCCTCCCTAGTTAGGGTGGATTGGTCTACTATTAATATTGATCAAGGACCTAATGAATTGGATACGGATGTTGCTACGACTGAGGATGACATGTTTGTTCTTTTGGGCTTGAGAGATGAATCTGACATAGGCAGGCATGGGGCTGACATAGCCATGGCAGGGGCTGATTCAGGTGTTGTACCTGTGGAAGGGATTGAAGGGGTATCTATACCTGTGGATGATAACATACCCAAGGAGCAGCATATCAGCTATGACAGGGATCATCCCAAGATGGAGATGGGCAACATGTTTCTATCCATGAAAGATTTTAGATTAGCTATTGGACAATATGCTATAAATGAGCAGTTTGACATCTTCACCCATAAAACTGACCCTACAAGGTTCATTGGGAAATGTAGGGTTGAAGAATGCTATTGGAGAATTATAGCTCACAGGACTGCAGATAAGAAAGCTATATGGGTAATTACTTTGTTGCTAAATCTTAATGTTGCATACTTGATATATTTTCCTGATTTGTATGTACTTAATGTTGTTATTGTTTTTGCAGGTGACCAAGATAGTCAATGATCATCTATGTTATTCAAGTAGCAAGATCAAGACTAGTATGGCATCCAAGTACTGGGTGGCAGACAGGGCGTATTATCTGTACTGAGGACCATCCCAACATGGGAGCCAAGGAGATGCAAGAAAAGCTGCAAGGTGATTACGATGTTACCATGGGATATGACACAGTATGGAAGGGGAGACAAAAGGCGGTGGATGAACTATATGGGTGCTGGGAATAGAGCTTTCAGTTTATGTACAACTTCAAGGCTGAGGTTGAGTTGAGGTCCCTAGGAAGCATTGTTGATATTGACAGTAAGAAAGTGAAAGGTAATGTGTACATCCACATATTCTTTATTGCATTTAGGCCCTGCATTGAGGGGTTTTTCGAGAGGATGTAGACCATACATTAGTATAGACTCAACTGCCCTTAATGGAAAGTGGAATGGGCATTTAGCATCCTGTACAACTTTAGATGGTCATAACTGGATGCTCCCAGTAGCATTTGGGTTCATTGATGGAGAAAGCGAGGACATCTGGACATGGTTCATGAGACAGCTATAGAGGGCAATAGGTGATCTTCCTAGCCTGGATGAGTGCACAGATACTTGCAAGGGTCTGGAAAATGCAGTGAAGGAGGTTTTTTTCCTCAAGCTGAGCAAAGAGAGTGTTTTAGGCACCCCATGCAAAATTTTGTGAAGAAATTCAATGGCGACTGCTTTGGACATATGTGGCCTGCAGTTAGGGCATATAAGCAAGATGTTTTTGACTACCACATGAACAAACTTTTGACAGCATGCCCTGATGTAGCTAACTATCTTCAAAGGTATCACAAATTAATGTGGATGAGATCTGCTTTCAAACTAGACATCAAGTGTGATTATATTAACAATAACCTTTCAGAATGCTTCAACAGTTGGGTGAGAGATGTGAAGGATCTGCCTCTGGATGAACTTGCAGACAAGTTAAGGGAGATGGTTATGGTGCTGTTTGAGAAGAGGAGAAGAATTGGGGAAAGGCTACAGGGGAGGATTCTACCAGCTGTCTTACGACAATTGATGCTCAAGTCAAGGGGATTAGCCCACCTGAAGGTTCAAGCATCTGCCAATTGGAGTGCTCAGGTGAGGGACACTAACAACAACACCCTGAGGCATGTTGTCAAGGCATCAACTCATGAGTGTACTTGCCTTCAGTGGCAGCACACAGATAAGCCATGTGAGCATGCACTGGCATTCCTAACATCTTTGGGGAGTGTCAATATGGAGGATTATGTACATGAGTACTACTCACTAGAAAGGTACAAAGCTTATGAAGGTGAAATTGAACCACTAATAGACAAGTCTCAATGGACAAAGGTGGACATTTCATTTTAGTTGCTTCCTCCATTAGCCAAAAGATTTTCTAGAAGGCCTGGGAAATTGATGATGAAAAATTACTTGGAAAAGGGGGGTCAGGGAAGCAACCGGTTCAATTGGGAAGTCTGAATAGGTGCAAGAGATGTGGGGAGTTGGGACATAGGCAGGCTACATGTCCACTGAGTGGGACAAAGAAAAGGTACATGCATATTAAATTCAATGTTTTTTTTAGTTTTTCAGACTGATACATGAACTATTGTAGTTAATTGTGGGTTTGACACAGGAAGTCCAGAAAATCAAGGAAGAGTGCAGCAAGAACAGAAGGTGCAAGCACTTCAACAGAGGGAGGTCCAAGCATATCACTTAGGATGTCAATGCTCACCATGCCTGCTGCCTTGAGTGATAGCCCTGGCTCTATTACAAGAAGGTGAAATACTTTTGCTTTGTTCCACTTTAGTATCCATATGCAGTTCTGACTAGGTCATCTTCTTCTAGGCAACCGACACTGGCTTTGGGAGGTGAGGCATCTCCAGCAAGACCTGTCAAGAAGATGACCACAAAAAAAGAAACAGAAGACTTAAGAGATGCTGGAAGTCCTTATGGATTCTGGCTTATGTATGTTGGATTCTGGATGTTGGAAGTGCTTATGTATTCTGAATTATGGATTCTGGATGTTCAATGCTTATGTATTATTTCAGTACCAATATTCTGGATTCTGGTTTCTCTGCATTCTGGTACCAGTTGACAGATGAAAGTTCTACGACCACGTAGTCGAAAGTTATACGACCACGTAGTCAAAAACTTCAAGTTCTACAACCACATAGTCGAAAACGTAGTCGAAACTTCTACGACCACGTAGTCGAAAACGTAGTCGAAAGTTCTAGGACCACGTAGTCGAAAACATAGTCAAAGTTCTACGACCACGTAGTCGAAAAGTTCTTCGACCAGGGGCAGTCGAAAATGATAAACAGTACTCAAAATCAAAATCGACAATGAACAGAGGAATTTTGTGGTAATTTTAGTTCAAAACAATGATAAAACTAGTCAAGGTAGAACACCAAAGTCTACCTTAACAAAATCGACAAAATCATACATGAAAATACATCCAGTTAGCACATAAGGAGAGAATAAGAAGACAAAATCGACAAAATCATCCATTTACCACCCATAAGTCTACATTGCATAAGCATAAGCATCCATCACCATACATTACCATTGCATAAGAATTCATTACACCTAGGCAAAAGCAAACTAACATCCATTACATAGGGCATAGGGCACTGCCTACTTCGCAAACACAATGCACACTGCTAGGAAAAGGAATAACAAGTACTGCATTCACAACCATCTACATCTTTGCTATCTTCATGAGCTTGCTCAGCTTCGCATCCCCGTTGCAAGCAAAAGCCTTCAACGCATCCATATCTTGCTTGAACCCGGCACTGCTGGCCTTCAGAGTGTCCAACTCACCCTTCATAGAGTCATAGCCTTCCTTAAGGTCAGATGTAACTTCGAGCAACTCTGGAATGACATCCTCAAGGCATGCAGTGTCCTCATGAAGAAGCTGCATGACCATTAGGTACTTCTGGTATTTGTCGATCCACATGAAAAATTGCAACCATTCGAAACCTGCCAAGCATGTAATAAGTACAATTTAGCCACAGTTCATCCTTAATTAGTACCAATCCCTACCAATTTTTCCCTAATTTCTCCAAAAAATCAAAACCTTAAAACCCTATCCACGGCGCAACTATCAAACCCTAGGCACGATGCATCCATAATCAGTCAAAATTTATCCTTACAAATCGCACTACAAGAAAACTCTAGCCATAGTGCACCCCTAATTATTACCAATTTCTCCCTAATTTCTCCAAATTCACCCAACCATACAACCCTAGCCTTGTGCAATCCAACCCAAATCATTGCCAAATGCAACAAATAAAGAAAAAGAGGCAACAACTTACTTCGGATTGATTCCTTGGGCACTTGAAGAAAATCTTCCCCGGGTTGTTCTTCGTCTTCGAGGTGAGCTCCACAACCTTCTCGACTCCGCAGGTAGGGTAGTCGATGAGGGGAAAACTGCTATTCCCGTGCCCCGGCAACGGTGCACGACTACGAGTAGAGAGGCTGCCATAATAGGACCTCTCCTCAGACATCGCAGCTAGGCTCGGGAAACCTCGTGGCCGCTGGATTTCCCCAGCAGATGGTGGTCACACCGAGAGAGAGGAGGGGCAGAGGGTGTGGTCGAGCGAGCGAGAGAGAAGAAGTGGTTGGGACTGTGGAAGCGCAGCGGGGGTGAAGGCTAAACCCAGCCAGGTCCAGTACTATTGAACCAACCGAGGGGCAAAACGGACCTTTTGCATGTTGGCTAGGGTGATTAAACCGAGAATATGAATAAAATATTCCAAACGGGCAAATTAACGAAGTGGGAATGAAAGCTATGGCGGCATTCTGCATAAGGCAGCACAATGGTGTGGCATTCTGGCAATTATCCCTTAAAAAATTGCATTGTATTGGAGAATGTCTAATACACATATTTTGATGAGAGGGATGTGGAAGGGTATAGGATAAAAATTAGATAAAAAAGGTGATGTGGGGTGTAGAGGGTTAGTACCAAAGGACAAACTAGAGAGAGGCATTGTAGAGAAATTCACCTGTGGTCTCTAGATGACGGCAACATATCCGGTGCACATGTCCCATTTGGTGGACATAGCCAATCCCGGCCCTTCCACTAGTACAAAACAGGCTATCCTATGGAACCGTCTGTGATACGTAATTACCACAGACGGTCTATAAATAGAACTGTCTGTGATAATTCACAAATAGTTCTTAAGAATAATCGTCTGTGATAATCGCATATATCACAGACGGTTATTGTTAAAAACCGTCTGTGAATTATCACAGACGGTTTTAAAAATAACCGTCTATGATAGTGGACACTTCATAGACGGTTCTTAATAATAACCATCTGTGATAAATTACAACAATGATACATGCACACACACACACTTTCTTCTCCAACCACTTGATATGGTCCAGAACCATCTTCAACTCTAGCATGCTCTAGACACTTGTAAAATTAGCGGTACTTTTTTAGTGATACTTCTGATGCTAGCAGGAGAAAAACATAATATTTTTTAGATATGGAAGGAACTATGAAAGGCATTTTAGTGGGATAAACCATCTGTAATACGTATCACGGGCGGTAATAAACTACAACAGTCTGTGATGTGTATTTATCACAGACGGTTATTAACAAGAACCGTCTGTGATGTGTATTTATCATAGACGGTTTGTAATTGGAACCGTCTGTGATGTTTATCATAGACAGTTTTTAACAAGAACTGTCTCTGATAAGCGCGACTGCTTTGAAGAAGACGACGAGTACACCTAAGAAAGCAACCAAGCCCACCACGAGGCGTGATTTTTTTCAGGGGGTCGTCCACACAACATGAGTTGATGACACGGTAGCCACGCCTACTTCATTGAACCTGACACACTCTCCTGGCAGTCATGCTTCTTGAACTTGCAGGGACTGGTCATACTGGCTAGCCAGGATTGCTAATGAAGTAAGAGTGTGCCAAGCCGAAATACAATCACGGTATGACCAGCCCCTGCAAGTTCAAGAAGCATGGCTGCCAGGAGAGTGTGTCAGGTTTGATGAAGTAGGTCATGGCTATCGTCTCATCATCTCATGCTGCGTGGACAACAACCGAAAAAAATATCATGCTTTATGGTGGGCTTAGTTGCTTTCTTAGGCGTACTCGCCGTCTTCTTCAAAGCAGCCGCATCAGAGACAATGGAATACTAACCTTAGATCACCAAGAACAAATAGATCGACAAGCACACTTGAAAATCGATGGTATTTCTTTCACCAAACGCTCCCTAGAGCCAGTCGCCTCCTTCGAAGCGGCCGCATATATATTAGAGGCATTTCTCACTACAAATAGATCTAGATCTGAGGAGACGACCAGATATTTAATGGCCCATATCACAGGCGGTTCTGGTTAAGAACCGTCTGTGATACATATACAATTTCACAGACGGTCATTATTAAGAACCGTCTGTGATATTTATCACAAACGGTTTGTAACAAGAACCGTTTGTAAGGCCTACGATTATCACAGACGGTGGTTATTTAAAACTGTCTGTGATATATATATCATAGACAATTCTTTTTAAGAATGGTTTGTGATATCCGCAATTAAATATCTGGTCGTCCCGACTCCACACGGATATGTCTATAGTGCGATCTAAGACCTGTCTCTGATATGCGCGCGACTGCTTTGAAGGAGGCGACCTGCTCTGGGGCGTTTGGTGAAAGAATTAAATACCATATATTTACAAGTGTGTGCTTATAGATCTATTTATTCTTAGTGATCTAAAGTTAGTATTTACTTCTAATTATATGCATTATTATATAATCTAGAGAGATCGATGATAGCTAGGTTTATCATTCAAGGATGTTATTCATAGTTAAGATTTACAATAGAACAATGAGGGGCATGTATATATACATTGACTTGTCCTGTATTGTGTAAAATAATTCTGTTTACATCATAGTGAGCCTCAGCACTTCTGACTATGTCATGAAATGAATTGGAGGAAGGGAGGAGAAGGAAAGGAGGAAGAAAGAGCGGTTGGTCAATAGGAAGAGATCTCACAGGATATTTGGGATCTTCATGCCGAACTCCAAGGGTAACGATCTGTAATCCTTTATATTTGCCCTGAGTTAATCGCTATTCAATTTGTAGTATGTTTGGTCAATAGAAAGAGTACGTAATTTTGTGCATTAATATAATTAATTTGTGACATGTGTAGCACAGATGGACCAAAGCTAGATGTACGTTGAGAACTGTGCGAGTGAAGAGTACATTAATAACGTGTCTGCTTTTAGAAGAGCTGCTGAGCAGGATATGTTGAAGAAGATGATAAAATTTATGTACTTTCCATGCATTGATTATGATAATCTAAAGATGTTTACCAACCTGGCGCAAATCGAAGGGCACTTGATTCGAAGGGCTTTCAAAAAGGAGTATACTTGTTGGACCAATCACGGTGAAGAACATATCATACCGGAAGGTAGTAACATCGTCGAGGGAGAGATATGCTGTTGGATGTGGACTGTGCTTTCGATGAGGGAAGGTGGCACGATGACATCCTAGATCAGATGCTACGCGATGCATAATGGGACTATAGTGAGAGAGAGTTTAGTAAATTTGGGAGCTTAATAGAGGACTCGGCGAAACCTTTATTCCCGTGCTGCAAGCTGAAATACACAAGGTTGTCATCCGTGGTTGAACTGCTGAAATTGAAGGCAACCAACAGTTGATCCGACAAGAGTTTCACGGTGTTACTATGTTTCCTAGCGGAAATCATTCCAGAGGGAAACGTGTTGCCCAGAACCACCTTGTGAGGACCCCTGGGTTATTTCCGTAAGACCGAGGCCTTCCCGGTCTTATGGAAATAACTAAGGGTCTTAAGTGAATGAATCCCATCCTAACTCCATCCAAGTGAGAGGGCCTGACTGAAACTAGAGCCCCGGTAATCATGCGCACTGCTCCTCTGCGAGCACTGCATGATGATCGGTCCTCCAAACGATCCAAGTCCCCACTTAGACAAGTTAGAAGGGGATTCACAATAGTGAGTATGAGACCGTGTTGGCTCCCAGGATCAACGACCAACACGCTCATACTCTCATTTAACATTGATCACAGACATACAACATTAAAAGGCATACAACAATAGTTAAGTCTACAACTATTACATGACGGCTGACCGACCAAATTCAAATAAAAGTATTAAGTAGCACGGAAGCAAGGTAAATAAACCAAAAGGTCTAGCATGGTGTGCCCATAGCCCAAGGCAACCGACTGGGAATTAAATAATAGCACTATTCATTAGCGTCGCCTAAATCGACGCTAACGAACTCATCGAGCGAACATCTTCCTCACCTGAAACCAGTAGACAAACTGGCTGAGTACAAAGATACTCGCAAGTCTTATACAAAGAAAAATTAATTATGCATATTTGGTAATCAAAGGATAGCATTAGCGGCTCTAGTTTTGCAAAAAATGCAACAATTTTCAACATACACATACTAGTTTTTCAATTGCCATTTAAAAGTCAGATTTGAAGTAGAAGTAAAGCACGTGATAAAGTGATACATTTGTAAACAATTGAACAACAAACACCAAAGTGGCATCCCACTTTGATAAACTAAAATACATGAACACCAGTTTATGCCGAATACCAAGTTGTAACCATCAATTTTAATTCAAAATATAACAATAGAGACTCCCGAACTCAAGCGATTGTCCATAACCGTGGACACGGCTATTCGAATAGATTTATCTCTCCAGAGGTGTACTACTTTACCCACACGATTCAACTAGCCCGTAAGCCTCCGGAATTAACACACTTCCTTTGGTGTGTCGGCTGGGGAAATCAAGAATAGGTATTTTTCGGCAAGGAAACCTTATTGAGTTAGACACCCATGCGAGATGAACCCCAACTTAGTACATAAGCATATGTCAAATGCTAAGCGGGCACACACGTTGTGTCAGAGGGGCCAGTGTAAGATAGTTAGCATGTTGGTTTGTTGCCCAACATAAAAAAATCGTCCTCGCCTACACAATATATATCACACTGGGTTCCTAAGGAATATAGGATTTCACGGCTGCTATGTCCTCACACCACCCGCGGTCCAAACCAATAAACTCCCCTACTTGACCGAGTGGTACCTATATCCCGCTTGTGATAGCACGATTTTACTTGAATCAACGATGTCAACAAAGTTCGGTCCTTGATGGTCCGAATAAGACAACAACATACCCAATCTCGTGCACGAAGGCACCATCACTAGCAACAACTTGTCCAGACCGAAAACTCTTTTAAAAGAATAAAATTAAACTTGAGAAACTGATACGAAGATCTGGAATAAAAGAATATAGCAGGTTGTGTCTCCCATAATTGTCGGGTTATTCCCGACAATCCACCTACCGCAACCAGACTTGCATGGCTAAGCAATTCCATATAATATATTTCAAATAGCCTAACTTAAGTATGTAGGTCCTGGAATAATTCAAGGATAACCTCATGAATAGGATGTAACTAACTACACATCACAAAAATAGCAACCTAACAAAATTAGCATGAAAGCAATTATCATTGCATCTAACAAATCAACACTGGGAGCAATATGATGCAAAAAGAAAGTTCAAATGATTCTTGCCTTGCTGGATGTCGAGCTGTGCACTCTCGGTGGCGTACGAGTCAGTAAAAATCTATTCGGAATCTATATAAAGACAACACCGAATAAACATCGAGAAAAGGTACAAAATGCAAATTGCTCAAAAATGTATGACATTTCTACAGTAGCTAGATGATGATTTTCGATGAATTTAGGTGAAAGAATCATTCAATTTGTATTCAAGATGAGAGAGTTATAGCTGTTTGAAAATTAGTTTTTTTGGAAATTCCAGAAAATTAAAATCAATTACTATTCATCCAATTGAATTTTTTTGCAAAAAATTGTAGAGCAGTGGTGAGGATAATGATTATATGGATGGATAGAGAATATTATTATAAGGCCAAAATAACTTGGTTCATATTATTTGGAGTTTTTATGAATTAGTTCTGAATTTTCAAAGTTATCAGTTTTTCTATTGTAAAAATAATAGAGTTATGGATCATTTTTCAAAACTATATTCTCTACTATATAGAAAATTTTGAAAACTATTTTGAAATAAATTTCACTTAAAATTAAAATTAACAAAATTGGTTTCACTATTTTTGGAGTTAAAATGAATTAGTTATGCATTTTTGAAGTTAGTAGAATTGTCAGTGTGTAAATAAATCAATTTGGGATTTTATAAAAGCAAAAATACTTTTCTTATAGAGCGCTGCACTAGCCGTAGACACTGACTAGTGGGGCCCAGTGAATAGTTCATTTTTCAATTTAAATTCATATTTTAACCGCGCTGACAGGTGAGACCCGCCTATCATAGAGATGGTCCACGGCATAGTGCATGAACCGCGAGTCCATGGGCCGGTTCACTGATCCATGACTGTGCACTTAAGCCTGTTGGACCCACATGTCATACATACATTCAGACCGTTATTTAGCTTTGATTTATGTACTTGGGTCCCACATGTTATAGACTCAGTAGTTCTTTAAGACCACTAATTTCCGTAAGCAATCATTAGCTGATTTAATGAGGGATTTGTGTCCTAAGTACATTGCTACAGTGTTGTTCGCGTACGACAACGGGGGAAACTCCGGCCCGCGTGCTTTCCGGCAGCTCGCCGCGCTACGCGCCACGGCGGCGCCGACCAAGGGCTGGGCTAGATTCACAATAGCCGTGCGCAACTTTTGGGACTGGTGTGGATGTCTAAGAAGGCCTGTACCGGCGGCTAGCCGGAGGGGAGCGGCAGCGCTCTTACGGCCAATAAGCATAACATGAAAGAGCTCCGCATTGTCCTCTTAAGCGTGTGCCCGAGCAACTAGGAGGTCAAGTGAAGCTACCTACGAGTTGTAGAAGGTTGGAGGAGCTCGGAGCATAGCCTGCGTCCAAGAGGGTGATGACGGTGGCACGACTCCCGTGGAGAGGTTATTCTGAGCGACAAGAAGACGAATGAAGCTACTAAATAGCTTGAGGAAGCTAGTGGGAAGGTGCAAACAAAAATAATTTGGCAATGCCTTACCAATTCAAAGTGGGAGATGAAAGGTTTGAACTTCGGCCGAAAATGGGTAAATCTTCAATTTGCGGGCTCCTGCTGTGCAAAGATGAATTGACTGAGGGTTTTGTTACACATGCCCAGGCGCACAAGGTGACACGCAAGATTGAGGACAAAACTTACCAGAGGCTAGGAATAGCATGAAGGTGTCCTCGGTGCATGCTCTTGACGCGAACTGGAGCCGAGGAGAACACGCTGGCGTTTCTAGAGCTACAAAGAAAGGTAAGGGCTGGCATTAGCCAATATGGAAACGGCAAGGAAGGTAGAAGAGATGGGACACCATGGCTAGAAGCTTACCGGAGTTGAGAGCGGAGGAGAGCTCCCTTCTTCTCAACGGTCGAGAGAAGAAGTGAGTGGAGAGAGAGGTGTGGAGGGGGTGTTATCCGTAGGAGATGACGGCAATGGAGGCGGCGTGAAGTAGAGAAGGCTCTGGAGTGGTTGCCAGGGGCGGTGGATCCACGGCGTCATTGGTGCGCGGGCAGAGCTCGGCGAACGTGTGGCGCCACTGTTCTGCGTGGGCGCCAGCGCGAGGAGAACGATGGATCCGACAGGTGGGGCCCAGTTGGCAGCAGCACAGAAGCGACGTGGCGTGGCTCGGGCTCAGGCATGGTTGGGTGTGGTGCAGTTAGGCGGTGCAATCGAGTCAAGTCAGCTACTATGCATTCTGAGCCGGAGTTTGGTTGAGCCCATTGAGCAGTGCTAGGTTTGACTGATTTTGAAATTATTTGATTCTCGTTTGACTGAGCTACAAAATATAGCCAATAAAATCCTAAAAATCTAAAATAAATTAGAGGGATTTCTGGGGTGACCTAGTACCTATATAAAATTTCAAACCCCACTGTTCATGTCTTAAGTTGTATAATTTAAATTCAAACTTAGCATAGATCATTGAAATGTGTTTGAATTTTCTGAGGTTTGAATTCTGCTCCACAAATTTGGTAAAAATTGTATTAATTGCTAATAATTAATATAGTATTTTAATAAATTATTTCCAAAAGATCACCAAATGATTTTATCTCAATTTCCTCTTTGAGCTTATTTTTGTAGTGTAGGTTTAAACTTTGTTTGAGATTATTCCAATGCAAAAATTGGTACAATTTTTTCAAGAATGCCATGCATGCTCATGAGATGCATAATAATTCTATTTATTAAATTGGGGATGTGACAAACTGCACCCCCCCTTAACAAAAGATCTCGTCCCCGAGATCTCGGTAGGTCGAAAGTTGGACAGGAATGTTCAAAAAGAAGATACAACATCTGTTGTCTTGATTTCGTTCAAGGATAGTGCTAAGATAATAAAGTCAAGATTACAAAACATTTATACTACATTTTTTTCCATTTGTTTGTTTAACCTTTCCTTTCTTGATCCGTAGGCACTTCAAACGGAAGGAAAAAATCGGGATATTCGGTTCAAATGCGATCTTCTGACTCCCAAGTTGCTTCATCTTCAGTATGGTTACTCCACTAAATTTTTAAGAACTTGATGTTGTGATTTCTCGTCTTGTGCTCCATTTCTTTGAGAATGTGATTCGGGTGCTCCCGATAAGAAAGATCGGGTTGCAAGTCGAGTTCTTCCAACTCGGTGGCTTTGGTTGGGACTCGAATGCACTTCTTCCGTTGTGAGACATGAAACACATGATGCACATCTGAAAGTGATGGTTGCAACTCCAATTGATAGGCTACTGATCCCAGTTTTGCTAGGATCCGGAAAGGTCCGATGTAGCGAGGTGCCAATTTACCTTTTACTTGGAAATGATGTATTCCTTTAATCGGAGAGATCTTAAGGTAAACATGATCGTCCACCTCAAAATTCAACTCACGACAAGGACGATCGGCATACGACTTCTGACGAGATTGAGCCGTCCGAAGTCGCTCACGGATCACATGAACTTGCTCTTCGGCGTCCTCCACCAAAGTTGGACCATAGAATGGTCTCTCCCCAACTTCGGACCAGTTCAAGGGTGTTCTACAAGCTCTCCCATACAACGCCTCGAAGGGTGACCTTTGTATGCTTGATTGGAAGCTATTGTTGTAGGAGAACTCTACAAACGGCAAACACTTCTCCCAATTCTTGCTATAGGACAGCACACATGCTCAGAGAAGGTATTCAAAATTTGGTTCACTCTCTCGGTTTGTCCATCCATTTGCGGGTGGTAAGTAGAGCTAAAGGATAGGTTGGTCCCCATTGCTTGATGTAAGCACTTCCAGAAATGGGAAGTGAACTGAGGGCCTCGGTCTAAAATTATAACCTTTGGCAGACCATGGAGACAAATGATCCTAGAGAGGTAAAGCTCTGCTAGCTTGACCCCGGTGTAGGTGGTCTTGATAGGAATGAAATGGGTGACTTTCGTCAGACGATCGACAATCACCCATATGGAATTAGACCTGGCTTGAGTCCTTGGAAGGCTGTTGATGAAGTCCATCCCGACTTCCTCCCACTTCCACTCCGGAATGGGTAAAGGTTGGAGAGTACCTGTTGGCTTCAAATGCTCAGCCTTGACTCTTTGGCATACATCGCACTCGGCAACATATCACATGATCTGTCGCTTCATTTGGCTCCACCATAGCCGCTTCTACATATCTTGGTACTCCCGGGGTGGATGGAGAATTGAGAGTTGTGAGCTTCCTGGAGGATCAAATCCCTCAATCCGCAATTAAAAGGTACCACCAAACGATTCCCGAAACATAAGGTGCCTTGCGCATCTTCGGTGAAACATTTGGCCTTGCCTTGCTTCATTTCTTCCCGGATTTGGGCCACTTCCAAATTGGTCTTCGGGCTTCTCTAATCTGGTCCTCTAATGTGGATTTCATATTTACGGCAGCAAGAGACCCTTCTTCAATTATTTCTAGGTCCAGACGTTGCATTGCCGCACACAAGCCCGCCGAAGCGGGAGTTACCGACAAACAGTTGCATTGAAATTTTCTGCTCAATGCATCGGCCACTAAGTTGGCTTTCCTTGGGTG
The DNA here is from genome assembly GCA_036346395.1 of Hsuehochloa calcarea. Taxonomy (NCBI): domain Eukaryota; kingdom Viridiplantae; phylum Streptophyta; class Magnoliopsida; order Poales; family Poaceae; genus Hsuehochloa; species Hsuehochloa calcarea. Next base: position 44,502,123 of record CM070610.1, on the reverse strand, counting down.
ATAATGAAGCCTCATATCGTAGTCTTTGATCAACTCAAGCCACCTCCTTTGCCTCGGATTTAGGTCGGCTTGGGTTAAGATATATTTGAGGCTCTTATCATCTATGTAGATCTCGCAACGGTTATCGATGAGGTAATGTCGCTAAATTTTCAGAGCATGGACTACTGCTGCAAGCTCCAAGTCATGAGTGGGCTAATTAGCTTCATGAGGCCTCAATTTCCTCGATGTGTACAGCACAACTCGGCCCTCTTGCATGAGCACACAACCGAGCCCGTAGCAAGAAGCATCGCAGTAAATGTCGAAGCTCTTATGAATATCCGGCAGGATGAGCCCCGGATCTTTGGTCAGGAGGTCTTTCAAGATCTAAAAGCTTTCTTCACATTCCACTGACCATTCAAACCTTTTATCCTTCTTTAATAGTTGGGTCATTGGCCTCACAATTTTGGAGAAGTTCTTGATGAATATGCGGTAATAGCCCACAAGTCTGAGAAAACTGCGAATATCGGTGATGCTCTTGGGTTGTCTCCAGTCAAGCACAACTTGTACTTTGCTAGGATTAGCAGCGACACTGCCCTTGGACAACACGTGACCCAAGAAGCCAACTTCACAAAGCCAGAACTCGCATTTGCTGAATTTGGCATAGAGTTGGTGTTGACGAAGCTTCTCCAACACAAGCCTCAAGTGCTGCTCGTGTTCTTCATCGGACTTGGATTAGATGCGGATTTCATCGATAAACACACCAACGAATTGGTCCAGGTACTCCATGAAAACCAAATTCATGAAGTTCATGAAGTAGGTCGGAGCATTTGTTAGGCCGAAGGACATGAAAGTGAACTCGTACAAACCGTAGCGAGTGGAGAAAGCTGTCTTCGGTATGTCTTCAGCTCTGGCCTTAATTTGATGGTAGCCCAATTGTAAGTCAATCTTAGAGAATACTTGGGCTCCACTAAGTTGGTCAAACAGATCATCGATCCGCGGAAGCGGATACTTGTTCTTGACCGTGACTTCGTTCAACGGACGGTAGTCAACACACATCCGCAAACTCTTGTCTTTCTTCTTGACAAATATAGCGGGCATCCCCAAGGTGAGGAGCTCGGCCGAGTAAAGCCCTTATCTTGAAGTTCCTTAAGTTGCTCCTTCAATTCTACCAAGTCATTAGGAGGCATTCGATACGGCCGTTTTGAAATTGGCGTGGTACCGGGTGCAAGTTCGATGACGAACTCAATTCACGATCAAGGGGCATGCCTGGGAGTTATTCGGGGAATACATCTGGGTATTCACATACCACTGATACATGCCCTAATTCAAGAGAGGTACTAGCTTCCGTGGCATAGAGATGAAAACTGCCCACTAAAGGTTCAAACAAGACTTGATTTCCGTCTTCGCTTATGACAAGAATAAACCGTTGAGCACAATTAATTTGCCCCTGGTTTTTGGACAACCAATCAATCCTAATATCACATCAACACCCACTAAAGTTATTACTATTAGGTTTGCCAAAAGTTAACCCTTTGAATCTGCACTTTTACGTCCCGGCAGACTTGATTGGTTTGGAAAACCGATCCCGGAGACTAAATGCGATAGGGTGGCTGAAGAGTATGCATTTCAAATTGTTGATGTACAGCATATGACTTCTTGATAAATGAATGAGATGCTCCATAATCAAATAAGATGGTAGTTGGACTGGAATTGACAAAGAGAGTACCCAAAACGACGTCCGGTGCGTCTGTTGCCTCCTCGGCAGTGACGTGGTTGATTCGACCACGTGTTGGGATTTTAGGAGGTGTAGATGCTGCTCTCAGGGGTGGTGAGGGTCTTTCCAGAGCTGGTGGTCGTGGTGTAGGAGCTTGATACGTCCGAGGCATCCCTTGTTGCCTCGCGAGGCATTGGTCCGCATAGTGGCCGGGGCGGCCACAATGGAAGCAAGTGATGCTGGGCTTGAATGTGCTGCTGTTTGGGGGGGGGGTTCCCCCATTAAACTGCCGTTCCACTGGTGGAGAAGGTCTTGGAATTGTCATTGCAGGCCTTGGTGGCACCGAAGCTTGGAAACGGGGAACTTGGGGCGGTCCGGTGCGCGGTCGAGGGAAGCTACCGCTTGCTGAAATTTGGGAGGCTCTCTTCCTCTTTCTCGACTCATCTAGGGCTATACTCTTATGTTCCACCACTATGGCCTTGTTGACCATGTGCTGGAAGTTCCTGAAGTGATGCACAGCGAGAGCTAGCTGCATCTCCTCAGTCAAACCATTAATGAACCAGCTCTGGCGGCGCGCATCCACGGAGACGCCATCTGGAGCATAACGAGCCAAGAAGTTAAACTCGTGCAAATACTCTATGAAGCTCTTCCTCCCTAGCTTCAGGGCAAGGAACTATTGTTGCTTGATCATTAACACCCCCTCAGGGATGTGAGCCTCGCGGAAGGCCGCTTGGAACTCATTCCAACTTGGAACGTCTCCGTTGGGTTGCACGGTGGAAAAGTTATCCCACCACGCGCTTGCGGCGCCCTCCAGCTGGTAGCTGGTGAATAGAACCCTCTCAATACCGGTGCACTAAGCGATTGTCAACTTCTTTTCTATGGAGTGAAGCCAGTCCTCCGCCTCCTTAGGGCCCTCCGTGCTGGAGAACGTCGAGGGATTGGTTCTCCCCCATGCACTCGAGGTGGCCCCGATGGTCCAGGCGCTGGAGACGTATTACGCTCGATGGCCTCCAATATCCTTGTCTGGTGCATCCTGTTTCTCTCAATTTGGGTTAAAACCTCCGCCATTGTGGTTGGCGGAGGAAGCACTTCCTCAGGACGGCCGCCTTGATGGTAGTGGTGGTCCGCCTGCTCCATCCGATCGCCTCAAGCGTCGGGCTCAACTCCTGCAGCGAGAGGGGGTCGCGGGGGTGGAGACCCTTCCCCTTGTTGTGCTCGTGCTCAGGTTGTAGCTCCTGCCATCCTGTTGCCACAAGGATGGTTAGCTACCGACGAAAGACACGCTCAAAGAGAGTGAACAAAAATCTTGACAGCAAGCATATCCTACTTAATTAATCATGCATAATGGTATGAGATGCGCAAAAACTTAACACCAAATGGGGGTACAAAGGCACTAAGGCCAGTACAAGATCCATTAACTCAAATTGTAGTTTTATGGTACAATTACATGCATGTAGGCCCGTAGGCGAATGGTAACTTTCGAAACAAAAGTTTTTGCAAAGGAAACGTCAAGAGATCAACAACTACTAACTGATTACATGAATCTAAAGATACATGATCGCTGGACACATGTCCGGACAGCGAGCATACTACTCTAACACTCTATCTATTTTTCCGATCGAAATGCACTAGGAATTCCTCCAGAAGGTGATATCCAGGGGATCCCGTATCGTCGGGGTCATAAGGATTGGTGAGGCATAGCGGGGATCTTATGATGAGTCCTCCTACAGGTTCTGGCCTTTGAGCACGAGAGAATCCCACTGACATGCGAGCCTGATGTCTCGGCCCATGATTGGGGACTTGCCCTCTCATTTCGGGAAGATGAAACTCCAGTGGTGTAGAAGCTTACGGGGAGACCTCGTTCTCCCCATAAAGCACATGCCGGTCTACAAGTCCCATGTTGCATATGGGTTGCAGATGCTCCTGAGCCACGATGAGGCGACGCCATGTCTCCCAAAGCTCGTGTATGGCGCAACAACGCATTTGGTCCATGATGCGAACCAACCTCGCTATTTGCCGAATATGGGGATCCTCCCCGTACTGAATCTCGGCGAAGGTGTTCACCTCCGCGCCATGTGCTTGCATAGGAAAGTGGTCGTACGGTGGCTGAGACAACTCTGTTAAATCATAAAGAAGATGACTCATGGCCATATGAGCCACTTCTTGCAATGCTATGATCTCGAAAGTGCCACGAGCCTGGAACGGTACGGAATGCTTCCCGTAACTTGTCTTGCAATGAGGTGGATCACAGCCCGATAGTGTTCCATTCCTGGTCCTTGATCTCTATGGTAGATGAAGTAGGTTGGTTGGTATGTGAAGTTCGCCCTCCACATCATATCCCTGAGTAGCACTGAGTATCCATCCACATCTTCAGCTTGAGTCTCTATGAACAGATATTGACGACTCATCTAAAGACAAGAATGGACAAGGTAAGTTTGTTTTGCAAAGCAAGGCGAGAATAAGGTGAGAAATGATACTAAGATGGATGAGGAATAAAATGTATTCTTAACTTAGCTTTTAGGAAATAAGATTTTAGGAAATAACTTTGATAAGTTAAAATATTTTGACCCAAGAGGCTTGCCTAAACTAACGTTAGTGCTATTTCTAACATACAGTCAGTATGGCTCTCATACCAACACTGTGAGGGCCCCTAGGTTATTTCTGTAAGACCGAAGCCTTCCCGGTCTTATGAAAATAACTAAGGGCCTCAATTGAATGAATCCCATCCTAACTCTATCCAAGTGAGAGGGCGTGATCGAAACTAGAGCCCCAGTAATCATGCACACTGCTCCTCTGCGAGCACTGCATGATGATCGGTCCTCCAAACGATCCAAGTCTCCACTTAGACAAGTTAGAAGGGGATTCACAATAGCGAGTATGAGACCGTATTGGCTCCCAGGATCTGCGACCAACACGCTTATACTCCCATTCAACATTAATCACATACATACAACATTCATACATCGATAATCCAAAAGACATACAACAATAGTTAAGTCTACAACTATTACATGATGGCCGACCGGCCAAATTCAAATAAAAGTACTAAGTAGCAGCGATAGCAAGGTAAATAAACCAAAAAGTCCATCATGGTGTTCCCATAGCCCAAGGCAACCGACTGGGAGTCAAATAATAGCACTATTCGTTAGCGTCGCCTAAATCGGCGCTAACGAACTCATGGAGCGAACAATCTTTCTCGCCTAAAACCAGTTGACAAACTGGCTGAGTACAAAGGTACTCGCAAGTCTTATACAAAGAAAAATTAGTTATGTATATTGGGTAATCAAAGGATAGCATTAGCGGCTCTAGTTTTGCAAAAAAGTGGCAGCCCGCTTTGATAAACTAAAATACATGAACACCCATTTATGCCGAATACCAAGTTGTAACCATCAATTTTAATTCAAAATCTAACAATAGTGACTCCCGAACTCAAGCGATTGTTCATAACCGTGGACACAGCTATTCGAATAGATTTATCTTTGCAGAGGTGTACTACTTTATCCACACGACTCAACTAGCCCGTAAGCTTCCGGAATTAACACACTTCCTTTGGTATGTCGGCCGGGGAAATCGACATTCGGTATTTTTGGCAAGAAAACATTATTGAGTTAGACCACCCATGCGAGATGAACCCCAATTTAGTACATAAGCATATATCAAATGCTAAGCGGGCACACACGTTGTGGCGGAGGGGCCAGTGTAAGGTAGTTAGTATGTTGGTTTTCCCCCAACATAAAAAAAATGTGCTCACCTGCACAGTATATATCAGACTGGGTTCCTAAGGAACATACGATTTCACGGTCGCTATATCCTCACACCACCCGCGGTCCAAACCAATAAAACTTTCCCCCTACTTGACTAAGCGGTACCCATATCCCGCGTATGATAGCACGAGTTTTACTTGAATCAACGACGTCACCAAAGTTCGCTCCTTATTGGTCCGGACAAGACAACCACATACCCAATCTCGTGCACGAAGGCACCATCACTAGCAACCACTTGTACATACCCAAAACTCTTTTAAAAGAACAAAATTTAACATGAGAAACAGATACAAAGATCTGGGATAAAAGAAGATAAGCAGGTTGTGTCTCCCATAATTGTCGAGTTATTTCCAACAATCCACCTACCGCAACCAGACTTGCATGGCTACGCAATTATATATAATATATTTCAAACATGCTAACTTAACCATGTAGGTACTGGAATAATCCAAGAATAATCTCATGAATAGGATGTAACTAACAATACATTACAAAAATAACGACATAAGAAAATTAGCATGCAAATAATTATCATTGCATCTAACTAATCAACACTGGGAGCAATATGATGCAAAAAGAAAGTTCAAATGATGCTTGTATTGCTGAAAGTCGAGCTGCTCGCTCTCGGTGGTGTACGAGTCAATAAAAATCGCTTCAGAATCTATATAAAGACAACATAGAATAAACATCGAGAAAACGCACAAAATACAAAGTGCTCAAAAATGTATGAAATTTCTATAGTAGTTAGATGATGATTTTTATGAATTTAGGTGAAATAATTATTCAATTTGGATTTAAGATAGGAGAGTTATAGCCATTTGAAAATTAGTTTTTTTGGAAATTCCAAAAAATTGAGATCGGTTACTGTTCATCTAATTGAATTTTTTCACAAAAAATTGTAGAGAAGTAGTGAGGATAAGAATTATATGGATGGATAGAGAATATTATTATAAGGCCAAAATAACTTGGTTCATCTTATTTGGAGTTTTTATGAATTAGTTATGAATTTTCAAATTTATCATCTTTTTCTATTGTAAAAATAATGGAGTTATGGATCATTTTCCAAAACTAAATTCTCTACTACATAGAAAAGTTTGAAACCTATTTTGAAATAAAGTTCACTTAAAATAAAAATTTAAAAAATTAGTTTCACTATTTTTGGAGTTAAAATGAATTAGTTATGCATTTTTGAAGTTACTAGAATTTTCAGTATGTAAATAAATCAATTCGGGATTTTATACAAGAAAAAATAGTTTTATTACCGAGTGATGCGCTAGCCGCAGACACTGACTGGTGTGGCCCGGTGAATAGTTCATTTTTAATTTAAATTCAAAGTTTAACCGCGCTGATAGGTGGGGCCCGCCTGTCGATCCACAGCATAGTGCATGAACCGCGAGTCCACGAGCCGGTCCACCGGTCCATGACTGTGCACTTAAGTCCTTGGGACCCTCATGTCATACGTACATTCAAACCATTATTTAGCTTTGATTTTTGTTCCTGGGTCCAACGTGTCATAGACTCAGTAGTTCTTTAAGACAGCATTAATTTTCGTAGGCAATCATTTGCTGATTTAATGACGAATTTGTGTCCTAAGTACTTTGCTACAGTGATGTCCATGTACAACAACGGGGAAAGCTCCGGCCCGCGCGCTTGCTCGACGGCTCGTCGGCGCTACGTGCCACGGTGGCGCCGACCAAGGGCTAGGCTAGATTCACAATAGTCGTGTGCAACTTTTGGGAGTGGTGTGGATGTCTAAGCTAGCCTGTACCGGTGGCTAGCGGAGGGGAGCGGTGGCGCTCTTACAGCAAACAAGCATAACACGAAAGAGCTCCGCATTGTCCTCTTAAGTGTGTGCCTGAGCAGCTAGGAGGTCAAGTGAAGCTACCGAGGGTTGTAGAAGGTTGGAGGAGCTCGGAGCTTGGCTGGCGTCGAAGAGGGTGATCTCCCGTGGAGAGGTTATTCTGAGCGACAAGAAGGTGAATGAAGATACTGAATAGCTTGAGGATGCTAGTAGGAAGGTGCAAACGAAAATAATTTGGCAATGCCTTACCAATTCAAAGTGGGAGACGAAAGGTTTGAACTTCAGCCGAAAATGGGTAAATCTTCAATTCGCGGGTTTCTACTGTGCAAAGTGAAATTGGCTAAGGGGTTTAGTTACACATGCCTAGGCGCACAAGGTGACGTGTAAGATTGAGGACAAAACTTACAAGAGGCTAGGAATGGCACGAAGGTGTCCTCGGTACAAGCTCTGGACGCGAACTGGAGCCAAGGAGAACACACTAGCGTTCCAGGAGCTACAAAGCAAGGTAAATGCTGGCATTAGCGAAAATGGAAACAACAAGGAAGGTAGAAGAGATGGGACACCATGGTTGGAAGCTTACCAGAATAGAGAGCGGAGGAGAGCTCCCTTCTTCTCAATGGCCGAGAGAAGAAATGAGTGGAGAGAGAGGTCTGGAGGGGGTATTATCCCCGGGAGATGACCGCAATGGAGGCGGCGTGAAGTAGAGAGGGCTCTGGAGTAGTTGCCAGGGGAGGTGGATCCATGGCGTCACTCGCGTGCGGACAGAGCTCGGCGAACGCGTGGCGCCACTGTTCTGCGCGAGCGCCAGCGCGAGGAGAACGATGGATCCGACAGGTGGGGCCTAGTTGGCAGCGGCTAAGGCTCGGGCTCAGCGATCGGCGTGGTGCGATTAAGCGGTGCGATTGAGTCAAGTCGACTCATCATGCGGTGCAGAGCCGAGTCCAGTTCGAGCCCAATGAACAGTGCTAGGTTTGACTGATTTTGAAATCATTTGATTCTAGTTTGACTAAGCTACAAAATATAGCAAATAAAATCCTAAAAATATAAAATAAATCATAGGGGTTCCTGGGCTACCTAGTACCCATATAAAATTTGAAACCTCACTGTTCATATTTTAAGTTGTATAATTTAAATTCAAACTCCGCATAGGTCATTGAAATGTGTTTGAATTTTCTAAGTTTTGAATTCTGTTCCAAAAATTTCGTAACAATTATATTAATTCCTGATAATTAATATAGTATTTGAATAAATTATTTCTAGAATATTACCAAATTCTTTTATCTCAATTTCCTCTTTGAGCTTATTTTTGAAGTGTAGGTTTAAACCTTGTTTGGGATTTTTTTTCCAATGCAAAAATTGGTACAAATTTTCCAAGAATGCCATGCATGCTCATGAGATCTATAATTATTCCATTTATTAAATTAGGGATGTGACACACATGCCAAGCAAGAAGGTTCTTTGTCCATTAGGAATGGAAGTAGAAAGAATACATGTATGCACGAACGATTGTATCCTCTGCCGTAAAGAGTATGCAAACATGCATATATGTATGGTATACTAAGCATCCCGATACAAGCGTAAGAATCACTCCGATGACGGCGAGGGCATCGGGGTGAAGTAAGGACCTCCTGCTATGGTGTTGTGGTATCTGCAAATAATTCCCCGTTTAAAGTATTTATTTGCAAACCGAAAGGAGGCAAGATTGTTGTGTTGGCACTCGGAGGAGCATAAGAAAGATGGAAAGATACGACACCCTGCTGATTCTGCCTAGTGGAGAAACTTTGTAGGACCGGAAAGGCGACTGAGGGGGGGTGAATAGGCGCTTTCAAAACTTTCTCGCCTAAGTCGAATTCAACACGAACTTTACTCCTTTAGCTATGAGAGCTAAGAAGATCGATAAGCACACAGCGGAAGCCTTGTCTTGAACTCGACAAACCCGACAACCCACGACACAAATGTGGAGACTTAAACTCAAAGGGTTGATCTCAGGCCTTTGGCGGTCGGGCCAAGCTACCACAGCGGTCGGACCGGCGTTCAACAATGATACGGCCGGCAACTAAGCGGCGGTCGGACGGTGGACAACGATTCGACCCGCGATCTGATGATCTCGAATATACTGGCGGTCGGACCGCCGTTACAAGACAGTCGGACAGTTCGATCGATCTTGAAAATCCACCCCAAATCCAAAAGCGAAATTTGATCCAACTTTTGATTCAACCAATGAAACTTGACCAAATTTGAGCACACCTCCTAGTGATATTAGAGACCTATTTCTAGCGGCGATCCTTGGATCCACTTGCATGATCGATCTCTCAAGGATTTAATCAAGAAGTGCACAAACCCTAGAAATATGAAAAACTTTGATTCAAGACTTGCTTGTGAGGATTGATGGTCTAGATGATTCTAGGAGTATTCCCACACATCAAAGCAAGACAAAATGGGTCAAGAGACCAAGCATAAACCCTTGAATCAAGGAAGCACCAAATTCATCCAAATGAGAGAAGAACACAAGAGGAGACAAATGATCTCTCAAGCAAGCATCACAAGATTGATTGATCTCACAAGATGCTTACAAAGCCACTCCAACTAGGAGGACAAGAGCTCACCCAAGGAGCATACAATCTCTCCTCTCTTCCTCTCCAAACCCTAACCCTAGAAAAGCAAGGAAGAAACCAAATGAATGCCTCAAAGGTTTTCCTTCTCCCCTTTCCTATTTATACTAGAGAGGACTAGAGTTACACACTTGGGGCCCACTCACCCATGGGACCCACATACTAATCTGTTGAAGCAATCGCACGCTTCTGCGTGTAGGTTGATCGGTGGTTCTCATCGGCGCCAAGCCTCTCTTGTCCGAATCCCTCGGAACCTCCCGAGACTGCACCGATATCCGCACCGCTGATCCAACCGGTTGCACCGAACCACCGTTCGATCCATCTTGTCCATTTCGCACCATGCTTGAGTCACACGACCTCACGGTATCCACGATCGTTACGGACCTCGGCTCTCCAAGCGTAGTCGATCCACTCACCGTTGGCGTCGTTGACACGCAAGCCACCGCTGACAATAGACAAACAAACCGTTTCCGGAACAAGTTCTTCACAACTTGACCCACGTTAGTTCCGCAATGCAATATACATCAATAAAGCATTGATAACTAAACATCAACCACATTGAAACCACAACAATGCAAACTTGGCTCACCTCCAAGTCAAAGCGGTCGACCGCCCCACGAGGCGGTCCGAGCCGATATCAACGATCGGACCGCTCCCCAGCAGCGGTCGAACCGGTCCAAAGGACTTAGCCAAAATTCCGGCTTGAAAATCCGAAACCTTACGGAATTTTCAACTCGATAGAACTTTTGGTGGGAGCTCAAAATGATGAAACCACATCCGGAGACTCCCTCACTTGCCTACACAACCTATTTTTGGATTAGCTCCAAAATCCAAAGTTAGGTCAAGCCGGTCCGACCAGGCCTCCATTCTTGGTCCGCCAGTCCCAGGCGGTCGGCCGCCCACTCCACCGGTCGGACCGCTGTGTGGTGCGGCGAAGAAGCAAACCCCAAAAGCGAGATTTTGCAAACCAACAATGCCATTGCCAATTGACTCATCATCACGAGATCGTGCACATATCCTCACGATATCCACAATCTCCCCCTTGATGAACACATTGGCAATTTCCAAGAAAATGTGGTTTTTCAAATTGAAAAGTAAAAATCGTCGTTTTCGCATAAAGGCACAACTTGGTCCATAAGCAAGAAAAAGCTTAGGAAGCGACCAAGCTGGCTTCAGAATAGTGAAGGCAAGTGAGATAAGGCATTGAACGCACAAAAGGATTCAAAATCGGAAGATGGCCAAAAATCTCACTAAGGTCCATATGAAAGACAATAAGTTCTATTTGACCTTTGATCATTGTGAGTCTTCTTGAATTGCAATTCAAATCAGAAAAAGGCAATAAAACCCAGAGACTCAACTCACTATGATCACAAATTTTCAAAAGGTTCACAAAATTTTTTTTGTGTGTGTGTGTGTGTTCTTTTATGCATGAAACCTTATGTGAACCAAAAGCTCCAAAGCAGCATTTTCTTCAATCCTTCTCCCCCTTTGACAATGAATTCATCAAGATGCATGAGAGAAGAACGAGCATGAAGAAATGACTTTATTTGAAATTAAGCAAAAAGAGCCATGACCATTCTCTATGTAGGCGATTACAAGATATATACCAAGCCATATAAAGAGTAGAAGCTATATTCAATCATGGCAAAACATGTACTGCAAAGCTAAAACCAAGATAGCAGAAATCTGAGATTAACAGAATTAAAACCATGAAAGGTTGCTCAATGTCATAGATTCACTAAAAGCAACCAAAAATGAGTCAAGCCATGTCTATAAGCAGAAAGAGACTCAAAACAGGAATTGAGGCATTTTGAGCATTAAGAGAATTCTTTTGAAGCAAAGCTCAAGCACTTAGCCCTTTTTGTGCAAATTTTCTTTTTCTTTCTCTTCTTTTTTTACTGTGCTAGATCTCAAGCCTTGCTGCGACCATCTCAAGCGATAAGCTTAAAAGAGTGGTCTAGGTCATCAAAACTCCCCGAGTTCATGCCTAGTGCAATGGCAAGCCGTCTCATGAGAAAGGATTGGTGAGATCAGTTTTTCATACAGAATTTTTTATTTGCTTGACTTAAGAAGATAAAAGCTCATTTTCATCTCAAAATAAGTTCAAGACTCAATTCAACTTGTAAGACATGGCAAGAATCATAAGAGGATCACTAGAGCAAAACTAGTCACAAGATCCAACAAGACATGATTCGATTCAATTTGCTCCACGAGATATAAAGCTAGCAAGGGAAAAGCTAAGCCAAAACACGAAGAGCCATAAAAGAAGTCCAGCGGACTATCACTTGATATGACAAGGTATAGAGTATGAAATCAAGCCATACAAGGATAATACTCAAAGCTCCACAATTTTTATTATGCAATGCACGACATTTGAAATAAAAGTGCATTATGATACAATGAAAACAGAAAAAGCAAATTCCCTCAAAACATCCAAGCCTCGATCTTTGGGATTTGAGATAGAAAATCTGGGTGTCGATCTTGAGATGAGCGATGCACAGGAATAGCAAAAGAAGCGTGAGAAAAATGATTAGGCACAAAATCATAAGAATGCCCATGAGCACCACCTGGACCTCTCCAAAACGATCTACCAAAAGACCGATACTCCCCCTGTCTAGGTGCTACCCGTGGTCTATCCTCATGATATCCTAAACCACACTGCTGCCTGGACCCACCAAAAGAGTCAACAAGATTCTCTACACGCCTAGGCCTGTATGTGGTACACTGAATAGGCTGCCCGGCTCTAGAGACTATCGCTGAAGAAGAGACTCCTCTAATGGATCTCAAAGTGCTCATCCTCTCTTTCCTCTCAATCTTTGCTCTCCGGAAGCAAAACTCAACCGTGTGGCCCTCTTTCTTGCAGAAAGTGCAATGGTACTTGACCTTTTGAGGGGTCCGTACTGGTGAGACAGAAGCACCTTTCTTGCTAGAAAGAGATTGAGCAGAATCTACAGATTTAAGAACCACCTTTGAAGACAAAGAAGATTCTTGCTCAACCAAACCACTTTTCACAATTCTAGCAATCTTTGGTGTGAGATTCTTGGAGAGCCCTAGGGACTTAAAGCCTAGGCCCTTTGTTTTCACACTCACCTTGGATTGGTCTAGAATCAAGTTGAGTTTCTTTTTCCCACTGGAAAACTTCTCAAGAGTCATTTTGAGGTAATCGTTCTCTTTTGCCAAAACTCCACAATTGGAGCACTTTTCAGAATCGATTGCCTCAACATGTTTGCTCTTAAGAAGATCCACTTCCACTTTGAGCCTCACAAGACACACAATAGGACTCTCAATCCTATTCAAGCTGCTCCTTAAATTTGACTCTAAAGCCTCTTGTATCTTACCAATAGCATTTTCAATTTGACATGCAACATACAAGAGGAAGAATCAATAACTTTCTTGGAAGCGAGAAGAGACATAGATCTTTCAATTTTAGCTTTCTCTTCAAGAGTCTTGTTTAAAACTTCAATCTCAATTGTAAGCTTAGGGCAATTTTCACAAGAGGCAATTCTAGAATAAGCAACCATTTGGTCATCTCTTGCATTTTAATTCGATTATTCTTACAATGAGAACAAGTGTGACTAGCATCAAATTTTGCAATTCTTTTAAAGAGCTATCAGTTTCAATTCTAGCAAAGCACGTTTGAGCAATTTAATGGAGTAGCTTCTAGAGCGATCACATCAAGCGGAATGGCATTCATGCAAGCAGAACTAGACTTGAGAGATTCTAGTTGGAAAGAGCATTTTCAATTGATCTTCAACAGAGGAATGAGCATTATTCAAGCTTGACAATTCATTAAGCAAGCTAGAGCATGAATCACGAAATCATCGATTAATGGATTTGAGCCTAACCACTTCTAGGTTCAAATTATCAATCATAGTATCTGTTTCTTGATTACTTTAACTTGCTTATGCAATTTTTGTTCAGCAAGCACTAAAGCCCTTTTCATGTCGGAAGTGAAGGGCATACCTCATCGGGATCACTGAAAGGATCCTCATTTGTTGGAGGAGTAGGCCGTCGTGGTGTTCTTAGCCATAAAGCACATGCACTGTGAAATCACGTGCCTTCTTCTTACCACGGAGTCACTCTTGTAGTCCTCAGACTCCGAGTCCACATCTTCCATGCTCACATCCTCTAGAGCTTCAAGGACTCGGTGACAAACTTGCGATAGTTTGTCTTCTTGGACTTAGCATCCTCGCTTGAGGATGCCTTTGTGACTCCTTCTCCTCCTTGCCCTTGACTTGGGGCATCTAGAGCTAACGTGGTTGAGCTCACCACACTCAAGCATGTGATAGGTCCACCTCTCCTCCTACTCCTCACATTATTGTAGGCTCTCGTGAATTTTGTGGATAGGAGGGCTAAGTCATCCTCGGGTAGTCTCTCAAGTTGCTCATCGCTCAAGGAATGCAAAGCGGACAAAGAAAATCGGATGAGCTAACATTAAAGGAATCATCATATCTACCCTTAGATTGATCGATCACTAAAGCCATTGGCTCATCGTGGGGACGCGAGATAAAATCAATCTCATGCGTCTTCAACCTCGAGTAAAGCTTATCCATGGTAAGCTCACTCATGTGATGTTATCATTTATGGCGGTGATCTTCATTCCCGGACCTTCACATCCAAAGCACCCAAAAGTGGCGTGCATTTTTCGACTCGAAAAGACAAGATCAACAATGCGGAGATCATGAAGAATTTTAGAAAATCTCCCCACGACTCATCTAAAGATTCACGGTCTTTGTTCGATCTTGGGTATGCTTTCTTGTCGGGTTCATCTCACTTCCTTGATCGCGATGGACCCTCGTGATAATCACAAAGAGTCGCGGATCTCATGAAGCGACGACAAGTGAGCAACACGCTCAAACTCCGATCGACTAAGGCCTTGAATCAAGAAATTCGAGCCTGTTTGTTGTTCTCCACATCCGAGTGATCAAATTGTCATCGGTGGCACGACATAAGGGTTTTTCACCTTAAGCCAAATCGCGTGCCCTTGAGCCTCGATGTAGGCCTCCATTGGGCCTTCAATATGCAAAATCAACTCCATCAAAAACATGTGGCCTGATTGAATATCGCTCAGTCGCCATGGCTCCAAAGACCGGTTAAGATCTATAGAAAAGAGCTAACCGGCTCTGATACCACTTGTAGGACCGGAAAGGCGACTGAGGGGGGTGAATAGGCGCTTTCAAAACTTTCTCGCCTAAGTCGAATTCAACACGAACTTTACTCCTTTAGCTATGAGAGCTAAGAAGATCAGTAAGCACACAGCGGAAGCCTTGTGCTGAACTCGACAAACCCCGACAACCACACGACACAAATGTGGAGACTTAAACTCAAAGGGTTGATCTGGGCACTGGCGGTCAGACCGGCTACCACAGTCGGTCGGACCGACGTTCAACAATGATCGGCCAAGCAACTAAGCGGCGGTCGGACGGTGGACAAGCAGTTCGACCAGCGATGCAATGGTGATGCGAATATCTGGGCGGTCGGACCGCCGTTACAAGACCAGTCGAGACAGTTCGATCCGATCTTGAAAATCCACCCCAAATCCAAAAGCGAAATTTGATCCAACTTTTGATTCAACCAATGAAACTTGACCAAATTTGAGCACACCTCCTAGTGATATTAGAGACCTATTTCTAGCGGCGATCCTTGAGATCCACTTGAGTCGATCTCTCAAGGATTTAATCAAGAAGTGCACAAACCCTAGAAATATGAAAAACTTTGATTCAAGACTTGCTTGTGAGGATTGATGGTCTAGATGATTCTAGGAGTATTCCCACACATCAAAGCAAGACAAAATGGGTCAAGAGACCAAGCATAAACCCTTGAATCAAGGAAGCACCAAATTCATCCAAATGAGAGAAGAACACAAAGAGGAGACAAATGATCTCTCAAGCAAGCATCACAAGATTGATTGATCTCACAAGATGCTTACAAAGCCACTCCAACTAGGAGGACAAGAGCTCACCCAAGGAGCATACAATCTCTCCTCTCTTCCTCTCCAAACCCTAACCCTAGAAAAGCAAGGAAGAAACCAAATGAATGCCTCAAAGGTTTTCCTTCTCCCTTTCCTATTTATACTAGAGAGGACTAGAGTTACACACTTGGGGCCCACTCACCCATGGGACCCACATACTAATCTGTTGAAGCAATCGCACGCTTCACCACGTGTAGGTTGATCACGGTTCTCATCGGCGCCAAGCCTCTCTTGTCCGAATCCCTCGGAACCTCGAGAGACTCGCACCGATATCCGCACCTTTGATCCAACGGTACCGACCGAACCACCCGTTCGATCCATCTTGTCCATTCTCGCACCATGCTTGAGTCACACGACCTCCCGGTATCCACGATCGTTACGGACCTCGGCTCTCCAAGCGTAGTCGATCCACTCACCGTTGAGCGTCGTTGACACGCAAGCCACACCGCTGACAATAGACAAACAAACCGTTTAGGAACAAGTTCTTCACAACTTGACCCACGTTAGTTCCGCAATGCAATATACATCAATAAAGCATTGATAACTAAACATCAACCACATTGAAACCACAACAATGCAAACTTGGCTCACCTCCAAGTCAAAGCGGTCTGATCGCCCCGGGGCGGTCCGACCGATATCAACGATCGGACCGCTCCCCTGGCGGCGGTCGAACGGTCAAAGGACTTAGCCAAAATTCCGGCGAAAATCCGAAACCTTCGGAATTTTCAACTCGATAGAACTTTTGGTGGGAGCTCCAAAATGATAAAACCACATCCGGAGACTCCCTCACTTGCCTACACAACCTATTTTGGATTAGCTCCAAAATCCAAAGTTAGGTCAAGCGGTCCGACCAGGCCTCCATTCCGGTCCGTAGTCCACTGGGCGATCGACCGCCCACTCCACCGGTCGGACCTTTGTGGTCCGACAAAGAAGAAGCAAACCCAGCGAGATTTTGCAAACCAACAATGCCATTGCCAATTGACTCATCATCCTGAGATCGTGCACATATCCTCACGATATCCACAAACTTTGATAGAAGCTTCGAAGACTTTGGTGTGGAACCGAGGAATATATGTTTTGGGTTAAGTACAGATGGAATGAATCCTTTCAGTAACACGAGTAACCGACATAGCACCTGGCACGTGAATCTATGTATATACAACCTTCTTCCTTGGCTGTGTATGAAGCAGAAATACATTTTGATATCACTACTTATCCAAGGGCCGAAGCAACCAGGGAACGATATTGATGTCTACCTAGCACCATTGCTGGAAGGTCTTGTGACACTATGGAACGAAGGGGTACAGGTATGATGTTGAGGATTAAAATATTCATATATTATCCTAATATATGATAAAGACCATACGTCTTCGTGGTCGTAACTTCTAAGACCACCGACCTAACTGGTCGAAGGTATTACAGAAGTTATATAATAAATACCTTGGTCGGACTAAGTCTCAAACCTAGTCCACGACCAGGTAAGTGCTCGTGAAGCTATGAACAGGCGTCTGGGTCGAGTCTCCGACCACGCCACTCACTATGTGATGAATGAATCACGTGTTTCATATTCCACATAATTACAACACTATCACGGTTGATGAATTAACGTCTTCTAAATCATTAACCGCCAAACAGTTGACATTTTCACCAACCGCCTCTGAATTTAGTAGAACCGTCAAACTGCCATCTCTTCCCGACCAGGTGCGTCGCTCCCCAACGGATGTCTCTTCATGGGATAACTGCCACCGCTTCATCAACTATTTAAGGAGGGTCATGGAAGGACGGAAGGAGACAAAGGACAACGAGACATACAGAAGACATCAAGCAAGACTTAGCAAAGTGTTGTGTTTTTAGATACTCTCTGTGTTTGTAATCGTGAGTTCATAGCAATAAAGAGCAAGTCAGATCCACTCCCTGAAGTCACGCACATTTTTCCTCTTTTCATTTACATATTCATAAGATCGGCGATTTGATCGTCGACAGCTGGCGCCGTCCGTGGGGAAGATAGTGCAAAACTTCGGAAGAAGGTTCTTTGTTCAACTCATCCGCTTTCTCCATTTTCGTAACTACAAGTATGGCAGGAACTTAGGATGAGGAAAACTGGTTCGACTTGGATGACTACTCCAACCTTGACATGGAAGCTGCATCGACCATGCAACATGGGGAATCTTCGTCCTCCTCCGATGGTTCGCACGTCGCTGACGACAGCGAACTTGAGCGGATGGATGAAGATACACCGTTGCGCCAAGAGGCGCTTTCTGAGGAACGGGTTGTTCCGATCAGTTCGGAACGTCCGAATGTTTTTCCAAGACCGGTTTCCCCGACCGGCGAAAAAGGTGACAATACCTCAGCCCCACAACCCGAGGGTCAATATACCCTTGACACAATCATGGCTGACAGGTATTCACCAACGGCCTCGAAATTCGAGGACCAACCGCATCCGTAGCGGTGTCGATGAGACCCTCACCGGTAATGGGCCGAGTGAGGACGATAAGACTCAGTATCCGGTCGGCAATCCGCCGAATCAGGCTGAGCCCGCCGCGAAGACCTCCGGAGGTTCTCATCTCCGACCGGTCTCCGTCGTGGAAGTCTCTGGTAGAAGCACTGAGAAGTTCTCCACTAGTCACAGTGGAAGCTCCTCAGAAGATCGTTGCTGGAAGCATGAGGTCAACACGATCGGAAATGCTGATCGTGATGCCACTCGCAGTCCTGCACACCCTGCCTCGCCACCACCTGCTAATGGAGATGGCGCGGGCAATCAAGCACCACCTACCGGAGGCAACGGAGCTGATGGACGTCCATCAGCTAATACGCGTGGTGCGGCCCACCAAGGATAGCAGCATGGCGGGGTTAGGCCAAAGGTCCAGAGGAACTTCGGTTCTCCGAACACCAACATCTTGATGAATCCTCCGAGACCTTGATAGCAGATTCGTAACTTGTGTCGTATCCAAAATATTCTTAATATCGACGACTGCTGCAGGTGAAGCTCGGGCTTTACCCAATTGGTGGAGCGGTATCGGAAATTCTTCAGCGAATCGCAAAATGCACGAAGCATCTGAGGGGCAAGAGATGTCGCAAAGTCTAACGGTGACTTCATCTCAACGCTCCTCCCTCGATGAGGGCAGCATGGTCATCCACGGTACCTAGACCTCCTCGGCGATTCCGACCGATGGGTCATGAAGGAAGAAGGTTGTTTGAACAACGGCCTCTTCCCTAGCCAAGGAGAGCACCGATTGGCCCGGATGATCTCCGTCATCATCCGAACCATGCTAATGGTCAAAGCGTCATGATAACGTCCACGACCGGATCGGACGACGGAGCCTCGGCGTTCAAATAGAAGAAACCGATCTCCCATCGATCCTAATCGGCACCTTTTCCAAGAAGGCGCTATGAATCAGTTACAGGTTGTCGAGCCTTTTCTGCAGGGCTCCAAGCTGTACGTTGGCCTAATGGGTTCCGACCTGCCAACTTGGATAAATTCGATGGATCTCAAAATCCATTAGAGTTTCTCGGATATACACCTTGCCATCGAGCGGTGGTGGTGATCAAAACGTGATGGCTAATTATTTGCCCACGGTTACGGAAGGATCGGCCGGTCTTGGTTGCTTAACCAGCGGTCGAATCTATTTATACTTGGGAGCGACTCTGCGATCTGTTGATTGTGAATTTCGAGTGCGTCGACGACGCACGGAAAGGAGGATGATCTCCATCGAACTCGGCAAGAACCAAAGGAAACTCTCCGTCAGTACATCAAGAGGTTCACCAGTTGAAATTCTATTCGTAAATTGCGAGAATCTTACGTGATTCGGGCATTCAAAGCGAGTTTAAGGAATCGGCGGTTTACGGAGGACATCGCTATGAATCCTCCACGAACAACCGCCGAACTCTTTGACATGGCTGATAAGTATGCGGCCGCTAGTGAGGCGGTTGAATGGACTGAAGCCATTGATCGAAAAGAGAAAATCCCTCAACCTGGCCTTGAGAAGTCAGAAAAGAATCCCAAGAAGGTTTCAAGAAGAAGAAGCACCACAAAGCGGGCACCAAAGAAGTCCTAGCGGTTCGGATAAACCGTTCAAGGGTAAGAAGGACTATACCGGTCGGGGCAAAACCAAAGTTCGACCGATGGCCATAATAAAGGCAAGAAGTGGTGTCCACTTCACCAGAGCGAGGACATGACTTGCGCACATGTCGTGTTTGGCAAAAGAAGTCGGAGGATTTCTATGCGGTAAAGGCCCACTTCCGCAATCCAGAGTTGGAAACAAGTTCCAAAAGGACAAGGATGGCGACGAAGAGATGGAGTACAGGAGCCTCGGTGCACGGTCAATATGATCTTGGAGGTTCTTCTTCATACGACTCACGCCGTCATCGAAAGCCATGGGCGAGAGGTCAACCTATCGGAACCTTCGATCATCACCAAACCATCAAGGTGGTCGGATACCGTGATCTCCTTCAAAGAAAGAAGATTGCCTCGTCTCATCAACTCGAGGGTAGGTTCCTATTATCGAGAGCCTACTATTAATAATTGCAAAGTCAATCGAGTTTTGATAGGCGGTGGTAGCTCTTTAAATATCTTATTTTAGGGAGCTTTAGAAGATATGCGGGTTCCCGGATCAAAAGTAAAACGGTGAAATCGCCTTTCATGGCATAGTTCACGGTTCTCTTGCCAAACCGATAGGAAAAGTATCCTTACCGTTACGTTTGGAAGTCGATAACTTCCGAGCGGAAAAGATTTCATTTGGCGTGGTTGATTTGAAACCGCATATAATGGAATTCTTGGTCGTCGGCGTTAGCAAAATTCTTGATAGCCACGCACTACGGGTATCAAAGTTTGAAAATGCGGGACCGAAAGGTGTGATCATGGTTCGTGGAGATCGCAAAATGGCATACGCATGTGATCGAAGGTCTTTAGAACTGGTCGATGAGCTACCGACCAGAAATTCTGACTCATCATCTATGCAGGTCAAGCACTCCAGACCCAAGATAACGCCCAAACCATCCGACCAGACCAAAGAGGTTCTACTCGACAAAGGCGCTTCAGGGAACGCCATGTCAAGCAATGATGGTGGATCCTCACCAAAGGTGCTGATCGGAGCAGGACTCAATCCTAAATAGGAAGAGTCGCTCGTCTCCTTCCTCCGAGCAAACAAGGATGTGTTCGCATGGCAACCATCTGACATGCCCGAGTCCCTGTGGAGGTGATCGAGCACAAGGCTAGCGCTCGGCGACAAACATCCGGTCAGCGAAGCTCGGGCGTTTAGCACCCGGCCGGAAGGGCGCCATCCAGTCTGAGATTGACAAGCTCTTAAAGGCTGGATTTATTCGTGAAGTACATCACCCTCAGTGGCTCGCTAATCCTGTAATGGTTAGGAAGAGTAATGGGAAATGGAGGATGTGTATAGACTTCACAGATCTTAATAAAGCTTGTCCAAAGGACGATTTTCCCCTTCCTCGCATTGATCAACTTGTAGACTCTACCTCCGGTGTGAGTTATTAAGTTTTTAGATGCCTACTCGTGGTACCACCAGTTAGTATGAGTAAAGAAGATGAAGAAAACTTCCTTCATCACTCCATTTGGCACTTCATTGTTATATAAAGATGCCCTTTGGTCTAAAAATCTTTGGTGCCACTTTTCAAAGATTAATGCAGAAAACCTTCAGCCCACAAATAGGTCGAAATTTGGAAGCCTACGTTGATGACTTGGTAGTAAAAAGTGTCAACTCCGGCGATCATATGCTTGACCTTAAAGAGACTTTCAATAACTTGAGAAGACATAACCTCAAGTTGAATCCGGAGAAGTGTGTGTTGGGGTTTCATTTGAAAGTCGCTCGGTTTCCTAGTTTGGCTAGAGGTATCGAGGCAAACCCAAAGAAAGATATCGCCATCCATCGGATCGCCCCGACCACGAAGAAGGAAGTCCAGAAGCTAACTGGTTGTATGGCAGCGCTAAGTCGTTTCATAGCCAGGTTAGGGGAAAAGGGACTACCTTTCTTTAAACTTCTTCGGAAACATGGAAGTTTCGAGTGGACGACAGAAGCGAACAATGCCTTGAAAAACTCAAATAGTACCTTACGAGTGCCGGTCCTAGTCTCTCCAAGACCGGAAACACTGTTGATTTACGTGGTCGCAATGCCACAAGTCGTGTCATTGGTGTCTTGGTCGTAGACCGTGAAAACGCCCAACGATCAAAGATATTACGTAGTTTAAGTCTTACATGGGCCAAAGGAAAATATCCACAGTACAAAAGTTGCTTTATAGTCTCCTTATGGCTTCAAGGAAACTAAGGCATTACTTTCAGGCCCACAAAGTGGTCGTGCCTACTGGATATCCCTTAGGTCAAGTCCTTGGAAATAGGGAATCATCAGGACGAATAGCAAAATGGGCGGTGGAACTAGGGACGCTCGACCTTCATTTCATCTCACGAACGACCATAAAGTCTCGTGCAATAGCGAATTCATTCCGAATGGACAAACCGGAATCTAAGCAAGGACACGAGTACGAGCACCACGACGAGTGGACAATGTACTTTGACGGTTCCTTAATGCTTAAGGATCGGGGTGGAGTCGTCTTGATATCCCTACCGCGAACACATCAAGTATGCCGTCGGTTTAACTTTCCGCTACAAACAATGTGGCGAGTATGAAGGTTTCTTTGGCGGGACTTTCGGCTCGTTGCTCGGGATTCGCAAATTGCTAGTGAAGGCGATTCTCAACTAGTAGCGAATCAAGTAGGGAAAGAGTACCAATGCTCGAGTACCAAGATGTCTTCCTATCCGCGGAAGTACGGAAATTCGAAAAGCACTTCTTCGGTTTCCGGATCAACATATTCCTAGAAAGGAGAACTTTCTAGCGGATCGCTTGGCACGGATGGCCTCTACTAGGTCAACCGTCCCGCCGGAGTTTTTCTCGAGCAACTCGATTCACCCTCGGTGGTCGAGCATTCCGAGAACATCGATAGTTTACATCAGGTCAATCCTATCGACTCTGATAACTTAGATGCTCCACGGATCGGTGACGATCAAGGTAGAGCTGGATGACGTCGATCTACAATTATCTTGACATGACCTAATTCTCAAGATGATGCAGAGGTCGATCAGATAGCACGAAAGGCCAAATCATACACTCTAATCGAGCGTACCTT
This sequence comes from Hsuehochloa calcarea, assembly GCA_036346395.1. Classification (NCBI taxonomy): domain Eukaryota; kingdom Viridiplantae; phylum Streptophyta; class Magnoliopsida; order Poales; family Poaceae; genus Hsuehochloa; species Hsuehochloa calcarea. Next base: position 44,479,145 of record CM070610.1, on the reverse strand, counting down.
GTATAAGCGAGGATCTCATGGAGTGTTGATGAGATGCATATCTCAAGCGGTGGCATTAAGTTGCTAACAGAAATTCATGAAGGAGTTTGTGGAGCACATCATTCCTCTGTAACCACAGTCGGTAAGGCCTTCAGGCAAGGATACTACTGGCCAACTGCCCTTCATGATGCAAAAGAGCTCGTGACGAAGTGCGTACAATGTCAGTTTCATAGCCGACAAGTACATCAACCGGCACAAGCTTTGCAAACAATCCCTCTTTCTTGGCCTTTTGCAACACTGGGATTTGGACATTACAGGACCATTCCCAAGAGCACCGGGGCTTCAATTCTGTTCGTCATGATTGACACGTTTACAAAATGGATCGGCCGAGCGCTTGTAAAGTTAAAACTGCGAAGCCGCTAAGAGGTTCATAACAAAAATGTGATTACGATTTGGTGTACCCGATCGTATCATCATCGATAATCTGTACCAGTTCTCAAGCAAAGCAATTTCGTGAATTCGCGAAGAACTAGGAATCAAAATCCATTTCGCTCGTGGCTCATCCACGAGCAATGGAAGCGATGAGCGTGCCAATGGTATCCTAATACAGGGATAAAACGCCGAGTATTCGACCAGTTAATAAAACGGTCAGGGGCTTGGGTTCAAGAACTTCCTTCTGTTTTATGGGCTGTCCGGACCACGACCAGTCGTGCGACCGGTGAAACACCTTTCTTTTTGGTTTATGGGGCCGAAGCTATGCTTCCTCCAGAATTGAAAATTGGCTCTGCTCGCACTGATTGTTTTAACTTAAGCAATCAGGAAGAACATCGACTCGACGATATCAATTTCCTTGAAGAACGACGGAACCAAGCCTTGATTCGTTCGGCAATCTACCAACAAGCCATGCGAAGGTACTACAATCGTAAGGTGCAACCTCGCAACCTATCTGTAGGTGATCTGGTTCTCAGAAAAATTCAGAGCCAAGCAGGGCGCAATAAGCTTTCCCCTAAATGGGAAGGTCCTTACACTGTGGTCGAAGTTACCCGACTGTGCTCAAGACGATTAGCCATGTCGAATGGCCAGGTTTTGTCAAATTCATGGAACATTGACCAAGCTGCGTAAGTTCTTTGTTTAATCTTTTCTTTATTTCTTTTCATTTTATTTCATTTAAATTCCTCTAAATTGAATAATTAATTTTGGAGTGGCGGGTGATGTTATTTATATGACGTTGCCTAATCCTGGTCGACTGCGGTTCATATGCTCTGGAGTATAAAGTATATAGTTTATGTTTCAAAATTATGTTCTACTCTTGTTTGGCTACTGGTCGGGACACGGAAAACCTCCTAGTCGAAGTCTCTCCTTTTTATGCGTGGTTACGCCTAATGGAAGGAGCTTCCTAGCGACGGTCTCTTTCCTACGATCCTCGCTGCCAGTCGAACTACGAGCATGAGCACGTCTTGCGAAATATAGTTTATACCTTTATTTCCTAGCTAGGTTCATTCCGACCAGTATTGAGCATCGCATAGGAGTAAAACCACCTGTCTCCTTTTTAACATATGTTCTTCATATTTTTTCCTCTTATCAAGGAGAATTCTTTATTTTTTCCGACCATATGTTGTCTTAGTAAAGTACTTCGATCATTAAAAACAGATTTATAACTAGCCGAAACCTACACGGTTCCGACCATAAAGGTTTCCTAGTATTATCACGATCAGTACATACTTACAAGTAATGGTTGAGATTTGGATTTATATTCTTGGCCTCAGGTAGCACTATTATATAGTAAAGATCTTCTACTATATAACAGTCGGGGGCTAGATAAGACATAAATTCACAAGTCGACCGGATAAATAAAAGAATTTTTCCATTTTGATGAGAGAAAGGTAAGTCTTTACATTGTATGCATTGTTTTTTCCTGCAGCTAAACTACTAGAGAATGCCTAAACTAACTACTGCTAGATGGAGATCCGACTTCCATCTCTTCTGCGACCTTTTCGCCTAGAGGTTTCATCTCTGCGAGGATCTGATTTGCCTCTGCGGGTAAGCAGTTGAAATCCTCTTCGATGGCTTGAAGGTTAGTTGATGGGTCGGAAGCTTTCAGCTTTGCCAAAGCAAGACTGACTCCACAAGCAATAGACTCCTTAACGGAGTGGGCATAGTTCTCCCTAGTGGTCTTGAGCAAAACCTTGAGCTCTTCCAGCAAAGAGCCAAGAAAGTTGACCTTCTCTATTGGGTCACTCAAGGAGGGCAAGTTTGATCCCGCGCCCATGTCAAAGAGCATTTTGTTTAGCGAGGTGATTTTCTCATCTAAACTAAGCACGAGGGCTGCCCCCTTGTCTTGCTCAAATTCCAGAGCTTTCTTCGCTCTGGTCAATGCTTGTTTTTGTTCTGCATAGACAAAGCAAGTATTAAGTAAAAAGATTGGAAGATGTACTGAGTCATGGCTACGACCAGTTATCTTCCTCTCTCTTCCTGGAGTCATCCAGAAGCTTTTTATTACTGGTCGTCAAGACTTCGATCGACCGGTTTTTAGCCTGAAGTTCTTCTTCAAGCTTTATTCTTCTGGCCTTTTCAGCCAAAGCATCTTCTTTTATTTTCTCTAAATCTATCAAAAGAATCTCTGATAAGGGAGAATGAATAAAAGGAAAGTCTTAATAAGGAAAAAAGAAGAAGAACTCTTACTTTCTATCTCAGAGTGTTTTTCTTCTAATATCCTAACTCGCTCGGTTAGTCCTCCGACCGTAGCGAGGTTTTCGATCATATGCTGCATAAGTAGCATTTCTTCCATAAACCTTCTTGAGTAACTTTGAGAAAGGAAAATTATGGAGAAGATTGAAGACACTTACCCGAATTACGGCATCATTGTAATCGGTAAATATTTTATCGGGCTCCGCCTGTGTTAGGCGATCCGATATTCTCTCCCTGTAATTCTCAAGCTCCTTGCTCATGGTAAATCGAGGAAAGAAAGGGAACTTGTTATACTGGGAGGAGGTACCTTCAGGAACCTGTGGAAGTTCTGCAGAAGTTTCTACCTCTGCTGATGGCATATCTACCATCAAAAGATCTAGCTCCGGTTCCGGTACCAAAGTTGGCTCTGGGGCTTTCCCGACCATTTCCTCCTCTGGGTTATTTCCCTGAGGAAAGCCTTGGTCGGAACTACCCTCGACCACTTTGTCTGCTGGGTTCGACTGGTCGGAAGCAACCAGAACTCCAGCAGATCTGCACAAGAGAAACACAAAGTTTAATTCTACTTGGAATATACGAGGTATACTTTTCATATAAAAGTTGTACATACCTGGTTGTTTTCTTAGTCTTGATCTTATAGCGCGCTGGCTTAAACTCCGTTGCGCCTGTTTTTCTCTTCTTTTCAATTGTTCCCACCGCCCGAATCGTAGGTTCAATTGTATTCACCACACTCCCGATCAGGAGATCAGAAGCAATGTTCTCGACCATCTGGTCAAGAGCAAGATCCCCGACTCGGATCGAAGTGTAGTTTCACGGTCTCGTGAACATTGCCTCATGGACAACTATACGAGACTCGAATTGCCACCGATTTAACAAACAAAGTTAATCGGTGAAGAATATACTTCATCTTGCGAAGTTATTTCTTTCGCTTGCTTACCTCGGCGTGACCACGCCTCGCGATCACAAGGTCGGTTGGATAATCAATAGGCTCACACGTCTCCGTAGCCTCATTGATTTTAAGTCCGACCAACTACACATAAAGAGGATTAAAACTGATCGAAAATAACTGCAAAGGTGAAAAGAAGTTAATACACTTACCCTAAGTCTTTCGGTCCTCTCCTCGGCACTAACAAGTGCTAGGATTAAAGGAGTCGGCCTTGTCATCGTTCGCCAAAGACGAGATCATTTTGATCCTGCTTTTGACGCCCTCGTAAGACAAGACTGCAAATGCAAACGAAAGGTCTTAGTTTTTTGCGAAAATAATCAACTCGCAAAATAAACTGGTCGGTATTTTCTAAAAAATTACCTGGATCAAAATCCCTGGTAGCATCATCGCCACCAATAAACCAGAGCATCGAACGTGCCCTGGTCTTTAAAGGGCTAATCTTCCTAACGGAAAAGTCCCTTACAACGTGCCAGGAGGTTAAATCTCTGACACTCAAGAGATGGATGGCCTCAACCCATCTCCCAACTTCTCCCTCCTTCTTTGAGGAGGAACGCCAACGCGAGTTCTCGACCGCCTTCTTACCGCTGTAATACAGGCCGTCTTCTCGCGTAACCTTCATGTAGAACCGGCTTTTCTTCCATGACGACCAAGAAGACTTCGAGTACATACGAATGTACTCGTCAGCCTTGCCGTCATGAAGCCTTAGGGTACATTCCCCAGGGGTGCTGGTCGTTTTCTTCGTGTTCGCCATCCGGTAGTAATACTTGAAGAGTTCCATCGTCGGTGGAATCCCCAAGTATGCTTCGCAGAGGTAGACGAAGATACTTAGGTTCGCAATGGCGTTGGGAGCGAGGTTGATCAATTCGACCTCGTAGAACTCCAGCACTTGAGAAAGAAAAGAATGTGCTGGAAGCTTGAGCCCGCACTCAATGTACGCGAGGAATACCGGGATTTCTCCCTCCTCGCCACTTGGGCAGTGCTCTCCAAAAGCCGATCTCCAAGGGATCAAACTCCTGTAGGGTAGCAACCCAACTCTCTCCAAACTCTCCAATCTTCTCTCGCTCATTGGAGATCGACCGATTATGCGATGAGGTCCGACATGATGCTTTCCTTTTGGGTGAAGAACTCAAGGAAGATTTTCTTGGAGATGGAAGCGTAAAGGTTTAAAGCACTCGGTAGGGTCGCTTTATAGACATTTTCATCAGAATCGACTCTTCGAGAAGTCCAACGGGCAAATACCTTTTCGCCGATTTTACGTAAAGGCTTTTTCCTTTTCCAAAGGTTTCTCAACTTTAAAATGAATACGCATCGCCTCGAGTCTCACGGCATTTAATGAGAGGTCTGCTCGATATTATTGCATCAAGAACGTGTCCGCACGACCAACATTCATTTAAAAGTTCGGGGCTAGCCGTTGAGGATTAAAATATTCATATATTATCCTAATATATGATAAAGACCATACGTCTCGTGGTCGTAACTTCTAAGACCACCACCTAATCGGTCAAGGTATTACGAAGTTATATAATAAATACCTCGTCTGACTAAGTCTCAAACCTAGTCCACGACCTGTAAGTGCTCGTGAAGCTATGAACAAAGCGTCGGGTCGAGTCTCCGACCACGCCACTCACTATGTGATGAATGAATCACGTGTTTCATATTCCACATAATTACAACACTATCACGGTTGATGAATTAACGTCTTCTAAATCATTAACCGCCAAACAGTTGACATTTTCACCAACCACCTCTGCAGTTAGTAGAACCGTCAAACTGCCATCTCTTCCCGACCAGGTGCGTCGCTCCCCAACGGATGTCTCTTCATGGGATAACTGCCACCGCTTCATCAACTATTTAAGGAGGGTCATGGAAGGACAGAAGGAGACAAAGGGACAACGAGACATACAGAAGACATCAAGCAAGACTTAGCAAAGTGTTGTGTTTTTAGATACTCTCTGTGTTTGTAATTGTGAGTTCATAGCAATAAAGAGCAAGTCAGATCCACTCCCTGAAGTCACGCACATTTTTCCTCTTTTCATTTACATATTCATAAGATCGGCGATTTGATCGTCGACATATGAGATGCGTACAAACGAGAGAACTTCACTTTATGCACTATGTTGTTCTGCACCATCAATGATTTTTCTACCCTTGGTAATCTGTCGGGGTTCAGTACAAAAGGAACCATAGCATGTCCACACTGCTTACATGATATCGAGAGTGTGTGGCTAGACAACTCGCGTAAAACTGTGTATATACGTCACCGTAGGTTCCTTCACTGTTATCACCCATACCTCAAGATGAAGTAACAATTCGACGGAGATAAGGAGGACGGTTCACCTCCAAGGCCTTTTAAAGGGAAAGAGGTCTATGATATGGTTAAAGATATAAATGTTGTGCTTGGAAAGGGATGTAAATTGAGCAACCATCAAAAGAACATCTGGAAGAAGCAATCAATTTTTTGGGACTTACCTTATTGGCAGCACTTAGAAGTTTACCACTGCATCAATGTCATGCACGTGGAGAAGAATGTATGTAATAGCTTGATTGATCTTTATTGGAACATTCATGATAAAACAAATGATAGCATCAACGCACATAGTGACTTGGTTGATATGAACATAAGGACCGAGTTAGCACTAAAAGAGACCGATAAAGGACGAACGTACCTTCCCCCAGCTTGCTACACTCTGTCCAAGGCCGAGAGAAAGGAATTGTGCCAGAGCTTATATGATGTGAAAGTTCCGTCCGGTTACTCCGCCGGCATGATGAAACTTGTTTCTATGGAAGATTTGAGATTAGTTGGTATAAAGTCTCATGATTGTCATGTGCTGATGACACAAATGCCTCCTGTTGTAATTAGAAGTATTTTGCCAAACAAGGTCCGAGTGGCAATCATGAGTCTATGTTATTTCTTTAACTCAATTGCTCAGAAGGTCATCAATCCCGAAGGATTAGATGCTCTGCAGGCCGAGGTGGTGACAGTCTATGTTATCTTGAGATGTATTTTCCTTTGTCATTTTTTGATATCATGGTCCATCTGATTGTTCACCTTGTGAAAGAGATAAATATATGCGGTCATGTGTTCCTATGTTATATATACCCGTTCGAGAGGTACAAGGGAATTCTCAAGTTCTATGTACAGAATCGATCTCGGCCCGAGGGTAGCATCATCGAAGGTTATGCAACCAAAGAGGTCATTGAGTTCTGCGTCGACTACATGGCTCGTGTGAAACCGATAGGTGTGCCTTTATCTCGTTACGAGGGGAGGCTGGAGGGTACCAGGATCATCGGAAGGAAAGCAATTACTCCCGATTTTGACGCGTACGCTCAAGCCCATTTCACGGTTTTGCAACACATGACCCAAGTGTGCCCGTACATCGACGAGCATAAAGACATGCTACATCAACAGAATCCAGGCCGGTCAGAGGTTTGGATCATGAGAGAGCACAACCGCCGGTTCAATGAATGGTTAAAGGTACGATTCACTGGGAGGCCGTCATCAAGTGATGATATGCTGCCATGGTTGGCAAAATGTTCTGAATTTACAATTGAGATATGGCAAGGATACGACATAAATGAGTACACATTTTATACGACAGCTCAGGATAGGAAGAACACAGTCCAAAACAGCGGTATCCGCATAGATGCGTTTCATGAGAAGTTCAATACTACTGGGTTGAGCTCTTACTATAAGTTTGTAGAGGAGATTTGAGAGCTCGACTACATACTTTTCAAGATCCTCTTGTTTCGGTGCCATTGGGTCAAACTTCCATAGGGTGTGAAGGTCAACAAGTACGGCGTCACTACTATGGACCTCGAATGTGACAGATACAAGGACGAACCATTCGTACTCGCTAAGCAAGTTGTTCAAGTTTTTTATGTAAAGGACCCGACAAATAAGAACCGCTACATAGTTCTTCATGGAAAAGAAGGATTGTTGGAGTTGAGAATGTCGTGGATGAGGAAGAGTACAATCAATTTGACGAGTTGCCTCCTTTCGGAGACAGCATCAGGCTCGAGGAAGCTAGCTATATGCACTTTTATCATCGTGAAGGGCTGTTTTTTAAAACGAAATAGCCAAGTGTAATGAACACCTATTTGGAAAATTGTTCCATTATAATTAAGAAACTCACTGATGTAATTAAGGAATTATTCCATTGTAATTGATTCGCTAATTAAGAAATTATTCCGTCTGTGATTGTATCTGCTTTCTTGTTTTCAGAGGGCATGGCTAGTATTTCCTGAGGCTAGCCGAAAAACAGAATAGTAATTTTTGAGTTATAGAAGGAACTATCACAGACGGTTTAGTTAAACAAATCGTCTGTGATATATGTAGCACAATGATTCCTAAGGCGCCAAAAAAATTCACCTCCCGCGCTAAGCATCACAGACGGTTCTTAAATATAACTGTATGTGATATGCTCGCTTATCACAGACGGTCCTGTAATATAACCGTCTGTGATATGCTTACGACCAGGCCGTGGTCATAGCTTTCTTATCATATCACACGATTCTTAAATATAATCGTCTGTGATATGCTGGCTTATTGCAGACGGTCCTAGAATAGAACCGTCTGTGATATGCCTACGACCAGGGGTTGGTTGGTCGTAGTAAATCCTATGACCATACTTATCACAGATAGTTCTAGAATATAACCGTCTGTGATATGACCTGGAATGGAAACGTCTGTGATAAGATCGCTTATCATAGATGGTTATTTAATATAACCGTATGTGATATACATTCATAAATAGGGGCCCCGCTAGGGTTTGCGTCTCTTATTCCACACTCTCCGAATTTACGTCCGTACTCCTCATAGCACACTCTTCGGTCCCCCGACCTCCTCCCCGCGCTGGCGTCATCCCTCTGCGACCTCGACGCCGCTGCCACAAACCTCAACGATGCCTCGCTCCTCCCCACCTCGACTCCCTCTTCGTCCACGCCTCCCGTCAAGGTACGATAACCGCTTTGGATTGTGCTAGTAGAAGTTTCAAATTGTGCTTTTGATTGACACTAGCTAGCATTGTGAGATATTGCTTTGTTAATCTTGCGAGATAGCAAGTAAGCAAGAATGTGTCTGGATCTCTGAGGAAAGTGGCACCTACGCGACATGCCAGAGAAATATCAAAAATGCCTATGGGCCGAATGACCATCACGACCATTAGTCCCTCTGGGGTCTCTCTACTTCCCCAGAAAGCAGCGACAGCATTCCGAACCAACTGCGGTATACATGCAAGGGAACGAGTCCCCATCAACACACAGAAATGGAAGGATGTGACAGATGTAGAGAAAGCGCAGCTGTGGACTAAAATTACAACGTCTTTCGAGATCCCGCCAGAATTCTATGAACTCGTGCGACGAAAGGCGTTCCTCACGATGGCACGCGCTTGGAAGACCTTCAAGCGCAAGCTTGTCACAGAGTACGTGAACAAGGATCGGATGCCCTATTTCATGTCGTCAAATGCATGGGACGCCTTTGTGCGAATGGAGACGACAGACGAATTTCAGCAACAAAGTGCGGCGCACAAGGCTATCCAGGCACAAAATATTTACCCCCATAGACTCAGCACCACTAGGTACGCGGATAAAATCCCGAGATGGATGAGTGAGGACGATGTGGTACTCCAGTGGGAGGTCTCCCCGCAATTTGCTGAGATCACAGACGAGCGCGCCCGAAACTGGTTAAGAGCAAGGGCCTTAGCCACGTCATGGGGCGCCATCTCTTTCACAAACCCAGCAGATGAGGGAGTGTGCCAATGCATGGTAAGATATGTTGAACTGCCTAGTTTTTAATAAGTCCATAACTTCGTAGGGTCTAAAATAGCATGATGGCCTCTTGCAGCAAATATTGAGTACCCAATCTTCCCAAGGCTCCTTGGTCAGGGAGAAGGATATACTATCCACGGCCCTAGGAAACAAGGAGTACCCGGTCACACGCGGGACCTTGGGGTTTACATACCTTGGAAGCATGGGTTCCCATACGACTCCAAGGCGTATAGGAGTCGGACGAGATCCAAGGTCGAGCGCGAGGAACAGTGGAAAGCGGAGTTTAAATAATAGATTACTGCACAATTTCAAGCACAGATAACAACATCGTAGGAACAAACGAATCAAATCCTCAACCGGTCGCAAGACGCCCCCATGATTTTTGGAGCCAGTCCCACTCAACATCGGAGTAGCGTCGCGTCTACGCCTGCACTTCCTGAACTTGACGACGTCCAATTACCTATCAACCTCATCCAGGTAATGTATATCTCTGGGATGCTCCAAAGACCTGTATGATGGCTTAGCTAATTTTGTATCGTTTTGTAGGTGCCCACGCCCTGCAGGCTCCAAGTGAGGCTGGTTGGTCCATTCCTGTTCAGGCTGGGTAGGAGGTGGTGTTTCCATGCTAGAAAGAGATAGTGGTGCACGGTGCCCAGCTGGCGCAGGGGTTACGCCATGGTACAGGTGGACATGGTACATGATAATTTGATATCCATCACACTGGAGAAGCGCCTGAACGAAGACATCATAACACTAGGGGATGCCTTGCACAAACCAAGAGGGACATCGCCTTGGACCCTGCAGTGCAGCGATCTCCACACGGCCATGCCTCGATGACTCCACCTCAACCCCCGCTTTAGAAGGCCTTCGTGTCCCCTACTGTGGAGACAACACCTGTGGAGACGGTGCCGAAGAAATATTAAAAGCGTGTCGAGTCGTCTTCTAGGAAAGTAACTAGCAAGCAAGGCTCTAAGGCCAAATCAAACAAGATTAAGGTGCCTCACAAGCCCAGGATGTTCTCCCTCGTAATGTCGTTGGTCTCCGACACAGCATTATGCAACATTGGTTTGGTTAGCTAGACTTTGCATGCCTGGTATATGCGGCAGACCGATGAGACGAGTAAAGATCGGCCTACTGGATTCACTGTCAGCTACAATGAGAACCATTTCCACCACAAGTCGAGCTACTTCGTCGTGTGCTTCGAAGACTTATTTGATCTATTCAACCTCGACGCCCTCGACGCCCCACTTCTACGATGCTCGACATTGTAAGTGTGTACAATCAAGTTCTGCATTCACGTGATACCGATAAATGTCATAACTCATTGCTTATATATAGATACATTATGCAACAAGCCTAGCAATGGCGACAACCGGTGGGTTTCATTGATCCACATTTGATCTCAGAGCAATGCATCCGCAAGATGAAAACTACGTCGAGAAGTACATAATGAAGGAATTGCATACTCACCGCGACAAGGACTACATACTGGTGCCCTACAACCAGGGGTAAGTGCTACACTACTTGCTATATAAATTTCATTTGTTCTTTATGCGCAACACGAACTTAGGTTTAATGACTAAAGCGACATACATGATTAGGTGGCACCGGGTCCTTTTAGTCATTGTACCAAAGTGGTACAAGGTAATATACCTTGATTCCCTAGTCAATAACAACCACGACTTCACCCTTGTGCAAAAAGTACTCGACAGGTGTGCTCATTTCCTCCATACGTAACTCCATTGTAGTCTTCCTTCATTTGAATGTCTAAGGGTAAATTTTGGGAATCACGCAGGTCGTTTAGCGTCTGTGTTCTGACTTTTCACAGACGGCCCATGTAACATCCCAAATATGGGTTTGTGTTTCAAATGTAAGAAAATCAGAAGAAATTAAAACTTTTCTTGCATCTTGAAGACTTAGCCATTTTTGGTAATTCTTTTCAAAAGAATTATGGAAAATCCAATTTAATTTCTCTTTTGACTCTAATCAAAAACCCTCCTTGGCAAAGGTCTTTTGCCAAACCCTTGGAAATCTTTTCCCTGAGTTCTAGGGAGGCTTGGCAACACCTCTGAATTATCTCATGATTTTTAGAAATTATTTGATAATTTTTTGGGGCAAGTCAAACTGGTCAAACCCTGTTTTCCTCTCTTCTGGAATTTCTGGAGAATAATTCATTGCATGAAAATTTATGAAAATTTTATGGAAGGTTCCTCCTGCAGTCAGCAAGCTCCAGTTAAAATTTCATAAATTTTGGAGTTTGTTTGCTACCTCAAATAATTCCTCAAAATCAGATATTTAAAATTCAAATTTAACCGGTTTGCACTGTTCCTCTGTTCGAACCGGGCTCGGGCTCGAGCCACTGGACTTGGTCCAGTCAACTAATCGCACCGGCGCGGTCGATCGGTGCGCGCGTTGTGAGCCGTTGATCAAGATCGAACGGTCCTGGATCAACCGAACGGCGAACCGTTGTAATCCACTCGATCTAATTCACCGCTCGATTTCAATCCGACGGTCGTGCGTCGTCTGCTTCCTCCGACCAGCTCGCGCGTCAATAGCGGCCATGCGCGCAGAGAAGAAAAGCGCGCGCGTGCCGCCCCTTCGCTTCGGTCACTTTTCAACGGCTATCTCGCGCGCATTTAATGCTCGCCATGCTCCTCCTCAGCGCCCCTCTCCAATCGCTCCCGCCGCTTTCTCGCGCTCAAACGGCCAAAGTTGACTCCGGCGGCATATTGCCGCTGCTCTCGCCATCCTCGGCTACTTAAGCTCCATTGCTTCTCCCTTAGCTCCCTTTAGCAACTCCGCAGCTCTAGCTAACACTCACAAGCCAGCTGGAGCCGCAGATCCTCGGGAAGCCTTCACCGCCATCGACGGTTTTGGGGCTTCGTGAAGTCGTGCAATGGGGTTTTCCCTTCAAGCCTTCACCCTCTCGCTCCCCCTCTACTCATCAAGCTTAACCTCACTCAATTCGGTTCAATTTGTCCAGGACGAGCCAATTGATTTCCCCAATTTCACCGAACCGGCGTTCCTCCTCGCCCGGCAACCGACTCTCCTCGGCGCATCCATTGCGCCTGTAGCTCCTCTTAGTCCCTAGTGGCTCGCACCGCTCCTTGAACCGCAACTGAGCTCTCTGCTGTTGCTTGGTCACTTTGCGGTCTCCTCGGTTCTCTCCGCTTGCCGCTGCTCGACCACCGCAGCCTAACGCCATTGGCACCATTAGGTGCGCAATGATGTTTGGGACCCATTTTGGCACTTCCTCGCATCGCCGCGGCCGAGGCCGCGGCGAGCCGTTCTTCTCCGCTGCTTTACCGGACGAAAACAGATGACGCTTTGAACTTGAGTCGACGCGACCGCCGATCCTTAGATCTACGCCCACATCCGCTGAAATTTTGAATTGTCGCGCGTCTCGGTCTGGACCCATTGGATCCAAGATCAACGGTCCCGGCGCGAGATAGCGTGAACCGCTGATCCAGATCCAACGGCGGACGACGATGTCCCGGACGCTCACCGCGCTCGAGCCAAAGTGGTCGTTTACCGCTGGATCCGATCCAACGGTTAACCACCAAGGTTTCATGCACATGGCTGGCGTTAAGCGCTGGGGACGCGACCGTCGGATCCAAGATCGACGCCTCGCTCGCCACGTTATTTTTAAATCCTGATTTTCCCGGAAGGATTTATTTATCAACTGAAAAATGTGATAACTTGTAAAATGCATAACTAATTCATTTTAAATCCTTTTCGGGAGATTCAAATTTTGTGGGTTATGTTTTCAACTGAACTTTAATCTAAAAATGTTTCCAACCCCAGTATAGCTCCAGAAATTTTTGCTAATGAATAGTATCATTTTTTGATTTATAAAAACTGAGCAAAATGGTTTTGGCCATATCTTTTGCATTAAGAATCCAAATCAATTGGTTCTTGTTGCTAAATTCATTATAAATCAGAATCTTGATACTGTAAAATTTTTAGAATTTTTGGAGAAAGTTTACTGTTGGGCTTTTGCGTTTTATTCGCTCTTATCGTTTGTTTCTCGCTTTTTCGTTAGGATCCGAAGAGCGCATTGATAATATTATTGATCCTCAAGAACACCTTGACCCACAAAGAAGGTGCAAGATATTTGATCATAATTGTCCCATTACTTTCAAAGTCTACTATCTTGTTTACAAATTATATGTATGCATTGCTTTTGTGTCCAATTATTTTTGTCCTGTTTAGAGGTAGTTATTCCTAATGCATTGTTGCCATTAAAGTGTTATCCCCTGCCACAACCATAAGTTATTAATATCGCTGGTGAATTAGAGCCCGATGATTTAATTATGCTCTTTTATTGTCTTTTCGGGGTCATGCTTAGAAATGCTTAGATGTCGGTAGTAATGGGCGATCATCGATTTTAGTCGATGATCTTGATCACACATTTATTTATTATTCCATTATGTCCAAAGATTTGTGCTTTGTTACTTTGTAAAGTCAAAAACTGAAAATAAAATCGTTTTAGACTTGGGCACAATGGTATGTTGGTGTGATCTGTTGGTGTGATTGGAATGGTGCCTAGGCCATCAAGGACCGAGTTACTTGTGTCACTAAGCCAAGCGCTTATGCGTATAACCACGCGAGAGGGATATGGGACCTCTCTTGACTTAGTACTTTGGCGTGTGTTATCTCCGAGTCGCAGGAGGGGTTGTGTGTGTTGTGTGAAACATGATATGTGTTCTCGGTGTTCTTGTGTTGGGTGTGCGGTGGTGGAGATTCCTGTAGGTTCTCCACCTCGAGGAGCATTGTAGTTGTCCAAGGCTTTATCTGCGACGGGTAGTTGACCGAGGCTTTACAATGACTCGACACAACGTATGGGTTTCTATCCATACGGGCGGCTCGTGAGTAATACACAATATTGGAACTGTCTCGGAGGACTTAGCTGTGCTTGCATACCAAAGGAAGTATGCAAATCTAGTGGCAAAAGGCGGTCCGCGTGTGGGTACATTGGTACACCCTCGCAGGATAAAACTATTCAATAGCCTCGCCCTAGGTTATGGACATGCTTGGTAAGGTCGTGCAAGAACTAGACTACAACCTTTTAAATTAAAATTTGACATGGTTAGTATGAATGGGTAATTCATGCTATTGTTGTGGTGACTAATGGGTTAGTCACTTCCAGGATTGTTGTTGTCATATATCTACTGTTATATTGTTGTCATTTACGTTTATTTGAACATTAAAAACAGATTTGTTAACTTGCTTTTCAATGTACTACATTATTGCAAATAAAACCTGCTTTATGCTTAAAAATTTGAGTCCTAGCCTGCTCCACTTAAATAAGCTTGCATATAGTTATTGTTCAGGTCTGTTATCATTCTTATATATCTTGCGAGTACATTCAAAGTACTCACCCAGCTTTTGCTGGGCTGCTTTTGTTTGCAGAGGAAGAAGGTGAGCCCCAAGGGCCTCACTTTTGCGAGTTGTGCTGTGGTTTCGACGACTAGCTTGGCGGTCCGGTCGGTTGCCTTGTGGGTTAAGGCACACTGATTGGCTCTTTTGTTTATGGCCATCTTATGGCACTTTTGCTTCCGCTGTTAAATTTCTGTATGTATATGTCATTTGGCCGGTCGGCCTCTCTTTTGTAATGACTATCCTTTAATTATGTTATCTTCTGGTTTGTTGTTTTGCTTCGGTTCTATGTGAATGAATGGAATTGATGCATGAATTTTGTAAAGAGGTGTGTATACTGCATTTCTGGGAAGCATACATGTCTCGAAGACACGGGTTATTTCGTTTGTAATGCTAGGGTCATTTGGTGACTAAGCATTACAAGCCCAATAATCCGGGGTCCTCACAAAGTTTTGGTATCAGAGCCATACTGACCGTAGTAACCCAAGTTGGTCGTCTTTAGGATATTTTGGAAAACTTTATTTTCAAAGTATCAAATGATTTATGAAAGCTTAAGTAAGTTCTCAGATTTTACTCCTTACCAATCTTAGCTTTCTCCTCTCATCTTACTCTAATTTGAGTTTGAAAATTGATTTCCTCTCCTTCCTTCAAAGATAGTTGTTATCGTTTAAATGGGTTTTGGGAACCACTGAGTTTGGCGAATTGAAGTGCTTAGGGTTTTGAAGTTTCGGATCAAGATTTCGCTAGAGGCTTGATGCGAATCGACAAGACGCCTCAATTTCCAGACAGCGAGCTCAATGGTTTCTGATCGGACCACTGAGCTTGGCAAATTGAAGTGTGCCAGATTTTGAAGTTTCTAGAATGGAAGGCTTCGACTGGGAGCTTGGATGCAAAATCGCTATAGCAACCTCAATTTCCGGACAGCAAGCTCGATGGTTTCTAATGGGGTAGAAAATGAGAGTTTAATCAACTGAAACTTGTGGGAATAGAAGGGTAAGACGTGATACTAGTTAGCTATGTATCTAACATTATTTTCGTTGAGGTAACCTTGATCTTTAGTGCTATTAGATTTTACCTTAATCTTCTGATTTTTTTTTATCTTCTCAAACAATTACTCGTTCATTCAATACGGGTTAGTTGCATTGGGAAGTTGAGTTTTGGTTGGTGATTCGTTACGATTTTTGGAGTCTTTTTATAAGCCTGTTTAAGTTATATACTTGCTGTTTTCGGCTTTCGATTAGAGTGATATTCCATTCCCCTAGTCGTTAGCTTTTTGCTTCATTTCGGCTTTGATTTTCGGATCTAGTTTTTAACCCAAGTTTCTTGTAACAGGATGGCCGGACGCACTCGTAGCGGCCAAGGCGACCACCGTCCGACGAGGATCTTCCTCCTCCTCCGACCATGGCCGAGGTCCTTCTTCGATCGAGCGCAACTGCAGAGGACAGAGGGTTCTTTCGACGCCATCGCGCAGAACACTTCCGCCCTTACCGTGCTTCGTGATCCGGCAAGGGAGTGGACACTAGCCGCGTGGGGACTTATGAGTTTCTTCGCACCCACCCCACGCTTCTCAGTCCGAGGACTCGCTGACGCAGACGATCGCTTCGTCTCGTGGAGCGGAAGCCAGATAGCGCAGCGCCGTGAGCACGAGAAGGCGCTGTTTGCATCGCACCAGCTGGAGGGTGCAGCTATGTCTTGGTGGGAGAGTTTTCTCGCCATGCAGCCTGACGGCCACACCGTCACTTGGGAGGAGTTCCGCACTGCCTTCCGTCGGAGTCACATTCCTTCCGGCCTAATGAGGCTGAAGAAGAAGGAGTTCTTGTCGCCGGACAAGGACGTTTCGCCACTGAGTACTGCACTAGTTTAACCATTTGGCTCGTTATGCTCCGGAGGAGGTGGCCACTGATGAGGCCAAGCAAGAGAAGTTCAAGGATGGTTTGTCTGAGGAGCTTCAGGACAAGCTATCCATCGTCAACTTCCCAGATTTCCAGGCCTTGGTGGACAAGGCCATCGTCGCCGAAAGCACTCGTAGAGCGCCAGGATTCCCGCAGCGTAAGTGGGAGGCCCGAAGTCATCTAGGGCCGGCTATCCTCGCTTCATCCGTCTCGTGGGTCGCGTCAAGAAGCTTCAAAGACCCCGAGGCCGTCAAGACTGTTCTTCGCCCTTCGCAGCCGTGCCCCATCCACGCACTCGCGAGTCGCCAGGTGGCCCCGCAACCCGGCCGCCGGGTCACTTGCTTCACCGCAGCCTGAAGGGGCATTATGCGAACCAATGCCCTAAGAAGACAGAGCCCTCGCCCTAATGGAGGACGCGGCCAGAGGTGGTTCTTCTCAGACTCGAGGATAGTCCCTACTACCCAAGGCGTGGGTAGTGGTCGCGTCAACCTCATCTCCGCAGAGGAGGCACAGGAGGCACCCGACGTCGTGCTGGGTACACTTTCTGTTAACTCTCATTCTGCTACTGTTTTGTTCGATTCAGGAGCATCTCATTCTTTGTTTCGAGTCTTTTGCTGCTATTAGTGAGCTCCTTTTCACTCCATTGTTGGTCCCGTTGCTCATTCGCTCTCCTGGTTCGGAGTTGAGAGCTGAATCTGAGTGTAGGGATGTTCCAGTTGAGATCGAGGGAGTGAGATTCTTCGCAAATCTTATTCTCCTCCATTCAGCAAGTTTAGATGTAATTCTTGGTATGGATTGGTTGTCTTGCCATAAGGGACAAATCGATTGCGCCAAGAAGTGTGTCTCTCTATCTAGTCCTTCCATGAAAGGTGTTCGCTTTCGCCGAAGTCGCTAGGTCCGCATCTCTTCGCTACCGAAGCGAAGCCCGCTCTAGATATTAGTGGAGTCCCAACAGTTCGTGACTTCATCGATGTCTTTCCCAAGATCTTCCAGGATGCCACCATTCGAGACCTAGAGTTTGTCATTGAGTTGGTTCCTGCATCGCCCGATTTCAAAGAGGCATTATCGGATGCCACCGAATGAGTTGGTGGAGTTGAAGAAGCAATCGAATGAGCTGCAAGAAAAGGATTCATTCGCCTAGCTCATCTCCGTGGGGTTGTCCAAAGCAATCTTCGTAAAGAAGAAGGACAATACTTTGCGATGTGCGCTGATTACCGTCCGCTTAATGAGGTAACGGTAAAGAACAAGTATCCATTGCCCCGCATTGATGATCTCTTTTATCAATTAACCGAGCTCGAGTATTCTCCAAGATTGATTTGAGAGTGGGGTATCATCAAGTTCAGATACGACCGGAAGATATTCCAAAGACGGCTTTTCTACTCGCTATGGCTTGTATGAGTATACCGTCATGTCATTTGGCTTAACCAATGCCCCGCTTTGTTCATGAACCTCATGAATTCGGTATTCATGGAGTATTTGGATAAGTTTGTCGTGGTCTTCATCGATGATATTCTTATCTATTCTAAGGACGATGAGGAACATGATGAGCATCTGAGGCTTGTGTTAGGCAAGCTTCGTGAGCACATTTGATGCAAAGTTCAAGAAGTGCGATTCTCGTTGAAGGAAGTGACCTTCTTGGGTCATGTTCTTTCAGCAGAGGCGAGCCGCTGATCCTAGTAAGATCCGCGATGTTCTTTCTTGGTGTCACCTACTTGTGACCGGCGCGGAGTTTTCTCGGTTTAGCGGGATATTATCGCCGCTTTATCGAGAACTTCTCCAAGATCGCGGCCGATGACGGAGTTGCTCAAGAAGGACAAGAAGTTCTTGTGGTCCGATGCTTGTGAGGAAAGCTTCCAAGTACTCAAGAAGCGCTTGACCACCGCTCCGTTCTCGTTCTTCCCGATATTCATCAAAGCTTCGATATCTTTTGCGATGCTTTCGCCGAGGACTCGGTTGTGTCCTTATGCAAGAAGGCAAGGTAGTGGCCTATGCATCAAGGCAATTGAGACCTCATGAACTCAACTATCCTACCCATGACCGGAATTAGTCGCGTGATTCATGCACTTAAGATTTGGCGACATTACCTAATCGGTAATCGCTTGCAGGTGTATTCGGATCACAAAAGCTTAAAGTATTTGTTCACCCAACCAGATCCGAACCTCGTGCAAAAGAGATGGTTGGAGTTGATCAAGGACTATGACATGGGTATTCACTACCATCCGCAAGGCTAATGTCGCTGCCGATGCACTCACCGCAAAGCGCATTGCAATGCCTTGTTGCTCCAGAGCGCCACCACCCTTCCGAGGAATTTCAGCTGCCTCAACTTGGGATTGGTTGAGCATGGTTCCTCGCATTGCCTTGGTTGTGCAACCAACCTTGGTGGATCGGATCCAGATTGCTCAGCAATCGGATGTTGGGGTAAACCGCATCAAGGAAAATGTCAAGAACGGTACAGCTAAGTGCTTCTCTGAGGATGAGCATGGTGTTGTAAGGTTCGGGCAACGCCTTGTGGTTCCAAAGGACATGGAATTGCGGAATTTAATTCTCCGTGAAGCCCATGATTCGCCCTTGTCTATTCATCCCGGGGCCACAAAGATGTATCAAGATCTCCGCCAGGGATTTTGGTGGACCCGAATGAAGAGGGAGATTGCGAAGTTCGTTGCCGAGTGCGACATGTGTCGTCGCGTCAAGGCCGAGCATCAGCGTCCGGCAGGACTGCTTCAGCCTTTGCCAATTCCCGAGTGGAAGTGGATTCGACGGATGGATTTTATCACCGGTCCGCCTCGTACCTCCAAGGGCGGTGATGCCATCCGGTTGTCATTGATCGGCTAACTAAGGTGGCGACTTCCTTCCAACCAAGACGGATCTCCGTGCGTGTCTTTTGGTGATCTCTACATTGCCCGCATAGTAAGCTTACATGGGGTACCTAAGACAATTGTCTCGATCGTGGTTCTCTTTTCACCTCTCGCTTTTGGCAAAGTTTGCAAGAGGCGATGGGAACCCGTTTACCTTTAGCACAAGATATCACCCCAAACCGATGGTCGACCAAAGGGTCAACCAAGTGTTGGAAGATATGCTTCGTGCTTGTGTCCTCTCCTATGGAAAGAATTGGGAGAAATGCGCCATTTGCCGAAGTTTTCCTACAACAACAGCTTATCAGCTAGTCTCTCTGCATGCACCTTTCGAGGCCTTATACGGAGAAAGTGCGAACCCCATTGAACTGGTCCGAGACAGCGAAAGGCCTTTCTTTGGTCCGACTCGATCAATGAAGCCGAGAGCCAAGTCCACTTCGTTCGTGATCGTTACGCACGGTACCAATCTAGGCAAAAGAGCTACGCGAATCACCGCCGCCGTGAATTGAGCTTTGAGCCGATGACTTTGTTTATCTCAAAGTCTCTCCTTTGAAGGGCCATCAACGCTTTGGCGCCAAGGGCAAGTTAGCTCCTCGATATGTCGGTCCTTACCGTGTTATCGAGAAGAAAGGAGCTATTGCCTATAAGTTGGAATTGCCACCGCACTCAAGGGGTACATAATGTTTTCCATGTGTCCCAACTAAAGAAGTGCCTCCGTGTTCAACCGAGGAAGCCCCGCTGAAACTCTCGATGTCCAAGAAGATTTGACCTATCGCGAGCACCCTGCTCGCATACTCGATGAGGTCGAACGAAGAACGAGGAATAAAACCATCGATTCCTCAAAGTTCAAAGTGGTCGAACCATTCGAGGATGAGGCCACTTGGGAAAGGGAAGATCGCCTCAGGCGCACTATCCATCTTTCTTTATCGAGCGAGCCAAATCTCGGGACGAGATTTTTGTAAGGGGGGGAGGTTTTGTAACATCCCAAATATGGGTTTGTGTTTCAAATGTAAGAAAATCAGAAGAAATTAAAACTTTTCTTGCATCTTGAAGACTTAGCCATTTTTGGTAATTCTTTTCAAAAGAATTATGGAAAATCCAATTTAATTTCTCTTTTGACTCTAATCAAAAATCCTCCTTGGCAAAGGTCTTTTGCCAAACCCTTGGAAATCTTTTCCCTGAGTTCTAGGGAGGCTTGGCAACACCTCTGAATTATCTCATGATTTTTAGAAATTATTTGATAATTTTTGGGGGCAAGTCAAACTGGTCAAACCCTGTTTTCCTCTCTTCTGGAATTTCTGGAGAATAATTCAGTGCATGAAAATTTATGAAAATTTTATGGAAGGTTCCTCCTGCAGTCAGCAAGCTCCAGTTAAAATTTCATAAATTTTGGAGTTTGTTTTCTACCTCAAATAATTCCTCAAAAATCAGATGTTTAAAATTCAAATTCTAACCGGTTTGCACTGTTCTCTGTTCGAACCAGCTCGGCTCGAGCCATCGGACTTGGTCCATCAACTAATCGCACCGGCGCGGTCGACGGCGTGGCGCGCTGTGAGCCGTTGATCAAGATCGAACGGTCTCGATCAACCGAACGGCGGAACCGTTGTAATCCACTCGATCTAACTCAGCCGTTCGATTTCAATCCGACGGCCGGCGTCGTCTCCTTCCTCCGACCAGCTCGCGCGTCAGCGTCGGCCATGGCGTGCAGAGAAGAAAAGCCGCGCAAGGTCGCCCTTCGCTTGGCCACTTTTCAACGGCTATCTCTGCGCGCATTTAATGCTCGCCATGCTCCTCCTCAGCGCCCCTCTCCAATCGCCTCCGCCGCCTCTCGCGCCAAACGGCCAGTTGACCGGGCGGCATATTGCCGCTGCTCTCGCCATCCTCGGCTACTTAAGCTCCATTGCTTCTCCCTTAGCTCCCTTTAGCAACTCCGCACTCTAGCTAACACTCACAAGCCACTGGAGCCGCAGATCTCTGAAGCCTTCTACCGCCATTGACGGTTTTGGGGCTTGAGTGAAGTCGGTGCTGTGGGGTTTTCCCTTCAAGCCTTCACTCCTCTCGCTCCCCTCTACTCATCAAGCTTAACCTCACTCAATTCGGTTCAATTTGTCCAGGACGAGCCAATTGATTTCCCAATTTCACCGAACCTTGCTCCTCCTCGCCCGGCGGCCGACTTCCTCGGCGCATCCATTGCGCTCGTGTAGCTCCTCTTAGTCCCTAGTGGCTCGCACTGCTCCCATGAACCGCAATGAGCTCTCTGTCGTTGCTGCTCGTCACTTTGCGGTCTCTCGGTTCTCTCCGCTTGCCTGCTTCGACCACCACGCAGCCTAACGCCATTGGCACCATTAGGTGCGCAATGATGTTTGGGACCCATTTTGGCACTTCTCGCACCGCCGCTGGCGGAAAGGCCGGCGGCGAAGCCGTTCTTCTCCGTCGCTTTTACCGGACGAAAACAGATTCGGACGCTTTGAACTTGAGTCGACGCGACCGTCGATCCTTAGATCTACGGCCCACATCCGCGCGGAAATTTTGAATTCATCGCGCGTCTCGGTCTGTGACCCGTTGGATCCAAGATCAACGGTCCCGATGCGAGATAGCGTGAACCGTTGAATCCAGATCCAACGGCGGACGACCAGTGTCCCGGATCGCCCGCGCGCTCCGACCAAACTGGTCGTGGACCGTTGGATCCCGATCCAACGTTGATGACGTGGTTTCATGGCGCGCGCTACTGCGTTAAGCATGCTGGGACGCGGACCGTCGGATCCAAGATCGACGCTCCTCGTTCGGCCACGTCATTTTTAAATCCTGATTTTCCCGGAAGGATTTATTTATCAACTGAAAAATATGATAACTTGTAAAATGCATAACTAATTCATTTTAAATCCTTTTCGGGAGATTCAAATTTTGTGGGTTATGTTTTCAACTGAACTTTAATCTAAAAATGTTTCCAACCCCAGTATAGCTCCAGAAATTTTTGCTAATGAATAGTACCATTTTTTGATTTATAAAAACTAAGCAAAATGGTTTTGGCCATATCTTTTGCATTAAGAATCCAAATCAATTGGTTCTTGTTGCTAAATTCATTATAAATTTGAATCTTGATACTGTAAAATTTTTAGAATTTTTGGAGAAAGTTTACTGTTGGGTTTTTGCATTTTATTCGCTCTTATCGCTTGTTTTCGCTTTTCGTTAGGATCCAAGAGCGCATTGATAATATTATTGATCCTCAAGAACACCTTGACCCACAAAGAAGGTGCAAGATATTTGATCATAAATGTCCCATTACTTTCAAAGTCTACTATCTTGTTTACAAATTATATGTATGCATTGCTTTTGTGTCCAATTATTTTTGTCCTGTTTAGAGGTAGTTATTCCTAATGCATTGTTGCCATTAAAGTGTTATCCCCTGCCACAACCATAAGTTATTAATATCGCTGGTGAATTAGAGCCCGGTGATTTAATTATGCTCTTTATTGTCTTTTCTGGTCATGCTTAGAAATGCTTAGATGTTTCAGAGTAATGGGCGATCATCGATTTTAGTCGATGATCTTGATCACACATTTATTTATTATTCCATTATGTCCAAAGATTTGTGCTTTGTTACTTTGTAAAGTCAAAAACTGAAAATAAAATCGTTTTAGACTTGGGCACAATGGTATGTTGGTGTGATCTGTTGGTGTGATTGGAATGGTGCCTAGGTCATCAAGGACAGAGTTACTTGTGTCACTAAGCCAAGCGCTTATGCGTGCTAACCACGCGAGAGGGATATGGGACCTCTCTTGACTTAGTACTTTGGCGTGTGTTATCTCCGAGTCACAGGAGGGGGTTGTGTGTGTTGTGTGAAACATGATATGTGTTCTCGGTGTTCTTGTGTTGGGTGTGCGGTGGTGGAGATTCCGGGTAGGTTCTCCACCTCGAGGAGCATTGTAGTTGTCCAAGGCTTTACCTGCGACGGGTAGTTGACCGAGGCTTTACAATGACTCCGACACAACGTATGGGTTTCTATCCATACGGGCGGCTCGTGAGTAATACACAATATTGGAACTGTCTCGTAGGACTTAGCTGTGCCGACATACCAAAGGAAGTATGCAAATCTAGTGGCAAAAAGGCGGTCTGGCGTGTGGGTACATTGGTACACCCCTGCAGGGATAAAACTATTCGAATAGCCTCGTCCTAGGTTATGGACATGCTTGGTAAGGTCGTGCAAGAACTAGACTACAACCTTTTAAATTAAAATTTGACATGGTTAGTATGAATGGGTAATTCATGCTATTGTTGTGGTGACTAATGGGTTAGTCACTTCCAGGATTGTTGTTGTCATATATCTACTGTTATATTGTTGTCATTTACGTTTATTTGAACATTAAAAACAGATTTGTTAACTTGCTTTTCAATGTACTACATTATTGCAAATAAAACCTGCTTTATGCTTAAAAATTTGAGTCCTAGCCTGCTCCACTTAAATAAGCTTGAATATAGTTACTGTTCAGGTCTGTTATCATTCTTATATATCTTGCTAGTACATTCAAAGTACTCACCCGCTTTTGCTCTACCGCTTTTGTTTGCAGAGGAAGAAGGTGAGCCCCAAGGGCCTCACTTTTATGAGTTGTGCCGTGGTTTCGACGACTAGCTTGGCGGTCCTGGTCGGTTGCCTTGTGGGTTAAGGCACACTGATTGGCTCTTTTGTTTATGGCCATCTTATGGCACTTTTGCTTCCGCTGTTAAATTTCTGTATGTATATGTCATTTGGCCGGTCGGCCTCTCTTTTGTAATGACTATCCTTTAATTATGTTATCTTCTGGTTTGTTGTTTTGCTTCGGTTCTATGTGAATGAATGGAATTGATGCATGAATTTTGTAAAGAGGTGTGTATATCTTGATTTTGGAAGTATACATGTCTCGAAGACACGGGTTATTTCGTTTGTAATGCTAGGGTCATTTGGTGACTAAGCATTACAAGCCTAATAATCCGGGGTCCTCACAGCCCACAAACCGTCTGTGATAACCGCCTATTATCACAGACACATAGATTCAGACGGTTCAAAAACCGTCTATGATGACGGTTTGGAACCGTCTGTGATGACCCTCTCTGTAGTAGTGTCCCTTCCATAATCCATGGCTGAGCCACCTCCCACTTCTGGCTTCTTTGCGAGAAAACTGCCAAAGCCCCTGCGACGCCACCCCTATGCGCCGCACGGCCGAGCTAAGCTGCGCCACCGCGCCACTGCCCCATCGCTGCCCCCGCTAGAGCCCCGCACTGCTGAGCCGAGTCAAGCCACGCCCAACCCCGTGTCGCCCTCAGATCCGACCGCACCGAGCCCACAGATTCGCCCGCGCGCAAGACGAACTCCTAATGGTAGTCATTGTCTTACCATTAAGGTAAGAACTCCTACCCTTCCTTGTTCCGGCTTGGCAGTTTGAAGCGTGCACCCCTGAACTGAGCTTGTCCCCTGTCGCCCGCTTTGCCGCCTGTGTTACGTGAGAAGACGATTCCTTCATAGTTGTATGGTATTTTCAATTGTGTAGCACTGGACGTTCTTAGATAATTATTATCTCTATTTTTTATGGGCAGCGGCATGGATTCAACTGAAGATGTGAGTAGCTCCGTGCGGCCATTAGCTTTGCCAAGTCTTGAAATGGCCGATGCGCACTCTCTCGTTGTGAGCAGTTTGTGTAAAACCCCACAAAAGGCGGCCATCATTCCATTCTGTGTGAGTATGCGTACAATGCAATTTGTAACTTTGAATGATTAATGTCGTTCTCGTGCTAAGTCTTCCTTACCACTACAGGGTTCGTCGTTCACACCAGTAGTTAATGACAACTTAACACCTGCTGTTGGGATGATTTTTGAAGATGAGGATGCAGCCCTTGAGTTTTACAAAGCATATGGGCATGTTGCTGGCTTGTCCGTTCGTATTGGGTAGCGGACGACCACAAACGGTGTTTTGCAATGGAGGTGGTACAATTGTGGCAGACGTGGCTGGAAGGAAGAAAAAGGTAGGTACAAATTGGAGGTTAAAATGAAGAGGTCATATGAGTTTAAATTGAGTAGGTGCGGGTGTGAGGCTATGTTTGGTATCAAATGGACTAAGGACAATAAGTTCAAATTAGAGATATTTGTGGAAGTGCATAACCATGCTTTTTTCTCACCTAGTAAGCAACACTTGATACGTTCTAATAGACAAGTAACTGAGAAAACTAAGACCACATTGTTCGCATGCCATCAAGCTAGCATTGGGACATCTGGGGCATTTAGATATCTTCGTTTCAGAATGTTGAATGCACAAGGAGGGATTTGCAAAATTATCAGATGCTCATATGTTCCTTGATAATCTAGCTAGAAAGAACAAGAACAATGTTGTATTTTATTTTGACTATGTCATTGACGGCAAGGGTAAGTTGGTCCATGTGTTTTGGGTGGATGCAACTTGTGGGAAGAATTATGTTCACTTTGGAGAGTTGGTCTCATTCGATACAACATATAATACAAACCAATATGACATGATATTTGCACCATTCATGGGAGTGAATAACCATGGGGGAAGTGTTCACACAATAGGTGTTCGCAAAATTTCAGAATGAGGTTATTGCTGCTAGGGACAACTATGTTGTTGAGAGCACAGCACAAGTATGCAACCTTAAAGTAACAAGAAGGTTAAAAAAAGTCACATGTGACACTAACACCATGATTTCTTAGTGCTCCTGCATGTTGTTTGGCACTCACGGAATTCCTTGACGTCACATTATCCTTGTTTTACAAGATGCATTGTTGAATGAGCTTTGTAGTCATTATGTTTTGAAAAGGTGGACTACTGATTGCAAGAGGTAGGTTGTATTTGATGAGAATGGCAATATTGGCTTTTGAGATATAAAAGGACTTGGAAGATTTGATACATCGAGCTAGACCTTCACTTCCTTACATGTAGAATGCTAGAGAGAAACTTAAAAAGTTTATGCATGAGATAAACCAGAAAATTTCTGCCTAGCACCAAAGTAGAGTGGAGGAGGTTGAAACATATCTTGGGTGTGGCATACCTGAACAGATTGATATATTGCCGCCAACTATTACTCTTACTAGAGAGAAATGCAAGAGTAATTGGCTTAGGGAGAACAAGCAGAAGAAGTCAAAGGGAAAACTAGCTCGCATGTGTAGGACATGCCATGAGATCAGCACCCATGATAGCTGCAACTGCCCTTTAAGGAAACAAGCCAAATAACGCTGCGTATACTGAATTCAGGTATGACTTGCAGTTTGATCCTTTCTTTGTAGCACATTTGAGTTTGCTAGCTACCTTTAGTTATGAATTGACACTATCCTTGTTTCTATTTTTTGTTGAAATTATTTGCGTCAAAATGTTTCCAACTTCTATGTCACAAGGTTCCTAGCCTAAATTATTTGTTTCAGACAGTGACATCAATCAAATTTGCAAAAATCATAGAATAAACTTTATGGTCTGAGCCACAAGAATGTTGTGAGCTTGAAAAACGGTTATAATGCTCTGACTTCTTAGTTCTTACCACTAAGACACATACTAACGTGTTCAGGATTCCTCTTCTGATCTAAGAATATACTATGTGTTTTGAATCAAAAAAATTTCTGGAAGCAATACTCAACATTCATTCTCATATTTGCTTTGTAGGGCCTCCAAGGTGGCTAAGCAGTCCAGATGGTTCCATTTTGCTTCTTCAAGTTTTTTTTGGATGAAGTGTTGCTGAATGTGAAGTTTGTTCTATTCTAGAAAATATTTAAGCTTTGTAGGGCAAAAAGTTGCTGAATGTTATGCTTGTTCTGTTCTCATATTGAAGCTTTGTTCTTTTAATTTCAGAAATGTATGAACTAAACTTTTGTTGTATGGATGTGAATGGAACCAAGGGCCTAATGTCATGTTTTATTGATTTATGCAATCAGTTTCTTGTTAGCAATGTCAGGAGGTAGCTGAATGTTGATGAACATGTAATATTTGCTTTGATGTATGGATAAAGTAATGCTACAGTATTAGGTATTTGCAAATTTCAGTTTTGTTTCTTGATGTATGCAAGCAGAAAATGCAGCAATCAGTTTCTTGTTTTAGTTCACTCAATATGTCATAGTGCTTCCATTGACTTGTATCAGGTACACCCACTTCCATGCTTTCAAGTATCAAGATGTTGCTTCCATTGCCTCCAACAAAATCTGGCACACTACCAAGATTCTAGTTTTGTTTCTTGTTTCGGTTCACTCAATATGTCAGAGTGCTTCTGATGAGGATATCAACCCTAAGGATGCAACCACAGCTTCAAGCCGCTGCACTGCATCCTCTACTTCAACCACATCTTCTCCAATAGGACTTTCAGCTGCTACAATGTTATATTCCCCAATTGGACCGAGCTACTTCTACTCCTACGAGCCGAGCAGTGTCTATATGCTATCGTACTACGTCTACATGCCCTGGTGCTGCGTCACCTCTTGTTGGCCCATGGGCTATGTAATGAATGGGCTGACTTAGCCCATATTCGCTAGCCATCCTAGGGAGCTCAAACTATTCATGTGAATAGTACCACCCCCACATGAAAAGTATTATGAATAGTACCCCCTAGGGTATCCACCTCCTGGTCGCCCTCCTCATATAGGAGCCGCCATCCTTTAGCAAAATTCAGGTTTTGTTGATTAAAGTTTAGCTTTGTTACTTTATAGTTTGTCCTCTTGTTCGGCGAGAACAACAGTGATATCGTCTTCGAAACCCCACTTATCAATACCAATTTTATTCATACTTGCAATACATCATACTGCGTTTTTACCTTGTTCTTGTGTGCTTCTTCGGTGTATACAGGAGTTGATCTTCGTGATCAGGTCATCCGGGTATTCGTGCATGGTTGATAACAACCTATCGAGCAGTTCAGCGATGCGTGGTTTCGAGCCTTGCGAGTTTGTAGCCAGCGTCGTGAGAGTTGAGCGACTTCTACCGAATTTATCTTGTCATCGAAAGATCGGGCCAAATCAGGACCTCTGTGGTTCATCAAGTGGTTTCAGAGCTACAGTTGATCAGTGAGAATTTCCAGTTTTCTAGTAGTAGATTCGTTTTTCTTACGTAGAGTCTAGAAAATTTTCCAAAAAATATTACATCTATCATCCATACTGAGCCATTTGATCCATTGCAATTTATTTCTTTTAGTTTACGTTGTTGAATTTCCGTTGCTTCGTCGAGTCATTGTGCTAGTTTCTGTCTAGATTGGTTTAGTTTGGAGTCACTTGCATGTCGTCTAGTTCTGCCACAACTATTTTTTTCGGCCACATTAGTGCTACCGCGACAACTCCTAGCTACCGCATTCCTGCCACCGTCCCCTGTCGCCGTTACCTTCACTGTCGCAGCACTCATCACCCCGTGCCACGCCGCTTACTTCGTAGCTACGGCACCCATCACCCCCTGCAGCACCACTACCTGCCGATCTTTGCCACAGCCACCAAAACGCCTGCCACGGCAATCGATCGGCCACCACAACGCCTGCCGCCATTGCTAATCTCTGCCGCGACACCAACCCACTCTACCACCATTTGACCATCTTGTTGTCGTGACCACCAGCCACCCTACCGCCGCTCTGACTTCGGCAACGTGATAAAAAACAGAGTTTAGAGAGAGAGAATCTTTTAATTACCTTTATACCCCTGCCTTCTACAGAAAGTTTATGACCCATATACCTCCCTAGGCCCGAAAGAGGAATTTGAAGAGATTTGAGTCAAGTACATATTTGCAAAAAAGAGCAAAAAAAGGAAAGAGAAGAAGAAAAAGAAATTGAGAGATGCATCCTTTCTTGATTTTTTTTCTTATTTAGATTGGCATAGTTCATCCATTGCTCGCTTGCTTTTATAGTTCTTGTACTAGCCTTTCCGTTGTTGTTCCTAGTCGTTCTTGTGAGTTGCTCTAGCTAGGTTTGGTTTAGACTAAGACCAGCACTTGTGACTAATACTTTGAACTACTTTTCAACTTTGCATACTGATTTGAACAATTACTACTCACTTGCTACATACTAGCCTTCCGAGCTCCACTTCCTCGTGACTCAGTAGGTATTGTTTTCTCGCAATTGTTGGGCTATTCACAAGTGAGAGTATCACGAACTAGCCACCGGTTGTACCACCTCCTTGCTGCATTGGTAAGAGCTTGTAAGAACTTGGTAAGGTGTTGTGAGAAAGTGACTTGTGACACTCTAGAACCTAGTAGTCTATAGGGACATATACGCTGTGATTTGTTCTTTGTTTTCTACTAACAATGGTAGGGTCACGCGGATCTACACATGGCGGAAACAATAACTGTTGGACCGAAAAGATGACTAGAGGGGGTGAATAGGAGCACGCTCACTTTTTCACAAATAATTGATTCAATAATATTTCACTCCAGTAGCAATAGAAGCTATGAAGATCAGTATATCAGTACGGCAGAAGACTAATATTGAATCCAATTCAAACCCCTAAGCAATACGACAAAATCAACAAAGATTGAAACAATTCAATGCACTAGCGGTCTGACCTCTGCCCTTGGGCGGTCTGATCGATTCCCTGGCGGTTTGACCTCTGGCCTTGGGCGGTCTGACCGATTCCCTTGTGGTCTAACCTCTGGCCTTGGGCGGTCGACCTCCGGCAAGAAAGTAATGAATGTAATCCAAACCGGCCTCGATGACGGTTGCAAATAGATAAAACTTTTAATCTACAACTCCAAACTTGATGAAACTTGGTACACACCTTCTCTATGATATCAGGAACCTATTCCAATCAAATATTATGATAATTCTTGGAAGAATAGCGATCCTTTTCGATTTGATTGAAGAAGGGTTCAAAACTGGGTCAAAACAAAAACTTGATCCAAGATCTTGCTCGTGGGTGATTGATGATCAAGATGGTCCTAGATAGGTTCCCACACGTCACAGCAAGCTAGATCACATGAAGAATTCAATCAAAAACTCGTGGATCAAAGAAAGACTCAAAATCATGAAATATAGAGAAAGAACGCAAAGAGACAAGACATGATCAAACTTTCTCTAGATTGATTTGATATGATATGGGCTTAGAGCCTCTCCATCAATGGAGGACAATGCTCAATCCAATAGCACAAAAATCACATCAAACTATCAAGAACCCTAGCCTCCACAAAAGCTCTCCCTAAGAAAATTAGGGTTTACAAAAATAGCAAAAGAGACGAAGAGGAGGTGCAGCCACCTCCCTCTCCTATTTATAGTGGAGGCTTAGACCTTCTAGATGTTTGATCCTATTGGGCTCCCGTTAAGGCCCAAAACAAATGACACACATACGCACGCATTTTAAAGTGTCGTTTTTATCTCCTCTTGACCTAACTAGCTACACCTTGCGCCATCTTGCGCCTCGGATTAGCTAATAGGTCACCCTTGTCCATCTTGCACCACACTTGAGTACATTGACCTCACCCGGCATCGTCGATCATTCTGGACCTCAGCTCTCCAAGCCTAGTTCCGATCATCCTAGCCGTTGACCGTCGTTGACCACCAAGCAACCTGCACAACAATAGACAAGTAAACCGAATTTGGGAACAAGTTCTTCACAACTTGACCAATGTTAGTCAAAACATGCATCATGCACCATATATGCCCTGAAACTCATGACTTTGACCTAACACACGAATATCGCTGCCACACCGGGCGACGAACAAAGTGAAAACCGGTCGATCATTTCTAGGGCGGTCGACCACCCTAGCCATTTTTCCTCTCTGGAAAACCGAAACCTACTGGAATTTTCAAACCAATAGACCGTCTTTAAGGCCCAAAATAAACGGGACACATACGCACGCATTTTCATACACCGTCTTTAACACCCATTGACCTAATTAGCTACACCTTGCGCCATCTTGCACCTCGGATTAGCCAATAGGTCACCCTTGTCCATCTTGCACCACGCTTGAGTACATTGACCTCACCCGGCATCGTCAATCGTTCTGGACCTCAGCTCTCCAAGCCTAGCCCCGATCATCCTCGTCGTTGACCGTCGTTGACCATAAAGCAACCTGCACAACAATAGACAAGTAAACCAAATTTGGAAATAAGTTCTTCACAACTTGACCCATGTTAGTCAAAACATGCATCATGCAACATATATGCCCTGAAACTCATGACTTTGACCTAACAACCGAATATCGCCACCACAACGGGCGACGATCCAAGTGAAAACGGTCGAGACTTCTGTGGGCGAGGCGATCATTGCCCTACAACGCCACCGACCGCCACCTATTGGCCAGTCAGACCGCCAAAAAAGACTTAGCCGAATTTTCTCTCTGGAAAACCGAAACATACTGAAATTTTCAAACCAATAGAACTTTTGACTGGAGACTCCAAAAATTATGAGACCAAGTGCAATAGAATCCCCTCTCTTGCCTGCTACCTCTATTTTTGGCCCAGCTCAAAATACCACTTTCTGACATTGCCGGTCCGACCGCCGCTAGGGCCGGCAGACCGCCGCATGGACCGGTCTGACCTCCACCCTGGCCGGTCAGACCGATTCTGGCCTGACAGTAGTGAAACTATGCCAAAAACACGTGAAACGACAAACCATAAACGCCATTGCCAATTATCACATCATCCTAAGATCTAGAGCATATCCCCATGATATCCACAATAACGACCATTCAATGGAGCATGCGAGTGAGGGGTCTCTCACACCTCGCACAAGAGAGCTCGTGTGGCACATTGAGCACTCGCTCGGTGAGAGTGTTCTTAATGCCTTGGATAAGATCAATGACAACCTCGAGGCGCTCCACACACGCATTGTGCTCCTCGAATATCAGCCACTTGCTGAAACCACGGCCCAGGGTGAGCCAAGAGTGGAGGATCCTCCTACTCGCCGCACACCACCTATTGCCCACTCTTGGGTTGATACAGAAACCGATGGATTCAATGTTCACAATGATTGCAACCATCGTCGGCTTCGTCGCAATCGTCAAGGTATGGGAAGAAATCAATGTAAGGTACGTAACAATAATGATGTATTTGGTAAAATTAAATTCACTATGCCTACTTTTGCTAAAAAAAATATGATACAGATGCTTACCTCATATGGGAGCTTACCGTAGAACAAAAATTTGCTTATCATGAATTTCTTGAAGATAGGAAAGTTGGGACTGCTACTAGTGAGTTTACTGATTTTGCCTCTATTTGGTGGAGTGAATATGGTCGTACTTATCAGAATATACCTACAACATGGAATGCTTTCAAGAGAGAAATGAGGCATAGATTTGTACCTTCATATTATATGATTTGCTTAATAAATTGCAATGTTTAAGACAAGGTAGTAGTTCTGTAGCGGACTATTATCAAGAATTACAAACTGGTTTGTTGCGTTATGGTTTAGATGAGACTAAAGATGCTAAGATAGCTAGATTTTTGGGAGGCTTAAACCTTGAAATTCAGGACATTTTATATTATAAAGAATATACTTCTATCACACGTTTGTTCTATCTTGCTTGCAAAGCTGAAAGAGAAGTGCAAGGTCGACAATCTCACTCTAGGGGCAATATTGGAGGATCTTTTGCAGGTCGGCCAATTTAGCAACAAAACATGTTACCTTCCTCCACTTTTGGCCGAGATGCACCCTCCTCAAGCCATGCATCCCCTGCTGCTCCTTCCACTCCTAAACATGTCCTTGATGTAAGCAAATCAGCAAAGGTACAAATCCCTACAAAAAATGCTTCTTCCATTGTTTCTATAGGGAGATCTAGAGATGTACAATGTCACCGTTGCAAAGGATTTAGGCACTTGATGCACCCCTAACTCGCCCTCAAACCAACCCATAAGGATAAATTACCCCTAACTCGCTTCTTAAGGAGGAAAATCTGGTTTGATCTAAAGGCTTGGTAAGAATATCTGCCAATTGAGCTTCGGACTCTACGAAGTGCATCACAATATCACCTTTTTCAACATGATCTTTAAGGAAGTGAAAGCGAATGTCTATGTGCTTAGTCCTAGAATGTTGCCTTTGGGTTTTTAGCAATATTAATAGCGAAGTGTTATCACGTAAAAGAGGAACACTAGCAAAGTTTAACCCATAATCTTTCAAAGTGGACGTCATCCACAAAATCAGCTACTGAGAACTAGCGTGAGCTACATACTCCGCTTCAAAGAGTGGATTGTGCAATGTAAGACCGCTTCCTAGAGGACCAAGATACAAGAGAAGTGCCTAGGAAGTGACAGTGCCCGAGGTACTCTTCCTATCTAACCAAATGACTCATGAAATCGTAATCTGAAAAAACTCTAATGGACAAAGTCAAGAGCGGGAATACCAAATGCCATATAAGAGGGTAGAGTGTAAATACCGAATATGCGCTTAACGGCTTGGCGATGGGAAGTTCTCTGAGACGCTGAAATCTTGCACAAAGGCATACCGTGAAGTGAATGTCCGGTCTCGAGGGTCAAATCTGAGAGGAGCCGATCATCTTTGCGGTACTCGCGTTGATCCACGACTTCTCCTTCCTCATCTGGATACAAAGCATCGAGCTTGCCATGGGAGTGGAAATTGGCTTGCAAATCACCCATGTTGAAGCGTTTTAGTAGATCTTTAGTGTACTTCGTCGATGGATGAAAGTTCCTTCCTTGCATTGCTTGATTTGAAGTCCCAAAAAGTAATTAAGCTCTCCCATCATACTCATCTCAAATTCTCGGACATAGTGTCGGAAAAGTCGAAACAAGAGCATTAGAGGAACCACCAAAGATAATATCATCCACATAAATTTGAGCAAGCGTGAAGTCATTGTCACGCCTAAGAATGAATAGAGTTTTATCCACTTTACCCATTTCAAAATTATTTTTAAGCAAGAAGGTCTTAAGTCTATCATACTGTGCTCTAGGGGCTTGTTTAAGACCATACAATGCTTTAGATAGCTTGAAAAAACGATTTGGATATTTAGGATCCTCAAAACCAGGGGTTGCTTAACATACACTTCCTCATCTATGAAACCATTTAAAAGGCACTTTTAACATCCATCGATATAATTTAAAACCTTTTGATGCAGCAAATGCAAGGAGAATGCAAATGGCTTCTAGTCTAGCAACAGAGCAAATGTCTCATCAAAATCTAACCCCTCAACTTGGTTGAAACCTCGAGCTACCAATCGGCCTTATTTCTAACCACGTAACCATCCTCACCTTGTTTATTCTTAAACACCCAACGGGTTCCTATAACATTATGACCACTAGGAGGTTCTACTAGGTTCCAAACTTTGTTTCTTTCAAAATTCTCTAACTCCTCATGCATGGCATTTACCCGCTAGAATCGGATAAAGCAAGTGATATATCGCGGGGTTCAAAAGAAGAAACAAAAGCCGAATGAGAGTAGAGATTTGGATCATTATACCGGAGCGAGTGACTCGCTCATGTAGATTACCTATTATACATTAGGAGGATCTTTGTCTCTGAATGCGAAGTGGAGCGCCGGGTGAGATACTGGTTTCTTCGACCTCAGTATCTGCGATGATGAAGATGCAGCAGAGCCTCAACAGAAGGTGAAGTAGACGTAGCGTGTTCTTGTATCAAGATGGGCGCTTGAGCAAAGCAGATGAAGGAATGATATTAGCCGTCCTCATCTTCCTCCACAAAAATGCTCTCTCACACTGTAAATCATCTGCAAAGAATTGATCTAGCTCGTGGCTAGTCTCATCAAAAGTGACATTACAAGTCTCTGAATAATGTTAGTCTCAGATTAAAATCCGAAAACCCTCGAATGAGCGGGATAACCCGAAATAACCCATCAAAAGTTCTTGATTCAAATTTATCTAAGTTGCTGTCTTAAGAATAAAACATTTTGATCCAAAACTCGAAAATGCGAAGCAGAGGGTTTTCTACCAAAACGAAGCTCATAAGGAGTCTTGCCTAAAGAAGGTCTCAAAAGACACGATTTGCAATATGGCAAGGTAGCAATAGCTTCGCCCAAAATCTCCCGGTGTGTTATACTCGTCTAGCATCGTCCTAGCCATTTCGACCAAGGTCCTATTCTTCCTTTCCACCACGCCATTTTGTTGAGGGACGTGTGGAGAGGAGAAGCGATGCTCAATACCACGCCAAGACAAAAAGAAGCAAAGAAGCATTTTTGAACTCCGTGCCATTATCATTGCGAATCGCTCTCAAAGCACCGAGAAGCTCGAAGCCAAACGAAGAACAAGGTCATGAAAATAACCAAAAGCTTCATCTTTTGAAGTAAGAAAGAACACCCAAGTATATCTAGAAAGATCATCGACTATGACAAGAATATACCATTTTCCACCGATCGATCGGACTCTAGCGGGACCAACAAGATCCATATGAAGCAAGCGTCCCGGTCCGTCTACCATAACCATAGTCATGAGAAGGTGTGTGGCGGCAACTTGTTTGCCATGCCTACAGAGCGCACATACAAACATCCTTGATGACTTTGAGTTTGGGCAAACCTCTCATGAGATCAAGGTTGCTAACTCGTGTCGATGATCAAAACCAATGTGCCCCAAACGTCGATGCCAAAGCGTAAATCGAGAAGAAGATGTAAGCAAACATTTAAGAGATCCGAGAAGAGATTCTCAAAAATCGGCTCAAAAATTCTACCAACTCTAGAGATTCCAAAAACAAGATCACCAAGTAGAATCAAGCACACGACAAGCATTTTTCTTAAAAGCAGTCTCATAGCCATCATCAAGAAGTCGAGAAGCGAAGGAGATTATACCTAAGCTTGTCCACAAGAGCGACATCCTTTAGAATGAATTTGTTGTTCACCCTAATTGATCATGTTCCTTCAATTCGCCCTTGTGTATCATCTCCAAAGGTGATGAAGTCATCACTGTTGCCGCGTGAAAGAGGTGAACCATTTTGAGTTTCCGGTCATGTGGTGTGAACACCCGAGTCGATTTAACCACGTGTTCTTCCCTTTCCACGGCGATCCCGAAAATCAAGGAACAAAGAGCGATGTGTCTCAATCATGGGGTTAGATAAACAAGATTTAGGAATCCGATCTTGAGACACACGCCCTAAGGAGTATACAAACCGTAGTACTATCCTTGATTTCATCTAAAATTCGGTTATGAGCAATGTTTAAATTAACATAAGACTTAAATCGTCCATGGGCGGTTCGACCGGCGTTGTCTTTGGTGGATCGGACCATGACCAAAACGTCGACCGGTGACCACCGGTGGTCGACCGCTTGATCTGATAAACATTAGAATTAGGATATTTAGCAACATAATGATTTGCATGAGAGAAAAATCCTAATCCGTGTTTATTCTTTTCGATGTTACCATGTCTCATAGAAGCTCTAGGTTGCATGAATGAAATTCTATCAAAAATTTTCCTATCATTTTTCAACCTACGCCAACAAAATTCAATCAAATGCCCACCTTTCTTGCAATAAGTGCAATGGTACTTGGTACCACTAGAAGAAGCATCATTTGAATTAATACAAGGTTGGGCAAAACCTGCAGATTTAAAAGATATTTTTGCAGGTTGGGTTTTGAATTCAATTAAACCTTTTTCCAAGACTTGAATGACTTTTGTGTTTGAATTGCCTTGAAAAGAATTGAATCCTAAACCTTGCTTCTTATAGGGAGTTTTAGACTTGTCAAGAATCATGTTTAATTGTTTCTTACCTTTAGAAAATTTCTCTAATGTATCATGAAGGTAAGCATTTTCTTTTCTCAAGTTAACACAAGCATCACAAGTTTTATTTATAGATTTCTCCTTATACAAAGCAATTTCAAGCTTAAGAGTGGAACAAGAAGCACAAGTAGTATTTTCAATATTGTCCTTAAGCTTAGCATATTTGACTCTAGCAGCTTCTAAGATATCTTTGATTTCACGTTCTTTTTCTAAACATGAAGTGCAAGGGCTAGAATCAAATACATCAAAAGCAATAAATTTACTAGATTCTGAACATTTTTCACAAGGAGCACTTTTAATTTCATTTAGTTCAGATCTAGCATTCTCAGGTTGTTGTACAGAAATATTATGAGCAGATTGTAACTTGGTAATTTCTGAATGCATAGCATGACAAGATAAACATTCATCGAGTTCAAGAGTCTTAGCATTTTTAAGCTCTACTTTCAGTTTGCTAATTTTGACTCTAATTTCTTATTTTTGTCATGACAAATTCTAGTGCTTCATCTTGACTAAGCAATTGCTCAACTATAGAATCATATTTAGCGTAAAGCTCATCATAAGAAAAAGATACCTCATTATCATCAATGTCATCCGTGTCGACCATGAAGCACATGCCGTGAAGTCTTTGGCCTTCCCTTTCTTTTGCCTTGAGGATCTCCTCCTCCTTGTCCTCCTCACTCCCGGTATCCACATCGCTCAAGGATTGATCCTCAAAGCGGCAAGGACCGGTGGCAGCCTTCATGCTTATTAGCCTCATACCTTGATTTGTTGAAAGGAGGCTTCTTCCAAGTCGGCTTTCCTTCCTTATGATTGCTCTTACCTTTCGACTTGGGGCAATTTGCGGATATGATTGAGCTCACCACATTCATAGCATGTCAGGACCACCTCTCTTTTGTTTCTCACATTATTGTAGGCCGTGTGAATTTTTTAGCTAGAAGAGCTAACTCTGTTTGTGAATACTTTCAAGCTCCTCTTCATGAATAGCGGATAAACAAGCAAATGAAAATCCGAAGAAGATTCAAAAGAGTCATCAAAAGCCTTTTGAGAGGATCGCTACCAAAGCTAAATTATCTTTCTTGGGATGATCAACTCTTTTAATTTCATGAGTCTTGAGTTTACTATAAAGCAATTCTAAAGTAAGACTTGAAAGATCAACATTTTCCTCTATAGCGTAGCCTTCATCTCCCACTCCTTGGTGTTGATTGCGGCCAAGAGATGGGTGGCATTTTCAGATTGAGAATATTCAATATCAATAGCTTTCATTTGATTAATTACTTTATTAAAGCGATGAAAATGCCATCGATGCTCTCTCCAGGCGCATCTCGAATTTATTGTATTCACGCTTGTAAACTGCTTGGCGCACCTTTTTGATTTGGGACGAACCCTCATGATATGTTTCGAGAGTGTTCCAAATTTCATCTGTGATTGAAAGATTGCAAATTCTATCATATTCTTGTCTACCAAGTGCACCATATAAAAGATTCTTAGCCTTATTGTTGTTAGCCAAAAGAATTGCGAAGTGTGTAGCAATTTAGGGAATAACAAGTGAGGCTCTAACAACATCCCAAATAGCTTGTCTCTCGCTCTCAAGAAAGACGCGCATACGATTCTTCCAATAGGCATAGTCGTGCCCATCGAAGATATGCGGTTTAGTAGAAAACTTATCCATCGCCAAAGTTCGGTGACGGTTAAGATCAAGATTGAACTAACAGGGCTCTGATACCACTTGTTGGACCGAAAAGGCGACTAGAGGGGGGGTGAATAGGAGCACGCTCACTTTTTCACAAAATATGAATTCAACACAATTTCACTCCAATAGCTATGATGAAGCTATGAAGCTCAATATACCGATCAAATGGAAGACTAGTATTGAATCAATTAAATCCCTAAGCAAAATAACAAAATCAACTAAGATTGCAAACTTACAAAGACAGGCGGTCCGGATCACTGGACCCAACCGGTCGGACCGATTGTCGAGGTCCGACCGGCGTTGTCTTGGCGGTCGGACCGCTCAAAATCGGATCGACCGGTGATGATGGCGGTCGGACCCAGCGATCTGAACCGATCTCGCTTGATAAAAATCCCGATGACGAAGTTGCAATTAGGTGAAACTTTTGATTCTCAACTCCAATCTTTATGAAACTTTGCACACACCTTCTATATGCTATTGAGGACCTATTCCAATCGAATATTATGATAATTCTTGGAACGATCTTGAGCAATTTCCAATTGATTAACAGAGGGTCTAAAACCGGGCAAGAACGAAAACTTGATCCTAAAGGTTGTTCGTGAGAGATTGATGATCAAGATGATGCTAGATAGATTCACACATATCACAGCAAGCTAATTCACGTGAAAGAATCAATCACAAACTCGCGGATCAAAGAAAGCCCTAAAATCACCAAATTGAAAGCAAGAACGAAAAGAGACTTATCTCAAGCAAACCTTGCATAGATTGATAACGAGATCGTTGCTGGATTACACCCACGCCATCATGGATCAGTGGTCAATCCAAGATCACGAAATTCTCCTCAAACCATGAAAAGCCCTAGCCTCCACCTCAACTCCCCTAAAGACAATTAGGGTTTTGAAACATAAAAAGGCGAGAGAGAGAGGGTGCAGCCACCACCTCCTCCTATTTATAGTGGAGGCCTAGAACTCCTAGGGTTTGACTCAATTGGGCTCCCGTTAAGGCCCACTAACAAACGGGTCACACACGCACGCTTCGCAAAGCGCCGTCTTTAACCTTTTGACCTAAACCGCTTCACCATGCACCATGGATTTGCCAATAGGTCACCCTTGTCCATCTTGTGTCACGCTTGAGTCGTTGACCTCACCCGGCATCGTCAATCGTTCTGGACCTCAACTCTCCAAGTCTAGTCCCGATCCTCCTCGCCGTTGACCGTCGTTGACCACCAAGCTACCTGCACAACCATAGACAAGCAAACACGAATTCGGGAACAAGTTCTTCACAACTTGACCCATGTTAGTCAAAACATGCATCATGCAAATCATATGCCATGAAACCAATGACTTTGACCTAACAAAACAACATCGCCACGAAGTTGGCCGACATTCAAGTAGAAACCGGTCTGACCGCCCTTGGCCGGTCGGACCGCTCCTATGAGCGGTCGGACCGCCTCGGGACTTAGCCGAATTTCAACCCGAAAATCAAACCTTCGAAACTTTAAACCAATAGAACTTTTCTTGGAGACTCCAAAAACATGAGACCAAGTGCATTGGGATCCCTCACTTGCCTACAACACCTATTTTGGCCCAATTCGTTTTGACCACTTTGGTCACCGCCGGTCCGACCGCCCCACATGGCCGGTCCGACCGATTTGGGACGATCGGACCGCCTTTGTCGATGAAGTCTCGTAACTTTGTCGAAAACACGTGAAACGACAAACCGTAAACGCCATTGCCAATTGTCACATCATCCTAAGATCTGGAACATATCCCCATGAAATCCACAAACTGAGAGAACAAGTCAGGAGAAGATCAGAGATGATCATAAGATTATAGCTTCAAGTGAAATGAAATTGAAAGCTCTGTTATGTTAGCTACAAAATCTGATTGCATTGACTTGGAAAAATGTGAATATGAATGTTATACCATGATTTACAAAGAATCTTTGTGTCCATTAGAAGATATGCATGTTTATTTTACTCCTGTTGCTACTAACCTTTTGTAGAAAAGTGATGACTTGGAGAACACGATTGAGTCAAGGACGACTCAAATTCAAGAAAAGGGGGATGATGAGGACATCAACCCTAAGGATACAACTACTGCTTCGAGCTGCCGCACTGTATCCTCTACTTCAACCACATCTTCTTCAATAGGACTTTCGGCTACTGCAATGTTATATTCCCCAATTGGACTGAGCTACTTCTACTCCTACGAGCCGAGTTGTGTCTACATGCTATCGTACTACATCTACATGCCCAGGTGCTATGTCACCTCTTGTTGGCCTATGGGCTATGTAATGAATGGCTGACCTGGCCCATTTGCTGGTCGGCCACCCTAGGAAGCTCATACTATTCACATGAACAGTACCACCTCCACATGAACAGTACCCCCTAGGGTTTCCACCTCCTGGCCACCCTCCTCATATAGGAGCTGCCACCCTTTAGCAAAATTCGGGTTTTGTTGATTGAAGTTTAGTTTTGCTACTTTATACTTTGTCCGCTTTTTCGGCGAGAATAGCAGCGACATTGTCTTCGAAACCCCACTTATCAACATGTGATTTGCATGATTTTCACATTTGAGGGACGGGTGCTAAACGGTATTGAAGATAGGGAAAAGTCCATTTTACACCCCCTGAACTCTTTTGAAAGTCTAAAAATCAACCTTTAACTTGAAAATCGAACACCCGACACCCTCAACTATGAAAACTATTCACTTTACCCCTCCCCCTAACCCAAACTAGGGTGGTTTTGTTTGATGTGGCGCTGGCAAAGCACAGGAATTGGAACCGACGTTGATTTTTTTTTGTTTTCCTTTTCTTCTCCCTTTCTTTCCCTTCTCCTTCCTCATTTCATTCTTTTTCCACCCCGAGCACCTCCTTCCTCCTCCTAAGCACCAACAGCGAGCTCTCTGCTCCCACCCCAGTTGCCTCCCACGCAACCCTCACCGCTGTCCATGGCTGAGGCTGACCCCATCCTCATCGCCACCTCTGAAGTAGTGCTCACCTTGCCCATCCACCCCGCACTGCTCTCGACCACCGCTCCAGCTCCCCTCCTTCGCCTTCACCTCTGCCCACTTCCACTCCCTCCCGCCGCTCCCACTCCTCTCCAAATGGCCATGGTCGCCTCCCATTCGGCCTCCTCCCCTAGATCCGACACGCGACCGAGGGAGGCGGATGATGCAACTCACGGCCGGGGGAGGTGGTGTTGGAAATATGCCGTAGAGGCAATCGTAGAGATGATGATATTTCATTATGTTCATATTTTTGATAATATGTTATCATGTTCCTTGAATGAATCATTTGTTATAGATCAATAAGTATGTGACTTGTTGGTGGAACTCTTTAACTTATATGATGTCATTCTAAATGTATCCCTGGTCGGAGGTCACTAGTCGGAACGCCAGTGACTCTATGACTAGCACATATATTGATTGATGACCTGGTTTCACCGGTCATGGATATGGGGATATCGAATCAATAATGTGAGCACATGCTAGAGAACATGGGGTTGGATAGACCCATCATTGAGACACTATTGAGATTGTTATGAATCTTTATGTCATTAGTTGGTCTCAAGTAATGATGATGTATAATCCTTAGACCTGAGATCAGCATGGTTTCCTACATGTGTAATAGCACTCTTAGGGGTTTCCAAACTCTACTCCGTAATTGGGTAGTTATAAAGGTGGCTTTCGGGTATGCTATGAAATATGCGGAGGAATGTGACTGGTTGAGATGGGATTTGCCCCTCCTAACATAACAGGAGAGATGTCTCTGGGCCCCTCGTGGTGATCGGATAAAGAAAGTGCATGGCCATGCCACTAGTGGTCGAAGTGTCGACCACATGATGTTATCCGACACTCGATCGAGAAAGTTTTGAATAGTCCATGGATGACACATCATCTCACCTGGAGTTCAACCAGGCATCGTGAGGCAAAGGGAGAATGCATGAGTAGGTTGCTTAGTTCGATCAGTTACGGACTAGTCGTATGGAGATACCAGCTGGTCGTAGATTGCTCGAGCGTAATCACTGAATGGTAAGTACACAGTGCGTAAGGATTCTGATAGTCGTGACCAAATACAACACAGTCGTATAGAGATCTAACTGAGTCGTAAGTGATGAGGACGATCATATATCATATTACATCAAGGTTCGTCAGATTTATTCTATGTGTCTTTGGGAATCGTTATGTCTTTGCTAGGTACGTGACGACGGTGATCGGAAAAAGTTTAGAGTCATAACAGATTACACATGAACATGTGGGGTCACACACTTAAAGGGCAAGGATCTATTTTGGATGGTGATCAGATTCGTATAGGCCACGAGTTCCTAATGGGCCTCTAGGTCGAGACCCATCATGGATGCCTATATAAAGAGGAGCGGTGGCATGGGGTGAATAAGATGATGATCTTTGGAAGAACTCACGAAACCCTAATAGCCACGCCTTCTCAACCCTGTTGCCGGTGCTAGCACTCCGGTAGCATGGTGATCCTACCCGTGCGTGTGGATACCTCGAGGTGTTGTTGCGAAGCATCGGCACTAGAACGATCGCGGCCCGGGATCGTCATAGTGCCGATGCCGCAACAACACCTCCGAGGTATCCACACGCACGGGCAGATCACCACGGCAGCTGCTAGCACCGGCAGCGTGGTTGAGAAGGCGTGGCTATTAGGGTTTTGGGAGTTCTTCCAAAGATCATCCTCTACCCACACCCCATGCCACCGCCCCTCTTTATATAGGCATCCATGATGGGTCTCGAACTTGAGGCCCATTAGGAA
Organism: Hsuehochloa calcarea; assembly: GCA_036346395.1. Lineage (NCBI taxonomy): Eukaryota > Viridiplantae > Streptophyta > Magnoliopsida > Poales > Poaceae > Hsuehochloa > Hsuehochloa calcarea. The sequence continues at coordinate 44,435,574 of CM070610.1, read as the reverse complement.
CTCGTGGCCTATACGAATTCGGATCACCATCCAAAACAGATCCTAGCCCTTTAAGTGTGTGACCCTACAGGTTCATGTGTAATCGCTATGACTCGGAAACTCCTTTCCGACCAACAGTCGTTAGCGGCACCTAGCAGCACATAACGATTCCCAAATACACATAGAATAGCGGACGAACCTTGATGTAATATGATCTATGACCAGGTCCTTATCACTTGCGATCAGTTTGTATCTCCATAAGACCAAATCGTATTTGGTCCCGACCAGTTCGTAACTCCTTACGACTAGGTCCTTACCATTCTGTGATTACGTTTGATCAATCTACGACCGGATCAGATTCCATACGACAAATCAGAATCGATCGAACTAAGCGACCTACTCATGCATTCTCCCTTTGCCTCACGATGTCCGGTTGAACTCGTGTGAGATGTTGCGTCATCCATGGACTGTTCAATACTTTCTCGTTCGAGTGTCGGATAACTTCACGTGGTCAACACTTCGACCACTAGTGGTATGGCCATGCACTTTCTTTATCCGATCACCACGAGGGGCCCAGAGACATCTCTCATGTTATGTTAGGAGGGGCAAATCTCATCTCGACCAGTCATATCCCTCCGCACGTTTCATAGCATACCTGAAAACTACCTTTATAACTACCCAGTTACGAGTAGCGTTTGGCAACCCCTAAGAGTGCTATTACACATGTAGGGAACCATGCTGATCTCAGGTCTAAGGATTATGACGAGGATCTTATAATCCTCATTTTATCTTTTATCTATAATTCTTATTATGGGTAAATATGATGTCACGTAGTCCCCAGAAGTACCCCTTATGTTTATAAGAGAGAGGCCTACCAAGTGATTGTAAGTTCTCCTACAATCACCTCCATAGTCGTAAGTCTAGCTACGACTATGTCATGATCGTAAGTCCTTCTACGACCACTACCTGGTCGTAAGTCCTTCTACGACCATTACCCAGTCGTAAGTTCTTCTCGACTATTGACGATCGTAAGTTACGCTACGACTAAGTCAACCACGACCACCTTATAATCAATAAAACCTACAAGCGAGTGGGTCCAATTGATTAAGGAATCCAGACGGTCCACATGCACTATTATTCCGCGTAGTAATAGTGCTTAAATACCCCATTACCTCTGAAAGATAACTGCCAGACGGCGTGGAGGAGCCAATACGCCGGTAATTACTGCCATCACGCGCCCATTACTGGCTTGATTAGGCGCCTCTTCAGCAGGGGAAAACGGCTACTCCTTCACGACTATATAAAGGCATCAATCAGAAGGACAAGGGGAGGGCGAAAAAACAGAGAGCCAATCAAGGACAATCAAGGAGAAATACAAGCACTGTTCTTTGTAATAGTCTTAGTTTTCCTGCTTGATTGTTGAGAATACAGTCAATATCACAGACACACAGGAGTAGGGTTGTTATTCTCCCCGGAGAAGGCCTGAACCTGTATAAAACTCCCGTGTCAATTGCTTTGCGTGATTTCATCTCTAGGAGACCCCTCGAATCAAACAATCTTTAGGTAAGATCGGTTCTAATACACCGACAGTTGGCGCCGACCGTGGGGATCTTCCGGTAATCTCTTGTCAACATACTCTCTTTTTCCAAATCTCATGCACTCATGGCAGGGGAATGGAATGAGGAGAAGCTGGTTTGACTTGGCGGTTCGCAGCGTCAACATGGATGCCGGTTTCAACTACGAGCCGAGTGATGCATCCTCTGATGGTGATGTTGCCTCCGGAGATCATTCTCCAGGAAACCATCCCATCAATGGAGTTGAGGAGGGACCCTTATCCCCCACAACGATACGTCCAACAGAGGAGCCAATTCCCTCAAAGGACAAGGGTCAATCCGACTAGAACCGCACCCAGGAGGACTTACAACACGACGAGTTTTTCCTCCAAGTGTCCAAGTCCCCTAAGGCGGTCCGACACAGTGAGACAAGTTCGAGAGCCACCATTCCAGGACTCCACCAACATCGGTGATCCTCTCTCTCGTGATAACTCGAGAGAGGGGATCAAGCATGCTTTTCTGCAAATTCGACCATCTCTCCGCAGATCTCATTTGCGGACGGAGCGATTATAACCCGAGTTCCCCTACGGAGGGGGTTACTCCAAGTCGTCCGATGGTGTCTCGAATACTCCTCAAGCGGGAGGCCTCGGCGCAAGTGAGAATCATCAGCGGAGGTCTTCGTCCTTCCTCGGATCGTGGTCGACCTTATGGAGGCCGAGATAAGAACACTCCCGAAGATCACACTGCGCGCCCCTCGTGGTAATGGCAAGGGCACCACCGTGTGAGACAGAACCAATACTCGATGCGCGAGAAATCCTCGACATTCTCGCACTCCATTGAGAAGGCCTCAAAAATCGATGAAGAGAATTTTGAGGCCATCCGACGAAGAAGATTGCGGCTCGAGAAGAACTCGCCCTGGCGCATCAATATCGATCGAAGGAGGTGCAAGAACTCCAAGACATCAAGACTTACTCGAAAATCCCACTCAAGAGCTTGCTCGAGCGCCAGATACGATCTCTTATTTGAAGAAATCGCGCAAAGGCTTCGAACCGTGATGACAAGACTGGAAGCACCTCGTCGACATCAATCAGGTAGTCGTAGCAATGCGACTTCCTCAGCTACCAGTCAATCAAACATTTCACCACGTAGAAATCGACACGGCAATAAGTCGCATCGATCCCCTACTCGGAGAAATATGTTTCGATTGATGATGATCAAAAGCCCCTCGGAGGTAATCGTTCGCCACTTCGACAAGGAAATCCATAGCGGATGGAGTGCGAGGAGTATTCCTCGAGAGGCGAGACCTACTACGGGACAAGTCACCTGTTCTTCGGGTATCGTCGTATACGATCACCTGGTGACATTAACCCTTCTTTCACGCAAAGAAGGCGTCAAGAAGTTATTAGGATCTTTGTGCATTTTGCTCGACCTTCGAAATGCTCATTGCCACCTCATTTTCGACCGGTGAACATGGAAGTTTGATGGATCTCAAAATCCCATCGAATTTCTTTAAATCTATACACAATTTGTCCGAGAAGCGGCAGGAGGAGGAGAGCATGTAATGGCAAATTACCTTCCGACTGTGCTTGAAGGATCCGCTCGATCGTGGTTATTAAACCAACCACTCGAGTCGATCTACTCTTGGCAACACCTCTGCGACCTTCTACTGGCGAATTTCCAAGGCACATACAACCGCCCTGGAAAGGAAGACGACTTGCACCGGATAAAACAGAACAACGACGAGACTTTGCGTCAATTCATCAAACGCTTTAGTCAGGTTCGTAATTCAATTCTGGAAATTTCTGACTCATCTGTGATCAGGGCTTTTAAGCAAGGAGTCCGTGGTAGAAGGATAACAGAGGATATTGCTTTGAATCCTCCCAACAACATTCTTGAGCTCTTGAGATGGCCGATCGATATCTGTCGCTTACGAGGCGGTCGAGTGGAACAACACTATCGATCGAGAAACATATACTCCTCGAGAGCCAAGTGAAGTTGGTAGAAAAGAGGACAAGAAAGCAAAGAAGGCCAAGAAAAAGATAAAGGGTCAAAAACCACAAATCAGTGGTTCCAAGGAGGTCTTGGCTGTGAATGATAAAGAGCTTGAAAATTTTGAAAGAAACAAAGTCTGGTTTTTAGTTGAGCGACCTTCTGATTCTCATGTTATTGGAACAAAATGGGTTTTAAAAATAAGCAAAGTGAGGATGGGTGGTTGTTCGCAATAAGGCGAGACTTGTTGCTCAAGGTTATTCTGTGTAGAGGGCTTAGACTTTGAGGAGACCTTTGCTCCAGTAGCTAGATTGGAAGCCATTCGCATTCTTTTAGCATTTGCAACATCCAAGGGTTTCAAGCTTTTTCAAATGGATGTTAAAAGTGCTTTCTTGAATGGCTTCATAGAAGAAGAGGTCTTTGTCAAGCAACCTCACGGGTTTGAAAATCAAAAATTCCCAAACCATGTTTTAAACTCTCTAAAGCCTCAGATGGTTTGAAACAAGCTCCTAGAGCTTGGTATGTGAGCTTAAGAGTTTCTTGCTTGAAAATAATTTCAAAATGGGAATGGTTGATAAAACCTTGTTCACTCTCGGGCATGGCAAATGATTTCTTGTTGGTTCAAATATATGTGGATGATATTATTTTGGTGGTTCCTCTCATGCTTTGGTGTCTAGATTTTGATTCTATGAGCAAAGTGAATTCGAGATGAGCATGATGGGAGAGCGACATTCTTCCTTGGTCTTCAAATCAAGCAAGCGAAAGAAGGCACCTTCGTCCACGAGTAAGTATACAAAGGACCTTCTTGGCGCTTCAATATGGGAAGCGAGAGGCCAATGTCTACTCCCATTGCAACAACCACCGTCTTTGGACCACGATGAGGATGGAGAGTCCGTGGACGGAAGAGTACCCTTGAGATGATTGGCTCCTCCTCTATCTTACAAATCGAGTAGGACATACAATTCGCCAGATGTCATAAGGCGCTTCGAGCTTCCCCTCGTGCTTCTCATCGTCAAGCAAGATGCGCGCATATTGTGTACCTTCAAGATACGCTTGATTTTGGACTCGGTATTCTTCTTCTTGGCTCTTTCAATTCGAGCATTTTCGATCTTGATTTCACGGTGTAGAGTTGATAGGAAGAGTACTTACGGCACTTGTCATTTCTTGGGCACATCTCTTGTTTCTTGGTCTTCTAGAAAAAGTCTTACATTGCCTGATCTCTACCGAGGTTGAGTATGTAGCCGCCTTGATGGTCGCTCTCGTGTTCTTTGGATTTTATCCACGTTGCGGGACTATGGGTTATCTTTGGGAAGTGTTCCTCTTTTACGTGACAACACTACGCAATTAATATTGCCAAAACCCGATTGCAACACTCGGGACTAAACACATTGACATTCGATTTCATTTTACGAGAGACCATGTTGAGAAAGGTGATGTTGTGCTTCACTTTGTAGAGTCGAGCAACGACTTGCGGATATTTTCACTAAGGCTCTTGACTCTTGGCGTTTCTTCGCTTTGCGAGGAGAGTTAGGGTTATTAGTCCTATTGGGCTGTTTTGAGGGAAGTGGCTCGCTTGCATTCATTGTATCATAATGCATGTTTCATTTCATTTGTCTTGCATTGTATATTAAAACTAATGGAGCTTTGATTATTATCCCTGTATGACTTATTTTCATATTTTATACCTTGTCATATCGAGTGATAGTCTGCTAGACCTCTTTTATGGCTCTTCGTGTTTGGCTCAGCTTTTGCCTTGCTAGCTTTATATCCTTGAGAAATTTGAATCAAATCATGTCTTGTTGGATCTTGTGACTAGTTTTGCTCTAGTGATCCGCTTATGATTCTTGCCATGTCTTACAAGTCGATTTGAGTCTTGAACCTCTTGAGATGGAAAAATGAGCTTTTTATCTTATTAAGTCAAGCGAATGAAAAATGAGATTTTCTGTGCGAAAAAACTGATCTCACCAATCCTTCCCCATGAGACGGCTTGCCATTGCACTCGGCATGAACTCAGGGGGAGTTTTGGATGACCTAGATCATTCTTTTAAGCTTATCGCTTGAGATGGTCGCGGCAAGGCTTGAGATCTAGCAAAGAAAAAGGAGAGAAAGAAAAGAGAATTTGCCCAAAAGGGCTAAGTGCTTGAGCTTTGCTTCAAAAGAATTTTCTTAATGCTCAAAATGCCTCAACTCTTGTTTTGAGTCTCTTTTACTTATAGACATGGCTTGACTCATTTTGGTTGCTTTGAGTGAATCTATGATTTTGAGCAACTTGTCATGATTGCAATTGTCAATCTCGTTTACGCTATCTTGGTTTTAGCTTTGCGATTACGTTTTGCCATGATTGAATATAGCGTCTTCTCCTTATATGGCTTGGTATAATACTTGTACTGTCTACATGTATAATGGTCATTGCTCCTTTTTACTAAAGCTCAAAAATAAAGTCATTCCTTCATGCTCCTTCTTTTTCATGCATCTTGATGAATTCATTGTCAAAGGGGGAGAAAGATTGTGAAGAAAATGTTGTTGGAGCTTTTGGTTTCTTACATAAAGATTGGTTTCATATATAAAGAACACACAAAAAAAAACTTTTGTGAACCTTTTGAAAATTTGTGATCATGGTGAGTTGAGCTACGGGTTTATTGCCTTTTCCTGATTTGATTTGAAATTGAAGAATACTCACAATGATCAAAGGTCAAATAGAACAATGTGCTTTTCATTTGGACCTAAGTGAGATTTTTGGCTACTTTCTGGAATTTGAATTCTTTTGTGCTCTCAATGCCTTATCTCACTTGCTTACACTATTCTGAAGCCAGCTTGGTCGGTTCCTAGGCTTTTTGTTGCTTATGGATCAAGTTGTGCCTTTATGCGAAAACGGCGTATTTTTACTTTTCATTTTGAAAAACCACATTTTCTTGAAAATTGCCAATGTGTTCATCAAGGGGGAGATTGTGGATATCGTGAGGATATGTGCACGATCTCAGGATGATGAGTCAATTGGCAATGGCGTTATTGGTTTGCAAAATCTCGCGTTTTCGGGTTTGCTCCAAGGCTGTCAGGCCACTGGCGGTCTGACCGGTTGTGCCGGGCGGTCAGACCGCCCGTGGAGCAGTCCGACCGGCCATGGTGGCCGGTCCGACCGCTGTTTTAAAAGTTAGGTTTTTGGAGCTGGGCCAAAAATAGGTTGTGTAGGCAAGTGAGGGGAGTCTCTTGGATGTGGTCCCATCATTTTTAGAGCTCCGGTCAAAAGTTCTATTCGATTGAAATTTCGGAAGGTTTGGATTTCTCGCTTGAATTTTGGCTAAGTCATTTGGACCGGTCCGACCGCCGTTGTGGGAGCGGTCCGATCATAATCGGTCGGCCTGACCAATGTGGCGATCGAGCCGTGATACTGGAGGTGAGCCAAGTGTTGCATTGAGTTTGTTACGAGTGTGTGATTTTATGAACTTCAATGCTTTATTGATGTATATTGCATTGCGGGCGGCGTGGGTCAAGTTGTGAAGAACTTGTTCGGAAGCGGTTTGTTTGTCTATTCTTTGTGCGGTGGCTTGCAGTCAACGGCGTCAGCGGTGAGTGGATCGGGACTACGCTTGGAGAGCCGAGGTCGAGCGATCGGGGATACCGGGTGAGGTTGTGTGACTCAAGCATGGTGCGAATGGACAAGATGGATCGAACGGGTGGTTGAAGCAATGGTTGGATCGGTGGTGCGGATATCGGTGCGAGTCTCAGGAGGTTCGATGGGATTCGGACAAGAGAGGCTTGGCGTCGATGAGAACCGCCGATCAACCTACACGTGGTGAAGCAAAGCGATTGCTTCAAGGGTTATTGTGTGTGGGTCCCATGTGTAAGAGACCCAAAAGGGAAACCCTAGCTCTCTAGTATAAATAGGAAGGGAGAGGTGGAAAACCTAAGCAAGCATTCATTTTAGCCCCTTCTTCTTTTTCTAGGGTTTGGAGGAGAGGAGAGGAGAACTAGGGTTGGAGTGTGCTCCTTGTTGAGCTCTTGCCCTCCTTGGTGGAGAGGCTTTGTAAGCATCTATTGTGGATGAACAATCTTGTGATGCTTAATTGAAAGATCAATTGCTCCTTTGTGTTCTTCTCTCTTTTGGATGTTTTGGTGCTTCCTTGATTCAAAGGTTCATGCTTGGTCTCTTGGCCTACTCTATCTTGCTTTGATGTGTGGGATTACTCCTAGAGTCATCTAGTTCATCAAACCCCACAAGCAAGACTTGAATCAAGTTTTCTCATTTCTAGGGTTTGTGCACTTCCTTGGTAAAATCTCGAGAGATCGATTTGCGAAGTGGATCGACGGATCGTCGCTAGAAATAGGTCTCCAATATCATTAGGAAGGTGTGCTAGAAATTTGGTCAAGTTTTATTGGTTGAATCAAAAGTTGGATCAAATTTCGTTTTGGATTTGGGTGGAGATTTTCAAGATCTTGGACTCTACGGTCCGGCCGCCTTTCAACGGCGGTTCGACCGCCTGTATTCAGACCACTGGTTTGGCGGGTCGAACCGCCGTCCACCGGTCCGAGCCACGTTGGTTGTTCGGTCGGATCATTGGATCACCGTCGGTCCGACCTTGCGTGGTAGCCGGTCGGACCGCCCGTGTCGATGAAGAACATTGAGTTCTTTTCTCCTTTTGTGTTGTGTGCTTGAGGGGTTTATCAAAGTCAACACAAGGCTTCCGTTGTGTGCACTTGAACTTCTTAGCTTTCATAGCTAAAGGAGTAAAGTTCGTGTTGGTTTTGATTTAGGCGAGAAAGTTTTGAAAGCGCCTATTCACCCCCTAGTCGCCTTTCCGGTCCTACAAGTGGTATCGAGCAGTTAGCTCTTTTCTATAGATCTTAACGGTCTTTGGAGCCATGGCGTGACAAGTACTCAACCAAGCCACACATTTTTGAGGGAGTTGACTTTGCATCTTTGGAAGGCTCGTATGCAAGCGTATATCGAGGCTCAAGGGCACGCTATTTGGCTAAGGTGAAAAACCCTTATGTCGTGCCACCGATGACGATACGATCACTCGGATGTGGAGGCCAACAAAGAAGGCTCGGAATTATTTGATCCAAGGCCTTAGTCGATCGAGTTTGAGCGTGTTGCTCACTTGCGGTCGCTCACGAGATCTGGCGGACACTTTGTGATTATCACGAAGGGTCCATCTGCGATCAAGGAAGTGAGGCAGAACCCGACTCAAAAGGTTTACTCGAAGATCGAACAAAGGCCGGTGAGTCTTTGGATGAGTGGGGAAGATTCTCTAAAATTCTTCATGATCTCCGTATTTGTTGACTTGATATTTTCTCGAGTGCGAAAATGCGCGCCGACTTCGGGTGCTCTTGATGTGAAGGTGCTGGGTATGAAGATCACTTCCATCAATGACAACATCATCATGAGTGAGCTTACCATGGATAAGCTCTACTCGAGGTTGAAGACGCATGAGATTGACTTTATCTCGCGTCTCCCAAGACAGTCGATGGCTTTGGTGGTCGACAAATCCAAGGGTTGCTCTTCCGATTCTCTTGATTGTAGCTCATCGGCTTTTCATTATCGCTTTACATTCTTTGAGTGATGAGCAACTTGAGAAATTGCCCGAGGATGACTTAGCCCTCCTTTCCACCAAATTCACAAGAGCGTACAACAAGGTGAGAAATAGGAGGAGGAGTGGACCTATCACGTGCTTGAATGTGGTGAGCCAAACCACATTCGCTCCAAGTGCCCAGCTAAAGGGCAAGGAGGAGAAGGAGACAAGAAGACATCCCCGGAGAGGATGCAAAACCCAAGAAGACAAACTATCGGAAGTTTGTCGGTAGGGTCCTGCCGCTCTTGAGAATGTTAATATGAGCGATGTGGATTGGAAGCGGAGGGCGGCGAGAGTGATTCTCGTGGCAAGAAGAAGGCGCATGACTTCACCGGCATGTGTTTCATGGCCAAGAAACACCACGACATAAACGATTCCTCCAAAGATGAGGATCCTTTTAGTGATCTGATGAGGTATGCCCTTCTATTGCCGATATGAAAAGGGCTTTGGTGCTTGTTGATGAAATTGCATAAGCAAGTAAAAATGATTAGGAAGCGAGGACATTATGATTGATAATTTGAATCTTGAAGTTGTTAGGCTTAAATCTATCAATCCTGCGATATTTGTGATTCTGCACTAGCTTGCTTAAAGATTTGACAAGCTTGAAATTTGCTCATTCCTCTGTCACAAATCAACTAAAAGATGCTCTCGATGAACTAGAATCTTTCAAGTCTAGATCTCGCTTGTTTAGATGTCATTCCTCTTGATGTGACCGCCATGGAAGCTATCCCTTTAACTTGCTCTAATTGTGCTTTGCTAGAATTAAAATTGGATAGTTCCTTAAAAGAATTGCAAAAGTTTGATGCTAGTCACACATGCTCTCATTGTAAGGATAATAGGATTAAGATGCAAGAGATGGCGAAACATTGATTTACTCTAGAGTTGCATCTTGTGAAAATTGTCCCAAGCTTACAATTGAAATTGAAGCCTTAAACAAGACCCTGGAAGAAAAGGCTAAAATTGAAAGATCCATGTCTTTTACTGCTTCTAAAAAGGTTATTGATTCTAACTCTTGTGTTTTGAATGCTGAAGTTGAAACCATGGTTAGTCAGATACAAGAGGCTTTTAGAGTCAAGTTTAAGGAAGCGATTGAGTAGGATTCAGAATCCTATTGTGTGTCTTGTGAGGCCTTCAAAGTGGAAGTGGCCCTTCTTAAGAGTAAGCGCAATGAGGTAATCAAGTCTAGCAAGTGTTCTAGATGTGAGGAGTTAATGAAAGAGAATGATTACCTCAAGGTGACTCTTGAGAAATTTTCAAGTGGGAAAAAGAAACTCAACATGATTCTTGATCAATCCAAGGTGAGCGTGAAAAATAGTGGTCTAGGTTTCAACCCCTAGAGCATTCCAAGAAAAACCCACCTAAGATTGCTAGAGTTGTGAAGAATGGTTTGTTTGAGCTAGAACCTCCTAAGCCATCGGGGTTGTTTTCAAATCCGTGGTTTTGCTCAAACTCTTTACGGCAAGAAAGGTGCCACCACTCATTCATGCAGCACCCTCAAAGGTCCGAGACCATTGCACCTTCCGCAAGAAAGAAGGCCATCTTGTTGAGTTCTTTAGGAGAGCAAAACTTGAGAGAAAAGAGAGGATGGCGTCCTAAGATCCATTAGAGGAGTCCCTTCTCGGATGTAGTCTCTAGAGCTAGGCTGACTGTTTATCGCACCACACATAGGCCTAGATTTGTAGAGAACTTTGTAGACTCTTTTGGTGGGTCTAGGCAAGCATGTTGGATTAGGACATCGTGAGGAGAGACAGGGTAGCACCTAGGCAGGGGAGTATCGATCTTTTGGTAGATCGTTTGGAGAGGTCTAGGTGGTTCTCATGTGCATTCTTATGATTTTATTCTGATCATGTTTCAGCTATTTCTCTCGCTGTTCCCGGACATCGTGCTTCTCGAGATTGGATTCCTCGTTCATTTATCACTAACCCTTGATCTTGAGGCACGGATGTTTTCGATTGTGCCTTTTAGGTCCGTCGTGCGAGGAAGGAGGACAAGTGGCTTGTTGACTCGGTGTTCTCGACATATGACCGGAGATTCTAGATGGTTCTCCTCCCTCACACGTGCATCCGCAATGAATTGATTACATTTGGGGATGCTTCTACGGACCGTGATGCAAAGGGCACTGTGTGGCGTCAACGACAAGTTCATGCTAAAAGGCGTCGCTTTGGTGAGTAAGTCGAGGTATAATCTTCTATCTGTTTCTCATTTGCTAGATGAGGGTCTAGAAGTGAGGTTTAAGAGAGGTGAGTCAGAGTTCTAGATTCCTCGGGTGAGCTTGTTTTGAGATCTCAGATTTGAGAAGATCTTACATGCAAATTTGATATTTCTTACATTTCAGTCCTAGATGTCTGTAGCCTCGATTCTCATGACCTTGTTTTGTGGCATCGTAGACTTGGGCATATAGGTTTTGATCATTTGTCTAGAGTCGGTTGCAAGGACTTGATTAGAGGTTTGCCTAGGTCAAGGTGTCAGAGATCTTGTGTGCTCACCTCAGTAGACATGGTAAGATGGTGTCTCGCTTCCCACCCACCTCTTACTTTGGTAATGGTGATGGACTGTGATGACTTCTTCACTTAGATCTGATTGGTCCTTCTAGAGTTGATCGGTGGTGGGAAATGGTATGTGCTGGTGGTTGTGGATGATTACTCCAGGTATTCATGGGTTTATTTTCTTGCTTCTAAGGACGAAGCATTTGGATTCTTTAAAGATTTGGTCCTTAGAATTCTTTGTTGATATACGGAGCTTTGAGAGCCATTAGGAGTGATAATGGGACGGAGTTCAAGAATTCTTCTTTTTCTACCTTCTGCGCTGATAGGGGAATTGAGCATCAGTTTTCTTCTCCTAGAGTTCCTCAGCAGAATGGTGTTGTAGAAAGGAAGAACAGAACCCTTGTAGAGATGGCTCGGACCATGCTAGATGAGCATTCTACTCCTAGGAGATTTTAATGAGGCGATCTCTCGCTTGTTATATCTCCAATAGGGTTTTCTTGAGATCTGTGGTTGGGAAGACTTCTTATGAGCTTAGATTTGGTCATTCTCCAAAGGTCTCTCATTTCAAGATTTTTGGTTGCAAGTGCTTCATTCTTAAACATGGCAATCTTGATAAATTTGAGTCTAGATGTTTTGATGGCATATTTCTTGGATATCCTGCTCATTCTCGTGGCTATCGTGTTTTTAATGTTGATACTAACAAAATTGTTGAGACTTGCGAAGTCACTTTTGATGAGGCTAGTCCTGGTACTAGACCCGATGCTTGGTACAGGTTCGAAACTCAAGAAAGCATCTTCGTCGATGATGATTACGAGGATGAAGACCCAAACCATCCTCCGGCTACCTCGAGAGGGTGGAGAGCTGCTACTACTACTTGATTTCACCGAGCGGTCTCCTCCTATCCCCACCGACGATCCGAGTGGCTCTGTTCCTACCTCCACAACTCATGGGGTAGAGGCCATACGCACCAGAGCACCTCTTCGCATTCGACAACATCCTCCCTGAGCAGATGATTGGGGATCTTCAAGAGCGAGTCACTCGCTCGAGTTTATTCTCCGATTCCCATGCACATTACGCTTTTGTCGCTTCTTTTGAACCCCGAGATATCACCCATGCTTTATCGATGCCTCTTGGGTCAATGCCATGCATGAAGAGCTTGAAAATTTTGAAAGAAACAAAGTCCGGTTTTTAGTTGAGCGACCTTCCGATTCTCATGTTATTGGAACAAAATGGGTTTTAAAAATAAGCAAAGTGAGGATGGATTGGTTGTTCGCAATAAAGCTAGACTTGTTGCTCAAGGTTATTCAGTGTAGAGGGCTTAGACTTTGAGGAGACCTTTGCTCCAAAGTAGCTAGATTGGAAGCCATTCGCATTCTTTTAGCATTTGCAACATCCAAGGGTTTCAAGCTTTTCAAATGGATGTTAAAAGTGCTTTCTTGAATGGCTTCATAGAAGAAGAGGTCTTTGTCAAGCAACCTCCAGGTTTGAAAATCAAAATTCCCAAACCATGTTTTTAAACTCTCTAAAGCCTCAGTATGGATTGAAACAAGCTCCTAGAGCTTGGTATGACAGCTTAAGAGTTTCTTGCTTGAAAATGATTTCAAAATGGGAATGGTTGATAAAACCTTGTTCACTCTCGGGCATGGCGGTGATTTCTTGTTGGTTCAAATATATGTGGATGATATTATTTTGGTGGTTCCTCTCATGCTTTGGTGTCTAGATTTTGATTCTATGAGCGGTGAATTCGAGATGAGCATGATGGGAGAGTCGACATTCTTCCTTGGTCTTCAAATCAAGCAAGCTGAAAGAAGGCACCTTCGTCCACGAGTAAGTATACAAAGGACCTTCTTGGCGCTTCAATATGGGAAGCAGAGGCCAATGTCTACTCCCATTGCAACAACCACCGTCTTTGGACCACGATGAGGATGGAGAGTCCGTGGACGGAAGAGTACCGATATGATTGGCTCCTCCTCTATCTTACTGTCGAGGCGGACATACAATTCGCCGTATGTCCGTGCGCTCGCTTTCGAGCTTCCTCGTGCTTCTCATCGTCAAGCAAGACGCGCATATTCGGTACCTTCAAGATCGCTTGATTTTGGACTCGTATTCTTCTTCTTGGCTCTTTCAATTCGAGCATTTTCTCGATCTTGATTTCACGGTGTAGAGTTGATAGGAAGAGTACTTGGCACTTGTCATTTCTTGGGCACATCTCTTGTTTCTTGGTCTTCTAGAAAATCTTACATTGCCTGATCGTGGTCGAGTATGTAGCCGCCGATGGTCGCTCTCGAGTTCTTTGGATTTTATCCAGACTGCATGGACTATGGGTTATCTTTGGGAAGTGTTCCTCTTTTCGTGACAACACTTACGCAATTAATATTGCCAAAAACCCAAGTGCAACATTCGGGACTAAACACATTGACATTCGATTTCATTTTCTGAGAGACCATGTTGAGAAAGGTGATGTTGTGCTTCACTTTGTAGAGTCTGAGCAACAGCTTGCAGATATTTTCACTAAGGCTCTTGACTCTTCGCGTTTTGCTGCTCTGCTGCGAGGAGAGTTAGGGGTTATTAGTCCTATTGGGCTGCTTTTGAGGGGAAGTGGCTCTTTTGCATTCATTGTATCATAATGCATGTTTCATTTCATTTGTCTTGCATTGTATATTAAAACTAATGGAGCTTTGATTATTATCCCTGTATGACTTATTTTCATATTTTATACCTTGTCATATCGAGTGATAGTCTGCTAGACCTCTTTTATGGCTCTTCGTGTTTGGCTCAGCTTTTGCCTTGCTAGCTTTATATCCTTGAGAAATTTGAATCAAATCATGTCTTGTTGGATCTTGTGACTAGTTTTGCTCTAGTGATCCGCTTATGATTCTTGCCATGTCTTACAAGTCGATTTGAGTCTTGAACCTCTTGAGATGGAAAAATGAGCTTTTATCTTATTAAGTCAAGCAAATGAAAATGAGATTTTCATGCGAAAAAGCGATCTCACCAATCCTTCCCCATGAGACGGCTTGCCATTGCACTCGGCATGAACTCAGGGGGAGTTTTGGATGACCTAGATCATTCTTTTAAGCTTATCGCTTGAGATGGTCGCGGCAAGGCTTGAGATCTAGCACAGCAAAAAGGGAGAGAAAGAAAAAGAGAATTTGCCCAAAAAGGGCTAAGTGCTTGAGCTTTGCTTCAAAAGAATTTTCTTAATGCTCAAAATGCCTCAACTCTTGTTTTGAGTCTCTTTTTACTTATAGACATGGCTTGACTCATTTTTGGTTGCTTTGAGTGAATCTATGATTTTGAGCAACTTGTCATGATTGCAATTCATTAATCTCAGTTTACGCTATCTTGGTTTTAGCTTTGCGATTACGTTTTGCCATGATTGAATATAGCGTCTTCTCCTTATATGGCTTGGTATAATACTTGTACTTGCCTACATGTATAATGGTCATTGCTCCTTTTTACTAAAGCTCAAAAATAAAGTCATTCCTTCATGCTCCTTCTTTTTCATGCATCTTGATGAATTCATTGTCAAAGGGGGAGAAAGATTGTGAAGAAAATGCTGTTGGAGCTTTTGGTTTCTTACATAAAGATTGGTTTCATATATAAAGAACACACAAAAAAAAAACTTTTGTGAACCTTTTGAAAATTTGTGATCATGGTGAGTTGAGCTTCTGGGTTTATTGCCTTTTCTTGATTTGATTTGAAATTGAAGAATACTCACAATGATCAAAGGTCAAATAGAACAATGTGCTTTTCATTTGGACCTAAGTGAGATTTTTGGCTACTTTCTGGAATTTGAATTCTTTTGTGCTCTCAATGCCTTATCTCACTTGCTTACACTATTCTGAAGCCAGCTTGGTCGGTTCCTAGGCTTTTTGTTGCTTATGGATCAAGTTGTGCCTTTATGCGAAAACGGCGTATTTTTACTTTTCATTTTGAAAAACCACATTTTCTTGAAAATTGCCAATGTGTTCATCAAGGGGGAGATTGTGGATATCGTGAGGATATGTGCACGATCTCAGGATGATGAGTCAATTGGCAATGGCGTTATTGGTTTGCAAAATCTCGCGTTTCGGGTTTGCTCCAAGGTTGTCGAGCCACCTGGCGAGTCGACCGGTTGTCGCAAGCGGTCGGATCGCTTGATGGAAGCGATCCGACCGGCCATGGTGGCGGTCCGACCACTATTTAAAAGTTAGGTTTTTGAGTGGGCCAAAAATAGGTTGTGTAGGCAAGTGAGGGGAGTCTCTTGGATGTGGTCCCATCATTTTTAGAGCTCCCAGTCAAAAGTTCTATTCGATTGAAATTTCCAGAAGGTTTCGGATTTTCTCGCTTGAATTTTGGCTAAGTCATTTGGACCGGTCCGACCGCCGTTGTGGGAGCGGTCCGACCGGCATGAAATCGGTCGGACCGCCCGTGGGGCGATCAGGCCGCGATACTGGAGGTGAGCCAAGTGTTGCATTGAGTTTGTTCGAGTGTGTGATTTTATGAACTTCAATGCTTTATTGATGTATATTGCATTGCAGGCGACGTGGGTCAAGTTGTGAAGAACTTGTTCCGGAAGCGGTTTGTTTGTCTATTGTTGCGCGGTGGCTTGCAGTCAACGGCGTCAGCGGTGAGTGGATCGGGACTACGCTTGGAGAGCCGAGGTCCGAGCGATCGGGGATACTGGGTGAGGTTGTGTGACTCAAGCATGGTGCGAGAATGGACAAGATGGATCGAACGGTGGTTGAAGCATTTGGTTGGATCAAAGCGGTGCGGATATCGGTGCGAGTCTCCGGGAGGTTCCGATGGGATTCGGACAAGAGAGGCTTGGCGTCGATGAGAACCGCCGATCAACCTACACGTGGTGAAGCGTGCGATTGCTTCAAGGGTTATTGTGTGTGGGTCCCATGTGTAAGAGACCCAAAAGGGAAACCCTAGCTCTCTAGTATAAATAGGAAGGGAGAGGTGGAAAACCTAAGCAAGCATTCATTTAGCCCCTTCTTCTTTTTCTAGGGTTTGGAGGAGAGGAGAGGAGAACTAGGGTTGGAGTGTGCTCCTTGTTGAGCTCTTGCCCTCCTTGGTGGAGAGGCTTTGTAAGCATCTATTGTGGATGAACAATCTTGTGATGCTTAATTGAAAGATCAATTGCTCCTTTGTGTTCTTCTCTCTTTTGGATGTTTTGGTGCTTCCTTGATTCAACGGTTCATGCTTGGTCTCTTGGCCTACTCTATCTTGCTTTGATGTGTGGGATTACTCCTAGAGTCATCTAGTTCATCAAACCCCCACAAGCAAGACTTGAATCAAGTTTTTCTCATTTCTAGGGTTTGTGCACTTCCTTGGTAAAATCTCGAGAGATCGTTTCTGCGAAGTGGATCTGACGGATCGTCGCTAGAAATAGGTCTCCAATACCATTAGGAAGGTGTGCTAGAAATTTGGTCAAGTTTTATTGGTTGAATCAAAAGTTGGATCAAATTTCGTTTTGGATTTGGGTGGAGATTTTCAGTACTGGACTCTACCGGTCCGACCGGCCTTTCAACGGCGGTTCGACCGCCCGTGTATTCAGACCGCTGGTTTGGCGGGTCGAACCGCTGTCCACCGGTCCGACCGCTGGTTAGTTGCCGGTCAGACCGCTGGATCACCGTCGGTCCGACCGCCCGTGGTAGCCGGTCAGACCGCCCGTGTCCAGTGAAGAACATTGAGTTCTTTTCTCCTTTTGTGTTGTGTGCTTGAGGGGTTTATCAAAGTCAACACAAGGCTTCCGTTGTGTGCACACTGAACTTCTTAGCTTTCATAGCTAAAGGAGTAAAGTTCGTGTTGGTTTTGATTTAGGCGAGAAAGTTTTGAAAGCGCCTATTCACCCCCCCCTAGTCGCCTTTCCGGTCCTACAGAACCACTCCCCACTCTCGAGCAGGTAGGGCATACGAGTGGTCAAAAATCATCAGATGATGAAGAGATGATGTTCCAAGATCCGCAACATACCGTTAAGCACATCTACGGAGGATCATCGACATATGAGTCAAAACGACAACTCAAAGCTGCCGGACGAGAGGTCCCAAAGGAGTGATCACAATTCAATGTGACAAGAAGATGGCGTATAACTGCGACCGTCGATCCCTCGAGATGGTTGGTCAAATACCAACTCGAGAAGAAAGTCAGCCTTCGACTAGCAAGTCGAAGCCTAAAGCAGCATCAAAGCCGAACGACCAAGTCAAAGAGGTTCCTCTGGACGCAGGGGAGCCCTCGAAGACTGTTCGCATCGGGGAGACTTCCGACCCCAAATAGGAAGACACCCTCATCACCTTCCTCCGAGCTAACGCAGATGTCTTCGCGTGGCAAGCATCCGACATGCCCGGAGTCCCCAGGGAGGTGATCGAGCACAGGCTAGCTTTACGGCCTGATAAAGTAGCCCGTGTAAACAAAAATTACGGAGATTTGCCCCGATCGACGAGATGCTATTAAATCGTAATTGGATAAGCTACTTAAGCGGGCTTTATAAGAGAAGTCAACCATCCGAGTGGTTGGCTAACCCTGTAATGGTCAAAAGTCAAACGGCAAATGGCGTATGTGCGTAGACTTCACTGATCTTAATAAAGCTTGTCCAAAAGATGATTTCCCTTTACCTCGTATCGATCAGTTGGTTGATTCTACTGCAGGTTGTGAAATATTAAGTTTTTTAGATGCATATTCTGGATACCACCAGATCAATATGTGTCTAAACGATGAAGAAAAGACCGCATTCATTACACCATTTGGTACCTTTTGCTATGTCAAAATGCCATTTGGTCTAAAGAATGCCGGTGCTTCTTTTCAACGCTTGATGCAATCAACTTTTTCATCTCAATTAGGCCGGAATTTGGAAGCCTATGTTGATGATCTAGTCGTAAAAAGCATTAAGAAATTTAATCATATCACTGACCTACAAGAAACATTCGACAACCTCAGAAAGCACCGCTTAAAACTTAATCCCGAGAAGTGTGTGTTCGGAATTTCTTCAGGAAAATTGCTTGGATTCCTAGTATCTGAACGAGGAATCGAAGCAAATCCTGAGAAAATAAAGGCCATCCTCCAGATGCGCCCTCCGACCACAAAAAAGGAAGTCCAGAAACTCACTGGGTGCATGGCGGCTTTAAGTCGTTTCATCGCACGACAAGGAGAAAAAGGACTACCTTTCTTTCAACTTCTCAGGAGACACGAAGGTTTTGAGTGGTCGAAGGAGGCAAACACTGCCTTCGAGGATGTCAAGAGGTACCTTTCGAGTGCTCATGTTCTGGTTTCTCCAAAATCAGAAGAGACGCTCTTAATTTACCTAGCTGCCACGCGCCACGAAAGACAAGCGCGAAGATCGTCGTAGAACGTGAAAACGCATACACCGACCGATTTACTACGTCGGCGAAGTTTTACACGGGCCTAAGGAGCGTTACCTCGTGTCCAAAAACTTCTATATGCCCTCCTCATGTCTTCGAGGAAAGCTGCGGCATTATTTTGGCGCACAAAATAGTCTGCGTCTTGCCCGAGTTTCCTTTGGGAGCGATCCTCCATAATAAGGAAACAATGGACGATGGCAAAATGGTCGGTCGAACTTGGGAGTTCGACCTCCATTTCGTGTCGACGGCCATAAAATCCCAGATCTTGGTAGACTTTGTCGCCAAATGGACAAATCTCGAACTGCTCAGATCCCGATCGATTCCACGACCGGTGGATGATGTACTTTGACGGGTCACTTACTTTAAGTGGCTCGGGTCGGGTGGTCTGGTATCTCCTAGGAGAAACCTTAAAGTATGCCATACAATTAAACTTTCGTGCCACTAACAATGTGGCGAGTACGAAGGTTTGCTAGTCGGCATACGAGTGCGAAAGCACTCTCGATTCGTCGACTACTCGTGAGAGGAGACTCTCAACTAGTCGTGAATCAAGTCGGAAAGAGTACCGGTGCTCTAACTCGACAATGTCTCGTACTTATCGAAGTACGTAAGCTAGAAAAGCATTTTTAGGTTTCGAGGTACAATTCATCCTCGAAGGATAATTTCCTCATGAGACCAACTTGCTCGGATGGCTTCTTCCCGATCTGCAGCACAAAAGGAGTTTTCTTGGAGCAACTCCAAAAGCCGCCTCTCGTCGAAGAACCGAGACACCTCCTATTGAGATGGCCTCACTAGATTACGAGGATACGGATGACTCCCATCTACGAGTATCTTCACAAGGGTTCCGTGCTGAGGATGATCATGAGGCGCATCGTTTATCCCGAAAAGCCAAAATGTATACTTTGGTCGAAGGAGTCCTCTACAAACGAGGAACCCAAAGGATACTCATGCGATGCATTCCGCAAAACGAAGGAATAACACTCCTTCATGATATACACAAGTGGAATCATGGGACGATGCTTCCTCTGAGCGTTGGTCCTGAAGGCCTTTCGACAAGGTTTCTATCGCCTCTGACTCTGTCACGATGCTAAAGAGGTGGTTAAAAAGTGTGTCCAATGTCAGTTTCATAGTAGACTGATACACCAACCGGCTCAAGCATTACGCACAATACCTCTTGCTTGGCCTTTTTGCACAGGGTCTCGATATCCTAGGACCGTTTCCCAAAGCTCCGGAGGTTTGAATTCCTTTTGTGGCTATTGACACGCTCACAAAATGGATCAAGCCGAACTCAGAATGGGATAACAATGGAAGCGAAGAAAAGGTTCATGATGAGATGCGAATTAGCCGATTTGGAGTTAAGTCGGATAATTACAGACAATGGTAAACAATTCGCAAGTGCAAAATTTCAGGAATTTTGCGACGAGTTGGGTACCAAGTTGTGTTATGCTTCTGTTGCACATCCCCAAAGCAACGAGGCAGTCGAATGTGCAAACGGCCAAATAATGGGAGGAATTAAAACCCGAGTCTTCGACCAGCTCGTTAAACGCTCGGGGGCTTGGGTACAAGAATTACCTTCCAGTATTATGGGGGTTATTCAGACGACCACTAGTCGAGCGACAGGAGAAACACCATTTTTTCTAGTGTTCGGAGCCGAAGCCATGCTTCCTCCGGAGCTAAAATTGCGGTCAACACGAGTTGAAACCTTCAACAACTCCGACCAGGAACAACTTCGAGCAGATGACATCAACCTACTCGAAGAAAGGAGAAACATGGCCTTAATCCGTTCAGCAGTCTACCAACAAGCCCTACGCAGATACTACGATCGTAAGATCCGGCCTCGCAGCCTTGTTGTAGGTGACTTAGTATTGAGGCTCTGTCAATCCAAGTCTAATCGGAATAAACTTTCTCCCAAGTGGGAAGGTCCTTACACGATGGTGAAGTCACTCTCTGTGGTCGCATGCACGACTAGCAATGGAAGATGGACAGGTTCTCTCAAATTCTTGGAACATCGACCAGTTACGCAAATTCTATGTGTGACCAACCTCTCAGGCAATAAAGGTCCAGGTTCCTTCTACCTCTTTTGTCTTATTTTTGAGTAGTGCTTTATAATCTTTCGACTATAATTCAAAAACACCCAGTTTTCTTTACACTGGTCGAAAGGCAAGTAACATCATCTAGTCGAAGTATTTCCTCTCTGCATGTGGTCCTGCCCACTAGAAGGAACTTCCTAGCATCGACTCGTTACTCACTTTTGTTGCCAATACAGAGAGCTCAGGTTCTATCTAGTCGAAATGTTCTCAAAGCTAACTCTTCCCATCTTAGTTTATTTTTTCAGTAAATACGAAAAATATTCTAAGTAGAGTGCACTTTCTTATATTTATTCGACCACCTTTAGTGTACTCGTTTCGTTTTAACTGGTCGAAGGAAGAGATACACCTAGTCGAAGTCTTTCCTCTCTGCACGTGGTCCTGCCAACTAGAAGGAACTTCCTAGCGTTGCTCAGTCTCCCACTTTTGCTACTGGAAAAAACTTATCGAGTCCACTAAAAAAGGGCGAACGAATTATTAAAGTCCTCTAAGACGTTTGCTTAACTCAAGTTGCTGTTCTTGGTTCGATTAAACTAGTCGGAGATGGTAACATCACCTAGTCGAAGCCTTTCTCTCTCTGCGTGGTCACCTTGCTGGAAGGAACTTCCTAGTGTCGAGCCGTTTCTACTCTTTCGACCAAAGTGCTTGACAACCATAACAAAAACTATAAGTTAAACAAACCTCTCTATTTTCAGAAACCCCGTTTCACACACTATTTACTTAGATTGTCTAAACAAGCTAAGCAAATAGTCGGGGGCTAGGATAAAGTTATTAATTTGACTTCAATTCTTAGTCTTTCATTCGTCTATTATCTTTTGAGTTACTAACTACTCGACAAGATGATTTGCAGGAAACAAGATGGCCTAGGATAAAGTTATTAATTTAACTTCGGTCATTGGTTTTTCATTAGTTATCTTTCGGGTTGCTAACCACTCAACAAGATGATTTGCAGGAAACAAATTGGATCATATAATTCTCGTCATGTAAACTATCGCCTTACAAAGTCGTTACAAGATTACTCGAAGGGGAGTGCCTAGTTGCATTTCCTCGCCACCTTTTGCCAATCGATTGCATTTCCTCAATCGCACGACTTGCCTCGATTGAGGCGATCAAGTCGGCCGATTGGTTGCACATTAAAGCGGGGTCTTGAGCTTTAAGTTTCGCCAAAGCGTAACTTATCGCAGACTTCGATCGCCTCCCTTATTGTTTCGGCTTGATTAGCCTTGAGTGGTCACCATTTCTTGCAAGGTTCGACTTGTTCCCCAATGGTACTTATGTGAGCGACTCATGATATCTTCTCGATGAGTTTTTCCCTCAGAATGTAGCTCACCAAGTACATTGTTCAGGAGTGTGATGTTGCCTTGAAGACTAGTCTTCATTGATTCCATCTCCTGTTGGGTACGAGTCGAAGCCTCGCGAAGTTTCTTGTTTTCGACCACTTGTTCTGAAAAGAATAAAACCGGTCAAACAAAAATAAACTTCTAGAGAAAGATAACACAAAGATAATTGTAGGTAAAAGCATTTCTTACCTACTAGTTGAGAATCCAATTTCTTGACCTCTTCTTGATGGGAAGCAATGGTTTCAGCGTGCTTTTTCTCCCATGATCTGATGTCCTCTGCATTCATCTTAGCAATGCGGACGGACTCGTTGTAGATCAAAGTCTTCTCATTTACTTCAGTCTCGAGACTTCTCAATTCGGCAGCAATTTCTGAAAAAGAAATTAGCATTAGAAAAGGGAAAATACTCGAAAAGAACGACAGGTAAAGAATTACTTACCTATTATTCGAGCTTTCAGGCCCTCGAGTTCCTGATCCTTATTCTTGGAGATGCGAGAAAACTCCTGAATGACCAAAGCCTTTTCTCCAACTTCGGTCCGGAGCTTCCTCATCTCATCTTCTTTTTCTGGAAAAGAAATGAGAGTTGGATAAAGGTCAAATTCAAAAGCAGTCTTAAGTTCAGCACTTACTGTTTATTTTTTCCTGCAATCTTCTAGATGCAGAGATGGCTTCTCGATGTCTATCCGAGAGGACTATTACTTCCTCCCTTAGCTTTCTCGACTCCTCTTTTTCATAATCAAGTGAGTCAGCTAAGGTCTTTGTGTCACTTTTTAGCCTACAGAGGACAAAAGTAGAGATGAACATCAGCCAATTGGTTGTAAGTCCTTCTACAACCACTGACCTAGTCGTAAGTTTTCTCGACTATGTCATGGTCGAAGTCTTTCTCGACCACCACACGGTCGTAAGTAGTCGTAAGCTCTTTACGACCAGTACTTTGTCATGAGTTTTTCCATGACTACTCTCGTAAAATACTATACGAGTAGTCAAGTCGAAAACGACTATGAATAACAGTAACTTACCATCTCTCTGCCTGTATGCAGAGTTCTTCTTTCTCTTGTCGTAGCTCTAAAAGTTGTCGATGATACTCACCGACAACGGCAATTTGCTCTAGAGCTTTCTGCAAAAAGAAGACAGTGAGAAGAAAGGGAAAGCCACATATATAAGTATCCTAAAAATACTTACATTCATGG
Organism: Hsuehochloa calcarea; assembly: GCA_036346395.1. NCBI lineage: Eukaryota > Viridiplantae > Streptophyta > Magnoliopsida > Poales > Poaceae > Hsuehochloa > Hsuehochloa calcarea. The sequence goes on along the minus strand of CM070610.1, from coordinate 44,412,039 downwards.
TCGACCTAGCGAAGGTCGAGTACACCAACTCCGGGTTCTGCAGCTTGTCTACCCTCGCGACTTGATCCCACCAAACCTTCTCAAGGCGCTCATTGTCGAAGGTATTTCCTCTATTTGGAATATCCTTGGGATGGGGGACTCGGTCGCGAGATCTGAAAGCAGCAGACCCTATGATGGAAGCAGGCCCAAAGAAGTCAGCACAGAAGTTGAAATATTCTTCATCCTCTGATTCTGTAGCTGCACTTTCTCTTTGGACATCGGAAGGAATGTCTGCCACGACTTCCTTTCCGCACGCAGATATCTGAGTCATCCTCACCTTGACAGAGGCTTTTGCATTGCCTCGTGGTCTCTACAACCATTTCGCAGGTCGTAGCTACCCTTTCGGTGGTCGTAGCTACGACCTCGGTAGTCATGTTGCCCTCTCAATGGTCGTAGCTATGACCTCGTGAGTCGAGCTACAACCTCGCAGATTGGAGAAACCACTTGAGAGCCACTGGTCAAGGAAGATCCTTCAACCACTTCCATTGTTACCTCTCCAAAGAATCGAAGAGGTGACAATGGGCTTCTCAACTAAGCATTCCGGGTGAAGGAGTCGGACTAAAATAAAGAAAAGCAAATCAAAGTTGTGAAAAGGAAAAGGTAAATGTTGTTCTTACACTTTAGTACATTTCACATACTCTGCACTCGGTCTTAACCAGAATTTAGGAGCAATCCTCCCAACGGAGGACTTCTTCTTCTCCACGACCACGCCCGGTCGAGGTTCAACATTGGCCCGGCCACGACCACGTGCGGTCGTAGAGTTTGAACAGAACCATAGCTCGCTCTCTCGATTCTCGGATGGCCGAGATCGGTCTCGACCATTCCAAAAGCAAGACTACCTCGATCGCAGTTGTGCCGAGCAAAGATCGTCCTTCATAAAAGACATAAAATCTTTCCAGATCTCCTTTTCCAGTTGCTTAACAAAACTAGGAGTTGCAGCAACTGCGAAATATTCCTTGTCATAATAGAAGGGTACCTTAGCCTTGCGAGGTTTGCGCTTAAAAGATTCAGCTGCTTCAACCTCCTCGGCTTCGATAGTTGCAGCCTCGGCTTCAGTTATGGCTATGGCTGCCGCAGGCTTTGTAGAGGGTCTGGTCGAAAGACCAGAGCTCGAGCTTGCTCCTCCCTTGTGGGCGGATCTTGCAAGTCGACGTTTCTTAGATGGAGGAGCCGAGCCTTTGTCTTTCGACAACCCAGCGCCAATGGTCATCAGTGCGACTTCCTCGTCGTCCTGACGATTTTCCATGCCTACTTTCTGTAAAGCAAAACAGAAAAAGAAGAATTACCGATCATCGTAAGTTTTCTCTGACGATGCCAAGTCGTAAGTTTTTCACGACACTTTCTTGATCGTAAGATATTCTACGATCACCACTAGTTGTAAGTTCTTCTACGACTATAAAGTCCTAAAGAAAAAAATCAACTTTTTGATTACCTTTAGGCGCTCTATCTTTTCATCTGCGGGCAAAGCCGTAATGATTCGAGGAACCGCCACTCGGAGTGGCGGAGACTTCTCACAGATGAGTTTGACCCTAGCGTCAATCTCTGCCTGTGAAAGATCTGTGTAAACAGATAAAAATATTAGACAATATTGAGAAAGACCAAACCAAAAGCTAAGTCGGAGGTTCACTTACCCTCGTCGTAGTCCCTGGTTGGGTCTCCTCTCCCCGAGTATCTCCACATAGGAGATGCTTGTTTCTTCAAGGGACTAATTCGGCGTGTGATAAAATCTTTTACCATATGCCATCCGGTCAGCCCTTCTTCTTTCAAGTCCTTGATGGCTTGAATATAGGGGGCAATCCGGCTGATATCTTCAGGAGTCGAATCCCATGAAGATTTCTTCTCGGCAGCCTTCCCCGCAAAAGAGAGGCATCTTACGAGGTGACTTTCCAAAGAAACCACCTCTTTCTCCATCCCGCCATGAAGACCGAGTAAAGCTCAATATACTCCCTCGACTTCAAGTCGTGGAGCTTGCATCATGACTTCCGCGATTCCGGTTTGTCGAGCCATCCCATAATAATATTGGAAAAGCTCGAGGTCCGCCGGAATCCCCAAGTACGCCTCGCACAGGTACACGAAGACGCTCAACATGGTAATGGAATTAGGACCTAGGTTCACTAATTCCACTCCAAAATGCTCGAGTATCATCGTAAGAAAGGGGTGAGCAGGCAGTCGGAGGCCGCACTCACAGTATGCTTGGAAGACGGGGATTTGCCCATTTTCCCCCGACGGCCAGTGCTGCCCAATAGCCGGAATCCATTTCACCAGAGCCTTCTCTGGAATCTTCCCGGCGTCGACCAAGACTTTGATCTTCGCTGCATCCATCTCCGACTCTTCCCACTCGGAAACGTTCTTGGCCATTTCTCTCAGAAACAAGAAGTTCTAGATTGGGTTGGCGGCGGAGAAGACGAAGTCGAGTCTGAGGCGGAGAAGGCGAAAACCTAAAGAACGATGGGAACGATTTGGGGAAAAGGTAAAAAAAAAACTCTAAGTCTAACTCCCGGTGAGTTTTATAACCGCACGATTGCCACCGCTTCGGGAATCGTCTCATCGACAGGTCTGTGGGAGTCGGTTGCAATTCCCTAGATGGTCTGTTCGAGAAATTTAGGTGCGTATTGTCACCCCCAAGCGAAATTACTTTCTTGACCAAGTCTTTCCGCTCGAAGGAAGAATCGATCGGAAGGGTTTTTTTTCTCCAATCCCCCTACTACGACCATTTCACAGTCGTAGGGGTTTTTACGGCTTTTTGATAGTCGTAAGCAATCTTCACGATTGCAACCGCTTCGGGAACCGTCTCATCGACAGGTCTGTGGGAGTTGGTTGCAATTCCCTAAATAGTCTGTTCGAGAAAATTAGGTGTGTATTGTCACCTCCAAGCGAAATTACTTTCTTGACCAAGTCTTTCTGGTCGAAGGAAGTATCAATCGGAAGGGTTTTTTCTCCGATTGCCCTACTACGACCACTTCATAGTCGTAGGGGTTTTTATGACTTTTTGATAGTCGTAAGCAACCTTCATGACCAAGCAAATTCCTGGTCAAAGTAGCACTCAAATGTCGAAGAGTTTTTCCTTCGACCATCATTCTGTGACATTTTCGTAGTCGTAAGACCATTTGCAAATCTTTCACCAAGTAAGTTACTTTCACTTGAAGCTGGGGGGCTAGATGACGAGGATATGATAATCCTCATTTTATCTTTTATCTATAATTCTTATTATGGGTAAATATGATGTCACGTAGTCCCCAGAAGTACCCCTTATGTTTATAAGAGAGAGGGCTACCAAGTGATTGTAAGTTCTCCTACAATCACCTCCATAGTCGTAAGTCTTGCTACGACTATGTCATCATCGTAAGTCCTTCTACGACCACTACCTGGTCGTAAGTCCTTCTACGACCATTACCCAGTCGTAAGTTCTTCTACGACTATTGACCAGTCGTAAGTTCTTCTACGACTAAGTCAACCACGACCACCTTATAATCAATAAAACCTACAAGCGAGTGGGTCCAATTGATTAAGGAATCCAGACGGTCCACATGCACTATTATTCCGCGTAGTAATAGTGCTTAAATACTCCATTACCTCTGAAAGATAACTGCCAGACGGCGTGGAGGAGCCAATACGCCGGTAATTACTGCCATCACGCGCCCATTACTGGCTTGATTAGGCGCCTCTTCAGCAGGGGAAAACGGCTACTCCTTCACGACTATATAAAGGCATCAATCAGAAGGACAAGGGGAGGGCGAAAAAACAGAGAGCCAATCAAGGACAATCAAGGAGAAATACAAGCACTGTTCTTTGTAATAGTCTTAGTTTTCCTGCTTGATTGTTGAGAATACAGTCAATATCACAGACACACAGGAGTAGGGTTGTTATTCTCCCCGGAGAAGGCCTGAACCTGTATAAAACTCCCGTATCAATTGCTCTGCGTGATTTCATCTCTAGGAGACCCCCCGAATCAAACAATCTTTACGTAAGATCGGTTCTAATACACCGACAGATTATATATCATCATTACTTAAGACCAACTAATGGCACAAAGATTCCTAACAATCTCAATAGTGTCTCAATGATGGGTCTATCCAACCCCATGTTCTCTAACATGTGCTCACATTATTGATTCGATATCCCTATATCCATGACCGGTGAAACCAGGTCATCAATCAATACATGTGCTAGTCATAGGTCACTGGTGTTCCGACCAGTGACCTCCGATCAGGGATACATTTAGAATGACATCATATAAGTTCAAGAGTTCCACCAACAAATCACATACTTATTGATCTATAACAAATGATTTATTCAAGGAACACGATAACATATTATCAAAATCATAAACATAATGAAATATCATCATCGCTATGATTGCATCTAGGACATATTTCCAGCACCTCCTGCAAGCACGCAAGAGCTACAACAGTCTCCAGGTCTTATGGCCGGTGTAATACAACCACCGATCTTATGTCACCACGCAATCCATCCACAAACTGAGTCACAAAAAATACGGGACTCCATGATGAATGATGCGCCAATATATTGTGCATAAGCTCGTTGAACTTCTCCGCATACTCAGCTACTGTTTTGGTCTGACAACATCGATTGAACTGCCTCACCAAGTGCTGAAATTCCTCTGCCAAATCTATTGCAAACTGCCTCTACGAAATCTTCCCAATTCTCAAATCTATGATGCGCCCTGGACGCTTGTAGCCACAACAAAGCACCTCCCACAAAATACATTTTTGCTATGTTAATCCTGAACTCCGGCTGAACTGAGCAGATCCTAAAGTAATTTTCACTTTTAATTGCCAAGCCTTGGGATTCTCTCCGTCAAATGGTAGGAAATCCAGTTTCGGGGGAGGATGATGATGATGGTAGGTTCCATGATGTCTGGTAGGAATTCCCCCAGACTCTACTGCATAAGAACTCAAGTCAAAACGATCTGACTTGCCACTGCTCGGAGGCGACACGACGGGAAATTTATCCCCGGTTGTTCTTCCCCGATGCATGATTCCATCATGGTAGCAGTGCGGCCCTTGATGATTTTCTCCTCGCACATGTCTGATCCCCTCCTTGCCCGGAGGCGTTCGGTCCATCTCCGAATCGAATTCTTGCTTGGTTTCGGGCAGGGGAAGAATCGGTGGTAAATCCACCGGTCGTAGCGCCAACACAGGATTACGGGCGATCTGAACCACCTGTGTCCTCAATTCGCCCACTTCTGTGCGTAGCCCCTCCACTGATGACTCCATCTCCGGCTTCTACTTCTGCAGCTCCAACACCACCGGCTTGATTTCTTCCACGGTGGCATGGGTCACATCACTCTTGGCTTGCAGCTCCTTGATCGAGTCGCTTTGCGCTAGTATGACCCTCGTTAGCTCGGCCATCTGCTGCTCCATCTCTTGCGTGTGGACTTGGGCTCTCGTTTGATAGCGCGGATGCTCCAGGGTGTCGGAAAGGGGCTCTGATACCAAATGTCACAACCCTCTTCCGAGATCACTCAGATTAACATCAATAGTCTGTGGATTACAGAGAGAAGTTTGGGGTTGGGAGGAGAATAGGATGGGAAGATAGAAGAACTAGAGGACAGTAAGCCCTTCTCAATAGGAAAAACGCATCCCCTTTCGAAACCCAGTCGTCCGTTGGATAGCGAACGCAGGGTCGGCGATGGCGCTTGCTGATTCTGTGGTCCTTCCGGCAACTGCCCTTGTATTGTTCACGTTCTTCGGGTTCAATAACCAAGGTCTGTGACAGATCTTCACCGTGGCTAGTGGTGACAACGCTAGTGCATATAGCTAGTTTGCACCTCCGGGGTCGAATCTGTGTTATGTCTTCGTTCATCTTTCATAACTGGTTTAGTACACTAGTTTCAAGACTAATTTACTGGTCGGCGTCTTGCGATGGTGAATAGATGGATTAAAATTGCTTACAACTAGTGGTATTAATTATCAGCTGAACCGTATAACAATTGTCATCAACCACATATCATGGCTCGAGAGATAGGATCACCTTATGCAATGATTCGTTCACTCTTGGGTGGTTGATGATTCAAACTAGAAAACCCTAAGGCTAGGTTTCTGGTTCTTGTGGATTCGGTAACCCTGAAATACTTGGTGCACTTGCGGTATTTTTATTGCGTGTATAGAGCGTCGACTGTTGGTACTTCAGTGATCTTTGGTGCTCCCGTTGAATGAAAAACCGTTCAAATAGTTATGTAAAATTCCCAAAACAATTACATAGATAGGGTAGGATACAATTTATCATTCCACAAAATTTCAAATCCAAACTTGTTTTATAAATTGAGAAACAAAAAAAGACACATTTCAGTGAATAATAGCTTTATCTTTTCCTTTTTTATTTCTGATTTTCTTTTCAGCCTATTGTCTTTTTTGTATCTCAATCTGTAGATCTAATTTAGATTTGTAATTTTATGGGATGAAAGATTCTATCACTCTATCTATGTATTTTTTTTTGGGAAATTTTACATAACTATTTAAACCATTTTTAGCAACAGTAACACCAAAAAAGTTAGAAGCACTTAAAAGTATCGGTTTTTTTGTTTCTCAATGTTTATCGAGAGCACCGGTAACACCAAAAACATTATTAACACACTGGAAATGTTCTCGGGAAAACATCTCTTACTCGGGACATCCAATTAAACTACCTAAAACTGGCATTCATGATGACTTAGCATGCGAAGCAAAATATTTTTTCCGGTAAACCAGGGAAGGGAATTGCAATGTAAAAAATGTCTATTATACACTATGTACATCTTTATCTATTACACCGCATCTACATACAGTTATCATACAGCAATGGCTATGCTACATCACGTCGGGGGGTAAAATTGCACACAATAAAACAAAAAAAGGGACGATAACCGCAATGGATGACACCGAAAAATGATGGGTCAGCTCTCACCGATTGATGATGAACTCAGGCAGTGCCGGTTATCAATCTCTCCTGTTGGTCCAGCTTCCTCACCTTAATCAGACCGACCAGGACTTGTAGCCCGAAGAACGCGCAGAGAGAGTATGCAATGGTTGCTGGCAGCTGCAATGGATGATTGAAGGTGTGGTGAAACTATTGTGCGCGAGTAGATTGATGAAAGGTGAATGCTGTTTCTTTGGAAACTTACCCGGATCGAATTGAGGTACAGAACAGTAGCGAAGTTTACCAAACTACCCGCAGCAACTCCCTGGGTGACACACAGCAGCATTTCAGGACAGAGAATGACATGATGATCATACAGAACACAAAATAGGAAGGCATGTGTGCATTATTGAAAGAGCTAAAATGGTTTTCGTCCAAAAAACACAGCCACTCTACGTTAAGAGTGATTAACATTTCTAAAGAGATTCCAAGGCAAGCTACGTCAATTTGCATGAACTCACTATCAACTCCATGGGCAACCTTGTACTTTAAGGTTCAGAATCAAGTAACACAACATAAAACTAAAATGATTGAACTCACATATCCAATTGTTTTCTGTACAGCAGCAACTCTTTGAAATGATCTTTCTGATTCCAATGCTCTGACACGAAGCTTTAGATCACCTTGCTCCTATTATATAAAAAAGTAGACCATTAAGTTCAATGTTACACACGTTCTTAAAAAGTTAAATGCGTAAATGGCACCAGTAAACCACAGAAAATAATAGAGCAAAAAAGTGTTGTAGGTACCAATCGCTCAATGATTTGTGCAAGCTTTTCAACTCTGTCAGGTTGGCGAAACAAATTGTAGAATGCACGGGACTGCCTTTCCCATCTCTTCTTTGCATCCTAAGGTATAATATCAAGATCAAGAGCACTTAAAAACTCTCAATGTCCATACTCACACTAGCAGATGTGCCATCAATTAGATAGGTTAAAATTATGGACCAAAGGCTAAAACTTGCCTTAACAAGTACTTCAACACCAGCTTCGTTAAATCTTAGCAATTCCATGGCATATCTAACAATTTCAACAGATGTATAAGTCAGACCCAGAATAGGCCAAGCTGAAAATTTTAGTCAATTAAGGGCATGAAATGCTAGTAATGGAGAAGGTACTCACGGCTTAGCAATCTCTGTAATATCAAACCTAGGATCTAGGCCTTTCCCAATACCATCCAGTACTGCATAGAATGGAGAAAGCATGAGGAACCACGACTGTATGTTACAACCATGTTTCTCCACATGTAAAGTTATCAGACCTGAGAATGCTCTGACCACAAATGTAAAGGTGGCAGGAAACCGAAATGGTTGATCGGCAGCAATTGCCAAAAGATCCTCTCCTGCAAAATTTTGATTCAAGTTAACTAAAAGCAAACCAGTAGAATTACATACACATTGACATTTTTCCTTCTATCATGTTTTTCGAGAGAGAAAAACACAGTTAATTGCTTTTTAAATCCCAGTTATCTGATAGGTCACAGAAATCATTGATCCATTACCAATAGCTGCAAGTCTCTGCTTCTTCTTTTCAAACTTCTCCTCCTTGGTTAATTGCTTTTTAAATCCCGGTTCCGCAGTTGCCATCTCTCTCTCTTTCCTTTGTGTGGCTAGACGCTCTTCAAAGCTATAAAACAGATAAACAGAACAAAGTGAAGCTAAGCATAAAAAAAAGAAACAAATACTACATGTAAGTAATTACGAAAGAGAATCTCTCAAGAAAAAAGTGACTACCTATTAAGGAAAAATTGAGCTGTTCTTCTGACAGCTGTCATATCTCCAGTAGGAACAAGGACACCCATTTGAATCATTGCTTGAAGCACCTGCAGGAATACACACTTAGATGTTTTGCAAAACTGCACAAGGTCTAATTAGTGTTTGCAGGTCATATGCCTAGAGAAACTTACTTTATCAGGATCCTTTTCATAAATTCCATAAAATGTTTCAAGCAATCCTTCCCGGATATTTGGACTAATACTGCAAGAATAATGAAGATTAGAATAACCATGCTGTAACTACATAAATGGAAGTTTACAGGAAACAAAGAGATTGTATGCAACCTTCCCATCATTCCAAAGTCGTAGAAGATAAGCCTCCCACCATTGACATCATCAACAGCAATGTTCCCTGGATGCTGTAAAGAAAATCACCATTAGCTTTTTAATCAGCGCATTGCTGCTGCATTTAATTGAGATACTAAAAAGGAGCAAAAGACAATACAGATGATTCAATGTCATGAAATTTGTCATGTCAGAGGCAATGCTGTATTGAACTTGATGTCTATGGCGGACACACATAGAGTTTTCAATAAGTTGGCATGAGCAGGCTAGCACTTCGCCAAAGAGAACATGACATAGCATAGACCTCAGAACTACATTGATATAGCTTTTCTTTGTGCAAAATCATCTTTGTTATTCATCTGAAATTTTGAATACATGCTAGTGCAATAATAGAAATGATGTACAAGTGAGAAATAACCATAATGGGATAAACAACTACAGCATTATTCGTGGATAGTGTATAGTACAACTAAACTAACCGGGTCAGCATGGAAAAACCCATGAGATAAGATCTGCTCAAGATAGGACTCAACAGCATACCGGCCTAACCTGAAAGAGGTTAAAGTTGGCAACATAAGCAACCAATGTCAGTTGGCACAACAAATTAAACCCATGGCTGACCAGTATTCAACAATCAACACATACTTTTTCCGATCAACTCCTAACTTATCTAGTTGCTTTATCCTATTTATTTTGATTCCTGGGACGTATTCCATCGTTAAAACCTGCAAAGGAGAAAAAAGAAACTTAGTCCTATTTTCTGTTTTATGTTGCTTGAGAATCTATTTAAAAGTTTATGTGTAGAAGGAACCTGAGGTGTAGTATACTCCCAGTAAATTTCTGGAACCTTCACATAATCCATGTTTTTGAAGTTTTCAGAAAATTTTTCAGCATTAAATGCTTCCTTCGTATAGTCTATTTCCTGAAAACAACCATGAGATGATTAGATATTTTGGTTTGATGCTAGATACTTTCTTTACCAGAAGAAACACCAGAAGTCAAATGGCTAACTCAAAACAATTTTTCTAGGAAATATGTTGGCATGAAGAGAAAGTCAGGGAGAGCACGATGAAATGGATTAATAGTACAGAATTATGCCAACTTCAAGATGCAAGCCTCTCAAGTCACGCGTGGGGCTCACTGGTCACTAATATGTAAGCATTAGCAGCTATACATGGTTTTGTAATACCTAGAGAACTCTACCTATTCATCAAATGATGTCAGTACTTTCATTGAGGTAAGATGTCTACGTAAATTGTTAAATTTGTTAAGATGTGCTATTGTAGAACAGACTACGTTTCAAAAACCTAAGCTTTGAAAAGCATGAGATAACAACAGAACATAGGTTGTGAAACACAAGACAATAGCACCTAAGTGGCTAAGTCATAAAGTTACCTGATATAACACAGATGCACATTCATCATAGATAGCAACCCAGTCTCTCTTGGCGCCATCTGACTTTGGATCCACTTTCTGAAGGTATTCTGCTATTACCTAGAACAGAATCAGTTGATCCATCAGCAAATGTTTTCAAAAGAATTCATATTTAAGTAGGCAACAGACATAATATTCCCATTTTGGCTATAATAAATAATAATAGAGAGACACAATATGTTAGGGGAATATACACATTTAAGTGACTTACCCTTAAGTTCTTCAGATCAATATCAAACAGATCTTTCAGACCAGGCCTTTGCACTTTGATGGCAACTTCTTGGCCATTCAGGCATGCCCGATGAACCTGGCCTGCCAAAAAGGGATAGATTATTATAGTGTCAAGTTGCTTACTCAAATGGCTTAGTTTTACTCCATTTTCACAAGTATATCTCCAGAGTCTGCAAGCTTATTACCGAGGCTAGCAGCAGCTATTGGTTCAAAGTCAAATCGATCAAATATCTCACTCACAGATGCCCCCAGCTCTTCTTCAATAATTGACACAGCTGTCTCTGAAGGAAATGGGGGAACTTGATCCTGCAAATGAGCGAAGGGTTCCATGATTCCATGATAACAATAGTATAAACATGGGACTGTTAATTACCAAAAAATCTAGAAAACACAAGAGAAATTTTAACTACCACACAAGACATAACAGAAATTTTCTTTCTTTTCATTAGACATTGGTAACTGCTATTCTGCTAGAGCGAAATATGGCGGACAACCTGAGACTGACAATTTTGGTTATCTACTAGGCTGATCTAATGATCAACTGAACTGAAGTTCGATACATATTTAAGCAGAAATTTGATAGAGAGTGCCAACAGAAGACCCAGTTAAATGCTTTTGTAATAGGAAAGTACACATTTCCTATACCAATCAAAGACTGAGATGCAGATTTGCAACTAACCAATAGCCACCACAGTGTCAAAGCATATCTACAAGAACAGTACGGTTCAACATACAAACCTGCAATTCAGATAACTGATCCACATATTCTTGTGGAAGAATATCCACTCTGGTGGAGAATTGCTGCCCTAGTTTGATAAATGTAGGGCCTAATCTCAAAATACTCTCCTTCAGCCACTTGGCGAGAACTTTCCTCCTGATTACCCTTTTCTCTTCCGTCATTCCCCCTGCAGAAGTTATTATAGATGTTTAATGAAGCTACACAATTTTGTAGTAAAATCTAGGTAATTCCTCAACATCAAGGAATGTCTTATGCACACACATACACAACTTTACACAGAATATATAGGAAATGTAAGGACATCAACGAACATCATTGAGTGAGATATATATGTCTAGTACATAAATAATATGCAATATACACTGTTTTATAGGATGAAGGATTTTATTGAACTACATTATTTCTGCAAGTTTTTATAAACTTCTTCTGCTATGAATGATCAGATATTAAGTAAGGTAGTTTTGTTTTTTTAGAACACATAACTAAAGTGTGTGATTACACTACATCACAAAAACCATGGACTAGCCTGTTATTTTTACTAGTACTAAAGCAAATTCTAAATCTGCCTCTCCCCTTCAGTCGCTTTGCTAACACATATACTAACACTAAGAAACATGTAAGGTCACACCTGGTTGCTGAATAAAAATTAATTTTGTAAAAAAACATGATAACTCCTAAAAAGATGACCATGAGTTATGGTAACTAGCCCAAAAGGGTATAAAAGAATAGGATTGACATTTAATGGAGTTGGTAAGATAAAGAAATCCAGGCACCTAAGCTTGGTTGCGTCCAACCTTAGAGTATCGTTTTTGTTGGTGTGATAAGTTACTAACCTCGATAAGTGAACTTCTGGTTGTTCAGCCAAGCCTTGAATATAAATGTAAAAACAAAGCCCCATATTTCCAATGTTCTTTGAATTGTCGAATAGGTTTTAAACCGATTCCAGCGACCACCAGGAGCAACAGACACCTGTAAGATTTAGATGTTCAACCCCAAAAGGAAAAGCAACAATAATGGCACAAAGTAACTTTTTTTTTGCTTCAGCTGATTGCAAATGAACAACAATATTAACAGAAATCATTTAAACTAAAATGTGCATTGTGGGAAATCATGTAGCCAACCTCAGATAACCTGACAATCCCAAACCAATGCAGTTCCACAAATATTCAACCTGACACAATAATTTAACTGATTCACTTATTGCTTTTGCTCCCACTACCCATTGACTGAGCCCCAGCCCCAGCACCTATCACTGTGCTCATTTCTGACGAAATACCATGCCCTTAGTTTGCTCGGACCTCCATATAATTGTGCTTATTTGTGTACTACTCACATTACATTGGCGTTACCACAGTCAACCTGAGCCCTCATTTAGTCAAAGCAGCGTCAAACTCCAGCTTAATTCAGGAGCTACTAAAACATTTGCACATCTATCTTAAAAATTCACCTCAGGCATGGCATCCCCGCCGCTCTGCTTGAACCAGGCGTCCTCCTTGCCGATCTCCTCCACCCTCTCCTTCCTCCTCCTCTCATACTCCCCCGGCGCGGAGGCGGACACCAAGGCAGCGCTACTCTCGGAAGCCGCGGACTTCACCGCCGCGCCGTTCCCGCTCCCGTTGCCGTTGGACCCGAGGTACACCTCCACCGCGGCATCGTCGTACCCGCGCCCGCTCGCGCTCCCGTTGAGCCCGTACTCCCTCGCGTCCTCCTCGGCCGGCGCGGAGGAGGTTTTCTCCTCGAGCACGGCGAGGACGAGGCGGAGGCGGTCCCGCGATGGCTGGCGGAAGCGGAGCGGCGGCGGGGGGCGGGGGTGGAGGCGGAAGCGGCGGAGGCGGAGGTGATCGGGGACGGAGAGCGAGGTGGAGGCGACGAGGGAGGCTGCCGCGGCTGAGACGGACATGGCGGGGGCTAGGGTTTGGTTGGGGGTTTGGGCGTGTGGCTGTGTGGGTGGGAGAGTAGGGGTGGAGGGGGAGGAGTGGTAGGGAGGAGGCGATGCGTGGCGAGAAGCGGGAACGGGGAGAGAGGTGGTGGGAGTGGAGCCACGTGGGAGACACGCAGGATGAGGCGATCTTACTGGAGGGTGACGATTGGGTGTCAGGTGGGGATGGATTCCGTGGAAAGCTTTCAGGCCTCTAATTTTTTTCTTTTCTTTTTTCGTTTTAGTGTTTTCTTTTCGTTGCCTTTTTGTGACCTTTTGGTTGGGGTTTGTGCCGTTCTGACGCGGATGCTCTGTTTGTAATTGCCAAAGTGCCAAGTGGGCCTTTGTGCCGCAGTAATTCATGATTTTTTTATAGTATTAGCACGATTTTACTTAGTATGGTTGTTGTATAATTTTTTTTTGTAAAAATAATGGCCTACCGTATGATCATCGTGTGGCAGCCGCTCCTTGCCCGACACGTCATTGCTGCCTCACGTGTCCCCCTCGCCGATTAGGGTTTCAGCCTAATCGGCGGTTAAGGTTTCAACTGTGTTCGTACTATTTTTAAAATATAGCAAATGAGTTCAAAAAACTATGAAATATTATGTGAATGCTCATAACACGGTGTACTTTCTTGTGTATTTTTTTTTATAATTTTACTTGTTCTAATTTTACCTTCCCGATTAGGGTTTCAGTTTCTACTGTGATTCAGGGATTTTTTTAATGTAGCAGATGAGTTCAAAAAATTATGAAATTTTATATGGAGCCTCCTGACACAGCGTACTTTCTTGTGTAAATTTGCCATAAATTTACTCGTTCTGAATTTTCTTGCAATTTCATATAAGTGTACTGTTTGTACAAATTTGTAAATATAAAAAATGAGCTTCAAAACATATGAAGTCTTTTTAAGGCTCATCACACACTGGACTTGACTGTGTATTGTTTCGATAATTTTATATGTGTTCTGGAATTGCCTCCAGAATTACGGATTTAAGTCGCGAAAATTTGGATTTTAGATTTCGTAAATTAGAGTTTCATGATTTTATGTGACTTGGAATGTATGGAAAATAAGCTACATTGCAACTCCATTGAAGACATCGATACACAATATGTTGCTTTCTAGAGACATGCTTGTATGTAAACATCATGGGTTACATCTTCTATTAAACAGCGACAATGCATAGCTTTTTGGAAACGATCTTTGGCCGATGAGATGGCTAATAGTGATTTTGACAATGGGTAGGACTCTAATGTATAAATGAGCTCTAAAAATTAGCTACATTGCAACTCTATTGGAGAACTTTAGAGAAATGACGCAATGATAACAACACGACAGTTGATTCGACAATGGGATTACATGGCACGCGGGCTAACAAACCAAGTACAGTACACGCATATCTTTAGAGAATTAGAAATATATGGGATATGTGGATGAAGAGGGTCGAACTACTGGATGGAATGTGGTCATTTGCCCTTGCGGCCCAGCTCGGCGTTGTACTCCTCGCCTTACGCCTTAGCTCTCGTCGTGATGGCCCTCTTCCTCTCCCTCTCGGCCTCACATCACCTAGCATGCTCACGCTCCTACGCCTCGCGCAGCCTCTCCCGCCTCTCCTTCTCGTCCATCTCATCCTTTCAGAGCCCTCGCAGTCCTCCCTGGCCCAGCTCTTCTGTGTCAACAGCATCAACAGGTCGTAGGGGTGCATCTTGTCGTCGATCCATTGGCTGAAGTCGCATAGATGCGGCGGAGACTGCGATGGGAAGAAAGACGTGGTTACGGCGTAACGGGAAGCAAAATAGTGGTGTGCACTGAAATACGATTTCATTATCGACTTTTGTGACTCAGCGTGTCAAACCTGCAGTCAGGGTAGTCTGAGCAGTAGTTTGGTGTCGGGACCCGAAAATACATCTCAGGAACCCTCTGCGTATTCTGAACTAGTCCCAGATCAGTAGCTAGCTCACACAGAAACAAAGTGATGAAATACCATCCATTTATTCGATTTAACTAGAAAGATCTCGAATAACAAATAATAATAAGCTGGACCTTATGGTCAATGTTTACTTAACTTACACGCAGGCTAAAGAAACAAATAAACTCTTGCAAATGAACGAGAAACTTGGAAAGGCCAATCAACATGCCCACAGCAATCGAGTGGAGAACGATCCTAATACGCAAAACCTTCAACGCCTTGATTCGGAAGAACTCCCGTGCGACTTGATATTCTTCAACCGATCAACAAAGGCATGAGCCGTGAGTACATAAAGCACTCAAGAGTAGTAGGGAAATGTATGCAAATAGTATTCATGCAAGGCTTACCAAAGGTTATTTGTATGGTTCTTTTGCGTAAAACAAAGATTTATGACAAATACAATAAATAGATTGAAATGCGTAATTGAAAAGAATAATAAATACATTAAGCAATTTCTTTGAAACAACCGGTGAACTAACCATTCAACGACCAACCAACAAATGACCAAATGAACTCCCGCTCACCAATCAACAAACCACCAAGTGAATTACCCATTCACCGAACAAACATTTTATTCATCAAGTGAACTTCCCATTCACACTCCGACTCATTTTGGAAGAAACTCTATCTCCGTGTGAAATTCCCGAGCACGCCCATAACCGCGGACACGGCTATTGAATAGTTTTACACACTGCAGAGGTTGTACGACTTGACCCACAAGACACGACTTCTCTAGTTGGTTTGGCATCCGTCGATACCACCGCCACTACCTTGGGTAAGGTGCTAGAGCACGTGACAAAGCCTTTACAAAGCTCCTTCTTAACCCGATTCGCCTACGAGGTTTCAACATGAATGTCTCCATCCAGACTGCACGGGGCCCCCTCTTGCGCCATAGTGAGCACGTACCCCGTAACTCACTCTTCCAAGACAGAACCAAAATTAAGACATTGCTAATTAATCAGCCAGGTCCCGCCCATACAGAACATGTGGTTGTACGGTTAAGGCTCAGTTCAATGGCGCACAAGATTAAGTCCTTGACAAGTTACTCAGGCGATCTTTCCACAAACCCACAACGTGTTAAATCCACACCCTCAATCCACCATCCATTCGCCCGAGTGAAAACCATTTTGTTCAAAAGAAACCAATGACATCCCCTGTCATGGCTCACAAGTTTTAACAACAGTGGCTAACCACCATAATTCCATATGTCATTAAGTCAAGATTAATCATTATGACACATGTGATGATGAACCCATCGAGACTAGGCTTGACTAAGCACTAATACGATACCCATGTTGGTGATACAAATATGTCCAACTAAAATTATCCAGGCTAGGGTGACCAAGGATTCATGGCATTCAAATGTTCAATGGAGGCATAATGACAACAGGTAATAACTAAACCCAAAACAGTTGATATAAAGATAGCATGCAATTGTATAAAACAATATACTTTTGAAATCATAGGATCAATATGATCAAAGGACTACGGCTTGCCTTGGAATAAATCCTGGGATTGATCTTGATCTTGATCTTGGTGTGCTTCTCCTTGTTCAAAACTTCCCGAAGTAGCAACGTCTACTCGCAAAATAAGCAAATAGAACAAATAAATACCAACCAGAGATAAAATCAAATCCAAAAATTAAATAAAAATCATAAATAAATAGAGCTCGAATTTAGATGAATTTACAAATTTGAATGGGCTCAATCGGAGTTCGGATGCAAAAGATGTGGGCTTTGGAAGATTGAAAATAAATCAAAACCCTAATTTGGATTTTAATTTAATTTCCTGATTTATTTTTCAACAGGAAAACGAAGATTAATGCGCCAAGACCGATATCTTGACACATGGTCGACAATGAGGCAAAAAGGCCGAGGTGGCTACCGACTTGGCATGACACATCGCTCACCGCGTGGACCACGCCCACCGGCGGAAAGCTTAGGAGAAGCGGCGCCACGCGTGGCGACACGCGGCGTTGATTCGGCCGCCGCGCAGCAGATCGAGGAGGTGGCGGCCGAGGTGGCTTGCCACATTGGCACAGAGAGCAAACGCAGAGGAGGCGATGGCGGTGGTTGGGCGGCGGCGACGGCGAACATGGCGTGGTGGCGCGGGCAATGGCCAAACGGAAAGCCGGGAGGTGGCGGCCGAGGAGGGTGGTGGTCGGGTCGGCGACGACGGCTCACCGGTGGCGATGAAGATATGACGGCGGTGGCGGCGGTGTTTTGTCGGACGGCCAAGAACGGAGGAGGAGGCACCGCGAGAGGAGGCGGCGACCGGTAGCCGAGGGTATTGCGACGACGATGGCGTCGGTGGCGCACCGAGGAGCGATCAAGGCGGCGGATTACGGCGCGAAGGAGCGGCGACCGTCGGCAAATCTTCCGACAATGCCCGGCCTGGGAGGCGAAGGCGGCGCTACACGGGGTTCTGGAGAGGAGGAGGGCGAGGAACAGGAGGGTCTCGAGGGCTTTTTATAGCGGAGGAGGAGGAGTCCGCGGGAGATACGGGCGGCGCTCGAGCGAAACTTCGGACTCTTGAGTCCGGGTTGAAGACGAAGACGACGTGGCGTCGGCGGTCCCACACTACAGAGAGAGTAGAAGCAAGGCGTCTGCCCACGCGGCGTGAAGGGAAAGCGGAGCGACGCGAGAGGTCGGGCCGAGGCGCGGAGTTGGGATTTGGAGGGGCGGGCTGGTCTGGAATGTTGATGGGCTTGACACATCGCTTCGGGAAAATTAATATGTTTTCTTTTTAGAAAATAGCAGAAAATCCAAAAGGCAATTAGAAAATAGCAAATGCACTCAGAAAAATTCTAGAAAATTCTATAAATTATATCTAAGTCCATAGAATCCAAATAAAATAATTTTAATAATAGTTGATTTTGGAATTAATCATGTTAAATTGTTTTTGATCTCTGAAAATTCAAATTAAGCTTTAACTTTAGTAGAAAAATTCAAATGGTTATTTTTCTTTTAAAACATTAAAACATGCCAAATTTTTGGGATGTTACATTTGGGAAGCACCAATAGTTCTGCCCATTGGTCTACTCGTCAGTTGATTTGACGCACTTGCAGGCGTCCTGACACTAGCAAAGAGGTAATGCCACCCCCGTCGGGGGCCCTTCCAGAGGGAGTTCATCGGGGATAGGAGGGGGGTGCGGCTCGACCCGGAAGGCGGGTGGTGTGTGTAAGGCTGCTGACTATAAGCCCTATAGCGAGCGACGGTCTCTTCGGAACCCACCCAGTCCTTTAAGAGCTCGTGGATGCGCTTCCATTCCTTCTCCTTGCCCATGTTATCTATGTAGTGTTGTTGGTGTGGAGGTAATGGCCGAGTCGCGCTGTATTTATAGTGGGAGTGGACGCAGCTGTAGCGGATCCATTGCGATAAGACACGGATGTGTTTCACGATCGTGCGACGCGCCCTTCGAAGCAGACTCGTTGGGCCACGTCACTGCTCAAAGCTGCTTCGTTGCGTCACATCACTGCGCAAAGCTGCCTCGTTGGGTCATGTCGCCGAGCAAAGCTGCCTCGTCGGGTCACGTCGCCATAGCCAGTTCCCCTTGAAGTCATCCATTTCACGCGACATAAGAAAAATGTAGCAATGATGTAAGTGCATCGTGTAATGAAGAACGAAGCAATGATGCAAATTATGCATAACTCGTACAAGTTTCGTTGTACATAAGAAAACAAGATGGAGAAAACATTACATTACCACACCGAATAACGACCAGATGAGCTCGGTCTGTTGGGACAATCTTTCACTGAGTGCCCATGGGTCTTGCATATCTTGCACCTGTGTTGTGTGGCTAATACTGGTACGTTGGCTGGCATCCATACCGTTCTGGAAGCACTGTGTCTGTCGTCGCCCCTTCCATGTTGTCTTCAAGTCCTTGTTCAGACCGTATTGCACCATGTCCAGCCAAAGATCATTGTAATTCATTTCCAAGCCTTACGAGCGAACTCCACACTCCATGTACTGAAAAGGTGGAGCATGTCACAGTACTCAGAGATGTACAGCGAACACATCTGCCTCATTTGCGTACACGCCTTGTAAACGTGCGAGCAAGGCTTGTGCAGGAGCTTCGGTGTCGGACCCCGGGTGTCACACAACCCCGAGACCCTCTGTGCATACCGAGCTAGTCCCATGATCAGTAGCTAGCTCGCACAGTTGCAACAATGATGTTATCATAACCATTCAACAACGAATTAATGAAGCAGACAAAGTAATATTAGTTAACAGCAAAGGACCTTATGGTCAAGTTCTTACAAAAGTCGCCACGTAGGGCTTAGCAACAACAGAGTATCTGGCAGCGGAAATCTCAAAATACGTGGAGCCCAATCGACATGCCCACAGGCAATCGAGTGGAGGACGTGACCTAGTTCGCGAAGTCTTCAAAGTAGCCTTTCTCATAGTACTCAACCTGTTCTGATTCTTCTGCTGGGACTGATCAACAAAGGGCATAAAGCCGTGAGTACATAAAGTACTCAGCAAGTCGTAGAGAAATGTATGCACATAGTATTCATGCAAGGCTTAAACAAGAATGGCTTTATGGCTAATTTGCAGAAAGCAGGTTTGACAGTAAATACAATAATTAGATTGCAAAGCAGGATTTTAAAAGAATAATACATAGATATCCAAGTTCTTTTAAATCAAACAGTGAACATCCCGTTCACTCCCCAACCATTCCAACCAACCTTTCCATCGAACCAAAACCACGTTTTTGAAAATGCTACCCCTTGCGCAAAATCACCAGGCATGTCCGTAACCGGGGACACGGCTATTCAAATAGATTTTGACACTCTGCAGAGGTTGTACAGCTTTACCCACAAGACACGAATTCTCTAGTTTGTTTGGCATCCGTCGATACCACCGCTCACTTCCTTAGGTGAGCAGTCTAGAGCACGTGACAAGGCCTTTAGAAAGTTCCATTTTACCTCGGTTCTGCCCGCTAAGGTTTCGCCATCACAGCCCCCTCTTGCCCAATAATCAGCCACAACAGAACCGACTCAAAACTTCCCTAATTAGTTGGCCAGGCCCGTCCCATACCGGACTTGTGGTTGCACGAGGTGGCCCAGATGAACAACTTTCAAAGTTAAGTCCTTAATTGGCTGCTCAGACGAGACTTTCCACATCCCAATGTGCCTCACGCACCCACCTTCACTCCCTACCACAAGCCCGAGCATAAATCATTTTTGTTCATTCCCGACCAACTGGCAATCCCTGCCATGGCTCAACACATTTTAAATTATAGTGGCCTCACACCACAATTCCATAGTTCTTTAGCCAAATTCATTATTCATTGAACATGTGATCGTGAGTACTACGGGTAACTAGAGCATGTCTAAGCAATAATACGCGCCCATGTTGGTAATACAACCATGTCCAACTAGTATTAACCATCCTAAGGTGTCCAAGGATATATGTCATTCAAGGAGATATTTCATTTTCAATTTATCAAGGTGGCATAATGGTAATTTGGTAATTATCTACTCCCAAAATCATTTTTAATAAATCTAGCCATGCATGATAATTTAAAACAATATATATTTATAAAATGGGTTCAACATGGTCAAAGGCCTACGACTTGCCTTCGTTGACGAGGAGCGGGTCTTCGGTCGTCGGGTCGAAGAAATCTTCCGAAACACCGGAATCTACACGTGCGAGAATAGCAACAATAAATAAAACAGCACCAAATGAACTCCAAAAATTATAAAACCAGAACCAAATGAAAGGGTCTGATTTTAGATGAATATAGAAATTTGGATCATCCAAATCGGAGTTCGGATGTGAAAGTTATGACCGAATGAAGTTTCAGATCACATAAAATGATAGAATTAGGGTTTTCTGGATTTTCGGGAATTATTCTTCAATGGGAAATTTGGGATCTTGACGTCAGCGGCCACGTGGCGCTGAATGGGTAGCCACGCGGGCGAATCCGCCGACGTGGCACTAGCGTGGCGCCCACGTGGACGGCCACATCAGCTCGGGCGCGGTGAACGGTGTGGTCCACCGGCGCGTGGGCGCGGTCCACAGCATAGTAGGAGGCCCACCGGCATAGAGCGAGCGGGAGAGAGAGAGAGAGAGTGCGCGCGGCGGCGACCGGAGCTGAGGGAGACGGAGGCGACGGCGAGGGGGGGAAGAAGAGAGGGGCGACCGAGGCGCTCTGGAGCTGTGCGACGATGCGGGGAAGCCGAAGGCGCAATCAGACGGACGGAGGCGACCGAGGCGACTCAATCGGTGGCAAGGCCTCGGCGCCGGGGGAACTCCAATTGGGGCCAGAGGAGAGCGAGGGAGCGAGGGAGAAGAGGGGGGAAACGGAGGAGAGGAAGGAAGCGGTGCCGAGCGAGCTTAAATAGAGAGGAGGGGCGTCACGGGCGAGCGCACCGGAGAGGAGTCACGGGCGGAGGCGCGGGTGTGGCGAGCGAGCCCGTGAGCGAGAGAGAGAGATGGAGGGGGAGGCGCGAACGATCGGGAGCCGCGGGATGGGAATCGGACGGTCGGGAGCGAAGGCGCGTGAGGAGCGCCGCGGAAGCCGATTGGGCGAAGGAGGCGGTAGGGCCGGGAACAGAGTCGGGCGAAGAGATTCGGCCCACAAACAGTGAAGGGGATTTTCTGGGATTTTTGATTTTCAGAAATTCAAACAAATGAAAAGCTATTTTAGAAAATATCAAATTGAGTCTAAATATTCTAGAAAAATTCTAAAAAATTCCTTGAATTATTATGGACTTAATAAAAATACTTTTAACTTTAACTTTTCTTTTTCTTTTGCAAATAAAATAATTTTTAATTTTGGGTAAAATGGAAACCATTTTTAATATCCAATAAATCCAAGAGAACACTTAAAATAATATTTTTGATTTTAAATACCAGAAAACCCAATTAAACCAACTTTAATTTAATTCAATTTTAATTAATTCATATTAAACTGCAAATTGATTCTGAAATTCCAAATAAAGCTTTTGGTAATTAAACGCAAATGGTTCTCTTTTAAAATTTTGAAAATCTCTGAAAAAGCGGGACGCTACAAACCTACCCCTCTTAAAGGGAGTCTCGACCCCGAGATTCAGGCTGACTAGAGAATAGGAGGGGAAACTCAGCCTTCAAGTCATCTTCTCGTTCCCAAGTGGCTTCTTCTTCGGTGTGGTTGCTCCACTGGACCTTGCAGAAACGGATGATCTTGCTTCTTGTCACTCACTCTGCTACTTCCATGATCTTGATGGGATGCTCCTTGTAGGTGAGGTCTTCCTGCAGGGCAATTGCTTCCATTGGCATCTGTTCTTCTGGCACACCTAGACACTTCTTCAGCTGTGACACGTGGAAGACATTATGCACATCTGACAGCTGAGGTGGGAGGTCCAACTGGTAAGCGACTTCTCCTCTTCGGGCTAGAACTAGGAAAGGTCCGATGTACCTTGGTGCAAGCTTTTCCGCTTACTCTGAAACGACGCATCCCTTTGAGAGGCGACACCTTCAGGTACACATGATCACCAGGTGCAAATGCTAGATCTCGGCGACGGTTATCAGCATAACTCTTCTACCTGGTATGTGCTATTTTCAGCTTTTCTCTGATTGATCGAACTTGCTCTTCGGCTTTTTCCAAGATATCTGGCCCAAACACTTGTCTTTCACCCACTTCATTCCAATACAATTGTGTTCTGCATTTTCTTCCATAAAGAGCTTCAAATGGAGACATCTGGAGGCTTGACTGGTAACTATTGTTATAGGAAAACTCTGCATAAGGCAGCATTTGATCCCAACTGGTCTGATTTGCTAAAGCACAAGCCCTCAACATATCTTCTAGGATTTGATTCACCCTTTTCGTTTGTCCATCTGTCTGGGGATGGTAGGCTGTACTGAAGTTTAGATTAGTACCCAGAACATTGTGCAACTTCTGCCAGAATCTTGAGGTGAACTGGGATCCTCGATCCGACACGATCTTCTTCAGCACCCCATGCTGGCACACTATCTTTGCCATGTATAATTCTGCCAGTCTATCACCAGAGTAAGTAGTCTTGACTGGGAGAAAGTGGGCAACTTTGGTTAGACGGTCTATAATTACCCAAATAGAATCATATCCTGACCTTGTCCTTGGCAAACCAGTGGTAAAATCCATGCCAATTTCTTCACATTTCCATTCAGGCACTCTCAAAGGTTGCAGGAGTCCAGCAGGTCTTTGATGCTCAGCTTTTACTCGCTGACAGACATCACACTGAGCTACATACTCGGTAATCTCACGCTTCATGCTAGGCCACTAATATATTTTCTTAAGGTCTTGGTACATCTTTGTGCTTCCAGGGTGAATGGAGTACAAGGTTTCATGGGCTTCCTTGAGTATCAGCTGCTTAAGCTCTTTCTGATCTGGAACACAGATTCGCTTGTCAAACCAAATGGTGCCTTGTTCATATTCTAAAAATCTCAGGGCTTTACCCTTCTTCATGTTGCTCTTAATTTCCTTAATATTGGCATCTTCTATTTGAGCTTCCTTGATCTGATTCCGCAAAGTGGGTTGAACTTCTAAGGCGGCTAGGTAACCTTCCTCAACCAACTCTAACTCGAGCTTCTTGAACTCTTCATGTAGGACTGGCTGATTTTCCTTGATCGTCAGGGTATTGCAGTAGACTTTTCTACTCAAGGCATCTGCCACAACATTAGCTTTGCCTGGGTGGTAATGGATTCCAATATCATAATCCTTGATTAACTCTAACCATCTTCTTTGCCTCATATTAAGATCAGCTTGAGTGAAAATGTACTTCAAACTCTTGTGGTCCGTATAGACTTCACAGCGATTACCAATAAGGTAATGACGCCATATCTTTAAAGCATGCACTACGGCAGCTAACTCCAAGTCATGAGTGGGGTAATTCACTTCATGAGGCCTCAATTGACGGGAAGCGTAGGCTACTACCTTCCTTTCTTGCATCAGGACACAACCAAGTCCTTGCCAGGATGCATCACAGAAAATCTCAAAATACTTCCGGACATCGGGCAAAATCAACACCGGAGCTGTTGTCAAACGCTTCTTCAACTCTTGAAAGCTCTGCTCACAATCTGGCGTCCAAGCAAATTTTTTTTCCTTCTTCAATAGCTGAGTGGGGGGCCTTGCTATTTTGGAGAATCCTTCTATGAATCGATGATAGTATCCTGCCATTCCAAGAAAACTTCTGACCTGAGGCACCGACTTGGGTGACTCCCAATTAAGCACATCCATAACCTTACTAGGGTTAACAGACACTCCTTCCGCAGACATGAAATGTCCCAAGAAAGTAACTTCTTTCATCCAAAACTCACACTTGCTGAATTTGGCATAGGGTTGATGATCTCTAAGCTTATTCAGGACCAATCGGAGGTGCTCTTCATGCTCTTCTTTGCTTTTGGAATACACCAGAATGTCGTCAATAAAGACAATGACGAACTTATCCAAATACTACATGAATACTTTATTCATCAAATTCATAAAGTAAGTAGGGGCATTGGTCAATCCAAATGACATGATCGTGAACTCATACAGTCCATATCGGGTTGAAAAAGCTGTCTTGGGAATATCCTCTGGACGAATCTTCAGCTGGGGGTATCCTGACCTCAAGTCTATTTTGGAGAACACTCCGGCTCCTTTCAACTTATCAAATAAATCATCGATCCTTGGTAGAGGGTACTTGTTCTTGATGGTGACCTCATTGAGGGCTCGGTAATCCACACACATCCGTTGGGTGCCATCCTTCTTTGCAACAAAGATCACTGGGGCTCCCCAAGGTGAAGAATTTGGTCGGACAAAACCTTTCTCTTGCATCTCTTCAATTTGCTTCTTCAGTTCAACCAAATCATTGACAGGCAATCTGTAGGGTCTCTTGAAAAGAGGTGCAGTTCCTGGAACTAGGTTGATGACAAACTCCAAGTCTCGGTCTGGTGGCATTCCAGGTAGGTCATCAGGAAAGACTTCTGGGAACTCTCTGACTACTAGCACTTCCTCCAAAGATACAATACTGGCACTGCAGACTAAAGCTCCAGCTAGCTTCTCCGGGGAGGCTTCAAACTTTACCTTGGTTCCATCCGGACTGACCAAAGTGATGCTTCTACCACCACAATCCAAGAGGGCTTGGTGATTGGCAAGCCAATCCATTCCCAGAATCACATCAAGAGACTTGGTGTCTATGATGATGAGATTAGCAAGGAATTCTACCCCTTCTATGGTCACTTTAACCTTAGGGCAGCCTTGGTTTGTACTCAATTCCGAACCGGGAGATTGAACCAACAAAACACTTTTAAGAGGCAAAACTTCCAACCGGTGCCTTTCAAAGCAAAACTCCAGAAACAAAGCGAATGCGAAGCTCGTAATCAAACAAAGCGATGGCGGTCTTTGAATTGACAAGGAACTTACCAAAGACGTCGTCCGTGGCTTTCGGGCTTCCTCCACGGTGGTGTGGTTCACACGACCTCTTCCAACAGGCTGAGGAGTCTTGAGTGGTGCAGCTGGAGTCTGAGGAGCTCCACGTCCGGTTCCTTGAGTGGGGGTTCTGGTAGGAGTGGCTCCCATGTTGAAATGGACCGGAGAAGGGCCTTGCTTCTGCGGGCAGCTATTGGCGAAGTGCCCCAGCTGATGGCACTTAAAGCAGGTGATCCCGGCGGCAGAGTTGCCGTTCCTTGGCTGCTGGTTGCTGGAGCTGTTGAAGCCGCGGTCACTGGGCTCGCTGGGCGAGGTGTTGCTCTGAGGGCTCAATGTGACAGTGAAACAACACAGGCGGAGGCGGCACATTCATTCGGCTCTCGGGAGTGACTCTGCGGGCACCTTTGTCTTGCATCATCTTTCTCTTGCGGGCTTCTTCAAGCTCATGGCAGATTCCTCGATGAGCATGGCCTTGTTCACAGTCTGCCGGAAATCGCATAATCATTCCCAATGACTTGCACCTTCAAGCCGGGTTGAGTCCTCTCTGAAGCGCTTGGCGGGCATCATCCGTGGCAACGCCCTTCGGGCATAACGGAACGGTGAGTGAACCTATTAAGATATTCACTCACCGACATGTTGCCTTCTGCCGCGACTCACGAACTCATTCTTCTTCATTTCCACCTTCCCATCGTGGATATGGGAGTGGTGGAAAGCTCCCAAGCTTCGGCCCAAGTGATGCTATCGGGGTTTCCATAGGCGGCACAATAGTTCTCCCACCATTCTGCGTGGTGCCTTCAAGTGGTGGGTGGCATACGTAACCTTCTCGCGATCATCACAATGGGTGATAGCGAGCTTCTTTCCATGGGCGTAGCCGGTCATGCGCCCAATGGCTCAGAGGAGCTAGAGAAAGTGGGTGGATGGGTCCTCAAAAACTCTGCCAGCCTGGACTGAGGAAAAGCTGGGGGTGGAGGTGGCAGTGGCGTGGCAGCTGCTTGGTTGTTCTGATTCATCACTGCGAGTAGGGCAGCAGAGGTCTGGTTCTGCTGATTCATCATCTGAGTCATATTCTGCATCATAGAGCTCATCAGCTGTGTTTGGGCTGCCATGAACTGACTCAAACCCTGATCTGCACTGGCGGCCTGGGAAGACGGTGCATTGGCGCTTGGGGTCTCATCCTAGCTTGCGGAGTTGCGGGTCTGAACCATCTGCAACCAAACTTCCCGGGTTTAATAGACGAGATGGAGAAAACAATTAGATGAGATGGAAAGCACGGAGATGAGCGAGAAACAAGGGAGATAGATGGATCAACCTAATGCGGACAAAGTTGGTTTTACCCAACGAACGGATAGCCGGAAAGCTATCAAGAAGCAAACAAGAAAGAGACACTCAAGCACAAAAAGCACTATTATGCATACTAAACGATTCTAAAACTAGGGAAGGCAGCTACCAATCTAATCTTTATGGAGGGTCAACTTGGAACAGACGGCAGATCTTGAGCTTCTAAAGCTTCATTGCTTGATCTTGAAGGGCTCGATCCTAGGGATAATCCAGAGGTAAGGATGTCAAATTTAAATTTGAAAACCAAGTTCCAGAAAAGGTAAGATGAAAGAACGCAAGAATGATATAAGAGGGTAAGATGATAAGAAAATAATAGAATAAGATAAGAATAGAATAGAATAAGATAAGAGAAGAATACCTAGTCAAGTTAATTTGTTGATTTGATTTAGAAAATATATTTTGAATTTTTGACTAAGACGACCAATCTAACTGTGGTTACGTCCTACAGTCGATATGGCTCGGATACCATCTCTTATCGGACCCCGGGTGTCACACAACCCCGAGACCCTCTGTGCATACCGAGCTAGTCCCATGATCAGTAGCTAGCTCGCACAGTTGCAACAATGATGTTATCATAACCATTCAACAACGAACTAATGAAGCAGACAAAGTAATATTAGTTAACAGCAAAGGACCTTATGGTCAAGTTCTTACAAAAGTCGCCACGCAGGGCTTAGCAACAACAGAGTATCTGGCAGCGGAAATCTCAAAATACGTGGAGCTCAATCGACATGCCCACAGGCAATCGAGTGGAGGACGTGACCTAGTTCGCGAAGTCTTCAAAGTAGCCTTCCTCATAGTACTCAACCTGTCCTGATTCTTCTGCTGGGACTGATCAACAAAGGGCATAAAGCCGTGAGTACATAACGTACTCAGCAAGTCGTAGAGAAATGTATGCACATAGTATTCATGCAAGGCTTAAACAAGAATGGCTTTATGGCTAATTTGCGTAAAGCGAGTTTGTGATAAATACAATAATTAGATTGCAAAGCAGGATTTTAAAAGAATAATACATAGATATCCAAGTTCTTTTGAATCAAACAGTGAACATCCCGTTCACTCCCCAACCATTCCAACCAACCTTTCCATCGAACCAAAACCACGTTTTTGAAAATGCTACCCCTTGCGCGAAATCACCAGGCATGTCCGTAACCGGGGACAGAGCTATTCGAATAGAGTTTGACACTCTGCAGAGGTTGTACAGCTTTACCCACAAGACACGAATTCTCTAGTTTGTTTGGCATCCGTCGATACCACCGCTCACTTCCTTAGGTGAGCAGTCTAGAGCACGTGACAAGGCCTTTACAAAATTCCATTTTTCCTCGGTTCTGCCCGCTAAGGTTTCGCCATCACAGCCCCCTCTTGCCCAATAATCAGCCACAACAGAACCAACTCAAAACTTCCCTAATTAGTTGGCCAGGTCCATCCCATACCGGACTTGTGGTTGCACGAGGTGGCCCAGATCAATGACTTGCAAAGTTAAGTCCTTAGTTGGCTGCTCAGACTTGACTTTCCACATCCTAATGTGCCTCACGCACCCACCTTCACTCCCTACCACAAGCCCGAGCATAAATCATTTTTGTTCATTCCCGACCAACTGGCAATCCCTCCCGTGGCTCAACACATTTTAAAATATAGTGGCATCACACCACAATTTCATAGTTCTTTAGCCAAATTCATTATTCATTGAACATGTGATCGTGAGTACTACGGGTAACTAGAGCATGTCTAAGCAATAATACGCGCCCATGTTGGTAATACAACCATGTCCAACTAGTATTAACCATCCTAAGGTGTCCAAGGATATATGTCAGTTAAGGAGACATTTCATTTTTAATTTATCAAGGTGGCATAATGGTAATTTGGTAATTATCTACTCCCAAAACTATTTTTAATAAATCTAGCCATGCATGATAATTTAAAACAATATATATTTATAAAATGGGTTCAACATGGTTAAAGTCATACGACTTGCCTTCGTTGACGAGGAGCGGGTCTTCGGTCGTCGGGTCGAAGAAATCTTCCAAAACACCGGAATCTACACGTGCGAGAATAGCAACAATAACTAAAACAGTACCAAATGAACTACAAAAATTATAAAACCAGAACCAAATGAAAGGGGCTGATTTTAGATGAATATAGAAATTTGGATCACCCAAATCGGAGTTTGGATGTGAAAGTTATGACCGAATGAAGTTTCAGATCACATAAAATGATAGAATTAGGGTTTTCTGGATTTTCAGGAATTATTCTTCAACGGGAAATTTGGGATTTTGACGTCAGCGGCCACGTGGCGTTGAATGGGCAGCCACACGGGCGAATTCGCCGACGTGGCACTAGCGTGGCGCCCACGTGGACGGCCACATTAGCTCGGGCGCGGCACGACACGCGATCATTGGTCCACCGCGCCGTGGCGGCGTGGTCCATCGGCGCGTGGCGCGGTCCACAACCTGATGGGAGGCCCACCGGCAGAGAGAGCGAGCGGGAGAGAGAGAGAGAGAGAGAGAGTGCGCGGCGGCGACCGGAGCTGAGGGAGACGGAGGCGACGGCGAGGGGGTGGGGAAGAAGAGAGGGGCGGCCGAGGCGCTTTGGAGCTGTGCGACGATGCGGGGAAGCCGAAGGCGCAGTCGGACGGGACGGAGGGCGACCGAGGCGACTCAATCGGTGGCGGCGGCGCTCGGCGGCCGGGGGGGTCCAATTGGGGCCAGAGGAGAGCGAGGGAGCGAGGGAGAAGAGGGGGGGAAACGGAGGACAGGAAGGAAGCGGTGCCGAGCGAGCTTAAATAGAGAGGAGGGGCGTCACGGGCGAGCGCACCAGAGAGGAGTCACGGGCGGAGGCGCGGCTGCGGCAGACGCGCCCGTGAGCGAGAGAGAGAGATGGAGGGGGAGGCGCGAGCGATTGGGAGCCGCGGGATGGGAATCAGACGGTCGGGAGCGAGGGCGCGGAAGCTGATTGGGCCGAAGGAGGCAGGCTGGGCCAGGGAAACAGGAGCTAGGCCGAAGAGATTCGGCCCACAAACAGTGAAGGGGATTTTTCAGGATTTTTGATTTTCAGAAATTCAAACAAATGAAAAGCTATTTTAGAAAATATCAAATAGAGTCCAAATATTCTAGAAAAATTCTCAGAAATTCCTTGAATTATTATGGACTTAATAAAAAATACTTTTAACTTTAACTTTTCTTTTTCTTTTGCAAATAAAATAATTTTTAATTTCGGGTAAAATGGAAACCATTTTTAAAATCCAATAAATCCAAGAGAACACTTAAAATAATAATTTTGATTTTAAATGCCAGAAAACCCAATTAAACCAACTTTAATTTAATTCAATTTTAATCAATTCATATTAAACTGTAAATTGATTCTGAAATTCCAAATTAAACTTTTGGCAATTAAACGCAAATGGTTCTCTTTTAAAATTTTGAAAATCTCTGAAAAAGCGGGACGCTACATTCGACTTGTTGTAGGTGCATGTTGCCACAACACCTAGGGTGCCTGCATGTTTCCTTTCCGGGCCTTCTTCATCTTGTCGTACTTCCTCCTATTCCATTGCTCACCTGGATGTCGTGCATCCGAGCCTTCTCCATCTTCTGGTCTATGTGCTTCTGCATGTTCTTGGACCACTGCTTGCCTTCCTCCATCTGTCTCTTGGCTGCGATGGCTCTATTAACGAAATAACCAATAGTACAAGTCCATGTCTCCTCGACGATTGCGGTGATAGGGAGGCATCGCACACCTTTGAGGACGCTATTGTACACCTCGAACATGTTAGTCGTTATAATCCCGTACCTCGCACCGCCTGTGTCATAGAGAAGGGACTATTTCTCCAATTCAGGAGCGTGGCCATTAATCCACTCCAAGAAACTTATGGCACTGCGTGGTATCCCTCCAGTACATCAAGAGTGGACTCCTTTGTATGCCTCGTAGTTCAGTGTTCGAGGTCTCTCCAGATGGAATCAAACTTCCACTTCTGGTTCTGCAGACACGATGCCTTGAACGTCTTCATAATGTCCTGATTGCGGAACCGCTTGAACAAGTTAGATACAAGATGCCTCATGCACCACCTGGATTGCACGTTGTTTCACTGGTTCGGGGGTTTCGTCCTGTGTTGCATGGTGTTGATGGCCGCCAATAACCCAGCATTGCGGTCTGTGATAAGCCATACGTTGCACCAGTCTCCCACGACCGCCCACTTCACGTTCGCCAGGAACTACAGCCAACTGGATGTGCTCTCACTCTCCACAGTGGCAAATGCCACCGGGAGAAGCCGGTCATTCGCGTCGCTTGCCACCGTAGTGAGAATGGTGCTCTTCTATCTCCCTATGAGGAAAGTGTCATCCATCGTGAGCACAAGATGATAGAACTAGAAGCGCCAAACGGCCTAGGCGAAAGCCCAGAACACCCGGTCTAGTATGAAGTGGTTGGACCCTCTCTCAGCATCTTCACGCTTAAGCTTGTTTATGCACGTGCTGGTGTTTGATTCGGCAATCTGCTCAAGCAATCTCGACGCAAAATTGTACGCCTCTTCGTATGTCCCTTACATGGACTCGATGACCTTCTGCTTGGCTCATCAGACCTTGTTGTAGCTGACTGGATAACCAACCTGATTGGCAACTTCGGACATCAACAGCTTGGGGGAGACGGACAAGTCCGCCGGAACTAAGTGCTTGATGAGGTTTGCCACATATGTGGAAGTCACGTTCCAATGCTGCCGTAGGGGCTCGCGAAGCTCGCAAGTGTGGTCGGTCACTGCCTTGCCAACGAATACCGAGCCAAAGATCTTTGCTCGATGAACGTTGACCTTGCCTGGGCAGCCTTCCACTACGCACCTCACTGCGTAATGTTCAGGGTTGGACTGGTGCACTCGGTACACACGGCTGGTGGACAAGGCGTACTGTGCTATAGCTAGTTGTACGACCTCCTTGCTAGGGAAGCGCTATCCTACTAAGAGGGTGTCAGCATCAAACCCCCAGTGGGAGCCTTCTTCGTGTGATAGTACTAGCAAGCGCACTACGACATCATCAAGTCTCGATACCACGTAAGGTACCTTTGATGACACAATTCCCCCGGTTGGACCACCGGCTTGGTGTGCGTCATCGTCGCTAACATCTGAGCTTGGGTCGGCGTCCTCGTCGGACTCCAACCCGAGAGGCTAGTCCGGTAGATACTTGTTGCAATCAATGCGGGCCAACCACCATGATTCCACCCTCTCATTTCGCACCAAATTATACGCAAGTCTCCCCTCCAAGGCAGCACATTCTGTAATGTCGTCTTCAGGTTCGTGCTGCGCTTGCTCGGTTGTAGAGGCCCCGGCATCATCAAGGTGGCGTGGCGCCTTGGGTACGAAATTCACGTACACCATCGGCTTCCCGTAAATGGCCGTCTCGGGCTAGGAGGCAATCTGCATGTACTGGCTCCATGCTATGCTTCCAGCCACCTTGATGAGCTCCCACACATCATTCATGTAGGTGGTCCCCTTGATCACAACCTTCTTCGTCGTTGCCTCTGTGCCGAACTCTCTCCGGATGCAGTTTCGAAGCTCGTGAATATTCATCGTGTCGAGCCCCTCCGCCCGGACCACCTTGTACTAGCATGTCAATAGGTCCAACCCGTCGGGTCTAGCCTGTACGAGACCATCGCCACAAAGCACAAATAAGTCTTACATGTTCGAAAAAAGCCACAACAAACCCATCTGCGATACATATGTGTAATTAAATACGACAAATTTCATGCAAGTGATGGATTACATATGCATAATTAAATATGAATAATTAATTAATTACCAACAATTTTTGAAAAATAATTGCGAGTAATTATTTACCGCTAAACTAATTGCTAGTAGTTAATTTGCACTAATATAATATTCCGGACTGATAACCACTAAACTAATTACGACTAATTATGTACCACTGAACTAATTAACTACGAATAAATTCACTAATTATGACTGATTAATTACCACTAAACTAACTAATTACCTGAGTTGTTAATTTGCACTAATATAATATGGCGGCCTTATAACCACTAAACTAATTACGACTAATTATTTAGCACTAAACTAACTAAGAGATACTAAACCAACTAATTACCACTAAATTAACTAATTACTACTAATTATGTACCACTAAATAAATTATGAGTAGTTCATTCGCACTAATTTAATATGCGGGACTCATAACCACTAAACTAACTATGACTAATTATTTATCACTAAACTAACTAATTAACTACTAGTGAACTAAATAATTACCACTAAACTAATTAATAATGACAAAAGCATCTGACAAATTACCTGCCCTTCGGGGGGTAAGCTATCAAAAAAAGCCGAGCGACGAGCGACAAGCAGCAAGCAAATACTTGATCTCCAAAAAAAATTAATTATGTTAGTTTCTCTGAGTTCTAGTGATGAGCGCCAGAACAAGAAGCGAAATGCAATTGGAATGAGTGAAGAGCGACTACAAGATTTTGGTATTTATAACCGAGCGAAGGAGGAGCCGCTGCGTTGGCGCTGAAAATTTCGGATGCGTTGTCTACGTGCAGCACTGCGGGCAAGGGGGGACAACGCGAGGAGTCGACAAATGTACGGTGGAGGGAGGATGGATAGTTCGAAAGGTGGCCACCGGAGGGGGGCTATGCGGGAGGGGGAGAGCAGGGCTGGCGGGAGGAGGGCTATGCGTGCGGGAGGGGGAAGGGTGACATGTGGTGGGATAAAATCATAACACTTAAATGAAATTGCGAGGTAAAATCAGAAAGAGTAAAATTATGAAAAAAAAAATTACACAAGAAAGTACACCTTGTTAGGAGCATTCATATAAAATTATATATTTTTTGAACTTATTTGCTATATTTAAAAATAGTACGAACACAGCCGAAACCCTAATATGCCGATTAGGGTGAAACCCTAATCGGGGAAGGGACACGTGGCGGCCAGGCGGGCCACCGCGCGGCAGCCGTGCGGCAGTGCCACCACACTGTGGTCGTGTTGGAACGTCACCGCCCGACGATTGTGCGGTAGCGGCGACGTGTCGGGCGAGGAGCGGTCGCAAGCTATTTTTGCAAAAAAAATCTACGACGGTCATTTCTGTAAATACGAAACAAAATCGTACTGATACTGCCAAAAATTGCAATCCAACAAGTCTATATTGTACATTTGTACATGTGTGCGGCAAGTATACAACGAGTGATTTGTGTTGTGTGTAGTGTGTGCAGACTACAAGTCTACTAAGATACAACACCTGATGTCGAACCCTCGATTAAATTTCACTCGTTAACCAATGATAAAAATGCAAATGAGTTGGCATGTTCTGTGTAAGATACGACAAATATAAGAGCTTCCGAATCAAAAAAAGTCGCACGTAATTTAGATTTATTGTATGATTAGAATGTGGTGCTTGGTTTCCTTGCACGGTTGCGTGTCCGTGGGGTCACCGTTGGTGTTGTCGGTGGGGACCGCCATGGTAGCAGCAGAGGCCAGGCTAAGTGGTGGGCATCTTTTTTTACCCTTCTTTGTTTCTCCTGCAATTTGTACTGTTTTTGGTCTTTGTTGTGTGAGTAAAAAGTTGATGTATTTTTTGATTGAACAAAGGTGATATTTTTGGACTAGTTCGTGTAGTACTCACCACTAATAGCTTCTTTAGGCTTTTATATTCAATGCTTCTGTTAGTTTCTCTACTAATTTATCGGTAAATTATGTTTTCTAAATCAAGAGCATTCCACATGTAATCCTTCAATTTGTCTGATCTGGAAAATCCTCACCAAAACCAAGATTAAATTCTAGCTCTACGTCGAGACCCAAAAATACGTCTCAGGAACCATCTGTGTATTCTGAACTAGTCCCAGATTAGTAGCTAGCTCACACAAAAAACAGTGATGAAATACCATCCATTTATTCGATTTAACTAAAAAGATCTCAAAAATAACAAATGGTAATAATAACTGGACATTAAGGTCAACGTTCACTTAACTTGCCACGCAGGGTAAAGAAATAAATAAACTCTTGCAGTGGAACAGGAAACTTGGAAAAGTCAATCAACGTGCCCACAGGCAATCGAATGGAGAACACATCCTAATCTGCAAAACCTTCATAGTCCTTTTGAAAGAACTCTTGTGCAGCTTGGTATTCTTCAACTGATCAACAAAGGCATAAGCCGTGAGTACATAAAGCACTTAGCAAGCCGTAGGGAAATATATACAAATAGTATTCATGCAAGGCTTGCCAAAGATTAGCTGTATGGTTCTTTTGCAGAAAACAGCATTTACAACAAATATAGTAAATAGATTGAAATGCAAAATTGAAAAGAATAATAAATAAGTAAGCATTTTCTTGGAAACAACCAGTGAACTTCCCATTCACTTCCCAACCAAACCAACGATAAGTGAATTCCCCATTCACAAATCGACACAACCACCAAGTGAATTACCAATTCACTGGACAAACATTATATTCATCAAGTGAATTTCTCATTCACACTCCGACCCATTTTATAAGAAACTCTATCTCTCGTGTGAAATCCCCAGGCACGTCCATAACTGCGGACATGGCTATTTGAATAGTTTTACACTCTGCAGAGGTTGTACAGCTTGACCCACAAGACATGACTTCTCTAGTCTATTTGGCATCCGTCGATACCACTGCTCACTGCCTTAGGTAAGCAGTCTAGAGCACGTGACAAAACCTTTACAAAGCTCCTTCTTAATCCAGTTCTGCCCGCTAAGGTTTCAACACTGAATGTCTCCATCTGACCAGACAGGTCCCCCCTCTTGCGTCATAGTGAGTACGTACCCCGTAACTCACTCTTCCAAGACAGAACCTGAATTAAGATATTGCTAATTAATCAGCCAGGTCCTGCCCATACAGGACATGTGGTTGTACGGTTAAGGCTCAGTTCAATGGCGTACAAGATTAAGTCCTTGACAAGTTACTCAAGCGATCTTTCCACAAACCCACAACGTGTTAAATCTACACCCTCGCTATCCACCATCCACTCGCCTGAGCGAAAACCATTTTGTTTAACTGCAACCAATGACATCCCCTGCCATGGTACTCAAAGTTTAACAACAGTGGCTAACCACCACGATTCTATATCTCATTAAGTCAAGATTAAACAATATGACACAAGTGATGATGAACCCATCGTAACTAAGCTTGACTAAGCATTAATACGATATCCATGTTGGTGATACAAATATGTCCAACTAAAGTTATCCAAACTAGGGTGACAACGGATTCATGGCATTCAAGTAATCATTGGAGGCATAATGATAGTAGGTAATAACTAATCCCAAAACAAGTGATATAAAGATAGCATGCAATTGTATAAAATAATATACTTTTGAAATCATAGGTTCAATATGATCAAAGGACTATAGCTTGCCTTGTAATAGATCCTAGTATTGGTCTTGATCTTGGTGTGCTCCTCCTTGCTCAAGATTGCCCGAAGAATCAACGTCTACTCGCAAACAAAGTAAATAAACCAAATAAACACAAAATAGAGATAAAACCAACTCCAAAAATTAAATAAAAATCTTAGATAAATAGAGCTCTAATTTAGATGAATTTATAAATTTGAATGGGCTCAATCGGAGTTCGGATACAAAAGATATGGGCTTTGGAAGTTTGAAATCACATGAAATAATGAAAAATCAGAATTTTCTGGATTTACTGAATTATTTTTCTACTGAAAATGGATTTATGATGTCAGTTGATGTCAGCATTGATTTTCCACCAAAAAATAAAAAAAAGAACATGGCCTGACAGGTGGGACCCACTTCATTGATTGGGTGCACCGTGGACTGAGTTCAAGGAGGTTTGGCTTCAGGTGGAAATTGGTCTGCCACATGGCAGCTACCCATGCGATGACTGGGATGCCACACGGGACAGAGAGGTGATGTGGGCGCTGACTTGGCGATGAGATGGCGCAACAGAGAGGAAACCGAGGGAGCTGGGAGCAGCCATGGCCGGTGGTGAGACTTGCGACGTCGACGGCGAGCGGGCATTGGCTTAGTGGCAAAATGGGTTGCCAAGGAGACGGCGAACCTCTGGGTGGCGGTGTCTTGGTCCGAGTGAGAGAGCATCGGCGACGGCGGCAACATTGGCGGTGGCGGTACTTTGACCAACGGCGGCTTTGGTGAAGGAGTGGCGCCCAACGAAATTTGAGAGGAGCATCGGCCCGGAGATGACATGACGATCACAGACTAAGGCTCGGAAGGTCCGGAGCTCGACCACACCGGCGGCGATGGCTAGATGGCCGGAGATGAGCATCGGCGGCGCTTCGGTGGCGGAGAAGCAGCGAGAGGAGGGGGTTTCGGACGAGAATAGAGTGGAGCACCTGGTGACGCATGAGAATTGGCCCAGGACTCACCGAGGAGGTAGATCAACAATGGAGACGGCGACCAGTTTTTCGGACGAAGACGACAACGGCGTTGCGGAGTTCCCCGGACCAAGATGACGGAAGCACGATGTTGCTCTCGCTATTGCAGACCCGTCGGTGGTGGAATCAAGAGCGGAGGCGGTCTGACGACGGCGAATTTGGGCGGCGAAGATGCTTCGGTGGTCCTCGGGTCTTTGACGGATTGCGGCACACAGAAGGCAGACCAGGGGCCGAGAGCTTAGGGTTTTGGAGGAGATGTATGAAGCGAAGAAATCAACGCAGGGGTCGGGCTTATATAGTGCAGGAGGAGGAAGTTTGAGAGGAAGACAACGGCTTCGGCGACGCGGACTCGGACGCGGACATGGCGCTGGCTCGGCGGGTCCACCAGTCAGAGGGAGAAAGGGTGGAAGTGAGCGGCTCGGCTGGATTCGGCGCTGGGCCGACGCGGGAAGAAATGGGCCGGAGGAAGCGGGCCAGACTCGGAATAGTAGTGGGCTTCAGC
Source organism: Hsuehochloa calcarea (assembly GCA_036346395.1). Classification (NCBI taxonomy): domain Eukaryota; kingdom Viridiplantae; phylum Streptophyta; class Magnoliopsida; order Poales; family Poaceae; genus Hsuehochloa; species Hsuehochloa calcarea. The sequence continues at coordinate 44,374,153 of CM070610.1, read as the reverse complement.
CTGCTACTGTTCCGAGGAAAATAGAATATGTTTTTCTTTTTATAAAATAGCAGAAAATCCAAATAGCAAGTGAACTCAGAAAAATTTCTAGAAAAATCTAGTAAATATAACCAAGCTCAGGGAACCTAAATAAAATAATTTTGACAATAGTTGATGTTGAAATTAATCATATTAAATTGTTTTTTATTTTTAAAAATTCCTTTAAGCTTTAATTTCAGCAGAAAAATTCTAATGGTTATTTTTCTTTCTAAAACTTTAAAACACACCAAATTTTTGGGATGTTACACTCTATTGGCCACCCATAGCCCTATACTGACCACTGACTTACTTATTGGTTCTATAAAGTATGAATTACTATAAATCTAATTAGCTCATTGTTCAGTGAAGATTAATTAAACCTTATTCATTGTTCAGTAGTTTCAATCAATGGATATGCTTTGTATGACCATAAGATATTGACCATGTTCTTTCATTACCCTTTTCCTAATTCGCATCTTAAGATTAGTTTATGTTTGTTAGCTGATGGCAAACTCCTACAGTGACAGGGATGAAACAAGTATTGATATCGCTCTCGGATACTTATCTTGGAAACGATCTTCAGGGCCTGGGATAACCATTCGGCCTTTTGACATTTGTCTCTTGAATTTTATGATTGAAGCTCCTATTGTTTCTTCTTGTTGGATAAAATCATATTACACTGTAAAACTTGAGTCAACATCACATGGATTTATGTCCCCCTACACTCCAAGACGGTACTTATTAAATGATTATCGTAGTTTGTCCTTTCTCAAAAAGTACAGAATAGTGATCAACGATAATGTTTTACAATGTTTTTCATTACAGCTATTGTTAGTATTTTGATATGTCTCGAATAGACTTCCTACCAAATTACAAATATATGATAGTAAACAGGATACAAACTAAAACAAAAAATTTCAAGTTTAGATTCACTATACTAGGAGTGAAGCATCTTATCAATATTTTGCTTTTATAGGTACTCTATGGTTTCCACTGGTGGAACATCATCCAGCATGGAAGCAACAGGAGCTAGCGTGACAAAAGTTGAAAAAAGTACACATTTTCCTGAAATGGTATAAAGTGTTGTTAGTAACTGGTGCTTTTAGTGTTATATTGACTATGGATATTATATGAAGAGGCATATGAAATGTTGTTAATTGATTCCTTAAAAAATATTAGTTGTAATGTGTATAATTCTTTGTTCATGTTCATGTATTGTTTGGTTGTTTCAACTTGATGGAAGAGTGAAAACATTGCACCCAGTATACATGGTGGTATTCTTGCTCGGAGAGACCAGGAGCATCATTTGAAGTCATTAAAGGAGCATGGAATTGGTGAGTTTTATAAATATGTTTGTATTATGATAGTATCTCATTTCAACATTGCATATATTATTCACATGTTGTACGATGAGGTCTCAATATTGTTGCTCACTTGGTTCACCCATCGTACTATATATGAAGTATTTACTTACTGTGGATATCGTGAGGATATGTGCACGATCTCAGGATGATGAGTCAATTGGCAATGGCGTTGTTGGTTTGCAAAATCTCGCGTTTTCGGGTTTGCTCAGTTTGTCGGACCACAGCGGTCCGACCGGTGGTGTCGGCGGTCGACCGCGTGGAGGAGTCCGGCCGCCATGGTGGCGGTCCGACCATAAAACAAAAATAGGTTTTGGAGCCGAGCCAAAATAGGTTGTGTAGGCAAGTGAGGGAGTCTCCGGATGTGGTCCCATCATTTTTGGAGCTCCCAGTCAAAAGTTCTATTCGTTTGAAATTTCCAGAAGGTTTCGGAATTTCACGCTGGAAATTTGGGTAAGCCTGAAATCGGTCGGACCGGCCTTGTGGGGCGGTCAGACCGGCAGTGACTTGGAGGTTAGCCAAGTTTGCATTGAGTTGATTTGATTGTGTTTCATGTATGGTTATCAATGCTTTATTGGTGTATATTGCATTGCGGAGCTAACGTGGGTCAAGTTGTGAGGAACTTGTTCCCGGAAACGGTTTGTTTGTCTATTGCTGTGCAGGTGGCTTGCAGGTCAACGACGTCAACGGTGAGTGGATCGGGACTACGCTTGGAGAGCTGAGGTCCAGAACGATCAGGGATACCGGGTGAAGTCGTGTGACACAAGCATGGTGCAGAATGGGCAAGATGGATCGAACGGGTGGTTCGGAACAGCTGGTTGGATCAGGCGGTGCGGATATCGGTGCGAGTCTCTGGGAGGTTCCGATGGGATTCGGATAAGAGAGGCTTGGCGACGCGATGAGAACCGCTGATCAACCTACACGTGATGAAGCAGGTGATTGCTTCAATAGTTCTGTGTGTGTGGGTCCCATGTGTAAGTGACCCCAAAAGTGAAACCCTAGCTCTCTAGTATAAATAGAAAGGGGGAGATGGAAAACCTTTCTAAGCATTCATTTAGCCCCTTCTTCCTTTTTCTACGGTTTGGAGGAGAGGAGAGGAAAACTAGGGTTTGTAGTGTGCTCCTTGTTGAGCTCTTGCCCTCCTTGTTGGAGAGGCTTTGTAAGCATCTTGTGTGACCGAACAATCTTGTGATGCTCAATTGAAAGATCATTTGCTCCCTTTGTGTTCTTCTCCCTTTTGGATGATTTTGGTGCTTCCTTGATTCAAAGGTTTATGCTTGGTCTCTTGGCCTTCTTTATCTTGCTTTGATGTGTGGGATTACTCCTAGAGTCATCTAGATCATCAACCCCACAAGCAAGTCTTGAATCAAGATTTTTATATTTCTAGGGTTTGTGCACTTCTTTGGTAAAATCTCGAGAGATCGATTCTGTGAAGTGGATCTGACGGATCGTCGCTAGAAATAGGTCTCCAATATCTTTAGGGAGGTGTGCTTGAAATTTGGTCAAGTTTTATTGGTTGAATCAAAAGTTGGATCAAATTTCGTTTTGGATTTGGGTGAAGTTTTTCAGTTCTGGACTGAACCGGTCAGACCGGTGTTGCAACGGCGGTCCGACCGCGATGTATTCGACCACTGGTTTGCGGGTCGAATCAACGGCCCACCGGTCCGACCGCTAGTTGGTTGCCGTCGGCCATGTTGGTTGACCGTCGGTCCGACCGCCCGTGGTAGCCGGTCAGACCGCCGGTATCCAGATCAGAACAGTGAGTTCTTTTCACTATTTGTGTCGTGTGGTTGAGGGATTTATCAAATCCAACACAAGGCTTTCACTGTGCGCTTACTAATCTTCTTAGCTTTCATAGCTAAAGGAGTAAAGTTCGTGTTGTATTCGATTTAGGCGAGAAAGTTTTGAAAGCGCCTATTCACCCCCCCTAGTCGCCTTTACGGTCCTACAAGTGGTATCAGAGCCGGTTAGCTCTTCTCATAGATCTTAACCGGTCTTTGGAGCCATGGCGACTGACAAGTACTCAACCAAGCCACACATTTTTGAGGGAGTTGACTTTGCATACTGGAAGGCTCGTATGCAAGCATATATCGAGGCTCAAGGGCACGCTATTTGGCTAAAGGTGAAAAATCCTTATGTCGTGCCAGCCGATGACGATATGATCACTCCAGATGTGGAGGCCAACAGCAAGGCTCGGAATTACTTGATCCAAGGCCTTAGTCGATCTGAGTTTGAGCGTGTTGCTCACTTGCGGTCTGCTCACGAGATCTGGCGGACACTTTGTGACTATCACGAAGGGTCCACTGCGATCAAGGAAGTGAGACAGAACCAACTCAAAAAGGTTTACTCTAAGATCGAGCAAAGGCCTGGTGAGTCTTTGGATGAGCTGTGGGGAAGATTCTCTAAGATCCTTCATGATCTCGTATTTGTTGACTTGATATTTTCGAATCGAAAATGCACGCCCTTACGGGTGCTCTTGATGTGAAGGTGCTGGGAATGAAGATCACTTCCATCAACGACAACATCATCATGAGTGAGCTTACCATGGATAAGCTTTACTCGAGGTTGAAGACGCATGAGATTGATTTTATCTCGCGTCTCCCCAAGACAGAGTCGATGGCATTAGTGGTCGACAAATCCAAGGGTTGTTCTTCAGAGTCTCTTGATTGTAGCTCATCTGGTTTTTCATTATCTGCTTTACATTCTTAGCCCTCCTTTCCACCAAATTCACAAGAGCGTATAACAAGGTGAGGAATAGGAGGAGAAGTGGACCTATCACGTGCTTCGAATGTGGTGAGCCAAACCACATTCGCTCCAAGTGCCCCAAGCTAAAGGGCAAGGAGGAGAAGGAGACACGAAGACATCCCCAGGAGAGGGATGCTAAACCCAAGAAGACAAACTATCGCAAGTTTGTCGGTAGGGTCCTGCCGCTCTAGAGAATGTCAATATGAGCGATGTGGACTCGGAACGGAGGACGACGAGTGACTCGTGGCAAGAAGAAGGCGCATGACTTCACCGGCATGTGTTTCATGGCCAAGAACAGCCACGACTGCGACTCCTTCAACGATGAGGATCCTTTTAGTGATCCTGATGAGGTATGCCCTTCTATTCCTGACATGAAAAGGGCATTGGTGCTTCTGAGCGAAATTGCATAAGCAAGTAAAAATGATTAAGAAGCGAGGATATTATGATCGATAATTTGAACCTAGAAGTTGTTAGGCTTAAATCTATTAATCGATGATATTTGTGAATCTCGCACTAGCTTGCTTAATGACTTGACAAGCTTGAAATCTGCTCATTCCTCTGTCACTAATCAACTTAAAGATGCTCTCGATGAACTAGAATCTCTCAAGTCTAGTTACGCTTGCTTAGATGCCATTTCACTTGATGTGACCGCCATGGAAGCTATCCCTTTAACTTGCTCAAATTGTGCTTTCTTTGGAATTAAAGCTGGATAGCTCCTTAAAAGAATTGCAAAAATTTGATGCTAGTCACACATGCTCTCATTGTAAGAATAATAAGATTAAGATGCAAGAGATGAAAGAAATGCTAGTTTACTCTAGAGTTGCATCTTGTGAAAATTGTCCCAAGCTTACAATTGAGATTGAAGCCTTAAACAAGACCCTTGAAGAAAAGGCTAAAATTGAAAGATCTATGTCTTTTACTGCTTCTAAGAAAGTTATTGATTCTAACTCTTGTGCTTTAAATGCTGAAGTTGAAACCATGATTAATCAGATTCAAGAGGCATTTAGAGTCAAATTTAACGAATCAGAGAACTGCTGGAGCTTGCCTTCTTCATTAAAACCCCAATTTCAAAAGAATTCACGAAGTGCCAGGAACCACAACCAGGAAACCAGATATCAGTTCGAGAAAGGCAACAAGTTCATCAATGAGCTCATGCTCAATACAGAGCTTATGGAACAGAGGTAAGAAGTTCTCTAATATCATACTACAAACAGTGGTGTAGCCTGGCAAAACCCAGGACATCAACCACGAACTCAACTGATCAACGCCCGCTAGCGAATCGCATAACTAATGCAATCAATTATGAATATATATATATATATATATATATATATATATATATCGGATCATCTCATGACGATCATAGAATAATTTCATAGATAGAGGTTATCACATCATATCATGGATTAACACATCATAGCACAACACAATTTAACAACGACTCAATACTCGAGTCACCACAATTGAAATGCGGAAGCAACAGGTTTACCCAACCCCTCCTAATGTGCACGAAGGTGTCAATTTAATATGTTTGAATGAACCACGGACCTAAAGCCCGCTCTGATACCAACTGTAACACCCTGACTATAAGGAAGTCAAGATGTCACCTACAATCACTACTCTTTAGAATAATAACATCAAAACGCATGACAAGGTGAAGGAGTTAATAAGGATATACGGAAACAAGGATTCATCATCAAGTTTAATCAACGGAATGGAAATAAACAATTCAGAGGGATACGGTAGTTATGACTAAAATGGCTTATTACAATTCAACACAAGACATAAATAACGACAATAAAAGTTCTCAAAATATTTGGATTATGGAAGTGAGTGCATCGTGTTGAACAATCCTCCACGAGATCATTCTTCCTTGTCATTTACCTAAATAAAACAACAAAGCAAGAATGAGCCAAAGACTCAGCAAGTACTTGTATGTAACAATCAAACATACCATGAACAATTTATCACAATCATAACTTGAACATTGATTGGAAACAACTTTATGAATGGATGAAGTGAAATGATGCATTGAAGGAATTGGACATATCGCAAAGATATACCAAGTATAGCGAGTGAAACACCGTCGGTGTTCACTTAAAGTAACCGTATGAAGAACGTTTCATACGGCCGTCCAACGTGGCCCACATTGGAATGGTGGACTCACGTAACGTGGCCCACATTGGAATGGTGGACTCACGCACCCATTCGGAATTGATGGGATTTTCAAGTGCCCATCTTGGAATTGATGGGTCTTACAAAGGTAATTTATGCATGTCATGATGTGATCCCATGGCAAGATTGAATAGTACTTATAAATGAAAAGATACACATGGTATTCATCTACAAATACGGACAAATATAATCATTCATTCACACATCAAATAATGCATCAATCATAGTATACAAGTTACTTGCTCTGCTGTGACTGCGACGGTTTGGGAGGTGGCGAGGTACCCTCCACTCACCGCTTTACCGCCTACAATATAAAATGATCGATATGAGGACAACCGAGTGCATGCAGCAGTGCTACACGTGCCCTCCCACAATCTCTAACCAAACCAACCAAACAAAAGGTTCAATTTGATCCTCTACACAAAAAGTCCAGATTACCTAACTTCTGGCAGTCGTACGAGAAAATTCACCATTAATTGTCTGTAACTCTAAAAGATATGAAACTAGTTCTCACTGATTCTTAACTGATCAGGCTACAAAACATTAGATGACGGAATCCCCTGATTCGGCCAAAACAGAGGGCTAATTATCAGTTAAACACAACCCATCTACGTCTGTCCAGAATACAGATCAGTAATAAAGAAAACGGCGTAACTTTTAGCCTACTGATCCAATGAGAATGATCCTTATCAACTTGGAAAGATAAATTCGAGAACTACAATAACTTAGTTGGGTGAAGGTTCTAATTCGGCCCTTAATTTGAACAAAACCGAGGGACAAACCTACTGACCCCAGTTTTCAGGCAGACTGAACAGATCGCAATCAAAAATTCATATCTCTCAAACTACAGATCTGATTTTCTTGATCTTGGTGCCAAAAGAAATCTAACGTTCCCAGGAATAAAACTCTAGAAGGGCAAATCCCCAGATTCGGCCTCTACAGTAGTCTAAACAATAGATGAAAACGCTAATATTTATCTGCCCACAATTCAGAACAGTGGTAAAGAAAATATCATAACTTTCATTATACAGATCCAATGGAGATGATCTTTATCAGCTTTGAAAGATAATTTAAAGGGCTACAATAACTTATTTGGGTGGAAGTTCTGGAAATGCCTCTAACTAAATCAAAACCTAGGATCAAGCCGACAGATCCTGCTCGTCAGACAGACAGAACAGCGCGCACTAAAAAAATCATATCTCCTAAACCGTAAGGCGGAATCACGTGATCTCGGTGGCTATGGAAAGCTAAGAACAATACCTACAACTTTATAAGAGATGGACAGGACAGAAAATGAACGCATCTTACCCAAAATCGACGTACAAGGCGGCGCACAGCAATGGGGAAAGGTGGCGGCGGCTCCAAAGGGGGGGAGGGGGAGAGAAATGTGGAGTTTAGGGTTTGGGGGTGGGAACCCCCTTATGGCCAGCCACCACATGGGCCCCTCCTCGGCCGTGGCCCAGGCCCAGGTTGCCGTGAAATCACAGAAAACCCCCCGGTGAAAAGATGATTCTGGTTTTTCGATTAGCTCCCTCTTCCGAAACTTCTTCTAATAAGCCGAATCACCTTCGGGGTATTACATTCTACCCTCTTAACGGAATTCGACCTCGAATTCTAACAGGCAACTAATACCCGAACGAATTTCCAAGGAGTTGAAATCAACGGATTTAACCTGTACCAGAAACAAACGGGTCTGGATACTGCTCGCGCATGCGAGACTCTATCTCCCAAGTGACCTCTCTCTCGGAATAGAGAAACCACAAAGTAAAGATGTGAAGCAACGTCTGACCTAACAATCAACTTGAACTTTCTAGGTACACTCCTCAGGAGAGGATCGAAGATAAGACCTTACTCGATGGTCAACGTCTTAAACTAAAACTCGAACCTTGAATGGTTGTTTGCCCACTCGGCACTGAACACACCGACGTTGTGTACTTCGCGCGTATACCCGAGACGGTCAAAACGAAATACCAACTTTCTAATTTCTACAACTTTCGAAAACGAAGAGAATCCAATTGAAAATAGAGAGTCCTCATCGCGTCCACTCAATGCTAACTCTCCACCAAAAGATTAAATTCCAAATTTGACAATTCATCTCAAAACAAATCCATTTTCTAAATAGGCGGTTTACAAATGAACACCACTACAACCAAAGGAGAAATTCTCGAACGCCTAAACCAAACACTGGCGGTTTATGCGAATTGGAAAGAATCTACATGCCAACACAAACCTCAACTCAAATTGCGTAAAACACCGGTCAACAATACCAAACTCAAACGAGAATCAAGAAAACACCTAATTATCCGATGAACATTTCTTTCCACAGTTTCTCTCTTCTAGGGATAAAATTTCTCTCGAACCTTGGAATTTGACTTCATCGCATACCACACGAGCTTAAACCTCTTAGTTAAATATCCTCAAATCATGCTCAAACCTGAATTAAATCATCCACACCATTGTGAAGAGACTCTATGAAATCTACCGGATACTCTAGGTAATACAAAATCGATTTGATTGAAGGCATCCATAACACCACAGTAGTAGGCACCACGCAATCACATTACCTTCAATTTCCAATAACAATAATTCAAGATCCTTAGCACGCACGGACATGTATTACATCAGAAGAGTTCTATCAATGACCATTCATTGCTCAGAAACTCTATTATCCCACTTCCTCTACGCACAATCATCGCGTGACCAATGGTCTAGCATAAAATGCTGACCAGATCCAACTTCCAAAACCTCTACAACGGATTTCTCTTATAACCGATTGTGAAATCATCGAATTAAATCTCCAACATTACCACCATACTAACATACTCACTCATTGACATCATCAGAAATCACCCACACCATCTCGCAATGCTATCCAATTGCGTTACTCTAAAAATTCAATGAAGGTTTCCATACCTCCGATAATCACCAACCTTTCAATCCTGAATTGAAGTTCTAGAATTTCACTATACCGGTGTTAATCGGTAGTAACACTTTTCGGACTTACTTCAAGTCAAACATCTCGTGAATCAATTTCCTCCAAGGGATACAGATCAAAACTATTTCACATTCTACTACTCCTCCGATAACTTGGTAGCAAAATATCGTCGCTACGATTACTCATCCACCACTAAACAGTTGCCAAACTTTCACCTTGCAAACACTTCGCAACACTAAAGCGTGATCCTTTCTCAAAAGGAAGAGGCGAACAAAAACAAGTTCATTCATACAGGAAGCGTTGCTCACCACGGCCCAAGAAATCAAAAGAAATATTCGCTAAAGGTGATCTTAGAAAACGAAAACTAAGTTCGTAGTTGAGGAACACATTCCTCGTAAGATAATAGCAAATAACAACCGATAAGAAAACGGCATTACGATTGAAACTCAAATCTTTGGAGTGAAAAGGGCGAAAATTTAGGCATGTTTTAAAACCTCAAGTTACAAAACTTGACTCGGACTAATGACTACTTCTCATGCCCTTTCCTTTAACACAACAATTAGTCCTTGAACGAATAACACCTTGCCACATGAACAAGGTAAGTTCTTTAGTCCAATCCACGGAACTACTTAAGAACCAATAACATTTTTCAACCCGCCAAATTTGTTCGGAACAGTTCATCTACTCATGAAACATGAGATCCAAATGCCTTCACCACAAAATTGAAGCATTTCCCTTTACAAGACTTCAGGGAAAACAAGCGGATTCTCAACGAATCGACGATAATTTACTTTGATTGTAACCTCACTTAGCGAACCCAAACCAAGGAGCCTTTAGGGCTAAATCACACGAAACTCTTAAGAAGCAATAGGATAATCCTATACCTCAAGTTACCTAAAATATTTTCAGTTTCCAGATGATTCATGAACTCCCAAAAGGTCACGAAAACTAAACTCGAAGTATTCTCATGTTAAGCGATATCACCAAGGGCGATCAAATTTCCACATGTATCAACATCAAACTCACTACAACATTTAGAAAGTATTTCGAAAGACCCACGTGGAAAGAATGGGTTGATTCTTTCTCAAAAGAAGAGGCAAATAGAAACGATCTTCACCAACTAGAGAATTGCTTACCACTCGCAGTGAACACATAACCAAGAGGAAAACCAATTACGCAATGAACTCATTGAACATAGGTGGAGTCCACAATTGAAAACATGAGCCTCACAAGAAGAGAATGTCGGATCTTTACAGATAAGAACAACGATCATTCAAGATCAAAACGATCGCATCACTGAAGAACCATTATAACTCTGCACAAATCGTTTTACGTGGCAAACTTCGTTTATCATAATAAACTGGGACCTCCAATAGGTCATGAACACAAAACTCGAAATTGAATCATTTTGGAAACATCAAGAAGGTGGTCAAACTTCTTTCTCTACAAAAGAATCAACCTTACTCTCACATTACTGATCGTGTCAATAAACCTTCTAAAGGAAACATGATAAATCGGGTCATAAAAATTTTCAGCATCACATGGAATTATAATAACAACTTGTTCTAGAAAAGAATTCTGGTACGAAAACCACAAAGTTGAACAAACGTCACACCCAGCACTTCAAAACTCTAGAGAAAGGGGGTTTCGACACTTTTCTTTTCCAAAGGGAGGTTCTAAACTCCAACACTCCAAATATTCCAAAGAAATGAACATAGTCAAAATTTCTTCAATGAACTTTGTGAAAGGAAATTTTCATTCTCCGAACTGTCAAACGGATAACCGAGCTGCCCTTATCAACAAGAGAGATAGGGCTAACATAAGGAGATCGATCTTGTCAAAAATAACGTTCACAAACAGCAATGAGAGCTTAGCAGCCAGAAAGGCAAGAAACTATTTTGAAAAACAAATAGGGTCTAATAGAAACCCGTAGCCCACAATCTTTGTTTGGGTACAACCCCCGACTTAAGCATAACCAAGCACTCCAAAAGGGTTTTAACGCTTTTCTTCAGAAAAGAGACGTATCAAATTTCAACAAGCAGAGGGTTCCAAAAGGATTACATTGAGCCAAAGCTTTCTCGTGTTAACGAACTTGCAAGAAGAATTCTCATTAGGCAAACCATCAAACGAGTAAATGAGTCGCTCTTTTCCAATGAGAAAGAAAGAACAACCATGAAAATATCAATGTTGCCAATTTACAAAGATCATTCGTAGTAAAAGCAATTCGACAATCGAAAAACAATAATGTTTTTGGAGTACCATTAAAGGCCTTTTTAAACTCGTCTACCAAAATCATGAACCCAAGAGAAATTCATCAATCGACACCGGACAAGAATTTGTCAAATTTGAAAATCAAGGAAGAGAACGACTTACTAAAGCAGCTCAAGAGAAATATGCAAGATCAATACACACTTGATAAAGAACTTGCAAAAGAAGTTTTCCAATACCGAGATTCCAAACGAACGAATGAGTTAAATTTTCCCAATAGGAGTAAAACAAGTCTTTTGTGAAAAGAGGAATCTTGCATTTGAACTATGCTCACGTGGAGCAGAAATATCACAATAGTCGAAAGGGCAATATTTGTTTCAAAGAACGAATCAGAGAACTGCTGGAGCTTGCCTTCTTCATTAAAACCCCAATTTCAAAAGAATTCACGAACTGCCAGGAACCACAACCAGGAAACCAGATATCAGTTCGAGAAAGGCAACAAATTCATCAATGAGCTCATGCTCAATCTGAGCTTATGGAGCAGAGGTAAGAAGTTCTCTAATATCATACTACAAACGGTGGTGTAGCCCGCAAAACCTGGGACATCAACCACGAACTCAAGCGATCAACGCAGCTAGCGAAACGCATAACTAATGCAATCAATTATGAATATATATATATATATATATATCGGATCATCTCATGACGATCATAGAATAATTTCATAGATAGAGGTTATCACATCATATCATGGATTAACACATCATAGCACAACACAATTTAACAACGACTCAATACTCGAGTCACCACAATTGAAATGCGGAAGCAACAGTTTACCCAACCCCTCCTAATGTGCACAGTGTGTCAATTTAATATGTTTGAATGAACCACGGACCTAAAGCCCGCTCTGATACCAACTGTAACACCCTGACTATAACGAAGTCAAGATGTCACCTACAATCACTACTCTTTAGAATAATAACATCAAAATGCATGACAAGGTGAAGGAGTTAATAAGGATATACGGAAACAAGGATTCATCATCAAGTTTAATCAACGGAATGGAAATAAACAATTCAGAGGGATACGGTAGTTATGACTAAAATGGCTTATTACAATTCAACACAAGACATAAATAACGACAATAAAAGTTCTCAAAATATTTGGATTATGGAAGTGAGTGCATCGTGTTGAACTACCCTCCACGAGATCATTCTTCCTTGTCATTTACCTTAATAAAACAACAAAGCAAGAATGAGCCAAAGACTCAGCAAGTACTTGTATGTAACAATCAAACATACCATGAACAATTTATCACAATCATAACTTGAACATTGATTGGAAACAACTTTATGAATGGATGAAGTGAAATGATGCATTGAAGGAATTGGACATATCGCAAAGATATCCGCAGATAGCGAGTGAAACACCGTCGGTGTTCACTTAAAGTAACCGTATGAAGAACGTTTCATACGGCCGTCCAACGTGGCCCACATTGGAATGGTGGACTCACGTACCCATTCTGGAATTGATAGGATTTTCAAGTGCCCATACTGGAATTGATGGGTCTTACAAAGGTAATTTATGCATGTCATGATGTGATCCCATGGCAAGATTAAATAGTACTCATAAATGAAAAGATACACATGGCATTCATCTACAAATACGGACAAATATAATCATTCATTCACACATCACATAATGCATCAATCATAGTATACAAGTTACTTGCTCGCTTGCTACTGCGACGGTTTGGGAGGTAACTGAGGTACCCCTCCACTCACCGCTTCACCGTCTACAATATAAAATGATCGATATGAGGACAACCAAGTACGACAGTGCTACACGTGCCCTCCCACAATCTCTAACCAAACCAACCAAACAAAAGGTTCAATTTGATCCTCTACACAAAAAGTCCAGATTACCTAACTCGGCGGCAAAATGACGAGAAAATTCACCATTAATTGTCTGTAACTCTAAAAGACATGAAACTAGTTCTCACTGATTCTTAACTGATCAGGATACAAAACATTAGTTGACGGAATCCCCTGATTCGGCCAAAACAGATGGCTAATTATCAGTTAAACACAACCCATCTACGTCTGTCCAGAATACAGATCAGTAATAAAGAAAACGGCGTAACTTTTAGCCTACTGATCCAATGAGAATGATTCTTATCAACTTGGAAAGATAAATTCGAGAACTACAATAACGTAGTTGGGTGAAGGTTCTAATTCGGCCCTTAATATGAACAAAACCGAGGGACAAACCTACTGACCCCAGTTTTCAGGCAGACTGAACAGATCGCAATCAAAAATTCATATCTCCCAAACTACAGATCGGATTTTCCTGATCTTGGTGCCAAAAGAAATCTAACGTTCCCAGGAATAAAACTCTAGAAGGACAAAACCCCAGATTCGGCCTCTACAGTAGTCTAAACAATAGATGAAAACGCTAATATTTATCTGCCCACAATTCAGAACAGTGGTAAAGAAAATATCATAACTTTCATTATACAGATCCAATGGAGATGATCTTTATCAGCTTTGAAAGATAATTTAAAGGGCTACAATAACTTATTTTGGTGGAAGTTCTGGAAATGCCTCTAACTAAATCAAAACCTAGGATCAAGCCGACAGATCCTGCTCGTCAGACAGACAGAACAGCGCGCACTAAAAAAATCATATCTCCTAAACCGTAAGGCGGAATCACGTGATCTTGGTGGCTATGGAAAGCTAAGAACAATACCTACAACTTTATAAGAGATGGATAGGACATAAAACGAACGCATCTTACCCAAAATCGACTTACAAGGCGGCGCACAGCAATGGGGAAAGGTGGCGGCGGCTCCAAAGGGGGGGGAGGTGGAGAGAAATGTGGAGTTTAGGGTTTGGGGGTGGGAACCCCCCCCCTTATGGCCCGCCACCACATGGGCCCCTCTTGGGCCGTGGCCTGTGAGCCAGTTGCCGTGAAATCACGAAAACCCCGGTGAAAAGATGATTCTGGTTTTTCGATTAGCTCCCTCTTCCGAAACTTCTTCTAATAAGCCGAATCACCTTCGGGGTATTACACACTCATCCTGTACAGACCTCTCAAAAGGTCCAGTACCATTGCACCTTCTGCAAGAAAGAAGGCCATACTGTTGAGTTCTGCTTCCGGAGAGCAAAACTTGAGAGAAAAGAGAACTTTGTAGCTGTAGTCTCTAGAGCTAGGCAGCTTGTTTATCGCACCACACATAGGCCTAGATTTGTAGAGAACTTTGTAGACTCTTTTGGTGGGTCTAGGCAGCGTGTTGGATTAGGACATCGTGAGGAGAGACCACGGGTAGCACCTAGACAGGGGGAGTATCGATCTTTTGGTAGATCGTTTCGGAGAGGTCTAGGTGGTTCTCATGTGCATCCTTATGATTTTACTCCTGATCATGTTTCTTCTATCTCTGCTTTGCTCCCGGACATCGTGCTTCTCGATCTTTGGATTCTCGATCATTTATCACTAACCCTTGAGATCGAGGCACGAATGTTTTCTGATTGTGCTTTTTAGGTCCGTCGTGCGAGGAAGGAGGACATATGGCTCGTTGACTCCAGGTGTTCTCGACATATGACCGGAGATTCTAGATAGTTCTCCTCCCTCACACGTGCATCCGGCAACGAATTGATTACATTTGGGGATGCTTCTACGGGACCGTGGATCGCAAAGGGCACCTTGGCGCGTCAACGACAAGTTCATGCTAAAAGACGTCGCTTTGGTAAGCAAGTCGAGGTATAATCTTCTATCTGTTTCTCACCGCTTGATGAGGGTCTAGAAGTGAGGTTTAAGAGAGGTGAGTGTAGAGTTCTAGATTCCTCGGGTGAGCTTGTCTTTGAGATCTCCAGATTTGAGAAGATCTTACGTGCAAATTTGATATTTCTTGATTTCAGATCCTAGGTGTCTTGTAGCCTCTGATTCTCATGACCTTGTTTTGTGGCATCGTAGACTTGGGCATATAGGTTTTGATCATTTGTCTAGAGTCGCTTGCAAGGACTTGATTAGAGGTTTGCCTAGGTCAAGGTCATTAGAGATCTTGTGTGCTCACCACAGTAGACATGGTAAGATGGTGTCCGCTTCCCACCCACCTCTTACTTTGATAATGACTGATGGATCGGGATGACTTCTTCACTTAGATACGCTTGGTCCTTCTAGAGTTGATCATTTGGTGGGAAATGGTATGTCTTGGTGGTTGTGGATGATTACTCCAGTATTCATGGGTTTATTTTCTTGCTTCTAAGGACGAAGCATTTGGATTCTTTAGAGATTTGGTCCTTAGAATTCTTTGTTGATATACCGGAGCTTTGAGAGCCATTAGGAGTGACAATGGGATGAGTTCAAGAATTCTTCTTTTCTACCTTCTCAGACCGATAGGGAATTGAACATCGTTTTCTTCTCCTAGAGTTCCTCAAACAGAATGGTGTTGTAGAAAGGAAGAACAGAACCCTTGTAGAGATGGCTCGGACCATGCTAGATGAGCATTCTACTCCTAGGAGATTTTGGGCTGAGGCGATCTCTACCGCTTGTTATATCTCCAATAGGGTTTTCTTGAGATCTGTGGTTGGGAAGACCTCTTATGAGCTTAGATTTGGTCATTCTCCCAAAGTCTCTCATTTCAAGATTTTTGGTTGCAAGTGCTTCATTCTTAAACATGGCAACCTTGATAAATTTGAGTCTAGATGTTTTGATGGCATATTTCTTGGATATCCTGCTCATTCTCGTGGCTATCGTGTTTTTAATGTTGATACTAACAAAATTGTTGAGACTTGGGAAGTCACTTTTGATGAGGCTAGTCCACAGTACTAGACCCGATGCTTGTGTACACAGTTCACGAAATTCAAGGAAGCATTTTAAGTCGATGATGACTCGAGGATGAAGAACCAAACCATCCTCCGGCTACCTCGAGAGGGTGGAGAGCACGCTACTACTACGTCGGTTTTGGTGGCGACCTCCTCCTATCCCTACCGACGATCCGAGTGGCTCTGTTCCTACCTCCACAACTCATGAGGTAGAGGCCATACGCACTAAGAGCACCTCTTCGCATCTGGCGACAACATCCACTGAGCGGATGATTGGGGATCTTCAAGAGCGAGTCACTCGCTCGGGTTTATTTCTCCCGATTCTCATGCACATTACGCTTTTGTCGCTTCTTTTGAACCCCGAGATATCACCCATGCTTTATCCGATGCCTCTTGGGTCAATGCCATGCATGAAGAGCTTGAAAATTTGAAAGAAACAAAGTGCGGTTTTTAGTTGAGCGACCTTCCGATTCTCATGTTATTGGAACAAAATGGGCTTTTAAAAATAAGCAAAGTGAGGATGGATTGGTTGTTCTTAATAAGGCTAGACTTGTAGCTCAAGGTTATTCCTGTAGAGGGCTTAGACTTTGAGGAGACCTTTGCTCCAAAGAGCTAGATTGGAGGTCATTCGCATTCTTTTAGCATTTGCAACATCCAAAGGGTTCAAGCTTTTTCAAATGGATGTTAAAAGTGCTTTCTTGAATGGCTTCATAGAAGAAGAGGTCTTTGTCAAGCAACCTCCTGGGTTTGAAAATCAAAAATTTCCAAACCATGTTTTTAAACTCTCTAAAGCCCTGTATGGATTGAAACAAGCTCCTAGAGCTTGGTATGACAGGCTTAAGAGTTTCTTGCTTGAAAATGATTTCAAAATGGGAATGGTTGATAAAACCTTGTTCACTCTCAGGCATGGCGTTGATTTCTTCTTGGTTGATTTATGTGGATGATATTATTTTGGTGGTTCTTCTCATGCTTTGGTGTCCAGATTTTCAGATTCGATGAGCAGTGAGTTTGAGATGAGCATGATGGGAGAGCTGACATTCTTCCTTGGTCTTCAAATCAAGCAACTGAAAGAAGGCACCTTCGTTCATCAGAGTAAGTATACAAAGGACCTTCTTCGGCGCTTCAATATGGGAAGCAGTAGGCCAATGTCTACTCCCATTGCTACAACCACCGTCTTTGGACCTGCTGAGGATGGAGAGTCCGTGGACGGAAGGAGTACCGCGATATGATTGCCTCCTCCTCTATCTTACAAATACGAGTAGGACATACAATTCGCCGTATGTCCGTGCGCTCGCTTTGAGCTTCCTCGTGCTTCTCATCGTCAAGCGATGCGCGCATCTTCGTGTATCTTCAAGATACGCTTGACTTTGGACTCTGGTATTCTTCTTCTTGGCTCTTTCAATTCGAGCATTTTACGATCTTGATTTCACGGATGTAGAGTGGATAGGAAGAGTACTTCGGCACTTGTCATTTCTTGGGCACATCTCTTGTTTCTTGGTCTTCTAGAAAGCAGGTCTTACACATTGCCTGATCTGGTGAGAAAGTGAGTATGTAGCCGCCGATGGTCGCTCTCGTGTTCTCGGATTTTATCCACGCTCAGGACTATGGGTTATCCTTGGGAAGTGTTCCTCTTTTCAGGTAACACATACGCAATTAATATTGCCAAAAACCCAAATTGCAACATTCCGGGACTAAACACATTGATATTCGATTTCATTTTCGAGAGACCATGTTGAGAAAGGTGATGTTGTGCTTCACTTTGTAGAGTCCGAGCAACGACTTGCGGATATTTTCACTAAAGCTCTTGATTCTTCTCGTTTCTTTGCTTGCGGGGAGAGTTAGGGTTATTAGTCCTATTAATGCTTTTGAGGGAAGTTGCTCTTTTGCATTCATTGTATCTTAATGCATGTTTCATTTCATTTGTCTTGCATTGTATAATAAAATTAGTGGAACTTTGATTATTATCCTTGTATGACTTGATTCCATCTTCTATACCTTGTCATATCAAGTGATAGTCTGCTAGACTTCTTTTATGGCCTTTCGTATTTTGCTTAGCCTTTGCCTTCCTAGCTTTATATCTGTGAGCAAATTGAATCAAATCATGTCTTGTTGGATCTTGTGACTAGTTTTGCTCTAGTGATCCTCTTATGATTCTTGCCATGTCTTATAGGTTGAATTGAGTCTTGAACTTATTTTGAGATGAAAAATGGGCTTTTTATCTTTTTAAGTCAAGCAAATAAAAAAATGAGATTTTCTGTGCGAAAAAACTGATCTCACCAATCCTTTCTCATGAGACTGCTTGCCATTGCACTAGGCATGAACTCAGGGGGAGTTTTGGATGACCTAGATCATTCTTTTAAGCTTATCTCTTGAGATGGTCGCGGCAAAGCTTGAGATCTAGCACAGCAAAAAGGGAAAAGAAAATTTGCCCAAAAAGGGATAAGTGCTTGAGCTTTGCTTCAAAAGAATTTTCTTAATGCTCAAAATGCCTCAATTCTTGTTTTGAGTCTCTTTTTACTTATAGACATGGCTTGACTCATTTTTGGTTGCTTTGAGTGAATCTATGATATTGAGCAACCTTTCATGATTTTAATTCTGTCAATCTCAGATTGCTGCTATCTTGGTTTTAGCTTTGCAGTACATGTTTTGCCATGATTGAATATAGTGTCTACTCTTTATATATGGCTTGGTATAATACTTGTACTGTCTTCATGTATAATGGTCATGGCTCCTTTTTACTAAAGTTCAAAAATAAAGTCATTCCTTCATGCTCTTTCTTCTTCATGCATCTTGATGAATTCATTGTCAAAGGGGGAGAAAGATTGTGAAGAAAATGCTGTTGGAGCTTTTGGTTTCATATTCATACTTAAGGTTTAATATATAAGAACTTCATAAAATAAAATAAAAATTGAACCGTTTGAAAATTTGTGATCATAGTGAGTTAAGTCTTATGGGTCTATTGCTTTTTCCTGATTTCATTTGCACTTGAAGAAGACTCACAATGATCAAAGGTCAAATAGAAAAATTGCCTTTCATTTGGACCTAAGTGAGATTTTTGGCTACTTTCTGGAAATTGAATCCTTTGGTGCTTTCATTGCCTTATCTCACTTGCTTACACTATTCTGAAGCCAGCTTGGTCGGTTCCTAGGCTTTTTCTTACTTTTGGACCAAGTTGTGCCTTTATGCGAAAACGGCGAATTTTTACTTTTCATTTCGAAAAACCACATTTTCTTGAAAATTGCCAATGTGTTCATCAAGGGGGAGATTGTGGATATCGTGAGGATATGTGCACGATCTCAGGATGATGAGTCAATTGGCAATGGCGTTGTTGGTTTGTAAAATCTCGCGTTTTCGGGTTTGCTCAGGTGCGGACCACACGCGGTCGGCCGGTGGTGTGGCGGTCGATCGCCAGTGGAGGAGTCCGACCGGCCATGGTGGCCGGTCCGACCGCCAAAACAAAAATAGGTTTTTGGAGCTGAGCCAAAAATAGGTTGTGTAGGCAAATGAGGGGAGTCTCCTGGATGTGGTCCCATCATTTTTGGAGCTCCCAGTCAAAAGTTCTATTCGTTTGAAATTTCCAGAAGGTTTCGGAATTTCACGCTGGAAATTTGGGTAAGTCTTGACTGAATCGGTCGGACCGGCCTTGTGGGGCGGTCAGACCGGCAGTGACTTGGAGGTTAGCCAAGTTTGCATTGAGTTGATTTGATTGTGTTTCATGTATGGTTATCAATGCTTTATTGGTGTATATTGCATTGCGGAGCTAATGTGGGTCAAGTTGTGAGGAACTTGTTCCCGGAAACGGTTTGTTTGTCTATTGCTGTGCAGGTGGCTTGCAGGTCAACGACGTCAACGGTGAGTGGATCGGGACTACGCTTGGAGAGCTGAGGTCCAGAACGATCAGGGATACCGGGTGAAGTCGTGTGACACAAGCATGGTGCAGAATGGGCAAGATGGATCGAACGGGTGGTTCGGAACAGCTGGTTGGATCAGGCGGTGCGGATATCGGTGCGAGTCTCTGGGAGGTTCCGATGGGATTCGGACAAGAGAGGCTTGGCGACGCGATGAGAACCGCTGATCAACCTACACGTGATGAAGCAGGCGATTGCTTCAATAGTTATGTGTGTGTGTGTCCCATGTGTAAGTGACCCCAAAAGTGAAACCCTAGCTCTCTAGTATAAATAGAAAGGGGGAGATGGAAAACCTTTCTAAGCATTCATTTAGCCCCTTCTTCCTTTTTCTAGGGTTTGGAGGAGAGGAGAGGAGAACTAGGGTTTGGAGTGTGCTCCTTATTGAGCTCTTGCCCTCCTTGTTGGAGAGGCTTTGTAAGCATCTTGTGTGACCGAACAATCTTGTGATGCTCAATTGAAAGATCATTTGCTCCCTTTGTGTTCTTCTCCCTTTTGGATGATTTTGGTGCTTCCTTGATTCAAAGGTTTATGCTTGGTCTCTTGGCCTTCTTTATCTTGCTTTGATGTGTGGGATTACTCCTAGAGTCATCTAGATCATCAACCCCACAAGCAAGTCTTGAATCAAGATTTTCATATTTCTAGGGTTTGTGCACTTCTTTGGTAAAATCTCGAGAGATCGATTCTGTGAAGTGGATCTGACGGATCGTCGTTAGAAATAGGTCTGCAATATCTTTAGGGAGGTGTGCTTGAAATTTGGTCAAGTTTTATTGGTTGAATCAAAAGTTGGATCAAATTTCGTTTTGGATTTGGGTGGAGTTTTTCAGTTCTAGACTGAACCGGTCAGACCGGTGTTGCAACGGTGGTCCGACCGCCTGTATTCGCATCACCGGTTTCTTTGGTCGAACAGCGCCCACCGGTCCGACCGCTAGTTGGTTGCCGGTCAGACCGCTGGTTGACCATCGGTCCGACCGCCCGTGGTAGCCGGTCAGACCGCCGGTACCCAGATCAGAACAGTGAGTTCTTTTCACTATTTGTGTCGTGTGGTTGAGGGGTTTATCGAATCCAACACAAGGCTTCCACTGTGCGCTTACTAATCTTCTTAGCTTTCATAGCTAAAGGAGTAAAGTTCGTGTTGTATTCGATTTAGGCGAGAAAGTTTTGAAAGCGCCTATTCACCCCCCCCTAGTCGCCTTTACGGTCCTACACTTACACTTTGGGGGGGGGGGGCACAGGGACATTTGATGTGATTGTGGTGAATTTGTATCATTTCTATGACAAAGTCACCTCTGATGTCATTTCTTTTGAGGATGGTGTTGAAAATATTGATATTGGTGGGCTTACATTGATTAGAGTTGTAGCCAAGGTAACTAACTTTTCTGGTCCTTCTAAGCTATTTACTGAGCAAATTTTATTGGAGGATTTAAATTTGTGCAACGTATATTAAATGTAATATATGGTGCTAGTATTGGCATTTGAAATGTCCGGTGTGTTTTAGCAACACTAATTTATGTTTAATGTGTTGGTCTATGTTTAACAGAACCATAATGATGTTCTTGTTGTGGTGGATCTTAAAGATTATCTTGCTCTACTGGAATATCTTCAAGGAAATCAAGATGACGCGCTCGCCCTCATGCCCTCTTCCTTCACCCCCTTTATTCGATCTTCTCCTCCTCAACTCTAGGCTAGGGGGGTGTGTGTGTGCATGTTTTAATAATGGAATATATCTTAGGTTTTTCTTATTAGTTGTGCTCCGCTTAAAAAGCATTTAGGGTAAGATTGTGTTTAATGATCTTAATCTTATAGATAGATCAGTTCTTGATTCATCTCAATCTTATATAGAGCCAATTTTTGGTTTGCTCTGTCTGCTCACTACATTCTTAGATGGCTATTGAAGGAGTAAGATCTGGTCACCGGTGTACCACGTGTGTCGCCGTCATCATATCCAATTGGCGCTGCCCTTCCTCGCCGTCGGGCCGTGGTCGCTCTGAGCTGCACCGCAAAGGAATTTGGATAAGGTAATTGTGTCTAATTTTTGTTTTTTGGGGGGAGGGCGGTTGTACAAGTTTATTGCCCCCTTATTATCCTTTTTGTTCCTTCTATTATTAACTAATTACATCTTTTTTTTTTGCTTCCCTTCAATACGATAAGAAAAGGATGCTTATTTCCAACTCAATGCTCGTGTATATTTCAGATTAAGTTGTTAGTGAGTCTTCTTTTTTGTTTTATGTGAAACATGTGTAGAATAGTGCTGTGTTGTAACCATTATTGTCCCCTGTAGATTATAGTTAGTGCTCATTTGCTACTTCTTGGTACTACTGGGTAGGAATCTTTGAATGCTTAATAAGGTTCAATGGAAAACATGAGAAGTGATATGAAATGGTACAAATAAACCTATCGGGTCAGCATGCCCAGCATTTGTGCATAATTGTTTGGAAGTTGAGATGGTTTTCTGAAATAGACTAATGAGCACATGCTACTTCCAGGTGTTGTTGGTTAGCCAGTAGCACTCATATATATTGTTGCAATCAAACTAAATTATTTCAAATCTGGGAATGCTGCATTGCTTCTTCTAGGTGCACACATGCTATATCGACATGTTAGCAAACAAAATCTTCGATAATTGTTGTGAGCATGTGCTACTTGCATGTATTAGAATTAGCAGTTTGTTAGATATTTGTTTGGAGGTGTTTGATAAGTACTTAGTAAGCACAAATGAATTGAAGTGTTGTAAGATAATTACTTATATACTGGCAAGGTATCCAATTGGATCTTTTTATTTTGTAGTCAAATACCTTCGTAAATTGCAACAATTGACCTTTTGGCTTGAGTTATCACGTACCTACACATTTCCATAATTTGGATTTGTTTTTCAAATACTTTTTCTGAATTCTTATCCTTGATCTAAG
Organism: Hsuehochloa calcarea; assembly: GCA_036346395.1. NCBI lineage: Eukaryota > Viridiplantae > Streptophyta > Magnoliopsida > Poales > Poaceae > Hsuehochloa > Hsuehochloa calcarea. The sequence continues at coordinate 44,351,074 of CM070610.1, read as the reverse complement.
ATATTCACTGCGTAATGGGCACAAGTTATTATTATAATTACTGGTTGATATCCTCCCTTAATTGTGGAGGAATGCATGTTGTCAATACTCGAGGTGGAGGAGCGGTGCAAGACCGTGAATAAGTCCACTGAAGGACTGGTTGCTCTTTATGGCATGTTAACAAATATATATGTTCAGACTTCGGGGAAGATATGAAATGTTCAGATTTTTAGCCATTATATATGATATTGTTATTTTAGAGTTTTGTGCAAAATAGCGGAAAAATTCATACTGTGTTGTTTTCAAGTTCATTCCAGTGTTATATAATTTCCTGTTCTTTATTGTGTACCACATGCTGCATACAACCAGATTTTATATGAAAATTTTAGCTCATATGTTCAAATCATGTTATCTTGGTACTCAATAACCCAGTCAATGTTTCGAGTACTAGCCTGCTTATCCTTTAGAACGGAGCTCAAATGGATGATTCATGATACGACTCAAATAGATAATTCATGATACCACAAGTTCTAAACTTTATAAACAAAATGATGAGAGTTTAGAATATGTGTATCGTTTATTTAACATCGGTTGCAATGCACGAGCACTCAACTAGTTTTAGCAGCAACAACAACAAAAAAAAAAAAAAAACTCGCCTCTCGTCTCCCCAGCCCATCCCAGCGCGCGTCAGCCCATCATCGGAGCTAGCATGCCGGTGAGTCCGTCCACCTGCCGCCATGCGCGCGAGGCCAGATCGTCAGCCCAGACAAGACTCCCGCGGGTTTCGGCTTGGCCGCCTCCGCCGTGTGCGCCGCCGCTCCAAGCCCAACCCACGAACGAAGCTCAGAACGCCCGCGACTCCAAACGGCCGCAGCACCGGCACCGAGGGGCACCAAGCCACCCATCGAGGATTCGAGGACCGCGCCTGCGCCACCCGATCACAGGCTGAACAGCCTTCGTCCGTCAGTTGCCGATGGGCGTGGGCGCCGCACTCTTTTGGAACCGTGGGTTTCGTGGCGCTGGCAAATCATCAGGGTTGGCTCCAAGATCGGCTGTAGGAACAAAACTATATATATATATATCGAATTATCGATGACCATCTTAAGAAGGTTAACCGTAGTATGTGGCGTACTTAGGGATATAGTATTCTAGGGCCTCATCAAAGTTGTCCATAATAAAGGGTGGACACCGAATTGCACATGCAGCCACCAACCGCATAATTGAATTGATTGTAGGATCATACATACGAGTACTTGATAGTTCACACTAGATACTAGTAGTGGTTGTACAGGTCAGCACTACTTAGTACCTACCACTAGTCAAGTACCACATCCTGACAGTACTAGCACTACGCCGAAGCCGCTTCTAGAACCTCGACAGATACTTAACTGATGCCAAACTTTTTCCCTGGTCAGACGGGTAGTCCCGGGGAGGGAAGACCGCCCCCACGAAACTGCTCATCCGAAGGGGCGGGATCACAGGTTCGATTCAAGTGCTCGCGGAGGGATGTCCTGGCTACGTACGGGCGGCTGGCGGGCCACGGCACATTCATTCGCGTTTAGTTGATGTAGTGGTTTCCACACGGACCATGCACACGACGCGAAGGCTAAAAACGGAATGACCATGCGTGCGTCAGGCCGTCAGCACAGTACTACTACGACGTACGTAGCAGTTGATCCCTGCCTTTTATAAAAGTGATCACACTGGCCTGTGGACCCCATTGGGACTATACTAGCTACGGAGTACGTACTTGATACTTCGCAGATGACCTATATAATGTACGATGTACGGAATTGCTAAAAAAACAGTCGAATGTTTTTCTGAGATAAAACAGTCGAATTTCTGACCTTTGATGCCTCGCGTGGAGATTCGTGCTCGGCCGGCAACGTCATCTTCCCCGGTGGCGGCGGCGAGTTAGGGTGGAACTTCGCTGAATTAGGGTTAAAGTTCACCGTGTTAGATTTTGGGCTCACCAGGTCCCAGCTATAGAGGGTGGGAGGGGTGGCGGAGGCATGGCAGTGGGCGGCGGTGGCGCAGCCGACCGCGGGTTGGAGGAGGGCGGTGGGTGGTGGAGGTCGGCGGGGGAGCACGAGAATCAACTAGAAATTAGGAGGCGGGGGTGGCGATGGCGGATCAGCCGCCGGATACGGGGAAGAAGGTGACTGCGGGGGAGGCAGGCGAGGAGGAGGCTGGCGGCAGAAGAAATTAGGAGGCGGGGGTGGCGATGGTGGATCCGGTGGCGCCGCCGGAGATGAGGAAGAAGGCGGCAGCGGGGGAGGCAGGAGAGGAGGAGGCCGGCGTGAGGCGGTGGGGGGGGGGGTATTGCGTCTAGTGGCGGCTAGGTGGGAGGGAGACGGGAGTAGGTTGGAGAGATTAGGGTTGTACTTTAATAGGAAAATTGGGGGATGGAATGACCTTTGGATCTCAATCCAACGACTAAGAAATCTGAGTCGAACGATGGGTAGACATATCTGTACCGGTCTCAGTCTGCACCTGTCGTGTACTAGCTAACTAGCTTAGTATATATTATGTGCAGCGTTGCTCAACTAGAAACGCAGGCGCTTGATGGACAGGATAATGCGCAGGGGCTGCGCGCGTAATCTCGCAACCTACAAAAATGCGTTAGCTGGGCTGGCCAGGGCCCTACTACTCCTACCCAAAAAGTTCAGTTGAGCGCGATTAACGATCCCCGTTAGTTGGGAGTTAATAGAAGCTCCAAGTGGTTGAGCCGGAGCGGCACCGCACGTACGTGCCGATGATGGCAACGGCAATAAATCACAGCCTATCGAGTGTTATGATTTCCGTCAGGACTGATTCTGAATTCCTATCGCCCCGTGCTTTGCAGTGCTTTTGTTCACCTTTAAATACCCCACCCCTTCTCCCCGTTTCCTCATCAAACCATCGACCCCCGCGAATTTTGAATTTTTTTTTCTCCCACAATGGTCGCGGCGGAGGACCCGGAATCCTTCTTCGCGACCGCACCGCCGCTACGCCACGCCGACGCCGACGCCGCGAAGCTGCAAGAGTTCATCGCCCGCAACTCCCACCCCTCAGGTGTTAGCTCATTCTTCTCAGGATGGCAAAAGCATTTGCCAATCTTGCATGCGGGATCTTTTCGTCGAACACCACACGTGCACGACGACCTGCCTTTGGCCCCGTGCTAACTCGCGCCGTGGGTGCTGTGCTGTGCTGTGCAGCGGCCGGTGGCCGGCTGATCGTGTGCGTGACGTCGGGCGGGACGACGGTGCCGCTGGAGCAGCGGTGCGTGCGCTACATCGACAACTTCAGCTCCGGCCACCGCGGCGCTGCCTCCACCGAGTAATCTGCCTTTCTATTCTTGACCTGCTCTGCGAGCTTTTCGTTTGTTTCTCTTGTGATGATGGCCAAAGACAGCATTTTCATTCGGTCACACACCATACACTAAACTGTAATGTAACCTCCCCTTAGCATTAAAAAATGCCTTTTTTTTTTCTTATATTAGAAGTACATTAGTACATTGATACGCATATGTAACCTAGCTGGTCCCATAAGTATCTACACGTGCACTAAGACCCGCTTGATTCCGTTTTTTTCAACAACAAAAAAAATCTTACGATTTTAGGTCTCATTTGGAACAAAGGATATATTTAGGAATTTTGGAAGAACTGCCCTGTTCCTATTAAATTCTTGGCCCTCGGCATGTAATACTAATACTGGTGCGAAACATTGGACCTCGATTAGTTAGCGGCCAAAATGTAGGATTTAGCTTATTAAATAAAATATTTCTAAATTTCTCACAGAATTCCTGGCTGCACCTCTAGAATAGTATGCGGCGATGTGTTCACTACTGGTTGGCTCAGTTTTGTTTGTTGAGTGAGCATGCTTTTTTTTACTTAAGCTTGAGTGTCCATGCTTTACCTGCAACTGTGATGCATACTTGCACAGAAGCCTATATCAGCTTGAACATGTGGGTTGCCTTGTGTAAAAGCACGCAGATGGCCGTGGTGACTTATGATATAGCTGTCTCTTGAATGCGCTGGGACAATGAATAGTCTCTGTTGTCTGACAAGATTGATGATGTATATGTTTTGATGTGTTTTTTCTTGTGATAATATAGGTATTTCTTGAAGGCTGGTTATGCAGTAATTTTCGTCCATCGACGGTAATCTACTAGGCTAATAACTGTCTTCCAAAGCAGCAAGTTACACCCTTTCAACTTTGTTTGTTCTGTGCCTGCATACTGCAAAAAGATTGTTTTTGATAAATAACTTGGGGATAATTTTCACTGTGAAATAATATATAACTTTGCTGCTACCTACATGTGTGCAGAGGGAGCTGCCAACCTTATTGTAGGTTCCTGCCTGATGATTCATTCCTCAAGTTCTTTGACGTCAATGCAGAATCAAAGGTTCAAGGTTGGTAATCAACAATTCCAGGACAGATAGGATTTTTTTTAAAAAAATTCCCTATATTGTTAGCTTGTTTTTTTGTTTGTGTTTATCAGTGGCCGAGTGCCATGCAACGGTGGTAAAGAAAGCAATTGGAGACTACTGCATGGTATGCATACGCTGCTTATTAACAGTGGCACACTAGATGTACAGAAACTGACTGACATGTGAATTTCTTGAAGGCTATGGAAGGAGGCTCTCTGCTGAAACTCCCATTCACCACGATATTTGAATACCTTCAGGTCTTGTAACTTCGATTTATAGCTAGAATCACATGAATTTCAAACTAAAATTTGAAAAGCACGACACAACATTTGGTTACAGATACTGAGGATGGTGGCTACATCTATGAGCTCTGTCGGGCCACGCGGGATGTTCTATCTTGCTGCAGCTGTCTCTGACTTTTATGTTCCTTGGGATAGCATGGTATGATTTAAGCAGTTGCGAGAAGTGTTTTCTGATTGTGTTATACGATGGACAAAGAAATCTAACATTACAATAGAAGAAACATTGCTGGTAAGGCCTTACATGATAAACATGGATTTTAATTGTTCTGCAGGCAAAACATAAGATTCAGTCAGCTGAAGGCCCTCTGGATATGAGGCTCAGTCAGGTTCCAAAAATGCTCTCAATGTTGAGGAACCAGTGGGCCCCATTGGCATTTTGCATATCATTCAAGGTTAGTTTTGCTTCAAGATTGTTGATACCATGGAAGAGTGAAAGCACTGTACAACCAACAACTGCTAGTTTTGCGCAAATTCTTACAATTATTTGTTTTAACTGTTTGTAAAATAAATGGCAGCTGGAGACAGATTCGGACATCCTTGTTCAGAAAGCAGATATGGCTCTGAACAAGTACAAGATGAACATTGTTGTGGCCAACTTGCTTGCAACATACAAAGAGGAAGTCATTATTGTCACAAACGGAGAAAGGACTAGTATCCGGAGGTGCAACAAAGATGAGGATTTGGAAGAGCAGATAATCAAACTCCTAGCACAGAAGCATTCGAAGTATATTTATGGCAGTACAGATCGGTGCGACCACTGATCAATTATGACAAAAGTGTGCCGTACCGTTTCACATGAGAGGTTTGGCTTAAAGCACTACAGTATTTCATTGGTTTCTGGGTGTTGAAATGAAAAGAAAGCCCAGTTGAATATGAGCAATCACTATACCTGTGATCTGTAACGATGCTGATAGGTATGTGAACAGCATCAACATATATATTTCTTCTTCTTCTTCTTCTTCTTCTTCTTTTGTTTCTGAAAATTACAAAAAGGTGAAGCTAAAAGCACTGTCACCTACTAATAGCTTTCAAATATAAACAGCTTATTGTATGTTAATTTACGTGAAACACGGTATGCTTATTTATGAGTAAACTGCACTTTGCACCCGATAAGTGTGTGTAGTTTCACTTTGCACTAGGTTTTGCAAATACTTTCACTTTGCACCGTATCATGGCAAAACAATTCACTTTACACCAGGTTCGTGCACTCATTGTTCACAGTCAAGCTCCCCCAGTGCCATTCTCCCCCGGTGATCTCCTCACCTACCACTCTCTTCCCCTCTGGTAATTTCTCCACCCAAGTCGCCAAACGTCGCCACGTCACCCTTCTTCTCTAGCTTCGGTCATGCACCATTAGCGCTATTCTTCACCGTAGTCCGATTCCCTATGCTCCTTGCTTAAAGGTTTCCACCGCTTCGATGGGATTCCTCCTCTTTCAGCCACCATCGAGGGATAGACCTCGGACTTAGGCTATACTTTTCCAGGACGGTTCGAGACCCGGTCGGCATGGCACAGTCCAAATACAGCATGAACGGCTAGGCCGTACTGAGCCTTAGAATGTGGCCCGTCGGGTGCTCGAGCTTTCCCGGCACGAAAGAGGCCGAGTTTTCCGTCCTAGCCCAACCCCTCTCCAGGCCTAGCCCCATCCCCCTGGCTTGCCCAACCAATCCTGTCCCCCACTCCCCCTGCCTAGCCCAACTCCTCTCACGACCTCCCCCATCCCCAACCCCGCTCCCGTGTCCCGTGTCCCGGCTCCCAATCCCCAATCCTTCCAGCCGCCTCCCTCCCCACGTACCGTCAGCCGCCGCCCTCCCTTCACTCCTCTAGCCGCCCCCCTTCTTCCAGTCGCCTTCCTTCTAGCCGCCTCCTCTCCTCCCTCCACACTTGCCACAGCTGAGCCCCTCCGACGCCCCTTTGCTGCTGCGACCACTACCACCTCCTCGTCGTCGTCCCTCTCGCTCCCTTCACAAGCGCGCGGCGCGGCCGAGGCTGGTGGAGTTCTTTGTCGCCATCCAGGAAGAGGAGGCCATGGCGAGGGGCAGCGGGCGTGGATGGCGAAGGTGGCGCATAGGCGTCTTTGTTTTCCTGGGCGACGGTGCCTGTCGTCTTCCCGGGCAACATGGTCCTCGACCTCAGTCATCATCGTTAAGGTCACCGGTTCACTCAAGACCGGGCCTAGGCCGGCACAGCATGGCGGTGGCCCGTTGTGCCTTGAGCCTCGCCAGAGGTGAGTCGTGCCGGCGGTGAGGTGGCCGTGCCCGGCCGGCACGACCCGATGAGGCCCAAAGCCCATCGTGCCCGCACTGTGCCGGCACAACACGAACCGTAGACCTCAACGTATCCCTCACAACCCGTTTGCCTTCACTGCTCCCTCGCCAGCGCTCCTCCGCCGCCGTCAACATCAACAAAGAAGCCATGGCCTCCTCCCGCCTGTGCCCTGCATCACGCCACACTAACATGTGGGAGGTGACCTGGCAAGTGAGGACAAGGTCCCCCCTTCCACTAACATATGGGACCCACTGTCATAATTCCGTTAGAAGCAAAGGCGAATAATAGAACCTGGTGTTTTCCACCACAATTTTTGCTCGAGCCTGGAGCAAAATGAAAGTATTTGTAAAACCTGATGCAAATTAAGTGAAACTGCACACACTTCACCTTGTGCAAAGTACGATTTACTCTCTTTAATTACCGACGTTCCAAATTCATCCATGGAGGGTTTGTTCTCTCTCTTTCTAAGGAAGGCAAGAGGCTTCTTCTCTTGAATTATGTCTTGGCTTGTCCACCAAACGCAATAGTAGGAGATGTGGCTCACTCGGTGCCTTTAATTATAACTAAACTATCTTGCTCCTTCAAGGACAAATAATAAAGGGATAATGGCGAAGTCATCTGGGTTCACCCCCATAATCATCTCGACAGATACTGCACGATCGAGGTTGGTGGCCTGGTGCGGATAATTCTTGTTTGGTACAGTACTGCACTATTTGCAGAGATGATTCCCCTCTCAGCGTATCCATGTGAGTTATGTAAAAACTTCTTTAACCGGAGACGGAACTCCAATTTCCTGATGCCTACCTAGCTAGGTACCTAGGTCCTGCCGTCAGGCGTGAGCACGTTCGGTCTTGGAATGTGGCCGCGCGCCATTCCGTCAGCCATATGCAGCTAGCAAGCAACACACGGAATAGCCGGAAGAAAAATCTGACGGAGAGAGGGTCTCGCGCAAAACCCTACCTATCGGTTGTTGACTTTGTTGATAGATAAGGAATCAACAACTAATTGGAAGGGGTCTTACTTGAGCCGGAGTTGTGTTTTGTGAGTGAGTTGTATTACTATTTACTACTGATTAGTGAATGTCAACTTTCCCTTAGAAAAAGGATAAGCGAATATCAACGGCCATATCGCCTTTTCTCTAGCTCCCTTGTGGCTGCATTCGTACACGTACCAATTAACCGATCCAGTCCACCAGCATCTAAAGAGAGAAAATTCAAAACATGCTACTCAATAATTACATAATTCATAACATGTCACTCATTTTGATACTGACACGTAGGCTAAAATCCAGTAATATATTGTGAAGATCTGAAGTTATTCGGTTATAGATAAAGAGATATCATCGTACGATTTAAGTAATATATGAGAAGCAGAAGTACGTACTCCCAGGAGTACTATATCATTTTTCTTATGCTCAAATAGATAAAGATGTATCATCATACGAATTAAGTAGTATATGAGAAGCGGGAGTACGTACTTCCAGGAGTACTATATCATTTTCATATATATATATATATAACAAATTACAAAAAAAAAGAGAAACTAAAAAGTTTAGAATCAAAGAACGACACGTTTATGAATTATGACCAATTGTGCATCTTCCTGCGATTTTCCCTCTTCCACAGCGCCAGTGCTCGAGCGCAAAGCGGCAGGCTTGGTCTCCTGCGTCACGCGTGACACACGCAAGTAGCGAACGCATGGACGTACGCGGGAAGCAGCGCCGCTCGTTTCCACCATGCCTTCCGTGCTCGCCAAGTTGCCTCGATCCTAGTCTTCTCCAATTTCTTCCTTCCTCAGCTTGCGTGCCAAGTCTAAGCCCTTAAGAGTAGACTCCCGCCGCGGCTATATATACGGAACCGCCCACAGCTCACCGAGCGTCGTGTATATACCCGCGGAAGCAACCTGCGAGTGGCTTACTTAAGCAGAGGAGAAAGAGTAGAAAGGGAAGAGGTTTGAGATGGCGTCCATGATGGGAGGAGACTTCGTGGAGGCCTACGTGCTCAGGAACGCCCACAAGGAGAAGATGAGGCGCATGGATGAGGCGGCGGCGGCCGGGGGGAGGAAGAACAAGGAGGAGGGCGCTGCCGCGGGCTCTGGAGAGAAGAAGGCTGCGAGCAGCAGGGGAGGGTTCTTTGGGCTCGTGAAGAAGAAGGTGCATCCCAAAGCGGCGGCGGCGGCGGCGGCCATGGAAATCGATGGAGCTCCTTCTTCTTGATTCGGCCGTCTCTCTCTATACATGCGAATCAAGCTTATTGCCGATATCATGATTCATGAGGAAGGAATTGGGACAGACAAGCCTGCAAGTATATATATACGCGGGCATGGATGCAACTACGTACTAGCTGGCTGGTTACGGGATTGTTAGATACATACTAGCTAGCTGGTTACGGGATTGTTAGATATGTAGATGCCACGAGATCGCAGGCTGCAGCTTGCTTGATTCAGTCCTGGCTAGTTAATTGGCTGCAGCTTTCTGCTAGGAGTGTGTTGTAACTTGTAACCTTGTTCTTTAGATCTTTTTTTTTTTTAAAAAAAAAGGAGTGTGTGACTCACTCGATGTAATGTTGGCTCGTTTGTTACTTTGGTTATTTAAAATGAAAAAAAAGAAGTACAAAAAATTCTTTACTGAATCGAGGTGTTGTCCATTTTTAGTTTTCCGCGCAATCAATCTCAAGGTTTTCAGTACTGACCTGTTGTTCCATGGTTTCTTGTTCATCTGGGCCAAGCCTTAGTTCACTTCAGCTAGACTGTTTGTTATGGTTGTGGAAAAGTACACTTACATGGCGATTAAGCTTGTTGAAACAAGGTCACATAAATGATCAGAACGCATTGAAATGGCTTCAGTCTTTCTGCTCTACTACTAAACCAGACTACTAAACCAGTTAGTACTCTGTTAGACCGTTTACAGAGGAGGCAGCTAACATACTCCCTCACCCCCATCTTTCCATTCTTTTTTTTTCTTCTTACTAACACCTAATTTTACCAAGCAAAACCCGAAAACAACACATCTAGTTCTCAATTTGCATCAACTGATCTTAATTTATTCATGGCGACAACGTCGTAAATAGCAAGCAACAAATATTAGTTGCAATTCGTTATTATCGGTTAAGTTTTTTTTAAAAAAATGATGCGCTGTTGTATCGTTGTCAGAACACGGCAGTTCTAGAGAATTCGCAATTCTAGTTGTGCAGGCATGCATATGCTTCCAAGTTGGGCATGAGTGATCTTTTCCTTTCATTAAACCGAAGCCATTTCTCGCACGCATTCCATCTCGAACAATCGTCACGCATGACATCTGGTACTGCAGAACTACATTAAAAAATAAGAACACGATCGAGACATATGTTTCATGCCATAATGTCAGCAATAAGGAACTATTTCCACTTCTGCTGACTCTGCGTTTAGACTTTCAGCATATCCACCAACTATGAAGCGTAGCTGCGCATCGATTGGCAAGCAACAGCTAACCCTTGCTTGTTCAGATTTGGCACTCGGTATTCCCTTTTGTTTCTAAAGGGAAGCTGGTGCAAAAGAAGGCATACTGGCAAAACCGGTCCAGTGCACCATGCCTGCCAATAGCGAAGTCAGAGGAGGATGCTTGTATCACATGCTTAAGCTGCGGATAGGATAGATCTAAAGATGCCTTACTTGGGGGTGCCTTTCAAGAAGAACGGGAAAATGAGAGCTGTTCCCTATCATCTTTCCCAAAAGTTCAGGATCAAAATAACTGATAAATGAAACTGATCTGTGTTGGTTTCCAAATTCCAAGTATGGGGAGATTGTGTGCATCGGAACTCTCTCGAGAAGATCAAAAGGGTTACAACAGCTTCATTTATGATACACAATACAAGTGATAGTAGCAAGGCGGGGCAGGGCTAGATTCCACAAGCATCAGACTGTGTACAGTACAACTCACTATACAGTAAACATGTACATTGTATGCAATTGAGTTCAATTATACAAATCTAAATACCTGTAATCTATATCTCTTTTTGTCAACTTATAGACTCATCGGTTAAAAAGATAGCTCCTATTATGAAGTAGCAACAACAATAACTCAGCAACTCTCATTTTAAACATCAAGAACCTGACAGCTGACAAACTCAGCAGCCCCAAAATTCTTAGAAGCCACTATGTTCCATAAGACGTTTTCTTCAGATGCATTGCTCTCCATGTTATTCTGCAATACAGCTTGCATAACTTGAAGATTGTTGTTTGCGTCTTTTGTAATAACATGGAGCCTTCCATGAAGGCCAGCGAGCAAATAAGGTGACTCTGCATCGGTGAAATCATGAACTGGAATCTCTGGTACAATAGTTCTCCAGGTGTCTTCTTCAGAATCATATCTTTTTATCTGACCACTGTCCAAAGAGCTGGAGGGCTCCAATGTATAAAGTTCATCATTCACCACAATACCTAATTTTGTGCCTGCTTGCCTTGCTGGCCATCCATCACCGAGACCATCTGGCATTGTTGACCAAGAATTCAGTTCCGGGTCATAGATTTCGCCTCCAATATCGAAAAAGAATGGCCATGAGTATAGGCTCTGAGGAACATATAGCTTTCCCTTGTAGGATGCCATTCCAGTGGCAATAGGCTTCAGCACATCGGCCAAGAAAGCCGTGGGTAGTACCTGTGCTTTCACAAAAGGCATTTCCGGCAACTCATTCCACATACAAGTTTTGGGATCAAACACTTCACCCGATCGTAGAGGAAGCAAGCCATTCCGACCCCTACTAACTCCACCAACCACATATAACTTACTCTTCAAAAATGCTGCCTTAGAGAAAGCCCGACCAGAGATCATCGGGCTTAGTTCCTGCCACAAATTAAGACAAGGGTCATATCTCCATACGCAATTCAAGACAACATCTTTGGAAAATCCCCCCAAGACATACAAGCAACCATCAGCAACTCCGACAGAGCAACCACAAAATGGCATCTGGTCCAAACCACACGGCGCCAAAACCATCCCCTCACAAAATCAGCAATCCTAATGCTTGAGCCCACAACATTCCACATTCGGAACCTAGAAGATTGTGTCCTCCCAGCGGATTCCTCCTCATTGACCAAAGAAGGCATGGATGGCAACCTTTGCCATTTCTGGAGCAATGGATCGAGGGCATAACAGTCAAGCTTATTTGCGTCAACTTTGGTCAGTACATACAACCATTCTTCAGTTAACCCAAGCTCTCTTCTCAGCTGGGAAAGTTCAGAGCTGGTGATTGCCGCCTTCCAAGTTCGGCTAACCATCTTCAACTTTAGGTAATAAATTCGTGGTAACCTCGCCAGAATTTGAAATGAAAGCTCATCGGGAAGAGTTGGAATTATCCTCCAATACGATGCATACTCATACGTGGAGATCCTGACCCTCTTATTAGAAACTGATCCAGATTTCTCATGCCGATCTACAGATCGAACATTACTACCAGTAACACTAAGATAGGAACCCATCTAATCCAGCTTATCTTCAAATTCAACAAATTGTTGTAGCCTCACGTCAACAATGCATCGTCTGTCACCAAATCTGGTTTCGAAAAACAGGAGTTATATGAGCTTCTTCTTGACCGAAACACATAGTACAAGTGGTAGTGCAAAAATATCTAATTTAATTAACATGACATTAGATTTTGCGTAACTAATTGAACAATACCAGGCTCCAACTAAGCGAGCAAACGCTTAAAAAGAACATTTTCTACAAATATAAATCAAATGTGTTTATACAGTAGTCGTCTCGAACATATTCGAAAGCAAGCACGAGATAGGAGCCCTACGAAATCTCAGCTTGGGCGGTATTGGAAGGGATTGAGTAAGCAAGAATAGGTAGTCAATGAGCAATTCAGAAAAGTATCTAACTCTACCGCTGTGCAGCGAAACCCAGACACCTCTACTACGACCATCAATTTAATCCCAGAAACCTGTACTGTATACGAGCCTAGGACCTGTGCAGCGAAACACAGACACCTCTACTACGACCATCAATTTAATCCCAGAAACCTGTACTGTATACGAGCCGAGGACCAACAATCTAATCCTAGAAACCTCATCTAAGACCCAAATTCCTCCGGAATTTCTACGATCCAATAGCAAAAGGGCGCGAATTCGACAACACGCGCCTTGCCCCACAACCAATTCCACCCTACAGGGCTCCGAAATCCAAACAGACCAAACCTAACTACGACGGCTAATTCATCGATCAATATTCAGAAGATCTCCAACTTGCAACCAACCAAGCGAGCCGGATCCCTTGGGACCCCATCCTACGGGGTCGCAGGGCGCGGGACTGCTGGTATTACTGCCGAGCGAATCGCGCGGAATCAGAACGAACGGTTGCTCACGAATCAGGCAGGGAATTGGGATCAATCGAGGCTTACGGCTTACCGCGAAACACCGGCCCCGGATCGACCTCCGGTGGTAGGACACGAGTGGCCGTGTGAGGAGCTCGCCGTGCCCGGTTAGAGAGGAGTGGGTGGAGGCGGCGGGCGGACGGATGGGGAATAGAATACTGCATACGGTTACGGTGGCCGGGAAGAATAGCATCCTGCGCCTTTGCGTGCAAACGGCGCCTTGCCGTCCTTCGGAATATATTATCGGATCCATCGGGTCCGTCCGGAATCTAACGGCCCTGCGCTACGTGGCCCCGCGTCCAATTTGGACTTGGTGGGCTTTGGAATCTGCGCCCGGCTGGGGAGTGGGGACCGACACTGGCAAGTGCCGAGCCGGGCGCACGGCACGGTGTGACCCACTGTTGGCACGGTGTGACCCACTGTTGGAATTTTCTTATAAATAATAATGATTTTATTTCAAAATACACTAATATATATGTATTATTATTTTTACCTAAATAACACTATGTCGCTCTCCCGTTGGGCATCTTGAATCTAGTTGCTTAATGGTTGAACGACTAGTCCAAGTCGCTGAACAGAGGAGCGACACGTGGCCTTGTCGCCCAACAGAGGAGCAACCTGGATCTAGTCGCTCAATAGTTGGGCAACAAGACCATTTGTCGCTCGATCACGGGACGATTTTAATTAATAAAAATATTTTTATATTAATCCGTTGGAAATAATTGTGTGGGAATAAATACAATTTTTTTTAGGTAATACATTTATCAAATGTTGTTTTGTAGGTACTTTTTTTTTAAATTTAAAAAAAGGGTGGTGACAAGTTTGGTTGGTCCGTTTGTGATTTTTGTAGAATATCAAGGGCATGAAATCTGTTAGACTCGTAATAACTTTTTGTGATCGTCGTATGTTGTTGTAGTGCGGTAATTTTCTGCAGAATTTTGTGAGGACGATAGAGGTATCAATGAGTTGTAAGTACGAAGGTAAGTGATTCTTATGACGCTTCAGAGAATTCATACACGGTGAAGAACTTAGGAGAAATGGTGCAACGATAGCAATACGACGGTTGATCCGACAAGGGGTTATATAGCACGCAGGCTAACGAACCAAGGACGATACACGCATACCTTTAAGAATTAGACATACATGGGACATACAGACAAAGATGATCGAACTACTACGTGGAACGTGCCCATTTGCCCTTGCAGCCCAGCTCGGCATTGTACTCATCACCTTGCTCCTTAGCTTTCGTCGCGATGACCCACTTCTGCACCCTCTCGGCCTCGCAGCGCCAGGTGTGCTCGTGCTCCTACTCCTCGTGTAGCCTCTCCGCCGGACATGCTTGCACGTAGCACACACTCGTATCCACGACGTCGGCAGCCTTGCACAAAGCTCTTTCATGCAACCATGTCATTAGTCTGCTCAACTCCCACCGAATATGTGTGGCAGACCGATTCCAAAGCCCATGTAAGATGACACTGCACACCTCAGGGTCTAAGGAGAAGTTGTAGGTGAGCCAGTACATGGCATCTCCGATTCGAGCATTCTTCGCATTCGGGTGTACCATACTAACTTGCTGGAAACCACTAAAGTCAACACCGTATGGACCTTCACGAATCGTGCCAACATTGTAATGCACTTTTAATCTTGTGGGCTCCGACATGACTGATTTCTTAATGCAAATGTTCCGCACATTTCAACTAGCCATTTGTCGTAATACTTCCAAGAAATACGCTCTAAACCAATAAGTAGCGACACGCCGCCTACATTCGGATGAGAACAAGAATGGATGAAACTATTACATTCACGCGAAGACATTCTCTCCTTATCAGCGAGCTTCATTCTTCTTTCCCTCTTACCTCTCGAGCTCGTCTCCTCTCCTCTCCCTCTCCCAAGCTCCTCTCCTCTTGTCCTTCCTCTCACCCTCTCTCGAGCTCCTCTCCTCTCCTCTCGTCCTCCCCCTATCCCTCTCCCGAGCTTCTCTCCTCTCCTCTCGTCCTCTCCCTCTCCGGGGCTCATGTGCTTCCAAACAGGCCCGTTGTTCTCTCTTCTGCTCTCCTTCTCCCCTGCTCCCGAACTTCTCCCCCTCTCCCGACCTTCTTCTCCTTTTCTCTCCCCCTCTGAGTGTGCCTTTCCATACAGCCGTGTAGTCGCTCAACCGTTGAACGACTAGCAAGTAGTGGCTCAATGGTTCAATGACGCGGGGACTATATTAATTTGCTGTCAAATCGTCTGGTTGTTGAGCGACTTGGATATAGTGATATTGAGAGCACCTCGGATATAGCCCCTAGTCACCGAACCGTTGAGCGACTAGGGGCTATATGTTGTTCAACAATTGAGCGACTTGAAGCCGAAGCGACAATCGACCTACGGTTGGGTGACAGGACCACGTGTCGTTTCCCCATTGGCGACTTGGACTAGTTGTCCAACTGTTGAGTGACTAGATCCAAGTCGCCTAACGGGAGAGTGACAGAGTATTATTTGTGTAAAAAAAATAATATTGGTATATTACTATTTCAAAATAAAATAGTGATTATTTTTAAAAAAATTCCAGACTGTTGCCGCTGCCCCAGGCGTACATGCTTCGTGCCCGTGGGTCAGTGGCTGAACCGTGCAAACATTGGCGGACGCGCGGCGCAAGCGTGCGGTGCTGGCCCCTGGAGCGCGCGTGCTGTGTTACGTCGGGTGCTCGGGGCGTGCTAGTGATCGGCGATCACTGTGGATTGTGAGCGTCTGGTTTTGCCCCGCTCTGTGGTGAGACTGGGCCATGTTCTGCGTGGAGACCGTAGTTTACTCCAGGCTGCGATTCTGATGTGTGACAAAATCCAGATGTACGAGAATCGATTCGGGCAAAATTTTGTGGAATGCGGCTAGATAACGCCCTACCAATCGTATATAGTTTGCCTAAGATGGCGAGCTACGTATTAGAAAGCCCCGTAGGTCAACTCCTTGACATGGGTATGCATCCCCGATGTCAAAGTTTTCCCTGCTTCTAATGAGATGACCATGAACTTGCCCACCGTGTCGTATCAAGGAAAGCTGGTGAGGACCTAGGTGCATCCACTATGGTAGTAAATATCCCTAAGTTACAAGTGTGTACTAAATCTCAAGTTGAGCCTATTATGCATCAATGGAGAAAGAAACAAGAACCAGGTTCGGCAAAAAGCAAGGAGAGGGTGGTAGGCCGAACGGGGAGCTTGAGCGGACATGGGAAGACACAAGAACCAAGGGCTATGTATGTTGCAAAGTTTACAAAAGAATTCGGTAAAGAAAAGACAAAAGAACCAAATTCAAACTCAATTCCGAAATCAATACATCTTCAGCCTAAGAATCCT
This sequence comes from Hsuehochloa calcarea, assembly GCA_036346395.1. NCBI lineage: Eukaryota > Viridiplantae > Streptophyta > Magnoliopsida > Poales > Poaceae > Hsuehochloa > Hsuehochloa calcarea. Next base: position 44,334,434 of record CM070610.1, on the reverse strand, counting down.
AAATGGGTTTGGATTGGAACAATTCCAATTCGAGATATTTCTTTAAAAGAAGTTAATTATAAATAACTTGTAATAGGATAGTTTAAATCTATTTTTAGCAACTAGAGTAGTTTAAATTTTGAATTAAAGGAGTTTGCAAATAGGATTACTATTTGGAAACTGTTCACGGTTACTATTCTGACTCATATTACTGTTCATTGCTACAGTCGAGCTGGTTACTATTTATTAGGCTACATATTTGGGGGTAGAGCCCCATTGTAAGCAAGTTCTAGTTGAAGAAAATACAGAAAAGTCACAAATTTATTGTAGGGTAACTCGGCAATGCTACGATAGCACAAACAAAATTTTACCGCGCAACCAAGGAACCACCGCAAGTAATAGATCACGAGATTACCACTAGGCAGCGACTCATAGCGAAGTAAGTCGTTGTAGCGAATTGATGCAGTCGTAGTCGTACTCACGACGCATCTCCTCCGAGTACTCGTACTCGTCGCGCGTCTGCTCCTCCGAGTGGTCGTACCCACCACGCGACTTCTTCTCAGACTCCGGTGATCAACACAAGTCGCGGATCGTCCTAGTGCTGATGCTTCGCAACAACACCTCCGAGGTATCCACACGTACGGGGCAGGATCACCACGCATTGGAGTGCTAGCTCCGGTAGCGTGGTAAAGAAGGCGTGGCTATTAGGGTTTCAGGAGTTCTTCCAAAGATCATCATCTTCCATCATCACCCTATGCCACCGCCCCTCTTTATATAGACATCCATGATGGGTCTCGTACCTGAGGCCCATTAGGAACTCGTGGCCTATACGAATTTTGGTTCACCATCCAAAACAGATCCTTGCCCTTTAAGTGTGCGACCCCACAGGTTCATGTGTAATCGGTTATGACTCGGAAACTCTTTTCCGATCACTAGTCGTTAGCGGTACCTAGCAGCACATAACGATTCCCAAAGACACATAGAATAAATCAGACGAAACTTGATGTAATATGATCTATGATTAGGTCCTCATCACTTACGACCAGTTCGTATCTCTATACGACCAGGTTGTAATTGCTTACGACCAGCTCGTAACTCCTTACGACCAGGTTCTTACCATTATGTGATTACGTTTGACCAGTCTACGACCAGCACGTATCTCCATATGATTAGTCCGTAACTGATCAAACTAAGAAACCTACTCATGCATTCTCCCTTTGCCTCACGATGTCTGGTTGAACTCCAGGTGAGATGATGTGTCATCCATGGACTGTTCAATACTTTCTCGATCGAGTGTCGGATAACATCATGTGGTCGACACTTCGACCACTAGTGGCATGACCATGCACTTTCTTTATCAGATCACCACGAGGGGCCCAGAGACATCTCTCATGTTATGTTAGGAGGGGCAAATCCCATCTCGACCAGTCACATCCCCCCGCATGTTCCATAGCATACCCGAAAGCTACCTTTATAACTACCCGATTCAGAGTAGCGTTTGGCAACCCCTAAGAGTGCTATTACACATGTAGGAAACCATGCTGATCTCAGGTCTAAGGATTATACATCATCATTACTTAAGACCAACTAATGACACAAAGATTTATAACAATCTCAATAGTGTCTCAATGATGGGTCTATCCAACACCATGTTCTCTAACATGTGTTCACATTATTGATTCGATATCTCCATATCTATGACCGGTGAAACCAGGTTATCAATCAATACATGTGCTAGTCATAGAGTCACTGGTGTTCCGACCAGTGACCTCCAACCAGGGATACATTTAGAATGACATCATATAAGTTAAAGAGTTCCACCAACAAGTCACGTACTTATTGATCTATAACAGATGATTCATTCAAGGAACAAGATAATATATTATCAAAATTATGAACATAATGAAATATCATCATCTCTATGATTGCCTCTAGGGTATATTTCCAACATTTACGTGGGGCAAAATTAATATACACGTTTCGAAAATTCCCATCTAGGGTTTTGTGATTGCGTGAATATTGGAGGGAGGTTGTTCTTACAAGATCCGTGATTCCTTGTGGATCATCTCATCAATTCGTAACATTCTCAATTGCTTACGGTTTGGTATTATTTTTCTGGTTTGATTTTGTTTCTCTTCGGATTGATTCAACATCAACCGAGTATTACTTGCTTTGGAGATACACGTGTTCTTTTTTCCGAATCAAGAAGGAGGAAAGCTGGGGTTTTGCTTTGTGGATATCATGGGGATATGTTCCAGATTTTAGGATGATGTGACAATTGGCAATGACGTTTACGGTTTATCGTTTCATGTATTTTCGACAAGTTTCAGAACTGTCAGGCAGTAACCGGTCTGACCGGTCGTAGCATGGTGGTCAGACCGGTCCTAAATCGGTCCGACCGGCCATAGGCGGTGGTCGGACCGGTGAACTTAAAAAGTGTTATTTTGAGCTGGGCCAAAAATAGAGTGTGTAGGCAAGAGAGGGGATTCTATTGCACTTGGTCTTATAATTTTTGGAGTCTCTAGTCAAAAGTTCTATTGGTTTGAAAATTCAAGTAGGTTTCGGTTTTTCAGAGAGGAAAAACGGCTAAGTCCCAGCTGGCGGTCTGACTGGCCCATAGGTGGCGGTCGGGCCAGGCCAGGGCGATCGAGCCGACCTGGGCGGTCTGACCGGTTTACACTTTGTTCATCGCCCGGTGTGGCGGCGCTATTCGTGTGTTAGGTCAAATTCATTAGTTTCAGGGCATATATGTGAAGGACCGAAATGGCAACAGAGGGGGGGGGGTGAATGGTGCCTTAAAAATTAAGAACTCCCCTTTACTGTATTTAAACAAACCTACAAAGCCCTCTGGAAATCTCAAGAAGAGGAGTGAAGCAAAATCAGAGAACGAAAACAAGCTTCGGGCTGTTCTGTCAGAAATCGGAAGTTCCGATTCTACCTAGCGGTAGTTCCGCACTGCGGTAGTTCGAGATTCATCGGAAGTTCCACCATGTAGTTCCGGATTGATGTGCGGAAGTTCCGCGCATGATAGTTCGCCTTGGACAATCGGAAGTTCCGATTGTCCGACCAAAAACGATCGCTCGGGTTTTGCCTAAAAATCCGAAATACTAAATCTTGAATGCTCTTCTCAGGTCAAGTTTCACAGGACATCATCCTAAACAACATCTTGACCTCATGGAGAAGAATCGCAGACAAAGATCCATTAATCAAAGCAAAAACTGATTTCTTGAGTATTAGGCAAGAACAACCAAAAACCCACAATTTGCAAGATTCTTACATTCTCGGCTCATGAGACTTTGAAGATATATTAGCAATATCAATAAGACTCTAAATATCAAGTTTCATGCCATCTCATAAGAGGAATCAAAAGATTCACCAAAACCCTAGATATTCAACGTATGAGCAGAGAGACGAAGAGAGGCATAAACAAAGAACCAAAACCTCGAGTTTCATTGATAGAAATCAAAAGATTACAGAGGAAACACGGAGGAATGATTACACAAATTTTCGTTCATCCTCTCCAACTCAACAAACTCTCCAAAAGCAAAATAAACTCTCCAAAAGCTCTTTTGCTAAAGCTAACCCTAATTTTCTCTCTCAAAAGTTCAACCCTACAACGAGGGTTCACCTCTATTTATAGCCCTTGGCTAACGGGTCTCAACCCATTAAGCCCGCTACACCCGAACGGAACCGCCTCTACTTGTGCGCTTTGCGAAAAGACCGTTTCGCCCCTTGCGCACCTTCTGGAAGCCTCCCGTACACCTTGCTGTCCTTGACTCGCAACCACCTCAAGATTCACGCCGTCTTGACACATCCCGACCGTTCTGACCTCAACGCGCTTTGTGCCTAGTCCGATCACCTCGTGTCTCGCCACGACTTCGTCTCGATGTCCTGCAGTCAACACGGACAAACACACATCACATAGTATTGCCCAATATCATAGCATCAATATTTGTACAAGACTCAAACTCATACAAACTCAAAATCATAAACTATGCCTTTCTGCACAGTTCTGCCGATAATCGGAAGTTCCGCACTTACCATTGCGGAAGTTCCGATTATCGGACCATCCGCACTTCCACGGCGGAAGTTCCGATTATCGGACCGTCCGCACTCCAGTTGGAAGATCCGATAGTCACGGCGAGAAAACTCACGTCAGTATTATCGGACATACCGCGTTCCCAGGTGCAGAAGTTCCGATTACTTCAACCGAACACAAACGTCAGGATAATCGGAAGTTCCGTTTTACCAAGGCGGAAGTTCCGATTATCGGAACTTCCGTTTTCCAAAACCGGAAGTTCCGCACTTACAGAAACAGACCAGCAGAAGCGCAAACGTAATGATTTCAATCACAAACTTCTTACCACAGCGTCAAATACTCATCACTCAAACGGGGACCCTACTCACATGGTCTCTCAATATGTTGCATGATGCATGTTTTGACTAACATGGGTCAAGTTGTAAAGAATTTGTTCCCAAATTCGGTTTACTTGTCTATTGTTGTGCAGGTTGCTTAGTGGTCAACGACGGTCAACGGCGACGATGATCGGGACTAGGCTTGAGAGCCGAGGTCGTAAGCGATCGGCGATGCTTGGGTGAGGTCAATGTACTCAAGCGTGGTGCAAGATGGATAAGGGTGACCTATTAGCTAATCCGAGGGGCAAGATGGCACAAAGTGTAGCTAGTTAGGTTAAGAGGAGATAAAGACAGCGCTTTAAAATACGTGCGTATGTGTCCCGTTTGTTTTGGGCCTTAACGGGAGCCCAATAGGATCAAACATCTGGAAGGTCTGAGCCTCCACTATAAATAGGAGAGGGAGGTGGCTGCACCTCCTCTTCGCCTCTTTTGTAATTTTCTGTGGAAGAGCTTTTGTGGAGGCTAGGGTTCTTGATGTTTGATGTAATTTTCTTGCTCTTGGATTGAGCATTGTCCTCCATTGATGGAGTGGCTGTAAGCCCTGATCATATCAATCAATCAAAGGAAAGTTTGAACAATATTTTGTCTCATTGCGTTCTTTCTCTCTATTTGATGATTTTGGGTTTTTCTTTGATCCGTGAGTTTTTACTCGGTTTCTTCACGTGATCTAGCTTGCTGTGACGTGTGGGAATCTATCTAGAATCATCTTGATCTTCGATCACCCACGAGCAAGAGCTTTGACCTAGTTTTGGTTTTGACCCGGTTTTGAACCCTTCTTTGATCAAACGAAAAAGGATCTTGATTCCTCCAATAATTATCATAATCTTTGATTGGAATAGGTCCCTGTTATCATAAAGAAGGTGTGTTCTAAGTTTCATCAAGTTTGGATTAGTAGATCAAAAGTTTCATCTATTTTCATCTTCGTCATCGGAGCTATTCTTTTGTTCTGTACACCGGCGGTCAGACCGCCCATAGCCACCGGTCAGACCGGTCGGGAATTGGTCCGACCACCAGTTAGGCAGCGGTCCGACCGCCAGTAGATTATTTCACTTCAATCTTTGCTGATTTTGTCCTATCGCTTTGGGGTTTTTATTGGATTCAATATTAGTCTTCCGTTGTCTTGATATCACGATCTTCATAGCTTTTATAGCTCTTTGGAGTAAAGTTTTATTGATCCATTATCTGTGAAAAAGTGAGCGTGCTCCTATTCACCCCCCTCTAGTCGCCTTTTCGGTCCAACAAGTGGTGGGCTTGGGAGACATGAGTATGATCGAATTTGCAATCTTGAGACTGCGTATGAGATTTGGAACACTCTCGAAAATTACCATGAGGGTTCGTCCCAAGTCAAGGAAGTACGCCAAACAGTCTATAAGCGTGAATACAACAAATTCGAGATGCGTCCTAGAGAGAGCATCGATGACATTTTCAGTCGCTTTAATAAAGTGATAAATCAGATGAAAGCTGTTGGTATTGAATATTCTCAATCTGAAAATGTCACCCATCTCTTGGCTGCAATCAACACCAAGGAGTGGGAGATAAATGCTACAGCCATTGAGGAAATGTAAACCTTTCTGATCTGACTTTGGAGCTGCTCTATAGCAAGCTCAAGACTCATGAGATCAAAAGGATTGATCATCCCAATAAGGAAAACATGGCTTTGGTAGCAGACCCGCTCAAGAGAGCATCTGATGGGTCTTTTGAGTCTTCTTCTAGATTTTCGCTTACATGTTTATCTACAATCCATGAAGAGGAGTTTGAGAGTCTCACTGAGGTTGAGTTGGCCCTCATAGTCAAAAAGGTCACACGAGCCTACAACAATATGAGAAACAAAAAGAGAGGAGGTCCCGTGACTTGCTATGAGTGTGGTGAGCTTAATCATATCCGGGCAAATTGCCCCAAGCTAAAAGGTAAGATCAATCACAAGGAGGGAAAGCCAGCTTGGAAGAAGCCTCAATGGAACAAACCAAGGTTTGATGTTGCCAAGCTGACGAAGGGCGCTCACTGGGTGCTTGCCGCTTTTGAGGATCAATCCTTAAGCGAAGTTGACTCCGGGAGCGAGGAGGACAAGGAGGAGGAGATCCCTCAAGACAAAAAGAAAGGGAAGGCCAAGGACTTCACTGGCTTGTTCTTCATAGCCGACTCCGTTGATGACGACAATAATGAGGTACCTCCTTCCTATGATGTCCTTTCTGATAGATGTGAATCTATGTTTGTGCAACTTATGAGTCAGGATAAGGCTTTAGAGTATGTCATGGCTAGGAACAAGGATTTAGAGTCTCAAATAGGTAACTTGACTTTAGAACTTGGGAATGCTAAGAGTCTTGAATTTGATGAATGTTCATCTTGCCATGCTTTGCATTCAGAATTTGCTAAACTGCAATCTGCTCATAATATTGCCTTGCAACAACTTGAAAATGCTAGGACTAAGCTAGTTGAGGTTAAATCTGCTCCATGTGAAAAATACTTAGAGTCTAGCGAGTTAGTTGCTTACGTCTTCGTTGATTCTAGCATTTGTACTTTTTGTTTAGAACGTGAACATGATGTTAAAGATATCTTAGAAGCAGCTAGAGCTAGATATGCCAAGCTTATGGACAGTATCGAGTCTTCTACATGTGCTTCATGTTCAGCCCTTAAACTTGAAACTGCTTTATATAAGGAGAAATATGCTAGATCCATTAAAGGTAAAACCTGTGAATCATATGTTAATCTTAAAGATGAAAATGCTTATCTTAAGGATACCTCAAAAAAATTCTCTAAAGGTAAGAAACAATTAAACATGATTCTAGACAAGTCTAAAACTCCTTATAAGAAGCAATGATTAGGATACAATCATGTTCAAAATAATTCTAACCCAAAAGTTACTCAAATTTTGAAAAAAGGGTTAATTGAATTTAAAACACAACCTGCAAAAACTATTTTTAAGTCTGCAGGTATTTCCCAGCCATCTGTTAAGTCTAAGGGTGCTTCTTCTAGTGGTATAAAGTATCATTGCACCTATTGTAAAAAGAATGAGCATTTGATTGAGTTCTGTTGGCGTAGGTTGAAAAATAGTAAGAAATTTTTTGCTAGAACTTCATCTAATCAACCTAGAGCTTCTACGAGACATGTAACATAGAAAAGAAGAAACCTGGTTTAGGATTTGTATCACATGCTCATCATCATGGTCCTAGACAGGATAACTCTCATGTTACTTTAACCATTGCTCATAACAGAACCTTAAATAAAATCAAGGATAGCACTTCTGCTTTGCATACTACTCGCAGACGTGTGTCTCAGTACTGGGTTTCTAAGTCTTGTTTAACTAACCCCAGTATTGAGACACATCGTTCTTCTGTTTCTTGATTTTCAGGATTACCGCGGAAAGAGGAAGGACACGTGGTTCGTCGACTTCGAATGTTCATGTCACATGACCGGAGACTCAAGATGGTTCACCTCTTTCACGCGGTCGACAGGTGATGATTTCATCACCTTTGGAGATGATAAACAAGGGCAAATTGAAGGAACGAGATCGATCAGGGTGAACGACAGTTTCATTCTTAAGGACGTCGCCCTTGTGGACAAGCTAAGGTTTAATTTGCTTTCTGTGTCTCAACTTCTTGATGATGGCTATGAGACTATATTTAAAAAAAATACTTGTCGGGTGCTTGATTCAACTGGTGAGCTTGTTTTTGGAATTACCAGAGTTGTTAAGATTTTTAGAGCTGACTTTTCTGAATCTCTTGCTGGTTCTCTCAAATGCTTGATTTCATCTTCTTCTTCTGAGTTCTGGCTTTGGCACCGTCGTTTGGGGCACATTGGTTTTGATCATCTGACGCGAGTTAGCAACCTTGAGCTTATGAGAGGTTTGCCCAAACTCAAAGCAGTCAAAGATGCTGTTTGTGCGCCCTGTAGGCATGGCAAACAAGTTACCGCCTTACACCCTTCAGTGACTATGGTCATGACTGACGGACCGGGACAGTTGCTTCATATGGATACTATTGGTCCTGCTAGAGTTCGGTCAGTTGGTGAAAAATGGTACATTCTTGTCATAGTTGGTGATTTTTCTAGATATACTTGTGTTCTTTTTTGCTTCGAATGATGAAGCTTTTGAGTTTTATTATGATCTGGTTCTTCGTTTGGCTTCTGAACTTCTAGGTGCCTTGAGAGCGATCCGCAGTGACAATGGCACGGAGTTCAAAAATGCCTCATTTGCTTCTTTTTGTGCTGAGCGTGGTATTGAGCATCAGTTCTCTTCTCCACACGTCCCTCAACAAAATGGCGTTGTGGAAAGGAAGAACAGGACCCTGGTCGAGATGGCTAGGACGATGCTTGATGAGTATAGCACACCGATGAGATTTTGGGCCGAAGCTGGTGCTACTGCTTGCCATATTGCTAATCGTGTCTTTGTGAGACCTTCTTTGGGCAAGACTGCTTATGAGCTTCGATTCGGTAGAAAACCCTATGTCTCGCACTTTCGAGTCTTTGGATCCAAGTGTTTTATTCTCAAGACAGGTAACCTAGATAAATTTGAGTCTAGAACTTTTGATGGTTTATTTCTGGATTATCCTGCACATTCGAGGTGTTTTCGGGTTTTTAATGCTGAAACTAACCTTGTTCAGGAGACATGCAATGTCACTTTTGATGAGACTAGCCCAGAGCTAGATCGGATATTTCGGGAGATACACAGTGAGAGAGCATATTTATAGAGGAAGATGATGAAGGACTCGATGATGTTCTTCCACCTGCTGCTGTTGACGCTTCTATTCCAGCACAAGAACCTGCTGTGACTACTTCGCCTTCAGATTAGGCTCCTGCTGCATCTTCATCATCAATAGTACCTGCGGAGGTTGAAGAAATGTTTTCCTCTCCGAGTGCACCACTTCACATTCAAAGGCAGCACCCTCTGGATCAGATAATATGTAATCTCCATGAGCGAGTCACTCGCTCCAGGTATAATGATCAAAACCTCTACTCTCATTCTGCTTTTGTTGCGTCTTTTGAACCCCGCGATATATCACATGCTTTATCAGATTCTAGCTGGGTTAATGCCATGCATGAGGAGTCAGGGAATTTTGAGAGAAATAAAATTTGGAACCTAGTAGAACCTCCTAGTGGTCATAATGTTAAAAACAAATAAAATAAGGATATTTCTGTAATTAGAAACAAGGCTAGGTTGGTAGCTCAGGGCTTTAGCAAAGTTGAGGGGTTGGATTTTGATGAGACTTTTGCTCCTGTTGCTAGACTAGAAGCCATTCGTATTCTGCTTATATTTGCAGCATATAAGGGTTTTAGATTATATCAGATGGATGTTAAAAGTGCCTTTTTAAATGGTTTCATTGAGGAGGAAGTTTATGTTAGGCAACCCCCGTTCTTTGAGAATCCCAAGTACCCAAATCATGTGTTCAAGCTATCCAAAGCCTTGTATGGCCTTAAGCAAGCCCCTAGAGCCTGGTATGATAGACTTAAGACCTTCTTGCTTAAGAATGACTTTGAGATGGGTAAGGTAGACAATACTTTGTTCATTCTTAGGCGTGGTAATGACTTCCTGCTTGCTCAAATTTACGTTGATGATATTATCTTTGGTGGTTCTTCTAATGCTCTTATTTCCAGCTTTTCTGAGACTATGTCCAGAGAATTTGAGATGAGTATGATGGGAGAGCTCAATTACTTTTTGGGGCTTCAAATCAAGCAATGCATGGAAGGGATCTTTATCCATCAGATGAAGTACACTAAGAACTTGCTCAAACGTTTTGACATGGGTGACTGCAAGCCAATCTCTACTCCATGGCAACTTCGACTGTTTTGGATCCAGATGAGGAAGGAGAAGCCGTGGATCAACGCGAGTACCGCAGCATGATCGGTTCCCTTCTGTACCTGACGGCCTCGAGACCGGACATCCACTTCACGGTCTGCCTGTGTGCGAAGTTTCAGGCGTCTCCGAGGACTTCCCATCGCCAAGCTGTTAAGCGCATATTCAGGTATTTACACTCTACCCTTCTGTATGGTATTTGGTATTCCTGTTCGTCATCATTGTCCATTCGGGGGTTTTCTGATTCTGATTTTGCGGGCTGACGGCTTGATAGGAAGAGTACATCAGGCACTTGTCACTTTCTAGTCACTTCTCTTGTATCTTGGTCTTCTAGGAAGCAGTCTTCTGTTGCACAATCCACTGTTGAAGCTGAATATGTAGCTGCTGCTAGTTGTTGTAGTCAAATTTTGTGGATGGTAACCACTCTTAAGGATTATGGGTTAAATTTTGCTAGTGTTCATCTTTTCTGTGATAACACTTCTGCCATTAATATTGCTAAGAACCCTGTGCAACACTCTAGGACCAATTACATAGATATTCGCTATCACTTCCTTAGAAACCATGTCGAGAAAGGTGATATTATGCTACACTTTGTGGAGTCCGAGGCTCAACTGGCTGATATCCTCACCAAGCCTTTAGACCCAACTAGGTTTGCCACCTTGAGAAGCGAGTTAGGGGTAATTTATCCCTATGGGTTGGTTTGAGGGGGAGTTCGATCTTTTCTGATCTTACCTTGTTCTTTTGATCTTTTCTTGTTCTTTTTCTGAACTTATTGATCCTTTTGAACTTTTTAGGTTTTTAGGCTTTTTATTGCATCTCATTGTATCATATTGCATTCATATGAAAAATACAACAATTGATGAAGCTTTGCCTATTACCCTTTGGAGCTTTAGTATTTCAATTCTTGGTCAATGCCATGTCTAGTTCTTTGACTTGCTAGAATTATCATGCTTTCACATATACAGATAAGTCTTTGTTGCATGAGCTAGAACTCTAAAACAACTCGAATTAAAAAACTACAATTTGTGGATGTTTTAGCTAGTTGCGCAATTAGTGCTCCTTTTGTGACATTGGCCCTGTCAGAATTGCTTTGTTAGCTCTTTAATCTAAAATTGACCATTACTTGAGCTTCTTGTGTTCTTGAGATTCTAAAACTGCTCTTAAGAAACATGAAAAATCAAGATTGTGTTATGCTTAAATTGTGCCAAACTATTCTTACGAGACTGCTTGTCAAAGACATGAACTTGGAGATAGTTTGATGATCCAGACGATCTCATGGGGATTGCTTGTCAGAAATGACATGAACCTCAAGATTTGTCGCCCTGGTAGAAGCTTAGGAAGAGTTTGTGGATGGCTCATAGTCCAGGATCTTATTCACTAAGATATACTTTTAATCAACTTCTGGTCGAAGCTTTGGATGAGTTTGTGGATGGCTCCTAGTCCAGGATCTTGTCACTAAGTTAGATCATTAGTCAACTTCAATATTCAGTGCAAATGAGAAAACTGTTGACAAATGGGCTTTTTAGAAATCTGAGCAAAATGATTCAATACAGGACCTGATTGACTCTTAATGTGATTTTTATTAGATTTTTTGATCTCATGTTGACATTTTGACATGGCTAGTTTCACTTTAGGACCCCTGTTGATAAACTTGCTGAATTTGAAGTTTTGCTTAAATTGATCAAATCTACTGCTTTAATTTTGAGCCTTCGTACTTAGCTTTCATATATATGTCTTATCATGATCTTGCTAGCGCTGTTAGGTTTGATATGTTGTTTGTGCAATATTAGAAATGCTGGCTTGTTCTTTTGGGTAATCTCTAAAGCTTCTTGTAATCAAAAATTGAAAAATACAAAAATAAAGCCACTACATTGCACTTCATGCATACTCCTTCTTATGCTTCCTTCTTCATTCTGCATTTGTTATCTCTGGATGAGAGGAAGCCGTGATTCCTTGATGACTCTATTGTCAAAGGGGGAGAAGATGTGTTAAAATGTGTTAATGCTGTATATAGGGGGAGAGACGATTTTTGGAGAAAATGGATATTTATACTTCAATGTTGGGAGAAGATATGTAAAAATGATAAAAGGGGGAGAAATTGAAAATTTGAAAGTTTCTGAAATTCGAGGATCATAGTGAGGGGGAGTTTTTGAACTGCATTCTTATTGTCTTATTGATTCTTCTGAACTTGAATTGTATTTTTTAATCCTCACAATGATCATAGGTCAATTGAACAATTGTTCTTTCATATCGACCTTAAGTGAGATTTTTGACTCTTTTCTAGAAATCAAAGTTTTTATGCTTTCTTTTGCCTTATCTCACTTGCCTATGCTATTCTGATGCCAACTTGGTCATTTCAATTGCTTTTTCTTGTTTATGGACCAAGTTGTGCTTTTCTGCGAAAACGAAAATATTTTACTTTTCAAATCTCCAAATTATATTTTCTGGATTATTGCCAATGTGTTCATCAAGGGGGAGATTGTGGATATCATGGGGATATGTTCCAGATCTTAGGATGATGTGACAATTGGCAATGACGTTTACGGTTTCTCATTTCATGTGTTTTCGACAAGTTTCAGAACCGTCAGGCAGTAACCGGTCTGACCGGTCGTAGCATGGCGGTCAGACCGGTCCCAAATAGGTCCGACCGGCCATAGGCGGCGGTCAGACTGGTGAACTTAAAAAGTGTTATTTTGAGCTGGACCAAAAATAGAGTGTGTCGGTAAGAGAGAGGATTCTATTGCACTTGGTCTCATTATTTTTGGAGTCTCCAGTCAAAAGTTCTATTGGTTTGAAAATTCCAGTAGGTTTCGGTTGTTCAGAGAGGAAAAATGGCTAAGTCCCAGCTGGCGGTCTGACCGGCCAGGGTGGGCGGTCAGACCGCCCTAGGGCGGTCTAACTGGTTTTCACTTTGTTCGTCGCCCGGTGTGGCGGCGATATTTGTGTGTTAGGTCAAAATCATGAGTTTCAGGGCATATATGTTGCATGATGCATGTTTTGACTAACATGGGTCAAGTTGTAAAGAACTTATTCCCAATTTCGGTTTACTTGTCTATTGTTGTGCAGGTTGCTTGGTGGTCAACGACGATCAACAACGAGGATGATCGGGACTAGGCTTGGAGAGCTGAGGTCCGGAACGATCGACGATGCCGGGTGAGGTCAATGTACTCAAGCGTGGTGCAAGATGGACAAGGGTGACCTATTAGCTAATCCGAGGGGCAAGATGGCGCAAGGTGTAGCTAGTTAGGTCAAGAGGAGATAAAAACGGCGCTTTAAAATGCGTGTGTATGTGTCCCGTTTGTTTTGGGCCTTAACGGGAGCCCAATAGGATCAAACATCTAGAAGGTCTGAGCCTCCACTATAAATAGGAGAGGGAGGTGGCTGCACCTCCTCTTCGCCTCTTTTGCAATTCTTGTAAACCCTAATTTTCTTATGAAGAGCTTTTGTGGAGGCTAGGGTTCTTGATGTTTGATGTGATTTTCGTGCTCTTGGATTGAGTATTGTCCTCCATTGATGAAGTGGTTGTAAGCCCTGATCATATCAATCAATCAAAGGAAAGTTTGATCAATGTTTTGTGTCATTGCGTTCTTTCTCTCTATTTGATGATTTTGGGTCTTTCTTTGATCCGTGAGTTTTTGCTTGGTTTCTTCACGTGATCTAGATTGCTGTGACATGTGGGAATCTATCTAGGATCATCTTGATCTTCAATCACCCACGAGCAAGAGCTTTGAGCTAGTTTTGGTTTTGACCCGGTTTTGAACCCTTCTTTGATCAAACGAAAAAGGATCTTGATTCCTCCAAGAATTATAATAATATTCGATTGGAATAGGTCCCTGTTATCATAAAGAAGGTGTGTTCTAAGTTTCATCAAGTTTGGATTAGTAGATCAAAAGTTTTATCTATTTTCATCTTCATCATTGGGGTTGTTCTTCTGTTCTGTACACCGGCGGTCAGACCGCCCATAGCGACGGTCAGACCGGTCGGGAATCGGTCCGACCGCCAGTTAGGCAGCGGTCCGACCGCCAGTAGATTGTTTCACTTCAATCTTTCTTGATTTTGTCCTATCGCTTTGGGGTTTTTATTGGATTCAATATTAGTCTTTCGCTGTACTGATATACTGATCTTCATAGGTTCTATAGCTACTGGAGTAAAGTTTTATTGATCCATTATTTGTGAAAAAGTGAGCGTGCTCCTATTCACCCCCCTCTAGTCGCCTTTTCGGTCTAACATGCTTCAAACAAGATTGAAGTATAAGTACCGTGAAAGATTGGACCACACTACGCATCAACACACATTGATCCGTATCATCTTGGTATCAGAGCGTGGTTGATCACGGTATGTGATTTTTTTTCCTTGGTACATTGAGGTTGATCATCATGTCAAAAACTAGCCAGCGTGGTTCTAATGGTGGATCAAACAAGGAGCCTATGTACGGTGATACCCTATTACCAGACGTACGTGCTCAATTTGATGCTACTACCGGCTATTTTCTTCGTCGCGAGAAGGTTTTACGCCATCAACTTGAAACTCAAATCCAAGGGGTGCAAGACACGCTAAACGATCGTCTCAATGCGAATGAACGGTGTATGATGGATGGTTTTGACCGTCTGAATCTTGCTATCCTTCGCTTGGAGGAGAGGCTACCACCGCCACGAGGACCTAATGTATCGGTGCTGCCCCAACCACAACATGGACGTACACAACGTGTTGTACGCCGAGATGGAGATGACTTCTATGCTGCTGATTCGGAGGAGGCTATTTTCGATGATCGTGCTGTAATACCATGTTTGTCGCTTCGGCGTAAGTCTTAAAAAAAACAATCGCGGAGTCGCCGGTTTATCGGTAAATCGCGGGAAGAGAAAAATATTAATTGAAGAGCAATAGAAAAGAAATATAATATAATATAAATTATATTTAAATTCAGCGTTGGGCTGCCAGGGAGGTGGGCCAACCACCCTTGGGCCAAGGGCCCAAGGGGGTGCGCCACCCACCCCCCCAAGCCGCACCCCCCTCCTTTAACCCTCTACTTCTCCAAACTCTAAAAACTTGCTAATACCCCATCTGAGCGGATGGAAGGATGGTGGGTGCTGTCGAGCATGAGAATGGTTGGTATGTGGTATGAGCCGTCCAGATAATCTTAAGGACTTAATCCTGTGATGACCTCCTATTGCAAAATAGTACAACCATAAGTCTATAATGGTGTCGACCTAGCTAACTAATTGGTGTCCACCGGTACGCGCTGCACCTTTGGGGGACTCCCCTTCGCCGTGATCCAACGAGGCTACGGGTTGGGGTATGTGACTTGCGGGACCCTAGGCGTAAGTCGCATGGCGCAAGGGGGGTTTAGGTAAGTGGTTGTCGGGTCCCACGGGAGCGAAACCCTACTAAGGTGAAACCTTAGCGGGTGTGGCAAATACCGAGGGATGCCTTGTAAAGGCATTGCGATAATATCCCCTTGATTCATATGTCTAAGGAAACGTGTGTGTATATCAAGATGATTATCTCTTGTGGGTAAAGATGTACAATCTCTACAGAGAATAAAAGCATTAGCAAAGCAGCCGTGCCCCCCGTCACGGGCGGGTGTAGGAACTCACAAGATATAGTTATATTTCAAAAACTTTTGTGGGTGGGTTGGAAAAATGTGCGGGGCTCACCTAGCCCTTGATTTGGATTTTCCCTGGGTGTTCTTACCCAGTGTTGGTAATAGGTGGGTGTGACCACCATAAAAAATAAGCATAAGGTGGAGGTAGCCTCTGCTGTTATTAATTATTGCATAATTTATCTCTTTAGTAAAATGTAATTTTGTTAAAGTGCTAGGTGGTAGGAATTTGTATATTATGATATTTATAAATGTTACTTTACGCAAATAAAAGAACTCGAGCCATCCTTGTGAAGCCTTGCATATATATATATATATATATATATATATATATATATATATATATATATATATATATATTATTGCATCTATTGTGTTGGCTCGCGAGCACGGTAGTTGTGCTCATCCTCGTTCTTTTCCCCAAACCCTCAGAAACAGGAACCCTGAAGCTTTCGACTACTACGGGGATCCAGAAGACTGAAAACCCAGGAGTCATTGAAGCGTAGTTTAGTCCTTAGCTATTCTAAATCTCACCTCAGTCTAGCTGACTCTGTCGGTTCTTGTGTGCCTTCTATATTGTCCGAGGTTTTCGGATAATATCGGGCGTACACGGGTTCCCTAGTCACTTGCCTGTGGTTTGATGTGCCCTCACCTCTTTGCTTCCGTTGTTGCTTCCGTTATCTTTTGTAATGTATTCATTTGGTATGTTCGGCCCTTATTGTAAAAATTGGCCCGAAGCGGTCTATGTAAACTCTGATGTGTAAAATTAGTGAATGGAATGATTATACGCTATGTATGATTTGATTCATCAATGTGCCTGTGAAGTGCTATATACTGATCAAGTGAATAGTACAGTGATTTCACAGAGGAATTCAAATTGAGAAATCTGGGTACCTACAAAATATTTGTGCCATAAGCATTATCCGCCATGTCCATAAATACCATAAGAGCTTCTAGATGGCCACCACGCCGCGAGTGTGCAGCAATGTATGTGTTCCAAGTGACGACATCCTTCTCCTTCCAGGGACCAGAACACCTTCCCTGCCTCTGTGATTGTGCCACATTTCGAGTACAAACCCAAGATGACATTGCCCACCAAAGCAATCACGTCGAGACTCGAGACCATCCTTAACAGCCTCACAGTGCAACAACACTCCAATGCCAACGATTCTCGAATCCTGGACTAATTTAGCCCCATTGCGCAACAAAAATTTCAAAATAGCCCCGATAATTTCAAAATTCCAAAAATAGCCCCCCCATAGTACTAGTTGCAAATGGGACTAAGAAGACTCAAGTTGTCGCTCTTCTTGACAAGTCGGACGCTGGTGCGTTAATCTTTCCCACGTGGGCAAATTTGTTTTTTCAAAAAATTAATTAATAATATTTGTTGGACGATTTTTTAAATAAGCAAAATGAGCTTAAAAAATTATGAAATTTTTTTTAGAGCCTCCTGACATAGTTTTTATGCTTATGTATTTTTTTTTGAAATTTTATGCATTCTTTTTTTTTCTGCAAAATTCTTTAAAATCTAATGTTTGTAGGAATTTTATAATATAGCAAATGAGGTCCAAACATTATGAAATTTTTTTTCCATACTCCCTACACAGTGGAATTGATTGTGTAAATTTTACAAAATTATATATGCTCTAAAATTGTCTCGACAAATTCAGGGTTTAGGTCTCAAAAATTAGGACGAGACGTTTCGGAAATTAGGGTTTCATGATTTCATGTGACTTGAAATGTGCGAAGTTTGATACGACATGACTACTCTTGGCCGCTATGGTTCTCCATCACATTTCTTCTGTGAAAGTAGAGTACGGAAAAGAAGAGTACGGAAATTAACTTGACTGAAAGGGCTGAGAACGTTGCGATTACGGAGAAACCCTAAAACATAGCAGAATCGATACCGATGTGAATGGTTATCTCTGGAATTCCACGTAAAAGGCATACTTTGATGGCTCGGTGGAGGCTGACACGTAACTACATTGCAGCCCGCGTGCGGACAAAAGCACGTTACATGTGGTCACATGGCATGATGGTTCGGCTAATTACTTTACTATGGACGCTACTACTACGGTAACTTGTGACACGAGCTTCCGGACCATGTAAGTACGCATGCCTTTAGGGGATAGTTAAAACATGGCGAATAGGAGGGGGACTACTACGGACTAGCCCAACCTACTGCGTGGACCGTGGCCATTTGCCCTTTCTTGCGAGCTCCGCATTGTACTCCTCGCCTGCACGGCCTCATTGCCATTTCCGCTTTTCTCGCGCTCCTCTCGCGTGCCTCGCACTCCTGCGCTGCGCCTCGAGATGGGCCCGAATCTCCCAGCGGATACGCTCATTGTGCTCTTCAGTCCGACGATCCTCCTCTTAGATCTCGCGTCCCCTTTCTACATTCCACTCCTCGAAGTCGAGCTGCCACTGGTCGTGTGGGTGGATCTCTAGGTCGATCCACTTGCGGAAGCCACATAGCGGCTCCGGGGACCGCGGTGTAGACGGAGAGATTGTTAGTGCGCACTCGAAAGAGAATTGGTACGATATATTACGCTTAGTACTCCTTACACGCCGATAGTCGCTCGTGTCCCAACGGCGGTCGGGATAGTCAGAGGAGTAGTTAGGATATCCCCAGTAACGCATGCCGAGGCTGAGCTGGTGCTTGGATTTGAAGAACTTGCATGTGTCCCTGCACCAACAGAGGGGCGGCGTCTCCCCCTCTGGCGGGTGTTGCGGCGAAGGCTCGTTTGGAACGTTCGGCGGGGGTTCTTTGATGGGGCTTCATTGCGAGAGTCGACATCCTGGCAAGCTGCTCTTCTTGGACCGGCTTCAGAAACCTAGCTTGTTCGCCCGTGCCGTTGAAGCCCTTGCTAGATCACGGATCTCGTCCCATTGCTTCTTGAGGTTGTCCATCCCAGCGTGGTGAAGCAAGCTCTGGTGTAGTGTTTGGTTTGGTTGTGTGGTTTTCTCTCGTAGATGACTTGCACCTCATTTTATAAGCCAGAGGGTTGGCATAACGTGGTTGGCAGAGTGTTGTCTAATCTTTCTGCAGAGTGTAGTCATGCCCCTTTTTAAGTCTTTGTATTTTGGTAGGAAAAGCTCGAGGCGAGTGTTGTCACGTTTTGCTTTGCGAGTCCTCTCGTCTGGTTTTTGCGGTGTGTTGTCACGTCTCACTCGCAGAGTCTTTGTCATTTCGATCGAAAAGTCGGGCGAGGCGATTAGTTGTCACGTCTTACTCTGCGAGTCTTTGTCATTTGATGCGAAAAAGTTGGCGAGGGTGTGTTGTCACGTCTTACTCTGCAGAGTCTTTGTCATTTTGGTCGAAAAGTCGGGCGAGGCGGTGTTGTCACGTCTTACTCTGCAGAGTCTTCGTCATTTCGGTCCGAAAAGTCGGGCGAGGCAAAGTGTGTTGTCACGTCTTACTCTGCAGAGTCTTTGTCATTCGGTCTAAAAGTCGGTGGAGGCAGTGTGTTGTCACGTCTTACTCTGCAGAGTACTATCATTTCGGAACGTTTTTTTTTCCAAAGAGCACTCTTTTGGGACTTAGCTGGTTTTCTACAAGCGTGGTTCTTACCGCCATGTTGGGAGCGGAACTCCTGCACCGCGGAAGTTCAGATTTTCGCGCGGAACGTTTGTTTCAGAGATGGTCTTTTTGCGCTTCATTTAAGAGCGGTAGTGCCAAGAAGAAATTCTACTACATTCGATAATCGGAAGTACCACAAATTAGATAGCGGTAGTTCCGCGCTGATTTAGAAATTACTGTTTGATTAATTCACACACAAAGTGTTCACAACGTAATTAGATAGATGCATACATGATACAAACTAGTACCACAACGCCGCAAAGGCATACATCACGTAGTGCAGGGATGCATAGATAAAGTGGATATTACAATCTTATTAAAGCGAACTTCTACTTAGCAAGAACAAGAAATAATAGAAGAAAAATTACCAAACTGGCCATGTTAACTAATTTCTGTAGCGATTTCTCAACCCTTTCCATCCTTTCATCCAGTCCTTTAAGAACATTATCTTTATTTTCCGTCGGTTGATCCGATGGTCGAGGCACTTGATTTAAATGCACCACACGACGTGTGTCCTCTTGCAAGGCGCAATTTGCATTGCAATGCCTCGAACCTCTCGCATGACTTCATCATTACACACGGAACCGACATGTTGTGTTCTGTAAAAATAATTAGAAATACAAGTGAAAAATATGATGTTTGGAAAGAAGTTCAATGAGGATGATCAGACATAAGTTACCATAAGATTCGAACACTTCATGAACACTCGGGATGGATTCGTTGGCGTATGGGAGGTGAACACATTCACCGGATCCCTGCAACGAGGGCAATCCAAGTGCTGTCGTAGTGCTTCTAATTGCCTACTCACTCGAAAGTTTGATGAGGCCGTAGACATCCCATTTAAGACTGGAAGGAAGGAGAAGAGGAACTGAAGAGTGAGTGGAATGGAAGCCAAATCATGCATATATATAGCCTGTTGGTAAATTGTAATTTGGTTGAAGAAAATTCGCGTCCGCGAGGTAGCAGGGCTGAGGATGTATCGTGGGGCAGCATTGCGTTATGTCTTTAAGGTTTAGTAAGTTAAAATCGGGAGGTACAGTTGTTGTTAGTACTAAATATTTCAGAGAACATTTTGTGTACATAAATCTCACAGTCGTAACGCACAGGGACATTACATAAATCAGAAAGGCGAGATGCACCATGGCATTACGTAACAAGTTTTACATAGCCATGAAATTAGTTAGGGCGCATCGTCGTGTCGCTTGCCGGGACGACGTAGTTGATCCTCAGGGAATGTGAACTGTCAGGGAGTGGCGACGCCTCGAAGGCCGTAGTAGGGGCCATGCGGGAGGCGAAACTGGGTGATCTCATCGTGGCGGTCCGGCCGAGGCTCGAGCATGTCGTCAACCCATCGTGCTCTTCTCCCGCGGAATCGTGCAGGTGAGTTAGTCATTGGTTTTGTACGACGGAAAATAGGTGTAAAACGTTCACGTGTACCGAGTAGGTCGTTGTGTTGACGAGGATCCTCCCGCGGTCGAGCCGTAGGCCGCACGGTGTACCCTCCGCACGTGTCGCCGAACCATTGGTCGCGCTCCCGTAGGTGTGATTGAACGCCGTGCGAGGAAGTCCAGTCCTGCGCCTCCCTCCGTGATGACGATGGTTGCAGCAGAGTGCTGTCCCCTCGCAAATGCTGCAAGAACAAAGGGTAATGTCAGATACGTCCGAAATGAGTGCATGGAAAGGTACTCACGACAAGAACCGGTTGATGATGACATACACGTGGCGAGGCGGTCGAGGCCGAAGCCGTAGCTCCGACGACTCCTGGAGTGCGACAGCGTGCGGAGGGCGGTGCTGACGGAGGTGCAGAGGGCGGAGGTGGTGGAAGGTGCCCGCCACGTACGCGATGCTGTGCGTGAACGTCGCTGTGGCGACCACAAGTTACGGATCTAATCGCAGAAATTGTGTCCTCGCGTATCGTGCGCATCGCGCCTATGAGATGATCCAATGTGTTGTTGTTTCCACGGTTTATAGCTTCAGTAGTCTGATGGCGGATACGCTCCAAGCGGTAGTACTGCACGAAAACCGATAGTAAGTGCAAAAAGTGTTGCTGAACGAGAATTATGCGAAGAATATTTTACCGTCTCGTCGAGGCGGGCCGCCCGGTGACGGTCCAAACCAGCTAGTACGACGTCGTCCCGCATGGCGTCCACCGGACGCTGCGGCGCTGGCCCAGTAAGCCTGCACCTAGTGCATGGAACGTACCACCGCAAGTACACCGGTACGCCCGATGGCGAGCCGTGAAACTCAAAGACCACGCCCGTCGTAACCTGTCAATCCACGCTGCCGCCGTCGTCCGCCAGTGCGTATGCGCTTCCGCCGTCGCTCCTCCGTCCTCTCCTCGTCTGCCTGCAATTGAATTTACATGTCAGAAAATATTACTCAAACATGCCCTCAAAAGGACACCAAAGAATGACATACCGGTGAGCCTTTGCTGTGAGAGGTCGTCCCGCGGGCGGTGGTACCTCCTGGTAAAGGCCGAATTGCCTCATGACCATTGCGGATTGTACCGCCGACCATGTGCGAAGACCAAGTGGCCGGTCGTCATCGAGTGCCTCGCCTAGATTGCACCGGGACGATAATCCGAAGGGGCCGTGTCGTGAAGGAACTGCGGCCGCCCATGACCACCGGATGACCTCGTCCTCGTGGAGAGTCTCAAAAGGTTATGGAACTCGGGTACGCTGGCGCCTCGGTCTCTCCCTAGCCTACCCTAGGGTAGCACGTGTCCAACGTGTTCCCATCAGAGGCCCGCCGACGGGTCGCCCCCGCAGCTGTCCCGTAAAGCTCGGTGGTCACCGGTAAGGGTGCACGCTTTGGCGGAAGTACGGTCGGCCGATGGAAAGTGCTCCACGACCATAATCGAATAGGCGAGCATACCGCGAGGATCGCTCCTCGCCTGCGTCTTCTACCGACAAGCGCCACACAACCCTCGGTAGGTGGTGCAAAGCACCGCAGAGCCCCAATCGCATTGTGGAAATTGCCGGCCAGCGTCCGCCAAAGATCGTGCGGATGGATGTAGCTCGTACACGCAGTCTCCCGCTGGTAGGAAACATGATCCATCCGAACAAGAACAAAAGGTACGCGACTAAATGTGTCCTCACTTCCTCCGGAGTCGCTTGCTCAGGCGAGATCATGTACCGCGCGAGCCAGAATGTGGCACACCCGACGCTGTTCGCAGCAATCGGGTGACCAAATCTATCGATAAACGGACCTTCGGCCATCGCCTCTGAGGGGGCACTACCGAAGACCACGCAAAGGTAGACACGAAGGCGAGATACGCCCTCCGAGTAATGGTCATCTTCCCCATCGGAAGTGGAAAGTGTGAGTCTCCGGTCTCCAACGGTCCACGAGCGCGACGGAGTGCCGCGTCAAACTACGGCGCGCGGGAGGTCCAACATCCGGTGAGGCGAGCCCAGATCCCGGCTCGGGACGACCGCTCGTCAAGGGCCATCTCTCTGGGGCGCCAGACCGAGCTCGGAGGGCGACGCCGCGACCACGCCCGCAACGGTGTCCCACATCCTAACGGGTCGAGCTACGTCAGACGCTGTCCAATGGAGCTCGCGCCATCTCCCGCCAACAGGAAACAATATGTCGCGCACGCATGTAAAACATATTATGTGACACAGAAAATAAGGCAAGACATACGATAAAAAATTCAACAAAACAATATGATCATAATGAGTTAACAACAAACCCGGACAACTTAACAAGTACTACATAAAGGCATGGATTTACAGCAACAGAGTCCATCAAAGACATTGAAATAAGTGTTTACATCATGACGTAGTAATTATATCTTCCTCGCTATGGTGCATCGCTTGCCGGGTCCATTTGGGCGCGGCCGATGGAGTGCCCAATCGTCTTGCAAAGTTCGCAACGGGCCGGCGAACTCGTTCGCTACCGGCCGTCGCCCATGTCATTCGGATGCGTCGGGATCGCTGTCTTCCACGGCCGGGTGCTTTAGTGCGACGTTGGGCACCCACTTCACCGCCTGACCAAAGGTCCTCAGAGTGCGTGTCGGCCCGCATTGAATGGAACTCAGCACTCTAAGTTGCATACACGTGGTGGATCTCGTAGTACTCGAAGATGTAACACTCCGCGGCTTGCCGCCACACCGCGCATGCCGCGTACACATGGGAGCATGGTTTGTGCAGAAGCTGCGGCTTGTTGCAGGTGCACGACGCTTCTTCACCAATCGTGCGCACACGCCACGATCCCCTCTAGCATGGCCCATCACGTACTTCTCCCTGAGCCTGATCTCGAACTTCTGCCTGACGCCATCCATGGTACGAGCGGCGTGCGATCGAGCCTTGCTGATCTTATTCTCCATGTAGGCATGCATTACTTCGGAGAATTGCTTCCCGTCCTCCAAATGCTTCTTGGCCATCATGGCTCTGTTAACAAAGTATCCGATGATACGGTTCCAGCTCTCCTCCACGATCGTAGTGATCGGCAGAGAGCGGACACCCTTGAGCACACCGTTGTACACCTCCGACATGTTGGTCGTCATGATCCCGTACCTTGCACCGTCCGTATCGTGTAGCAAGGACCATTTCTCCAGGTCAGGTGCGTGCGAGTTAACCCACTGTGTGAACTCCCCAACCTCTAGCCGCTGCCCCTGCCTCGGCATGTGCTGAGTCCCTTACATGCTTCCGGTCTCCTCATCGAGCTGTCTCCACACCGCTTCGAACTTCCTCCTTTGGTTCTGCATGCAGAGCTTCTTGAACATCTTCATGAGGTCCTTGCTCCGAAACCTTGTGTGGAAGTTGGCCGCGAGATGCCTCATGCACCAACGGCTCCTAACATCGTTCCACTGGTACGGTGGTTGCGTCCCATTTTGCATCATGCGCAACGCAGACAACAACCCAGCATTGCGTTCCGAGATGACACACACATCTGGCCGATCTTGGACCACCGCCTGCTTCACATTGCACAGGAACCACAACCAGCTCTCCGTGTTCTCGCTCTCAACAATTGCGAACGCCATGGGGACTAACTGGTCATTCGCATCGGCCGCAACGGCGGTGAGGATGGTACCCCTGTACTTCCCACATAGGAAGGTGCCATCCATTGTGAGCACGGGACGACAATGTTTGAACCCTTCGATCGCCTAACGGAAGGCCCAGAAGACCCTTTCAAGAACAAAACAATTGGGCCCCTCAGTCGGATGCACCCGCTCAAGCTTGTTTACGTACGTCCCGGGATTAGATTCTGCGATTTGATGCAGTAATCTTGGTACTATGTTGTAAGCCTCTTCGAATGTGCGGAACATTCGCTCCAGAACTCTGCGTTTCGCACGCCATGCCGTCTTGTAGCTGACAGGGAACCCCACCATATTGGCAACATCCGCCAGCAGGAGCTTTGGCTAAATGGACACATCTGCAGCGACGAGGTGGCTTATCAAGCTGGCAACATACGAGGACGTCATGTTGCGGTGCACGTCGTAGCGGCCGGCCTAACTCGCATGTGTGGTCCTTCAAAGACCGTTATCCAGGAAGCCCATGGCGTGATGCGTGAACCTCTGCGCACGGACCTTGCCAAAGACAGATTCATCAACACACCGACGATGTACGTGTCGGGGTTGGACCTCTGCACCCGATACGTCCGACCGATGTTAACGGCGTATCTTGCAATAGCATGTTATGCGGTGATCTTGTTAGGAAAGCGCTGGCCTAGGAGCAGGGTGTCCTCATTGAACCCCCACTCAGCACCCTCCGGACGTGGCAGAACCAGCGATGTCGTCGCAACGTCGTCAAATCGTGAGGGGACGTAAGCAATGTCAGTGGTCACAAAACCACCAACTGCACCTCCCCCCGCAGCAGCTTCTCCGTCTTCGTCGTCTTCCGAACTAGTTGTTTCCACGTCCTCCTCGCTTTCCACCTCATCCACCTGGTCGGTCAGGTACTCGTGACAATCAATACGGGCTGACCGCCATCTCTCCGCTCGCCGTTGGGCTCAAAATTGACCGCACGCCTCCTCAGTCTCCATCGCCACGTCTCCTCCAACATCGAGACCAACGCAGCTCCTCCTCACCAAGACTTCACCTTCACCGGAACCACCCGCACCGGATGTCCCCGTCCTCTCCAAGAACTGAACGTAAACCATCGGCCGCGCATATATCGTAGCAGCGGGGTTGCAAACAACCCCCATGTAGTTGGCCCATGAAGCGTCACATGTGACCTTCATAAGTTGCCAAACGGTCTCTTTGCACCCACCACCGAGGCATACAACGCCTCGATGCGCAGCTTCTTCTTTCTAGTGGCACGATCGAACGCGGAACGCACGCACCGCCTTAGCTCCGAGAGGCTCATGTCCTTCAGAGTCGGCGCCGGATCACGGTGCGGTGACAATTTGACAGGTCCGCACCGTACGGTCCGTCGCGTACGAGAGCGTCCCCGTGGAACACGAACATATCTTGAATTTCCGCCATAAAGTACCTAACACATGTGCATATGAAACCATCGAATTATTTACGGGATTTTTTGTCCGAATGAACGCTTCTACAAATTTGGTTATGCCCACTGTACACGATCGTTTTGTCGTGCATGTTTTCAATCCCGATTGGAGTTCGTATGATTTTTCTATCAATGAAATGTCCAAGCTAATATTATTTGTAGTATAAATAATCCATAGCCTATTCTATGTTACACTTCAGAAATTTCCTGTGGTACTATATAGTTACAAATTTTTTAACTAGTTTGATATTACAGTGCAAAAATAATTCACTTCAGAAATTCTTATTGCATTTCTACGTTTCCATACCCGAGTTAGACCTAGCTTACACCAAAGATATGTGGGGTCTACGACAAGGTATTCTTTTTCATTAAATTTCAGATTTAAAAACTTACTGAGAGGTGCGTCAAGTTTCTCATTCTAGCGGTGTAATGCGTAGTGCATGCACCAAACGTGATATGCCCGATCAAGAGTACATATACAAAGCGTTCAGTGGGGCTATTTCTATTTTTCTTAACGACCTCCAAATATTTTGCTATTTTATGACCAAGTTCATGAAACTATACAAATAGCCGAGAGGAAATTTACAACACTATTAGCAACAGGTCTGTTAAGTCAACTAATTACGGCATAATGACATTGTTAACTACTAAGTCTTCAAAATAAACTAACTACGCAACTAAAACTACTCTGTTGCTACAATTCATCTAATTGCATCCTAATCACATTGCTAAAACTACCGATAATAATAATCAGATGCGAATGACACTTACCTTTTCTAGGTGCTCGCAGCAGGCTTTAAAGCTTATTTTCTAGGTGCTCGTGATTTTTCCTTCGCTTTCGCGCCTGAATTTTTTTCCCACTTGTAGAATTTTTTGCACACAAATTATATTCGCTCTAACCGTGTCGCAGGAGCCAGTGAGGGAGCGAGCCTCACTAGCTCCCTCCCTTTTATAGGCGCGCAAGGCGTTGGTCGCCTTGCGCGCACGCACGCTGCGGCCGCCGCTGGTGGCGCCGAGCCGCCACGTGAAGCGGCGGCCCGCCGTCCCGGGTGGGGCGCTGCAGTGCTTGCCCACGAGTGCCGTCCCCGACGGCAGCTAGTACTATGGGGCGCTATTTTTGGAATTTAGAAATTATCAGGGCTATTTTTGGAATTTTTGTTGCACAATGGGGCTAAACTAGTCCAGGATTCACGATTCTCCAATGCGTACTGCATATTCCAAGCACGCCAGTATACGAGAACCAGTCACTTAGTCAGGACGCAAGCCTCGCAGCTTGATGACACGGAACACATTCCATTCCATCCCGGTGGGACGCGCACTGCACGGTTGCACATGAAACCTCTTCCATAGATGCTGTGAATCCAGCCCCGACAAGAACAGGTCAACGCCAAGATATATATAGTCCACGTGTCATCCAGCCCGGCGGCCAAATCGGGTGCCAATCGCCCCCATTGGTCGGCGATCTAAAACACCGCCGATACTCCCAGCCCCAGCCCCACCATCCACACAACATTACCAGGAGATATTTATGGCCATGGCCACCGCCGTCTTGAAGTCGCCGTTCCTCGGCACGAGCCGCGCGCTCGCCAATGCCGCTGCCGTTGGCAAGTCAGCAGCCACGATCGCTGCCTCCCGCCGAATGGTCGTGGTGGCCGCGGCTGCCACCGCTAAGAAGTCGTGGGTCCCCGCCGTCAACAGCGACGCCGAGTTCATCAACCCACTGTGGCTCGATGGCTCATAAGTTGTGTCCTACACGAGTAACACGACTACGTCATAGGCATGTCAAACAGTGTCTAATAGCTTTGACATGTTGTGCTACCTCAGGCTAGAGGTGGGAGTCGGGCAGTGCTTTTAAAGCCAAATTAAAGCTCGGCCGGTCCCAAAGACGCCCGGCCCGACACGTGGCGGCCGGTGGCGGCCGAATGATGAGCCGTCTTTGGGCCGCATAAGCGGGCCGTCGGGCGGCGCGACCGCGACCGAATCGTCGCTGTGCTCGGACCGGCGCGACGACGGCCCGGCGCGGTCGGGGCCCGGCCGCCGACGCCTCCGCCTACTCGACCTCGTGCGCAGCTGGAGCGGACGCGGGCGCGAGGCGCGCCCACGCCGCAGCGGCGACGGCCGGCTGCGGCGCCGGAGCCGCCGCGGGAGGAGGCTGGGAAGGGGCGAGGAGGTGATGGGAAGGGGCGGCCGTGGGTCGGGTCGGCATCCGTCTCCTCACGGACCTCGCCATGACCACAGTGCCGCTGCCACCATGACGCATACCGTGGGAAAGGCGTCTGTCTCCTCGCCCAGCGCCCGCGCTTCTTGCCGGACCGCCTCCGTCGCGCATCCTCGCCCCACCGCCGCCTCCGCCGGACCGCCCCCGCCGCGCATCCTCGCCACAGGCGGAGCGATGTGGTCCTCGTCTCGGAGAAGGCGGCGATGTCCTCCACGATCACGCCGCCCTCGTCCTCTCCGCCCGGCTTCTCCGGCGAGGCTCGTGGTCGAGGCCGCCTAACGATGAAGGGGAGGGAGGCGGCGGGGAGGCGAGGACGGGAGGGAGGCGGCGGGGGAGGCGAGGACGGCGAGGGGGGCGATCGGGAAGGGGGATGGAGGCGACGGGGAAGGGAGGCGACGGAGACGAGGCGAGGGGGCGAGGGAGACGAGGCGAGGGGCGGAGGGGGTGAAGGAGAGCGGCATGGGCGAGGGAGAGCGAGAGGCTGAGTGCGGGAAAAGAGAGGGCGAGGAGGCGAGGCGAGGGCGGGAAAAGGGGGGGGCCGGGGAGCGAGAGAGAGAGAGAGAGCGACGGCGGGGTGGGCGGGGAAAAGAGGGGGCCAGGGGAGGGAGAGAAGCAGGCAGAGCCGAGAGAGAGAGAGACAGTCCACAGGCGGAGGGAATCCGTAGGGTGACCGTTGAGAGAAAATGAGACTAAGGTTTTACTTTCTGTCAAATCGAAAGAAAAAGTTGACAGATAACGGGCAAGCACAGACATAATTTTTTGCAATCGCGAGAAACAACAGGCAAGCACAGAGAAGCAACGGGCAAGTCGCGACCGCAAGAGACAGGGTGAACGTGAGACATGACATAAATTTGATGTGATAAGCACAGAGAAGCAACGGCTTCGCGCGATCGTGCTTATAAAACGAAGCACTGTGCTCATTTATTTATCCACTCAAAGCTCACCTGATCACCTCATTTCTTTATCCACTCACAGCTCACTTGATCACCTCATTTCTTCATCATCCCATCTACTCTCCTCATTTTTCAACATCCATCTACTCTCCCCATTTATTCACCATCTATTCACCCATTATGCTGCCAAGGAGCCGGAGCACCAAGGAGTTCCCGAGCGGTATGCTACCGAGGAGTCGTAGCACGAAAAGGACGATGGGGCGACTTAGTGTAGCTCTGCCGCCGCTCCCTAGTCCTCCTCCACTCGACTCCGTTGATGCTCGCCGATTCGCCAAGAATGGGAGACTACGGCATGGATGACCGTCATATGGGACGGTGCGGAGGGCTACGAGAGTACCAGGGCAATCCGGAGCCAATGGGGCCTCCAGAGTTCTCTCCCGCGTCCACGGACGGCAACATTGGCGGGTCTAGACGAAGGGTGAATTGCTGGAAGCACATGACCTGGAGCCAGGAAATACAAGATGGCCAAACGGTAGATATCGCAACCTGTAATTATTGCCAAGTTAAATTATCTACTCGTCAGCTGCAGGGACAGGGCACTTGAACCGGCACTACAAAGCATGCTTGCGCAAGATCAGAGAGCAGAGCCGAGGGGGAGGAGTACAAACACAGCTAAACTTTGAGGCAAATGGCTCTGTAAGTACTTGGGTATACAACCCGCTTTCTGCTCGTGAGGAAATTGCTAGATATATTGTTGCAGAAGATCAACCGATTAGGATGGGTGAAAGTCGCGCGTTCTAAAAAATGATTCAACGCGGCTTTTGCCCACAGTACCAACATGTTAGTAGGAGAACCGCTACATCTGATATTTTACGGATGTATCGTAAGGAACTAGCAGAGCTAAAAGAACTATTCCTACAAGTTCAGTTCTCTTTTGCTATAACTTCAGACATTTGGACATCATCACACCAGAGAAGTGCCTACCTTAGTGTTGTAGCCCATTATTTAGACGACAATTACAAGTTAAACAAGAGAGTCATAGGGTTTAAGGTAATGAACGAATCACACACGGGAGAGGCCATTGCCGAGCGTATACTACACGTACTTGATGATTTTAAGATAGATAATAAGATTGCTTCTATAACTCTTGATAACGCATCAGCCAACACGACTGCTATGAACATCCTCACCCCAAGCTTGCAGACGTATATTGGTGGTTATGTTCTCCACTAGAGATGCGTATGCCATATCTTGAACCTTGTTGTTCAAGATGGTATGCAAGCGATTGGAGGATTTTTGAACAATGTACGTGACGCCGTTCGCTACCTCACAAATTCCCCATAAGTGGCAGCTAGGTTCGCGGAGTACTGCGCGGCCAATGGGAAGGAGCCAAGAAAATTCGGTCTCGACATGAAGGTGAGGTGGAACTCGACCTATATCATGTTAAAGAAGTTACAATGGTACGGACATGTCATATCCGTTTTTGTCAACGCTAACTCTCAAGACAATGAACTAGTTGTTACTAATTCAGATTGGCAGATTGCTAGTCGTTTTCGAGAGTTTTTAAAACCTTTTTATAAAGCAATAAAGATGTTATCTGGTGTTTATTACCCTACCTCTCCCTTAGTTATCGAATATATTTGGTTAATTGCAGATAAGATTGCCAAATCTAGGAAGGATCCACTTTTAGTTCATGCTGTCGCACTAATGCAGGAAATATTTATTAAATATTTTGGTTCTATTTCACACGTGTATTGCTTTGCTATCATTTTCGATGCTACGAAAAAGTTGTCAGGTTTGCAGCTCAGTCTGGAGGGAATAGGTGAATGCCTCGGTCTTGATTACTCGGAAGCTTTCGCACATGTCAATGATGAGCTTTTTCGTGTTTTTCGCATGTATCAAGACAAATTCGGCAGCAGCGTGAGATCGGAGGCCTCACAGCAGACGCGACAAGGAAAGAAAAGCTTAACATCCGACTTGTGGAAGAAGCTAAAGGGCAAGTCCAGTTCTTCGTCCTCTCAATCTCAGGCAGCTCCCGTGTGGAATCCTGTCTCAGAGCTAAACCACTACTTGGAGCATGATTGTGCAAACATCGATCCTGATCTTTCCGGTGAAAAGATAGACTTACTCGAGTGGTGGAAGAACAACAAGCGGACATTTCATGTGCTGTCACGTTTTGCACGGGATGTTCTGCTGGTGCCGGTGTCCATTGTCTCTTTAGAAGCAACGTTCAGCATGGCAGGGAGAATAATTGAAGAAAGAAGATCATCCCTCACGCCTAAGATGGTGGAGTCAATCACATGCGCAAAGGACTGGGAATTGGCTAAAGAGCAGCAACAACATCAACTGGAGGATCTTGAGATCGTGCAGACGTATGCTGACCTCGAAAGCATGAACGATCTCGACATTGATGAGTAGTTAGTATGTACGCATGTTGTTACTATACTATTTTCCTTACTCGGGGAACCCCACTCTGGGGCGTAAGGTTTTTAACGAAGCAGTAACATTGTATCTGTAAAATATCAATAAAAATTCATTTTTCCCCTGAAATATTTACGTGCCCATGTTTTTACCAATTAATTCAATTTTACCTAGATTCTTTATTAGGCGGGTACGAGAGGAATGAAGATGGTGATCGCCACCACCATCGCCACCTCCGCCGTATATAGTAATTTTGGGTTGGATTTGGACTGGCACGGCACGACCCCAGCACGATGGGCTTTGGGCCATGCCTGGGCCTGGCCAGAGGCGAAATGGGCCGGCACGGCACGGCACGACGCGGCCTGTAGCACGGTGGGCCCGAACCAGGTCGGCACGGCACGACCCAACTCCCACCTCTACCTCAGGCTCCCCGGCGACTACGGATTCGACCCGCTGGGCCTGGGCAAGGACCCGGCGTTCCTCAAGTGGTACCGCGAGGCGGTGCTGATCCACGGGAGGTGGGCGATGGCGGCGGTGCTGGGCATCTTCGTCGGGCAGCGCGTGGAGTGGCGTGCCGTGGTTCGAGGCCGGCGCGCAGCCGGGCGCGGTGGCGCCCTTCTCGTTCGGCACGCTGCTGGGCACGCAGCTGCTGCTCATGGGGTGGTGTGGAGTCGAAGCGGTGGGTGGACTTCTTCAGCCCGGACTCGCAGTCCGTGGAGTGGGCTACGCCGTGGTCGCGCACCACCGACAACTTCGCCAACTCCACCGGCGAGCAGGGGTACCGGTGGGCAAATTCTTCGACCCGCTCGACCTCGGCGGCACCACCCAGGACGGCGTCTACATCCCCGACGCCAACAAGCTGGAGCGGCTCAAGCTGGCTGAGATAAAGCACGCTCGCGTCGCCATGCTCGCCATGCTCATCTTCTACTTCGAGGCCGGGCAGGGCAAGACGCCGCTCGGTGCCCTCGGCCTGTGAGCGAGGCCAAATCGACATCACCACGCCTGCATTGCACGGCATAATTTGCAGGGTATTGAGATATTGAGTAATATTGATCAGAGAGGAAATCAAGAAAGTGGGCGTCACTGTATGTCTACTAGCTAGCTGTTCGTGCAAATGTTCAAGTTTGCTTCTTCGTTTCCCCCGCCTTTTGTTTATACTCTGTATGTATGTAGTGCTAGAATGTAGTAATACTGCAGTCATATGTATATTTATCGGGATTTAATCTGTCAAAAATATGTGGAATTGAGGTAGGATATGAGTGAGCCAGCAAAGCAGACGGTCGAAGGACCTCAATCGAATGCATGGGAAAGTTCTCTGTTTGATTGTTCTTTTCAAGCGACCAATGGTTCGTTATTTTGGGCTCGTGTTTGAATCAACTCGACACGGCAATTGGACTCAACACGACACGATTCTTTGGCGAATCGAAATAGACCGTATCAGAATAGGCCATGTCCGGTACCCGTACCGGGCCGGGCCGCCATTTGGCGGCGTCTGCCTAGACATACTTAGATAACTTCCATATCGTTGTTTTCGGGGCCGCCGTCGTCACCTTGCAGGCAGCTGTAGTACAGCTTCATGAGCTCGTTAACCGGGCTCCGGATCTCCTCCGCGACGACGCCGGCCGCGACCTCGGGCAGCACCACGGCCAGCTTCCCGCTCCCGCCGCTTGGCCGGTGGCACTTCCCGCCCGAGCTGCTTCTTCTACGGAACTGACGCTTGCGCTTGTCCTGCGCGCCGCGCACCACGTCCTCCAGGCCGTCGATGTCCCTGTCCTTCCCCTCCCCCTCCTTCTCCTTTTCCTCGTCGCCGTCGTCAAGCGGCGCGATCCGCAGAAAACTCTTGACCCCGGGGCTCGGCGCTTCTTCCTGCCGGAGCACGTTGGACCATGTCTCGGACTCCTTGGCGGTCAGCTTCTGCTGCAGCCGCTTGAGGCGCCACACGAGCTTGCGCATCTGGTCGAAGCGCGGGCTCATGTGCTTGATCACGGCGCTGATCAGGGATATCTTCCACGCCTTCTTGAGGTCGTGCGGCTTCCGGTACGGCGGCACGCCCTGCTGGGCCTGCATCTCTCCCTGCGTGCCCCACCAGGACTCCTGCCCCGTCGGCCACCACGGCGGCGCCAGCCCGCGCTCCAGCGGGAAGCTGCGTTGCGGCGGCTCGCAGTGCTGGATGAGCGCCGAGAGCACGGACCCCAGCGTGTTGTCCTGGATGTCCTGGAGATGGTGGAGGCAGGATACCAGGCCCAGCGGGCTCTCGCCGGCGGGGCCAACCAGGGCCATGGGGCCGGCGCGGTCGAAGCTGACGTTCCCCTTCCACCAGCCGCGGAGGCTGTCGGAGGAGCCGGACATGGGCTCGCCGGCCTCGTCTATGACGCTGTACACGAACCCGCGTGCGTTGCAGGCCTCCATCATTTTGAGCATGTGCCGGAGGACGCCGTCCTGCGCGCGGAGCATAGCCTTCCGGCGGCACCGCACCTCGGGCGGGTCGTCCTGGCCCTCGCCCCTCGACGACCACCAGGCCGGCCCCGCCACGACCCTAGCGCCGCCGCGGCCCTCGAGCTTCATGAGCAGCATCTGGTCCTTCCACATGGGCATTTTGAGGTCGGAGATCTCAATGGACTCGGAGCCCGAGTCGGAGTCGCTGAGCTCCTCCTGCTCCTGCTCCAGCTCCAGCGCCCCGAGGTCGCCAAGACCAAGAACAGCGCCGCTGCTGCCGCCACCGCCATGCGCGTCCTCGTGGCCCATGGCTGACACAGAAAAAGGATGCCTCCTACCATGAATGCCTTGATCCATGCACACTTACACGTACGTCCTCTGCTTGATTTGCGAGCCCGTGGATTAATAACTATCGAACGGTCTATATCTGACGAGCGAATGGTTGCACCGGCGAGCAATTTATATACGCGATCGACGCAGCTGAGCCTGAGAAGGATTCAGACAGGTGACGTCGTGGCCTGGCTACGGCCGGGCCCGTGAGTGTGGCGCCAAAGGCCATCTCGGGAACTGAGCGCGCGCGCTCTATGTTCCTGTAGACGCGCATGCTGCCTTCGATGGTAAGCACATGGTTTGGACTTGGATCGTGAAATATACACCAAATGTTTCTGTTCCGGCCGAGAAAACAAACGGCAGGCTAAGTTTTAGCCATACCACCAGATCCCAGTGGCTCACTTGTTTATGTGTATGGTCCCTCATGTTCATGTGGACGTGGTAGCGACGGACAGGCATGCAGTTTACTCAGCCGACAGCAGTCGTAGCCACTAGCCAAGCCATAGCTGTTGAAGAAGGCAGTAGTAGTAAGAAATAATCAACCCATCACCAAACAAACGATCAATAGAGAGGCAAATAGATAAAGATATAATACAGGGAACATCTTTCTTTATTGATTAATCACTTTCTGTGTACAGGGAGATCTTATTTATAGACTAAAACCCACCAGGGGTAGCTTTGAGATTATACACATCAACCCTTAAATAGGGGTTTCTTAACACCCCTCCTTAGGCGAATACCATGTTATGCACATTTCATTAAAAACTCCTCCAAAAAACCTAGTGAGAAAAAAGAGATCAGAGAAAAGAGTACATTGCATCCGCAAGCTGTATTGCATCGTTGCCTCGTTAAAAACCTTTATGTGAGAAATCTTTAGAAAAAACTCACCAAGGGAAAAAGAATACAATATCTTTATCTTCTGAGTTAATCTTCAGGATTAAGGTAAAACTTCAGAACCTTAAGTGGATTATGATTCAGGGGATTCTCCCCTGATTCTTGCAACTCTCCAAGCCGGTTCATTCCAATACTATCAACGCATCATTGAAAACTGGACATAGGCAGAAACTTAGTGAATAAATCAGCCAGATTTTTAAAAGATCTAGTTTGCAGGATTTCTACCTCATTGTTCTTCTGGAGTTCATGAGGATAGAAGAATTTGGGAGCAATATGCTTCGTAATATTACTTTTAACATAACCCATTTGTATTTGTGCAACACAAGCAGTCTTATCTTTATAGATAATTGTGGGGGTGTGACTGTGTTAATGTCACAATACTTCTAGATGTGGTTAGTCACACGTCTGAGCCAAACACATTCAAGTGAGGCTTCATATAGTGCTATAATCTCTGAGTGGTTGGTAGAAATAGCTACCAATGTCTGCTTAGATGGCCGTCAAGATATGGCTACATCACCACAAAGTAATATAAATCCATTATTGGATTTTGCACTATAGAGATTTGATAGATATCTTCAGGATTTGGTAATGATCATCATGATCTATGCATGATCTTCATGATCTTTGCATTGTCGACCAACTGGATCTAAACTGTTAAGTGGTAAAACCTCTAAGGTGAATTTAATCAGTAATCATTGCATCAACACTTTCTAGGCTCGACTAAGATTTTCAAAATCTCAAGCATGATGATTAGTGTTTGGCATATGCTCCTCTTGAAGACAACTTTCGTTGAAGTCTTGTTGCTCCAATGCCTTTCATACATTTTTCGAAAATGAACATAGACAAGAATACTGTGATCAAATCTGCTCGATTATCACAATGCGGAGTCTTACATACAAATATCCAATTACTCGTCTGGAGTTTTAGGATAAATACTATTTGGAAGTAATATGTTTAACTTATCAAATACCACTATTTAATTATGCAACACAAGTAGATCATCCTTGTAGAGGACATGGGATAATACTAGTTGCAAAGTCGTATGCCTTCCGCATACGATTTATCAAAACCTTTTAGGGTCTTAATATTTTGTAACTATCTCTAGGTCGTTAAAGTTACAACGAATAGTGTGTTCTGCATAACTATAAAGTATAGTTATACCACTCTGGAGTAAAATATAACCAGTCTTAGTTTTGACGTTTAGGGGATTAATTGCCAATATCACCAATCTATGTCGTACCTTCATGATACTAGAGGAAACCCCCATCCCATTAACTTTTGGTGGAAGATGCACTTTATAAGAGTTTGTGTGGCACACTTCTGGTCTTTTGGTTCCTCATTTCATTTTTTTCAGGTCTTGATGGGTCTTTGTCCACTT
This sequence comes from Hsuehochloa calcarea, assembly GCA_036346395.1. NCBI lineage: Eukaryota > Viridiplantae > Streptophyta > Magnoliopsida > Poales > Poaceae > Hsuehochloa > Hsuehochloa calcarea. The sequence continues at coordinate 44,298,050 of CM070610.1, read as the reverse complement.
CTAGGGATCATATGATCATTCGTGTGATTAAGAGATCAACTGGTAAGATAGTTTTTCTTCAGGGAGATGCTCTTACTACAGGTAAGAGACTATTGGTATGAGTTTTATATATATTGTAATTTTGTTTTCTTTCTTACTAGGAATTTTGAAGGACTCATCAAGGATTTTCAGAACCCATTGACTGCAAATTTTGTTCATGCCATTTGTCATAATTATTATGCAACGGAACATTATATCATTCATAATAGGTGAGTAACAGTCTTTACGGGGCCATAGCTTTCACCACTTCATTGTATTCATAATGACCCATCAAGTCTGAATTACCTAGTTCAAGCACTTTTATTTAGCAATTATGGTTCAGCCTCGTATGCTTTCATCATGTGACCCAATATGAATGCTTCAAGTGCTCGACCATGGACTTTGATTTTGGATCTGTGTTCTCATAAGAGAAAATTTAGCAATTATAGAGGCAAAGTGATTGTCGATAAATTTTTTCCCATATCCTCTAAATTGAGTGTATCTGTAACATCTCAAATTTGAAGTGTTTTTGAAGTTTTTTTTTTAAATAACCTTTTGAATTTTCTTGGTTAAGTTCCAGCTTAATTTGAATTTCAAAAAATCAAAACAATTTAATGTGATTAATTTAAACCTTAATTAAATTACAAGTTGTTTTATTTGGGTTCCTTGAGTTCCACAGAATTTTTTGGAGTTTATTTGCTAGTTCTTCGAGCTCGGTTTTATTTAATCTTTTTCTGAAACCTGTAAAAAAAATTTCCAAATTTTTTCCCATTTGGGCCACTTTTCTTCTTTTTCCTCGCCCCAAACCTTTTTCCAGCCTACCCGCTCTTTCTTTTTTCCTCCCACGCGCCAAGCCTAGTTACAACCCATCTTCCTTCCTCCTCCTTTCTTTGCCTTGCGCGCCCGGCCTATCAGCCACCTCCCTCCTCCTTCCTTCTCCTTCGCGCCAGATCTGCCCGTGTCCGAGCGGTCACTTTGCCATGCCACCGTCTCCATTGCAAACTCCCCTATCCAGCCCTATTTGAGAGCAGCCACTCGCATCATATCCTTCGCTCTGTCCACCTCTTCTGAACCCCTAAGTCGCCGCCCTCGGAACCGTCGCCATTTGGTTGGAATTTCGCCGAGACGCCACAGGATGCCAAAAGCCTTCACCGACAGATTGCTGCACTATTGTTACATGTCCGACCATGCCTCCGTCGCCATTGGATTAGTGCCTCAGCGTTCTAGCCGGTGTCCACCTCCTTGTCCTCGGAGCATCGCCATCTCGCCGCAGCCACTTTCTTCTCCAATTTCGACCGCTGGCTCCACCGTCAATATCTTCATCGGTGAGTTTTCCCGCCTTCCCGTGCGCGTCACGACGTGTCTCGGGTCTTCTCCTCCGAATCCCTCCCTCCTCTTTGCCCCTACGTCGCTGTGGTGCCTTGCCCTTAACGTCGTTCTTCTCCATCGCCGGCTATCATCGCGTCGACACTCCCGACCTGCTCCGATCGTGTAACATCCCAAAGTTTTGTTACCAAAAATAAAATTAATAAAGTTGCTATTTTATTGGATTTTCTGAAATTTAAAAGAGTTTTATTGCTTTTCTTGAATTTCCAAGATTTTAAAAGTAAAAAATAATATCGATTTAGTTTTTGGGTTTTAATTGGATTTTAAGTTGAAAAGGAAATTTTAATTAATTTTCTAAAATTTTTGGATTTTAAAAAGTATTTTCTCATTTTTGAGAAATTTAGAATAAATTATTTTAAAAATTAAAAACCAACTTAAGTTGGAAATATTTAAGTTCAAAATAATTCTAGGAAATTCTGTGAATTTTTCTAGAATTTATTTGAACTTTATTTCCTATGTTCTTCAAGCCAAATTGATTTAACTCAGTTTTTGAAATTAGTAAATAAATCTAAAATTCCTAACTCGTTCTGGGCCGAAGCGCAAAACTCCAGCCCATCTCTTCGGCCCACTCAGCCCACTCCATCACCCGCATCCCTCACCCTCTCTCTCGCTCCTCCCTCTCTCACTTCCAAGGCGGGCCCGCCTATTAGGCCGCTACCTTCCTCCTCGTTCTTGAGCTCGCCCTGGCCGCACTTCCTTCCCCGCTTTCATGCACATTCAAGTGTATTTAAATCCATGTACTCCGCCATCCCATTCCGGCCAAAAACTCCAGTTTTAATGCGCGTCTTTGCCGGAATTTTGTAATGGCCAGTCGCCACCTTTTCATCTCGTTTTCTACACACGTAACGCCAAATTCAATTCTGTTTGATGTGTTACGACCCCTTCTTCATCACTCACATTACCATACCATCAATTGCACGTTTTCTCCAATCCTTACAATCTATTTTATAGTTTTCCCCGTTCTTCATTTCATCCCAAAACTGCTCATTTAATCCTCAAATGTTCCCGTCGTCTCGTGATGGGTACACGGCGGCCTGATCTTCCGATATGTTCGATTTGTTTCGTCGTGAGGACGTTGACGCTTTGAGGCTTCCGACCCGCAGATCTTCACCTCGCAATTCGCTACACCCTTACGATTATCGTTATCGTACCTTCGACGCTTGATCGACCTCACCACGAGGGTTATGGTTCCTGCAAGCAATCGAAGCAACTAACAAGAACAAGATAGATGCAATCTGAAATATATTACGAATTTGGATGAAGTTCACAAAGTAGGGTTTCTCAAACCAGAATGCTAAAGCGCAAAGCGCGAATAATCTAAGAAAAATCCAACCCTAAGCGTGGCGGTGCATGCAATATATAGAGGGGGAGAACATGAGGAGGTCAACCAAGGGTTGTGCTGCCATGTGGAGAGGCGTACACATCCTGGACTTTGACCTTGCACGCTTACAGGGCCTTATTAGGCCCAAAACGGTGACGCAACACGTTATGTCAATGTCTCTGACTAACTCCCAAAGTGGTTGTCACTGGTCGTGGGTCTGGTCGTAGGGCTGGTCGTAGATCTGGCAGCCTAGTCGTGGGGTGGTCGTGAGAGCTTACGAGATCACGAGAAGGCGAGTCGTGAGCAGTTTGGATCCTCTCCATCATTCTTAAGTAACAGAAGATCACAATTTTTAGGTAGCATACCATTCTGTATAGATAAACTATTAGCACCTAGAAACGAGCTCACCTCATAATTTAAGTGACGTGCACGAGCTCTTGTCATAGGACCTTGTAGTTTAGCAACCGGATCTGGAGGATTTTGTGTAGTGCGTGTATCCGAAGGAGTGGCGTCCTCATCATCCTCCCCCTCTTGAATTGGAGTTGTCCTCGACTCAAGGTCATCTTCTTCCCCCACGTATGACTTCAAATCTGAAATGTTAAATGTGGGGCTAACCCCAAAATCTGCAGGTAGTTCCAATTGATAAGCATTGTCATTGATCTTCTTAATTATTTTAAATGGTCCATCAGCTCTAGGCATCAACTTTGATTTTCTTAATTCTGGAAATCTATCCTTTCTCAAATGCACCCAAACTAAATCACCTAGTTCAAAATTTATTTCTTTTCTACCTTTACTTCCAGCAACCCTATACTTTTCAGTCATACGCTCTATATTCTCTTTAGTTGTTTCATGCAACTTAAGAACAAATTTAGCACGCTTCTTAGCATCTAAATTAATTTTTTCAGAGGTAGGCAAAGGTAGTAAATCAATAGGAGCATGGGGGTTAAAACAATACACTACCTGAAACGGACTTACCTTGGTGGTAGAGTGTACCGACCTGTTGTAAGCAAACTCAATATGTGGTAAACACTCTTCCCATATCTTCAAATTCTTCTTTAAAATAGCCCACAACATGGTGGATAACGTGCGGTTGACAACCTCTGTTTGTCCATCAGTTTAGGGATGGCACGTAGTAGAAAATAGCAGCTTTGTTCCCAATTTATTCCAAAGTGATCTCCAAAAGTGGCTCAAAAACTTCACATCGCGATCCGAGACAATAGTATTGAGCACTCCATGTAAGCGAACGATTTCCCTGAAAAACAAATCAGCTATGTTTGTAGCATCATCGCTCTTGTGACAAGGTATAAAATGTGCTATTTTAGAAAATCGATCCACTACTACAAATATACTGTCCCTCCCCCTCTTTGTCCTAGGCAATCCTAAAATAAAATCCATAGAAATATCCTCCCAAGGGGCGCTAGGAATAGGAAGAGGCATATAAATTCCATGTGGATTGAGACGGGACTTAGCTTTGTTGCATGTGGTGCAGCGAGCCACGTAGCGCTCGACATCGCGCCTCATCTTTGGCCAAAAGAAGTGGGCGGCCAGCACATCTTCAGTCTTCTTTTCTCCAAAATACGCCATCAAACCTCCTCCATGCACCTCCTGCAACAACAAAAGACGAACAAAGCTAGCTGGAATGCATAGCTTGTTAATACGATAGACCAAACCATCAATCAACACATATTTATTCTATGTTTTTCCTTCTTTACAATGTTCAAGCACTTCTTTAAAGTCCAAATCAGTAGCATATAAATCTTTAATGGTCTCCAAACTAAAAATCTTATGATCAAGTTGAGATAACATGGTATAACACCTAGAAAGCGCATCGGCAATCACGTTGTCCTTACCTTTCTTATGCTTTATGACACATGGAAATGACTCAATAAATTCTACCCAATTAGCATGTCATTTATTCAGTTTAGCTTGACTTTTAATATGTTTTAGCGATTCATGATCGGAATGTATAACAAATTCTTTGGGCCATAGATAATGTTGCCAAGTTTGAAGCACACGAACTAAAGCATACAATTCTTCATCATAGGTAGGATAATTCAGACTATGCCCATTTAATTTCTCACTGAAATATGCAACTGGCTTACCTTTTTGAATCAATACACCACCTATCCCAATCCCGCTAGCATCACATTCAATCTCAAAAGTCTTACCAAAATCAGGGAGTTGGAGTAGTGGTGCTTGGGTGAGCTTCTCTTTCAATAAGTTGAATGCCTTCTCTTGCGCAGGTCCCCATTGGAAGGGCACTCCTTTCTTGGTCAATTCATTCAATGGTGCGGCAATGGCGCTGAAATCCCGCACAAAATGTCGATACAATCCAGCAAGGCTGTGGAAGCTTCGCACCTGTGTCACAGTGGTAGGCGTCGGCCAGCTTTAGATGGCCACAATCTTTGCCTCATCCACCTCAATTCCCTGTGGTGTCACAATATAACCAAGAAACGCCACTCGATTGGTGCAAAAGGTGCACTTCTCGAGGTTACCAAACAAACATGTATCTCTCAAATCATTAAAAACAGCACGTATATGATTCAAGTGTAGCTCATGAGACTTGCTATAAATCAAGATATCATCAAAATAAACCACCACAAATTTTCCAATGAAAGAACGTAAAACCTCGTTCATCAATCGCATAAAAGCACTAGGTGCATTAGTTAGACCAAAAGGCATCACTAACCACTCATATAGTCCGAACTTAGTTTTAAAAGCAGTCTTCTATTCATCTCCCAATTTCATTCTAATCTGGTGGTAACCACTCCGCAAATCAACCTTTGTGAAAATAATAGAACCACTCAACTCATCAAGCATGTCGTCTAGCCTAGGAATAGGATGATGATACCTTATGGTAATATTATTAATGGCTCTACAATCAACACACATACGCCAACTACCGTCTTTCTTAGGAACCAAAAGAACAGGAACAGCACAAGGACTAAGGCTTTCTCGTGCGTACCAATGGTCCAAAAGATCTTGGACTTGTCGCTGAATTTCCGTAGTCTCCTCCGGATTGGTCCTATATGCAGCACGGTTTGGCAGAGTCGCTCTTGGGATCAAATCAATCTGATGCTCTATCCCTCGAATTGGTGGCAATCCCGGGGGTATCTCAGCTGGAAATACATCCACATACTCCTGCAAAAGGTTAGCAATGGTAGGAGGCAAAGAGCTAGACATATCATTAAAGGAGAATAAAGCATCTTTGCATATCAAAGCGTAGCATGGCAGCTCATTATCACAAATTTCAGCAAGTTCGGATTTAGTGGCAAGCATAACACATCCCTTCAATTTAATTCCCTCGGTCTTAGAACTAGGCGCCACTTTCTCCCGTTTAGGTGGGAAAACACGTTTTGCTACTTGCTGATTTTCAGAATCATGTTCATTGGTGTTTCTTTCATTTTTAGCACGCTCTACATCATCTTTCACAATTTCAGCGGGTGTCAAAGGCAACAACTTAATCTTCTTACCTCTATGTGGGAATGAGTAGGTATTAGCTCTACCATGTTGCAAAACGTCATTATCATACATCCAAGGCCTACCGAGCAACAAAGAGCATGCTTGCATAGGCACTACATCAAAGTCGGTACTATCCTTGTAATTACCAGCCGAAAATTGTACTCTTACAACTTTGTTTACCTTTAACTTACCACATGAATTGAACCATTGGATGTAGTAGGGACATGGGTGTGGATGTGTGGCCAAGCCAAGCTTCTCGACCATCTCGGAACTTGCAAGGTTATTACAACTCCCTCCATCAATGATTACTCTGCAGGCTCTCTCCTTCACGAGAAATCTGGTTTGAAACAAGTTGTACCATTGATTTTGCTCCGCTCTTTCTACTTGTGCGCTCAGCACTCGTTGCACAACAAGGCTCATATGATTCCCAGTGTCAACAGCAGCTACTTGTTCCTCTACACCATCAGCATCACTGTCTATCTCGTCTCCTTCACCTGCAATGTTAGCTGCAAGTACATATTCATCCTCAATATCACTAGTACTTATATAACCACCGTCTTCGGTGGCAAGATATGCTCGCTGACTTGGGCAGTCCCTCATGACGTGGCCCATTCCCTTGCAATGGTGGCAAACAATCCCAGTCGTACGGCCCGTGGAAGCAACTGAAGAAGAACTCCTGGCTGGAGCCTGCACACTAGTAGATTTGCTTACCTCGGGTGCATGTAATGGTGTCGGAGGTGCTGCTGAACGTGCCCTACTCGTGGAGGGGGCAGCAGACCGTGTAGCTGAAGGTGGGAATATTTTAACTTTCCCCGGTGTTGATCTTGGTGTAGAAGTGCTTCCAAAGTTGTTCCTTGGCCTCTACTATCGTCCCTGCAATTCCTTTTCTGCCAAACATGTAAGGTGGAACAATCTAAGAACACTATCATATTCTTTGTAATCAACTATGTCCTGAATTTCACATCTTAATCCTCCATAAAAACATGCCATTGCAGCCTCTTCATCCTCAATAATATCACAACGCAACATACTAATTTGTAGCTCCTGATAATATTCTTTTACAGATATATTGCCTTGGTTTAAGCGTTGCAGTTTCTTACGCAAGTCATGCTTAAAGGAAGGTGGAACAAATCTGTTACGCATAGCAACCTTTAAAGCTTCCCAAGTAGTAGGCGTTAATCCATCATTGCATACCCTATGCCACCAAATGATGGCAAAGTTTCTAAATTCACTTGTGGCTTGCCTAACTCTATGCACTTCAGGAACTAAGTGAGCATTAAATTTCTGTTCTACTGTCATCTCCCAATCTAGGTATATTTCGGCATCATAAGCACCCGCAAAATATGGTACGGTGAACTTGACTTTAGCATATGGATCATCATTAACACGTATATTATGTTGCTGAAAGTTATTACCTCTTATATCTAGACGGTTGAAGTTTAACCGGTTCCGTTGTTGTGCATCAAAGGTGTCGTGGTTGCGCATCTCATTATTATTGTCAAACTCATGATCATGGGCTGCACCATGAGGTTCCACACGTCTATTGTTCGGTCGTTGATTGGCCAAACTATTAATGCGTGCATTGAGCATTACAATACTATCATTGAGTTGTTGCAATATAGCATTTGTTTCCGCATCCAATTCTTCACCTCCCATGGTTAGTAGGAGACAAAAGATAACACAAATGTATTATCCCTATCAACTACCAGGTGGTGGAAGGTGGAATTACACACTCTCAAGCGTCTTACCAAGCTCTTATGAGTTTCCTACCAAATCGCAACAGGTGGTCTGATCGGAGAAGGTGGGATGTATGACCAAGGCGGAGGCGAATGCGAGGATCCAAATCTGAGGGCCGAAAGTATGTGGAGCTCGGACAGGCAATGTTTAGTAGCAAGGAATAGCAATAATGAAATCAGATTAGCAAAGCTGAATCAAAGTCCACGATACTCAAATCACGATTCTTTGGCCCAAACGCGTTCCTAGAACTAGCTCAAGCAAGCTGAAAAATAGGGTAGATACAAACACAATGGAACAAAATTCACAAAGCAACTGATTTCTCCTGTGGGTGGTCGTGGACCAACTGTGGGTTGTCGTGGGCCACTTGAGCGTGGTCGTAGACCAACTGAGGGTGGTCGTGAGCCAACTATGTGTAGTCTCTCTTTTTTTTTGCTACTCTCTTCTTCTTCTTTTTTTAACTGTAGAAACCCAACCTAGGGTTCCTTTTTTTGTGAGACCTTGACTCACAACTCTTCGAAACCCTCTTCTGGGTCTAGGGATATATATAGGTCACAAACTTTTTTTTTCTGGAGAGTAGGGGTATAAAGGTAATAAAAAGATATTCTCTCTCTCTCTGAACTTTGGCTAGGTGGTCGAAAGGGTAGGGTGGTCGGATCTGAGGAGATGGTTAAATCCGAGTGGGTGGTCGAATCCGACTGGTGGTCGAACCCGAGGAGGTGGTCGTATCCGACCAGGTGGTCGAACACGAGGAGATGGTCGTGTGGGGAGGGGGTGTCACGATCTCGGCTATACCAAACAAATCAAAGGATGTAACTAAGGGCAGGCCGAGATACACAAAGACCAAAATAGCGAAGACTCGACGCTAGAAACTAGATTACGACGACTAGACCAGTAACAAAGACACCGACAATGGACTCAAACTCAACAACGCGAAACTGAAAACACAATTGCGATAGGCACAAAGTGGTTTGGACAGCGGAAGAACAAAGATCTAAAACTTTTTTGTAGGGTAATTTTCTGGACTCTAGGTGATGGAACACAACTAACAAAAAGGGTATAAACGAGATTACCTAACGGGCAACCTTCGCTTTAATACCAAATGATGGGTACTATCGGACCCGGGAGTAACACCCCAGAATCCTCTGTGCATTTCTGAACTAGTCCCATGATCAGTAGCTAGTTCACACAGTAAACAGATATGGTAACATCCATAAATCGCACAACTTTATTAATAAATATCAGAGTTGATTACAAGAAAGGCTTACAAGCCAACATTAAACAAACACAGCGGAAGACGAAGAACGAGTGGAGTCGGTGATGCGCCATGAGCAATCGGTGAGGGTAGCGGCCTAGTCGTCGAGATCAGAAGTCCTTCTCCTCTGAAATTTATTTGCATGAAGCAAGGGTGAGCACAACTACAGTGCTCGCATAAGTTACACCAATAACGAGTTAATGCATGTATGGATATATCAAAGGAAGGCTTATTGGTTGAATTTGCATAAAGCAATGTTTTCTTTAAATATTTGTTACTAAGTTTCAAAGCGGATATTTAATAACTAAAATTCATTTTATAAATTCTCAAGTTTTATAGTAGGATAACCTCCATATGAAACATGGTGATGGATACCCTCCTATCACATGGCTAGCTGCGAATTTTACCACAAGGATTAACCATCCTCAAATCATTTGCTAAAATCATTTTAAAACAAAATCAAAGTCTAACTTTGAGTGGCTTTGCTCGGCATGTCCATGGCCAGTGGACACGGCTATTGAATAGTTTTACACTCTGCGGAGGTTGTACAACTTTACCCACAAGACATGAATTCTCTAGTTTGTTTGGCATCCGTCGATCCCACTTGCTCACTACCTTAGGTAGCGGTCTAGAGCGCGTGTCAAGGCTTTTACAATGCACCATCCACCGTAGCCTTACCTCGCTAAGGTTTCGCTTCCATTAGGCTAACCACTGGCGGATTCAAGCCCCTCTTGCGCCATGTGGGAATCTTGTCTAGCGACACCCACACACCAAAATGGCACAACTACGATGGAATGTTACAAATTATTTAGCGAGTCCCGCCCATACAGGACATGTGGTAGTCTGATATGGCTTAGCAAGATGCGGCTCGAAGACCGGTCCTTAAGCGACTTAGGCGACTTTCAAAATAACCCCTGGGCCACAATCCTACGAATTGAGCTCGTGCATAAACTCGCACCCACCAAGCATCCATTTCGCCCAAGTACAAACCAACTTTTCATTTTTGTTTTTCAAAGTCATTTGTAAAATCTTCCATGACAAACCAATGTCATAGGCTTTAGCGATAATTGATTATTTGGGCCAAATTCAGGGGCCGAGCATTTTTGGTCTAAGTATGTCTAAGCATAATTTTTCCCAAAATGTTACGGTTCATACTCTTGCATAAACGATTTTTATCTAATGTGTCAAGGTATGTTTCATTCAACAACAAAGTTGGCTATCTGATAGCAATGGGAATAACTATAATTTAAAAGCAATTATTTAAATTACTTGAATAGAAATAGCATGCAATAATAATTTAAAGCAGAATTTAAATAATTTGAAATATTGGGATCAAATATGATCAAAGGTATAACTTGCCTTGCTTGGTTAAATGATGTTCTCAAGCAGCGTCAAATCGACTCTCAAAGTAAATTAAATCTATCTGGCGTACATAAGCCAAATTCAAACAAAATCCAAATAAAATCCAAAAATTATAAAATAAATACTATAAGGAAGATATCTACTTTATATGAATATAGGAATTTGAATCGATGGAATCGGAGTTCGTATGAAGAAGAGCAATTTAGGAAGGTTGAAAGTCACATGAAAAGATTAAATTCGAATTTGAATTTAAGAGATTGATTTTCTAAAGATAAAGAGGAAATATACACATGGTATGACGTGGCTATTGATTTGAGAGAGAAAGTGAGGTGGCTTAGGTGAAACCATGTAGACTATGTGGTGATGTGGCGGTGACATGCTGATAATTTGGTGTCACATAGCACGACATATGTGATCTTTGAATTATTACGAAATTCAAAATTTTGTTTGAATAGAAAGGTAGATAATATTGAAAGGAACATGTAGGTAAAAGGGCTCACGCAATTACCCAACAGATGAAGAGATCGGGCTCGACGGAGTTCTCGACGGACTTAGGGAAGAAGATGTGACCGGTGGTGAAAAAGTTAGTGAATCAAAATTCCACTTGAATAGAAATATGGACAATCTCAACAGGAACTCACCAATAAATTTTGGTACACAGTGGATCAACGGATTAGGAGATCGGGCTCGCCGGAGTTCTCGTGGGAGTTGGAGAAGAAGACCGTCGGTGCTTTTGTGGCCGAGGTGAAACAATATGTATATCAAAATTTGGCTTGAATAGAAATGTAGAGAATCTCTATAGGAACGCACAGTAAAATTTGGTGCTGCAAGACTCTGAGATGGAGAGATCGGGCTCATGGGAGTTATCACGGAGTTGGAGAAGAAGATCGTCGGTGTTTTTGTGGTGAGGTGAAACAATAGGTATATCAAAATTCGGTTTGAATAGAAATGTAAAGAAGCTTGAGATGAACTCCTTTGGTAAAATTTGGTTGTGACGGGGCGCCGGATGGGAGATCGGGCTCATGGGAGTTGTCACGGAGTTGGAGAAGAAGAAGCTAGAGAGGAGCTCAGCAGAGCTTTCATAATCTGGCGAGTGGGATGTGGGAATGAGGAGGAGGCTACGGTTCAATTTATAAGCAGCTGAAAGTAGCGGTTTGGCGGAAATTCTTCACGGAGTTAGGGCCGGATTTTTAAATTTGAATTTTGGGCGCGGCACTGTAGCAGTAGGAATATTCCGAGGAATATTCTTTTTTTTCAAAATTCGAAAAGCATTAATTAATTCTGGAAAAATAGCAAATCAATTTTGAAAAATCCCAAATAAATCACACATATTAAACACCAGATTCTGAACGTAAATAAAATAATAAAAGTAAAAATAATAATTTTATTATTATACAGTAATTATTTTTATATTGCTGAAAATTATTTTTAATCTTAAAAAAATAGTAATATAGGTCTAAAAATTCTATAACTTTTTAGAGTAGTTCAATAGGGTATTTTTATCTTAAATAAAATAGTTTCCACAAAAATTTCTCTTTTACTTGCGAACGGCAATTTATTTTTATGTGCTAGATAATACAAAAATCAAATAGAGATTTTTAGAAAATAACAAACAGTGTTCAAAAATTCTAGAAAAATTTAGAGAAATTCATTTATTTATTTTGAACTTAATAAAAAATAATTAATAATTAAATTTATAATTATTTTTGTACAGTAATTAAACTCATTTTCCGAAATATGGGAAAAGCATTTTTAAATACCAGAAAATTCCAGAAATTAATTAAAATTTTTATTTTTCACTTTAAATCCAATTAAATAGCAGAAAACTCAATAAATTTTATTTTTAACGTTTGGAATTTAGGAAATTAAAGAAAAGCAATTCTTTTAAATTTCACAAAATCAAATAAAATAATAACTTTATTAATTTTATTTTGGTAACAGAACTTTGGGATGTTACAGGTACACGGTGGCCCGATCTTCCGATAGGTTCGATTTGTTTCGTCATGAGGACGTTAACGCTTTGAGGCTTTCGACCCGCAGATCTTCACCTCGTAATTCGCTACACCCGCACGACTGTCGTTATCAACCACGCTCGCACGCGATCGACCTCACCACGAGGGTTATGGTTCCTACAAGCAATCGAAGCAACTCACAAGAACAAGATAGATGCAATCTGAAATATATTGCGAATTTGGATGAAGTTCACAAAGTGGGGTTTCTCAAACCGTAAGCAATGGCTGTAAAGCGCGAATAATCTAAGAAAAACCCAACCCTAAAGCATGCCATGCATGCAATATATAGAGGGAGAACATTTGGAGGTCAACCAAGGGTTGTCTTTGCCATGTGGAGGCGTACACATCACGGACTTTGACCTTGCCACGCTTACAAGGCCTTATTAGGCCCAAAGCGGTGTGTGACACCTTATGTCAATGTCTCGACTAACTCCTAACGTGGTAAATCCGCGGTCGTGGGTGCAGTCGTAGATCCGTAGCACAGTCGTAGGGTGAGTCGTAGAGCTTGCGGATCACGGAGGCGGTCGTGACGGTTTGGATCCTCTCCATCATTCCTAAAGCAAGAAGATCACAATTTTTAGGTAGCATACCATTCTGTATAGATAAACTATTAGCACCTAGAAACGAGCTCACCTCATAATTTAAGTGACGTGCACGAGCTCTTGTCATAGGACCTTGTAGTTTAGCAACCAGATCTGGAGGATTTTGTGTAGTGCGTGTATCCGAAGGAGTGATGTCCTCATCATCTCGGCTACGCCCTTGCCCTATAAAAGGGGGGCATGGCCTTTGCATTTCTCCCCTCGCTCTGTTCCATGCAACCATAACAACTCTGCTCGTCTATATCCGCTAGAATCGAAGCCTGAAGCTCCCCCATCACCAACCCTACCATCGCTGATTGCGCCGCCATTCGTCGACATTTGGTGTCGTCGTTTACACCGGGAGCTTTGGCGTGTTGTGTTCTACCTTAGGCACACTTCTTATTAGCCGGAGGATCATCGGAGAACCGTCGCCACCAGAACCCGTACCCCGCCACTGCCAAACCTCCTCGTCGCCGGCCACTCCATTGTGCTTCACGCCGTAAGATTTTGACCACTCCGGGGAATTTGAATTAGGAGAAGAGTCCTTCGAGCAAGGCAAGTTATACCCTTGACCATGTTGACCCTATTATTTTTAAATTATTTAAATTATATTTTAAATTATTATTGCATGCTTAGTTATACTCAAGTTAATTTAAATCAATGTTTTAAATTTATAGTTATTCCTAATTCCTCTGTACATCATTTTTGGCATTGAATCAGACATACCTTGACACCTTAGATAAAATCTGTTTCGTGCAATAGTATGAACTAGAACATTTTGAGAAAAAAATGTGCTTAGTCATGCTTAGACCTAAAATTATTTGATTTGAGAATTTTCAGCCAAAAATCAAATATTGTTTAAATTGTATCCATGGCATTGGTGTGTCATGGGGGTTTATTAAAGTTTTTGAAAAATAAAATAAAATAAACTGGTTTGGACTTGGGCAAATTGGATAGTTAGTGGGTGCAGGTTTATGCATGGACTCAATTCGGGAATGGTTGAGGCATAGGGGTTATTTTGAAAGTCGTCAAAGTCAGTTAAGGACCGGTCTAGCCACATCTTGCTAAGCCCCATCATACTACCACATGTTCTGTGTGGGTGGGACTTGGCTAACTAATTTACAACATTTCACCGTGGTTGTGCCATCCGGTTGCGTGGGTATCTGTATGACCTACTTTTATGTATTCCCACCTAGCGCAAGAGGGGGCTTAAATCCGGCGGATAGTTCAATCCAAAGGAAGCAAAACCTTAGCGAGGCGAGATTACGGTGAGATGACACATTGTAAAGGTTTTGACACGTGTTCTAGACTGCTTACCTAAGGTAGTGAGCAGTGGTATCAATGCATGCCAAACAAACTAGAGAGGTCATGTTGTGTGGGTAAAGTTATACAACCTCTGCATAGTGTAAAACTATTCGAATAGTCGTGTCCACGGTCATAGACATGCTGAGCAAAGTCACTTCAAGTTAGACTTTGGTTTTGATTTTAAAATATCTTAATAAATGATTTTGGATAGTTTATCCAATTGGAAAATTGGGCGGTTAGCCATGTGATAGGAGGGTATCCATCACCATATTTCATATGGAGGTTATCTTACTATAAAACTTGAGAATTTATAAAATAAATTTTAGTTATAGAATAACTACTTTGGAACTTAGTACAAATATTTAAAGAAAATATTACTTTATGCAAATTCAACCAATAAGTCTTCCTTTGATATATCCCTGCATGCATTATAATATGTTATTGTGTATAACTTGTGGAGCACGGTTGTTTGTTCTCACCCTTACTTAATGCAAATAAATTTTAGAGGAGAAGGACTTCGCTACCGGTGTGGGTCATGCCAACTAGGCCGCTACCCCAGTCGATTGCCTGTGGCAGATCAGCTGGACTATACAATTTCTTCATCGTCTTCCACTGTGTTCTTTATTGTTGGCTTGTAATTCTATTTTGTAATAAACTCTGATTATTAATTAATAGATGCGTGATATGATTTGCTATCACTTTTGTTTGACCGTGTACACTAGCTATTCCTGGACTAGTGTGTGGAACATAGAGAATCTGGGATCCTTCGTTCCCAGGTTTGACAAGAGTGGTATCAGAGCCATATCGCTGTAGGTCGTGACCTAGTTAAAATGGCCGTTAGTTGAAAACTTCAAAATTTATTTCACACAACAAGAAAATAAATTGTTCTCTAGTCATCTATCCATCTTTAGCTTCTTCATATCAATGATTTTCTTACCTAGCTCTTTCTTCACCATTTTGATAATGTTAAATGGATCCTCTTTTCCTTGAAAATTTCTATAGATGGTCAACACGATTCCTACCATTACGTTCAAGACCACAAGATATGAAGCTATCAAGAGAGCATCGTAAAGTCGGCAAGTCATCTTTGCCAACCAAAGGACAACTGACAAGTTATACTGAAGATCGTTTTGTTAGCCAAGCCATATAGTCTAAGTTTGCCAAGACTCATTCTGTGTATAGAGTCGTTTCACCAGCTTAAGAGTATCGATCGTGTAGACGATTTCCTTTGAGTTACTTGATTTTTGCAAAGTAATTTGGATTTTGTGAGTTGCTGCAACCTTCCTAGTTCCCCTTGTCCCCTGCTTTTCCCTTTGTCTTCCTCTAAGCCCAACTACCACTTCAGATGGACAACAACAATGATTCCTCAGCCACTGCTCCTACAACTTATGTACAATGTTCATGCGATAGTTACCAAGGATCAAGCCACCAGAAGTATCCCATAAAGCTAACATAAGCCACTTTCTTCCTAAAAGTCACCATCAGTGGAAGTATGTTATTTGTTACAGATGTGGTGGACAAGGACACATCGCCTACGGATGCCCTCAAAAGGGAAAGCCAAAACAAGATATTCATTGTGTTAACTGCAATAGCACCGGACACTATTTCACCAAGTGTTCCAAGTGGAAGATGATCCAGTATCAAGTCTACAAATGTTGTGGCGAGAAAGGATACTTTGCCAAATGATGCCCCTTACCTAATCAAGCAACCTCAGCACTGGAGGATAGGTTGGAAGAACCTTAGACACCACACCAAGCAACAATCAATTGCTCAAGCTATGAAGGAAATCATCCACTTGAAGAATGTTCAATGAACAAGATTACATGTTACTATTGTGAAGATGAAGATCATTATCCGGCTCAGTGCCCTTTCAAGAAAACATTGACCTATGTATTACAGTAGTAGTGTGAAAGTTACCAAGCAGCCCTCATTCGAGCGAAGGAAGGCAGGACCATGGTTACATCTACCAAATTATCCCAAGAAACAGAAGGATAAAATTCCGACCAGATCAAGCACAAGATGTTCGAACAACAGGATAATTGTCACAAGAAGAAGATGGTCGATCAGGTGCAAAGTAATGCAAGAAACTCCAAGGCTTGTGTGATTAAATCTGAACCCAACCAAGCACCAACAACAACCACACTCATGACTCTAGGATCAGAACTACATCCATCGATGCAGATATTCCACGACAACAATGGTGGCTAGTCTCAGCAGAACAAAACGTCAAGGGAAGGATTGCAATGCTTCAATTGTCGGGATATGGGGGGCATTATGCCAATCAATGCTCAAAAAGACACTTAGCAGTCACCCCGAACAACATTCCAGAAGCTACTCTAATCGCAACAACAACACCAGCAACAGAAAGTAAAAATAATAGAAGGTGCTTGTCACAATTGCAAAAATATGTGAGTTTAGGCTTACCAACGCCTCAAGAAATAACAGTGAGACATCCAGCCAGCTCTTGGTCCCCAACACTTTTGTTGGAGGCCAGTCACAGAAGAACTCATCTCATGCCGCAGGTGTCACGTGCTTCAACTGCTGAGAGATAGGACATTATGCCAATAAATGTCCAAAGAAGCGACAGACAACAAATCCAGCTGTCATGACCAGCTCCGAAGTTCCAACATTCAACACCATGCAAGCAAAAAGGAAGTTGCAAAATTCTGGAAAGGGACGTCTATACAACATCACAGCTCAGACCCCGTCAAATGTGGAAAATGGTTTGAATGACGACAATTCCAACTGAAGACCTTGTATTCCTAACCTTCTTTCTAGCCATCTCTCAATCTCGAGGATGAGATTCCTTTTAAGGGGGTAGTTTGTCACATCCCAAAGTTTTGTTACTAAAAATAAAATTAATAAAGTTATTATTTTATTGGGGTTTCTAAAATTTAAAAGAGTTTATTGCTTTTCTTGAATTTCCAAGATTTTAAAAGTCAAAAATAAAATTGATTGAATTTTTGGATTTTTATTAGATTTAAAGTTTAAAAGGAAATTTTAATTAATTTAATTAATATTCTAGATTTTAAAAAGTAGTTTCCCATTTTCTAGAAATTTAAAATAATTTATTTGTAAATTAAAAACCAACCTTAAGTTGCAAATTTATTTGTTTTTTTCTTCAAGTTGAATTGATTTAACTCAATTTCTGAAATTAATAGATAAATCTAAAATTCCCAACTCGTTTTGGGCTGATACCCAAAACTCTAGTCCAGCTCCTCGGCCCACTCAGCCCACTCCATCACCCACATCCCACCCCCTCTCTTTCCTCCCTCTCTCACTTCGAAGGCGGGCCCGCCTATCATGCCGATATCTTCCTCCTCGTTCTTTCTTCCCCACCGAGCCGTCCGCCATGGCAGCGCTCTTGAGCTCGCCCTGGCCGCACTTCCTTCCCCACTTTCAAGCGCATTCAAGTGCATTTAAATCCATTTACTCTGCCGCCCCCATTCCGGCCAAAAACTCCCGTTTTAATGCGTGTCTTCGCTGGAATTTTGTAATGGCCTGCCGCCACCTTTTCGTCTGGTTCTCCACACACGTAACACCAAATTCAATTCTGTTTGAGGCGTTATGACCCCCTCTTCATCACCCACATTACCATACCATCAATTGCATATTTTCTCCACTCCTTGCAATCAATTTTACAGTTTTCCCCGTTCTTCATTTCATCCCAAAACTGCTCATTTAATACTCAAATGTCCTCGTCGTTTCGGCTACGCCCTTGCCCTATAAAGGGGGGCATGGCTTTCGCATTTCCTCCCTCACTCCATTCCCCACGATCATGACCACTCTGCTCGTCTCTATCCACTGGAATCGAAACCGAAAACGCCCCCGCCGCCAACCCTAGCACCGCCGTCCGTCGATATCTAGTGTCGTCGTCTACACCGGGAACTTCGCCGTGTCGTGTTCTACCTTGGGCACACTTATTATTAGCCGAAGGACCATCAGAGTACCGTCACCACAAGAACCCGTATCCCGCCCCTGCCAAACCTCCTCGCCGCCGGCCACTCCATTGTGCTTCACCGCCGTAAGATTTCGACAACTTCGGGGAATTTGAATTAGGAGAAGAAGATTCCTTCGAGCAAGGCAAGTTATAATCTTGACCATGTTGACCCTATTATTTTTAAATTATTTAAATTCTATTTTAAATTATTATTGCATGCTGATTTATACTCAAGTTAATTTAAATCCCTATTTTAAATTTATAGTTATTCCTAATTCCTTTGTACATCCAATTTTGACATTCAATCATACATACCTTGACACCTTATATAATATCTGGTTTGTGCAATAGTTTGAACTAGAACATTGTGGAAAAAAAATGCTTAGTCATGCTTAGACCCAAAATTGCCTGATTTGGTAATTTTCAACCAAAAATCAAATGTTGTTTAAATTGTATCTATGACATTGGTGTGTCATGGGGGTTTATAAAATATTTTAAAAAATAAAATAAAATAAACTGGTTTGGACTTGGACGAATTGGATAGTTGGTAGGTGCAGGTTTATGCACGGACTTAATTCGGGAATGGTTGAGGCCTAGGGGTTATTTTGAAAGTTATCCATGTCAGTTAAGAACCGGTCTTCGAGCCCCATCTTGCTAAGCCCCATCGTACTACCACATGTCCCATATGGGCGGGACTTGGCTAACTAATTTGCAACATTTTACTGTGGTTGTGCCATCTGGTTGCATGGGTATATGTATGACCCACTTTTATGTATTCCCACCTGGCGCAAGAGATTGCTTAAATCCGGTGGATGGTTCAATCCAAAGAAAACAAAACTTTAGCGAGGTGGGATTACGGTGGGATGGCTTATTGTAAAGGCCTTCCTGCATGCTCTATACTACTAACCTAAGGTAGTGAGTAGTAGTATCGACGGATGCCAACCAAACTAGAGAGGTCGTGTTATGTGGGTAAAGTTGTACAATCTCTGCAGAGTGTAAAACTATTCGAATAGCCGTGTCCGCAATCATGGACATGCTGAGCAAAGCCAATTCAAGTTAGACTTTGGTTTTGATTTCAAAATATCTTAGTAAATGATTTTGGATAGTTTATCAAATTGAGAAATTGAGCGGTTAGCCATGTGATAGGAGGGTATCCATCGCCATATTTTATATGGAGGTTATCCTACTATAAAACTTGAGAATTTATAAAATGAATTTTAGAATTTTTGGGGATTTAACACTCTGTCTAAAAATTTGCAGCCCTCTGAGCCTTTTGAAATCGACTCGGTCAAACCAATCGAGTTGACTCAACTCGGTTTCGACCAGCCACTCGATTTCAACCAGCCACTCGATTTCGACCACCCACTCAATTTCGACCACCCACTCGGTTTCTACCACCCACTCGGTGTCGACTAGAACCACTCAGTTTCGACCAGGTCCGACCAGACCCTTCGACCTTGTCCGACTGCACCAACTAACCAGACTTCGACCCGAACCCAACTGACCTGACTTGGTTCAACCATGCCGCATCGCCGAGCCAGGCTCCGATCGAGCTGCTTTGTTCCTGTCGTTGACGAGCGGGCCCCACATGTCGGAGCCGCCTTCTTCCCGTCATGCTGTTCGGCCGAATGCGCTGGCGCAGCGCATGCGTGCCACTGAGCTCCTAGTCGCCACCTCGTACTTCCACAACTAGCCTTGAAGCGTCGCCGAGCTCTCGCCCATGCCCTGGCCCGCCTTTACTCCTCGTCACCTCCCTCAGCTACCAATGCCGCCCAGGCCCGTGTGTCGCCGCCCCGAGTGTGTCCTTAACATGCGGTGCCCTCTCTCGTGCCCTTCGTCCCGACCTGTATAAAGTCCCCTGGACTCCTTTCCTCACCATTTGCTTCCCTGAATCACTCTCCCTCCTCTCTTTTCCATTCCAACAAAGAGAAACCTCAAATAAGCGAGCTCCAAGTTTCTGGCCACCACGCCTCATCGTCGTTCCGGCCGCCACCGTGAAGCTCCTTCCTCTCTACTCGTGTCATTTCTTGTTCCAGGACACGAGCAACTTATCCCCTAACCGGATTTGGTTTTGGCCCTCAGGAGCTTTCGGAATTGAGCTTCGTCTTCATCTCTGGCCGAAAGGGGCATTTCCACCGCCACATCGCCACCGGTGATATATTTCCAAATTGCTTCCTCTGTGAGTATCTCAGACTCTCACTGGTGCTTCCCCGACCTTCCATTGTCTCTCTTTTCTCTCAGGCTACCTCCTCTACGTTGAAGCGCCGTCGTTACCCATTAATGGCGCCAAGCTTCCGCTTACCTCCTTCGGACACTTGCAACCATCTACGACCACCTACAATCACATACGACCACCTACGACTACGTACGACCACCTTAGGCCACTTGCAACCATCTACGACCATGTACAACCACCTACGACCTCTTTCGACCACCTTCAGGTAGTTTCACTTTACCTCATAGGGGCTCTTGCATGCATTCAATGGCTTAGTGTGTCGTCGTGGACCACATCGACGACGACAAGCACAACAGTGAAGCCTCGAGATTTTCTCTGTGTTATTGGAATTTTGACCACCTCGGTATCATAACCATTAGGACAAATCTTTGTCGATTTAAGGATAATCTTTAACTTAGTTGTTGATTTATTGCCATTTATTTTCTAAGACTCGTCGGCCCCATCTATCATGACAGAGGCTCAGATTTCCTGAGCATAAAAAGTATTAGATGCAATAGAAAAATTCAGAAAAACAATTATGTTTACACTGAAAAGTCATTTAACTTTGAAAATTCATAGAAAAATCATTTGAACTCCAAATAGGGTGATTCAATTTTTACTGATCATAACCTTTTATTCTCTACCCATTTTTGTAAAGTTTATCTCCTCTGCTATTATGAATTTTTTTGTGAAAACTTTCAAATTCGGACTGATGCAACATGGAGCTGATTTTCACTATTTTCCTATTTTTGATTTTCAAACATCTATAACTTTTGCATACAAACTCTAAATGAAATAATTTTTATTTATAATTCATATAAAATCATGCTCTATCTTCTGTGTAAATTTCATTATTTTTGGATGATTTAGAAATTTTGAGTTTATTTGGTGTTATCCATTCTTATTGGGATTTTTTCGATTCTTTCGCTAGGTTTCGACGATTCTTACGTGAGTGATCCATATCATCAAGATGACTATCTTCAGCAAGGCAAGCAATCTTTCCTTCGATCATGCTGATCCCATTAATTTCAAATTCTAATATCTTGTTTGCAAATTGTGTGTTTGCGTGATCTAGTCACCACTACTATTACTTGGGTCAAGGTACTCATGTATCTAGTGTATTTGGAAAAACTAAAACTAAAAATAAAAGGATTTAGACTCGGGCAATTGGTTTGTTGGTGTGGTTATTGGGTGTATGGCTGTGCCTGAGTCAACAAGGACCGAATTACTTGCGCCATTGATCCAAGCACCTTTGCGTGCAACCACATAAGGGGGGTATGAGACCTCTCTTGACTTAGTACTTTGGCATGTGTTAGTTCCGAGTCGCAGGAGGTTGTGTGTGTTGTGTTAAAAATGTTTTGTGTGTGTTGGGTGTGCGGGGGTGGGTTCCTATCTAGGTTCTCCACACCGAGGGGCATCCGTAGTTGACCTAGGCTTTATCCCGATGGATAGTTGAACTAGGCTTTACTGATGACTCTGACACAACATATGAGTTTCCATCCATATGGGCGACTCGTAGTTAATGCATTATATTGGAAAATATCTCGTAGGACATAGCTCTATCGACATACCTAAGGAAGTGTGCTAAATAGCTTGGCAAAAGGAGCGATCTGATATGTGGGTAAAGTTGTACACCCCTGCTGGGTATAATCTATTCAAATAGCCACATTGTTGGTTATGGACACGCTTAGTTATTTCCTGCAAGAATTAGACTCTACATTTTGATAAAACTTGAAATCGGGTGGTACGAATGGGTAATTCGTACTATTGTTGTGTTGGTTATGGTTAGTCATGATGAGGACATGACCCCAATGAATATAATCATATTTGATATGCTTGCTATTCCAATTACAAGAACTCGTACACTTTACTTAAATTATCAGGTGAGCTCATTTTTAGGAGTGTATTTATATTATATGAACTATATGATGCTACCTAATGATGAAAATGTATATTTGTGCAGCATCACATCAATTTTTGTCCAAGCTAAGCAAGAGTTCGAGTTGTACACGTTTTGAAATCCAATTCGGCCTTCGGAGACAGCACTGACTTCAAACGTGCAAACTTTCACATACGGCGTCCGTTTGAGCTCCACGAGGACTTGATGGAAAGTTTATCCCATTCTCTTTCCAAAGGATCC
This sequence comes from Hsuehochloa calcarea, assembly GCA_036346395.1. NCBI lineage: Eukaryota > Viridiplantae > Streptophyta > Magnoliopsida > Poales > Poaceae > Hsuehochloa > Hsuehochloa calcarea. The sequence goes on along the minus strand of CM070610.1, from coordinate 44,275,322 downwards.
AGACTCACCTTCAAATTCCTTCTGTGGGCTCTGTAACCACCAAAAGAATGTGCCGCGACACCTATTTAGGTCAAATTGAGCCTTGTAATGCTTGGGCCCATGGGAAAGCGCCACCCTAGGTGGCATGTACTGTTCATAAGACACTATTCATATATGAATAATTCTATGAATAGTACCATCCCTATTTTATTAGCTATGTGCGGCTTCCCCTTTCCTATATAAATGAAGTGTTTGACTTGGGCATTCGAGTGATTTTGTCTTTTCGCTTACGTGGAGTTTATTTGCAAACTGCCAGTTGGAATGTGGAAAGGTTTTCATGATGAATCTTCGATTTTGGATTAGAGTGTTTTGGAGGGAAGTCGTGTCGGGACCCAAATATGCAAATCTGGACCCTCTGTGTATTCTGCACTAGTCCAGGATCACGCTAGTGCACACAGTATCAACATCGATGAAATACCACATCCATACAACGAATATAAGAATAAACGAGTACTTTGATTAACAAATAACTGTTCGGACCTTACGGTCGAGTTTTACATTTATTAAGCCATACAAGCCTGACAATAAAGAAATAAACTGCAGCGGAAACGAAATAAACTCCAGTGGGGCTCCCATCAATTTACCACAAGCAACTGACTGGGATCAAGACCCTATCGATCAACCTTCGTAGAACTCTTCTTCAAAAGCAGGCGACGACTCCTCCACTTCTGTTGATTTGTTTAGCAAGAGTGAGTACACACCGTACTCGCCAGTCATACCACAGAATGCATTTATACTTGATGGCTTATTCCAAAGGAATGGCTTATGTGGTTATTTTGCGGAAATGCAACATTTGCAATTGAATACAAATAATAGATTGAAAGCATAATTCAAAACAAATAGACAATAATAAGTTAACAATTGATTTCACAAAGGACACAGTCTAATCAAGTTATTCACACAATTGCACAAGTTATCTCACACGGTGACCCTTCCCAATTGTTTTATGAAAATCTACCTCGTGTGAAATTCCGAGCATGTCCATAACCGAGGGGCGGCTATTGAATAGATTGGTTTAAACACTCTGCAGAGGTGTACACTTTACCCACACGATACAATCGGTGGGGCCAAGATCGACCATAACAAAACCTTTCGAGACTTCATCGAAACAATGACACTCCCGATGTGCTTTATTAGTCAATTTGTACACACAACCCTTGGAGCGACACACACCGTTGGACAAGGATGCGTGAACCGTCCCGCGATGTGACATATCACACCTCCGACCCATCACACGGCTTAAATACAACTTTGAGTTGTCAATGTCAAGACTCCATAACTTACTAAGTCAGGCCCGACCCATACTAGGCATGTGGTAAATGCAGAAGGTCGATTCAATGACGCACAAAATTAAGTCCTTAATTGACCAAGGCAAGACTTCCAGTTTTAACCCAAATCACAAAGTTTATATCACACAGTTCCACCATTCACACAGATCCACCACTTGCCTCAGTCTAAATCTTTTCCCACCCTGTTGATTAAGTGCAACACATGCCATCAACGAGTAACAGCACACAGCACACATAGTTTCACCACACAGTTCCATAATCACTTAGTCAAGTTTATAATTGCAACTCACATGAAATGATGACTCGTGGCATGGCTAAGCAGTCTAATCGTATCTAACCAACCCATGTTGGTGCTACGATAATACCAACTAATAATGAACCAACCTAGGGTGACAAAAGATCATGGCATACAATAGACAATGTGGATATAACAAATTGGATTAATAACTATCCCAAAAACATTTAAATAAATTCTTGAAATAGAATGCAATACATTGAAACAAAGTATTTTAAAAACTGGGTTCAAGATGATCAAAGGTATAACTTGCCTTGGAATAGATCTAGATATTGGTCTTGGTCTTGAGGTGCTCCTTCTTCTGCAAAATTCCCCGAAGTATCGACGTCTACTCGCAAACGAGACAAAAGAAACCAAAAACAAATAAATACAGAGGCAAAACAAACTCCAAAAATTAAATAAAATTCATCATTAAATAGATCTTGATTTTATATAAATTTACAAATTTGAATGGGCTCAATCGGAGTTTGAATGCAAAAGATATGGGCTTTGGAAGTTTGAAAATCAAATAAAACCCTAATTTGGATTTTATTGAATTTCCCAAATTATTTTTATAAAGAAAAGTCGGATTATTGTGCAATGCTTGCGTCAGCCGAGAATTTTCAGAAAAAGAAATAGATTTAAAAAAATTCTGACATGTGGGCCCCACATGTCAGTGACACGGCTCACGGTGGACCAAGTCCACCGAGCCTCTGAATCTGGGTCGGGGCTGAGGTGACGAACTCGCGTGCGTGTGGCACTGACGTGGCGCCTACATGGCTGACACGCACGCACACAGGCTGAAGTGGACGCTGACGCGGGCTGCCACATCAGATCGACGGCGACGACGGCTCGGGACCCAATGGCAACGGCGAACGGCGGCTCCTCGCCGGCGGTGAGTGGTACCAGCGTGTAGAGGGGATTATTGCGCACATGTGGGCACCGGTTTGAGCACCTGAGGTCGTCGGAGATGGCCGGCGGCGAGCTTGAGGTGGTGAGGTGGCCTCGGGTTTGTCGGACGGGGACTCCGGTGATGCTCCGGCGATGAGGAGGTGCGCACGAGGTAGCCTGGGACTTGCTGAGCATGGTGGTGGAGTCGGCGAGGCAAGCGGCGGCGGCGGCGGCGCAATTCACGGAGAAGAAGCTCGCCGAAAACCCTAAAACTTGAAATGCGGCGGTGCTAGAGCGATCAGGCGGCGAGGTGGCGGCCTGGGTTGCGGAGGTGCGGGCGGTGCTAAGGGGGTATTTATAGGCCGAGGGCCGGAATTGGAAATCCCCAATTCGGGTCCGAAACGGCCGGGTTTTGAAATCCTTGATTCTCGGAGATTGAGAGGGATTCGGGGTTTGATTCGGTTTGGAACAGATAAGAAATCAACAGAGATACGATTTGGTGGGGTCGTGAAGAATCGAGAACCGAATCGGTTTTGTCGGACGAAGCTCGGAGCTCCAACAATGGCGGCGGTAGCGCGCGAGAAGAAGAAAGCGCGAGCAGCGACCACATGGCGGTCCCACTGGCGTGGCAGGCGCGGCGCAAGAAGCGAGCGGCGGCGAGATCGTGGCGAGCCACGGCGAACATCCAATGGAGGAAGGCGGGGTTGAGCGCGTGCGTCCGATCGAAAACAAGGGGCACGCGTCAAGCATCCAATGGACGAGGGCGTACGGGCGAGATGGTGGCGGTGGAGCGATCTTTGGGCGAAGCCAAAGATTATTCGAATGATTTTCTTATGGTTTTTCTTTTAAATAAATCCAGGAAATACAAATAGCCAATAGAAAATAGCAAATGATTTTGGAAAAATTCCAGAAAATTCTATAAAATATAACCAAGCATGTAGAATCTAAATAAAATAGTTTTGACAATTGTTGTTGTTGGGATTAAGCACATTAAATCGGTTTGTCCTTAAAGTCCATATTAAGCTTTTTAATTTAATATTCAAATTAATCCAACTGGTGAATTTTCTCACTATAACTATTTAAAAGATTTTTAAAGCTCTGAAAATTGGGATGTTACAAGTCGGTTATGAGAGGGTTGCATTGTGAATCCTCTGTTTTCATCTGAGTCCTGATTATTAGAGGTTGTTTAGAAAATAAGTCGTGTTGCGCGTCCCTGCTTAACAGAGGTTCTCCTGGTTAGGATGAAGAGATCGACTGAGAGACGAAACAAGAGATCCATATGTTTGTGTGCGAGTTCTGTGGTTTGGTCCGAAAGGGAATGATAGCCAAAGTATATTTGGTTGTTCTGGAAGTTGCGGAGATCTTGGAAGATAGCAATTCGCTAGAACCATCTCGAGTCCTGGAGCGGGGTATATAACATTTTGTATAAACCAGTGTTGAGAGAATGCTTAAGGTATTTGGAGTGTGAGGATTCATAAGGGCCGTGGACCAGCGATAAATACCGCATCTTCGAGTCTTGTCCGTTGAGTGGTTCTGGTTAGGTCGGTATGAGTGTTGAGGTGTAATACACCAGTTACAAAAAAATTGCGGTGGTCGCATCAGACCGAGAGAGGGGTCACCTGGGAGTTGGAGTCTCGCATGCGCGAGCAATATTCAGAATTATTCACCGCAGGAACGTGATATTCTGGTAAAATTTTAGTAGATTTTGCTCTGGCGCACTAATCTTGGTTAGAATTCGAGGTCGAATTCTGTTTAAGGGGGATAGAATGTAATATCCCGAAAGTGAATCGGCTTTTCGGAAGAAGTCTCGGGAGAGGGAGTGAAACAAAAATCCGAAATTTGTCCTTTCATCGAGGGGTTTTTAGCATATTTCCGACAACCTGGGCTCTGGGCCGCGGCCCAGGAAGGGCCCAAAGGGGGGCTGGCCATAAGGGAGGATTCCCTCCCCTAAACCCTAGCCTCACTCCCTCTCTCTCCTCACTCCCCCACCCAGCCGCCAGCCCCTTTCCCCCTTGTGCGCCATCCCCTTCTCCACCGCAGCCGCCCCCTCCTCTCCCCTTCCTCCCCTGGTGCAGCCCCTCTCCAAGGTCGTTTTCCCGGCAAGATAACCTCCTATTGGCGCATCCTCGTCGTTGCGATCCAGAGCGCCAATCAGGTCAGATGTCTACCTCGGTTTGATCATCAGATTGCGTCGAGATAAATTCCAAAACAGGAGATAGGATCTCTTAGAAAGTTGTAATGCTCGTCCTTATCTTTCTATAGGAGCAAAGATCACTCGATTTGGAATTACGATTTAGAAGTTATGATAGTTTCTTTGCGACTGTCCAGAAGGGGTGATGAGAATTAGCAGTTACGTTGTCTGGCCAATATGACTTAATTAGAGACCGAATCAGAAAGTTCACCCCAGATGAATTTTGTAGAACATCTAGTAATATTGCCAGATTAGTAAAGAATGTAATTTTTAGTTGTGTCAATCAAAAGTTATGGATTTTATACTACCACTGCATTTCTGACTAACAGATTGAAGAAATAGAAACTTCACTTGATCGTTAGATTTATTAGAATACCAAATCAGAGGATCTTGCCAACTAGGTTATCGTAGACGTTTTTGTCGTGTTTCCAGGGAGTCCAAGATCACTCTGTTATGAGATTCGTAGCAAAAGATACGAGTATTTCTCTACTGCTTTATAGTTATGTCACACAGATTCGATGTTCGACTTTCAGATGATTTTTTTGCGTAGATTTTTGGCCAATTTGGGAGATCCTGCCAACTAGACTTTTGTGTAGGATATTTTTATCTTTCCATAGTATCTGAGAGCACTCCATTTCGAGTCTCAGATCATTAGTTATGATTTATTTCTGTCCAGATTGTAGTCCTGTTAGAATATTGGTTTATGTGAGTAGATCGACTTTGTGATCCGTGGGTTAGGATGCTGCAATTAGATTGCTCGAGCGAGGTCTTGTTCACATGGTTGCTCATTCAAATATATTTAATTGGTGTAGGAGGGGGAAATTCGAGTGTAGCAGCTTCCGTCTTGCCTCATAACGCTTCACAGAGCGGAAGGCAAGTACATTGTAATTCTTTATGTTGATGAATGATGAGAGCTTGTATTCATACTGTTATTTCTATGATCCATGATTACATTCAATGCTTCATGTTTCTTCCATATTTGTTAACCCATGTTGAAAGAGATGATGTTTTTCATTATTCATGTTTCATTCCATTCATTCATTTGTTCATGTTTCTTCCAAGGGAGTGGAAAATAAAGACTCATCAATTTAAGTATGGTCACGTAAGACCCACCATTCCAATGAGGGCAGATTTGGTCCCCGTATGAAATATTTTTCATACGGGTCTTGGATCCCTGCATTTTGTTAAATGCAGGACTAAGTGAATACCGACGGGTGTGTAGTTCATCATTCATATGTTCATGTCAGTTCTATGTTCATATTCTTAATGATACTGTATTGTTCATGTTCAGCGTAGTTTAAATTATTCTTTGTACTTGTTGAGTCTCGGACTCATTCTTGCCTTTGTTTGTCTATTCTAGGTGATCGTTGATGATGGCATTCTTGAGAGAGAATAGACACACATAATTTATTCACTTCACCATATTCGAGTATCAATAATATGATTTTGTTCCTGTTTTTCATTCGTTAAGTGATGAACTGTAATAAATAGAGTTAGATGTTGGATGATACCTCTCTCTATGTTAAGGATAATTAAATAACTGCTTGTGATCCTTGATTACTCATTCGATATGGTGAAAGCTGTGTGTATGTGAATATTGGTTTGTGTGATATTTACTTAGAAATTGGAAGTATCACATTGGTCAATTAAGTACTTAACTTTTTGCACCATTGAACTGGGTCTTACTGTACGACCACATGCCTGGTATGGTACAGACCTAACTTAGTAGGTTATGGAGTCTTGACATTGACAACTCAGGTTGTAGGTTAGGTTGTGTGCTAGGGTGGAGGTGTGAGATTCACATCACGGGACAGTTCGCCGCTTCCCTGTCCAACAGTGTATGTCGTACCAAGAGCTCTGTGCATAAATTGGACTGCGGTAAAGCACATCGGGAGTGTCAATGCTTGAGATGAAGTTTCTGAAAGGTTTTATTATGATTAGTGCTAGCTACACTAATTATATCGTACGGGTAATGTGTACAACCTCTGCAGAGTGTTAATCAATCTATTCGAATAGCCGCGTCCACGGTCATGGACATGCTCGGGGATTTCACACGAGGGGTAGATTTTTATAAAACATTTGGGAAGGGACCTGTGTGATCTAAGTCATATGGCTGTGTGAATAACTTATTTAGAGTGTGTGTCCTTTGTGAAAATAAATATAAAATTATTATTGTTTATTTGTTTTAAATATTATTTTCAATCTATTATTCATATTCAATTGCAAATGTTGCTTTATGCAAAATAACCGCAGAAGCCATTCCTTTGGAATAAGCCACCATCTATAAATTGTATTCTGTGATATGACTTGCAAGTACGGTTGTGTACTCATGCTTGCTTCAAACATTCAACAGAAGGGGAGGAGTCTTCGCCTACATTTGAGGAGGAGTTGTACGAAGGTGCTGATCGTTAGGTTCTTGATCCCTATAGGATGCCTGTGGTGAATTGATGGGATTCTGCTACAGTTTAATTTTGTTTCGCTGCTGCTATTTTATTTATTACCAGCTCTACAAGGCTTAATAAATGTAAACTCGATTTGCTATTCGAATTAGTCGTTTATTCTATTAATCGTCTTGTATGGATCGATATTCATCTATGTTGATATAGTGTGCACTAGTGTGATTCTGGACTAGTGCATTATACACATAGAGTCCATAATTGCGTTTTTTTGTTCCGACACTACTAGGCCTAGTAAATTCATTAACCTAATGCCAATTTTTATTATCTATAGATCACACTCTCTGCTCATCTATCTTGCCCAGAAACATCTTTCTAAAAGAAATTGTCTGACATGAATTTTGGTTAACTAAACTTCTTTACAAGTTTAACTTTCAATTGTTGTTAACTCACTGAGTGATTCAACAGTCATTCCAAATTTCTATTAGTAAAAGCATTAGGCGTCTTACAGGCTAGACCCATACATTAGTGAGTGAGAGAGGAGCACACAGGAACAGAGTAGGGGTTGCTTCTAGCGACATGGGGCGGTGATCATTGCCGGCGAGGGAGTGGTGTTGAGGCGTTGGCACCCACCAAAATGGATTGCCCGAAGGCAACTGGAGCTAGGCGTGGTGGCGGCGCAGCTTGAGTTGTACTGCAGCGGCGCGGCTAAGGTGAGCGGCTGCCGGCCGAAGAGGTGAAACATGGCGGTGGCGCTCGCGTGTGGTAGGGGTTGATATGGACGAAGCATGGTCACCGGCGGGATACCTGGAACATGCCGGAGTGGTCAGCAAAGACGGAGAGTGGCCGGAGTGAGCTCTCCACGGCGACCCAGGGCGGCACGGGGTGATCCTCGACGGCGGTGACCTGGGGAGGATGAGAGCCAAATTGATTGCTAGGGGGCGGTATAGGGAGACTAGAGGGTACTCAGGAAGGGAGGAATCGGTGGGGGAAACGCCAGAGGAGACGCGGCAGTGGAAACGGTGATTGCGGCCGGAACCGAAGAAGAAGGACATAACGCAGCGCTTCAGTGGCGGATTCTTCAAATTGGTGGGGGGTATTTGATCCTTGTGATTAATGGCATGCCATTATGTGGTTGTGGATGGCCGGAGCTAGCGAGAGCGGCTGGAACGGCTTGAGGGGTTGTGGCCATGGCCGAGCGGCATTCGGAGCTTTAGCCGAGTGGAGCTTGGGAAGATAAATAGAAGGTCGGGGAGTAAGGGATGTGAGGCGTGCTGCTACTACAGTTGTCAAGGAGCTGGTGAGGTGGGGGATGGCATGGCGAGCTACGCGGGGTGGCGCAGAGGCGCGACATGGCGAGCAGCTGCGTGGAGAAGAAGCTCGGAGAAAAAGGCGTTGGCGATTGGGGCCCGCCAATCAGGGGCAGAAGGAAAGCGGCACGGGTCGAAAGTTCAGCCTGTTAGGTTGGGTCCGGTCGGAGTCAGGTTTGGTTCAGGTCGGTTTGATTTTTTTTTTGAATTCGTTTTGACCGAAAAAAAACAACAGATTTGACCGAGTGAGATAAAATAGCAAATAAATTTAGAGAAATCTAAAAAATTTCATAGAGGTTCATGGGATGACCAAGTACACATAAATTTTTTTATAAACACATTTCTCATGATTTAACTACTTATTTAAAATTCATTAACAGTAGATGTTTATGATTTGAGTTTAGATTTTTCTCAAGGTTAAGATGGACTCAAAAAGTTTTAGCAAAATCATATTTATTCATGATAATTATTGTAGTATTTAAATACATTAATATCTAGAGACCTTCATAAGCATTTATCATTAATTTCATTTGTAACATTGGTTTAAGTTCCATGTTTCATTTAGATTAGAAATTCTACTAATGCAATAATAATGCATATGTCCCAAAAATGACATGCATGCTCATGAGATGCATCCTTAATCAACTTAGGGGAAATGGGTCTATGACATTAGCAGACTAAAGGATAGAGAATTGGATTCTGGTAGGATCGATGGGACACGATGATCATAATAAAGTTATTATATCGGCATCTCCAATGCTAACGATTCCTTCGGATATGGGCAATTACTGTCAATCCGTCAAAAGAAAATTTATAGATGTCTTGAAGAAAATAGAGGACAACGAAGCTGAGAAGCCACATCAGGAAACAACAAATCAACCAAGAGTGCGTTAGCATACTCTGCTACGTCTCTCTTCCTCTTCGTTCTATATTATTCTTTCCGTTCTACCAAAATTTCGGGGTCGAGATTCTTTTAAGGTGGGTAGGGTTTGTAACATCCCAAAAAATGCAAATGCCAAAATACAAAAATATGGGATTTTTAAAAACTTTTTACATGTCATTCGTTATTTCTTTAATTACATACTTTTGCGAGTTATTTGATATGTGTTTTCTTTTGCCAACACAAGTGATGTCGAGCAAAAACCCCGAAACATAAAATTTTAAAAGCAAAAGAATCAAGTAACAGTAAGATTTACTTAAGAGCATTGCCATTAAAAATACTTCTCGGAGTATAAAACCCTAACATTCAAAACCCTAATAATCGCAACCCTAAAATAACAACTATAAAATAGATCTAACTAATTTGCAATCCGAAATGCTACAAGTGGCGTTCCAGTCTTCCAAAGAGCTATACCAATTACCTAAGTCTATTAGTCCATACTAATTAACCTGTACTAATTAGTCCATACAAATAATTCATCCTCCTCATGCACTCGGCCAACTTTCTAATTATTCATCAAATAATAGTCGGTCACAAATGTACCGACACAACTACAATACTTCTCACAAACAGAACTACTTCTCCCTCACAGACTACTTTTTTCTCTAACTAAAGGTTTCTACCGATGCTACTTACATATAAATTAACAACATTCTGATTTTCTACTTTTTTTCTCTAACTAAAACTTTCTACGGGTGCTATTTATACTACTATTTTAACACTATAAACTATTTACTTACTAAAAAAATACACTACAAGATAAAAAAATTTACCTCATGGACGAATCTTTCCTACTCTTCTTCTTCTCCTTCTCCTTCTCCCTCTCCCTCTCCTCTTCTACTTCCCCGTCTCCCCCTTTCTTTCCTCTCCTCCCCCCTTTCTTTCTTACGCGATCGCTCGTAGGAGGCAAAATCGCATGACTCTTATATAAACCATCTGATCACCCAACCATTCGGTGCCTGGATGACTTCTGTCGCCTAACCATTCAGCGATATAACCTATCGCCCAACAGTTGAACGACTGCATTAATATTGCCGAATAGTTGACCGACTTCATTATTGTCGTTTAACTGTTGGACGACATAGGTATACTTTTGTAAAAAAAAATTACATGTATAATTTTATAATTTTGAATAAAAAATAGATTATTTTTTAAAAAAAATCTCGTAGAAGAGGGGTGGGAAGAAAAAGGTAAGGGGGAGAGGGATCTAAACCGTTGGATCTAGATTAGGCAATAGAAAATTCGACTGTTTCGTGAGGTGGAAAACCTATCAAACGATGTGCTACAAGGGTTCTTACTTTTCCCCATGTATTCATGTATTGCTGACAGTGATAACCCTTTTGAATAATTACTTCTAGTGTCCATCGTCTTGTTAGCTATTACTCTGTCGACAATTATGCTGCCGGTGATTATTCCTTACCGTTGGAAAAAAATTCGGATCATACTAGAAACATCGTCGGCAAAAATACTAAATGAAAAAGGGTTATACTCTTGCAACTCTTCATAGGAGCGAGCATGCATGCACATGTAAGGAATAATCAAATAATTTTAGTCTGATTGACTGATCTGAAGGTCTTTGGACCCAATTCGGAAGGAAGATATGAGTATCTAGTACTATCTATATTTGATTATGAAAAAAAAATACAGAATAAAATACAGAATTAATAATATCCATTCATATGAGCTTTGATTGCACCTATACTATCCACTATCATATGTAAGAATGCAAATAGAACCAATGATTTTTTGTTCGACCAACTGGCCAAAGTCTTTCGAAGCGAATCTAGAATAGAGAAATGAATATACGATCTGACACTATCTGTGTCTGACTCTAACTCTAGAAGAAAATATGGAATGAGTGATATATATCTGTATCCCTTGGGATTGCACCCTGTGTACACACAAATGTAGGTGTAGCTGCTAGCTAGTACTTAATTAGTGTGTGTACGTGTAATGTGTAGAGTACGGTTTTACGTGGACGCACGTATGCCATTTGTGCACTATACCAGATGGTACTTAGTGTGTGTACGTGGCAAGCGCATGTTCCGGAAGGACGCATGCATGGCATTTGTGTAAATAATGGTACAGTGAAAATAAAGAAGAATAACTCAAGCAGCTGACGTGGTCGAAGCATGTTGTTGCGGCCGCGGCGTAGTCCACGCTGCTCAGTCCCCGGCCGGCGTGCCAGACTTCCTTATTGTAGATTTTTGCTTCAATTTCAAATCATGACATGTGCTAATCAGAGATAGTTGATTTATTCTCTTATTTCATAAGGTTGAAAGGGTCTAGTAAAGAAATAAATGTGACGAGGTCTCATGGATTTTCATGGAAGTATGGCGTGTACCATGAGTCGTTGCACGTGCACATTTTTTTCCAAGATAAGTGATATTGTTTGTAGTATCAACCAATTTGTCAGTCCTTCTGATAAAAGCACATGATATTCTCGTTGCAGGCAGTTTCAAATTAATCCCATCGTGGAAGAATTATAATTCTCTCCCATTCGATTTTACTTTTTCCTTAAAAAAAAAAGGTTGCCAAGTACTCCAATAAAAGGTAATTTGTGTACCAAAAGACAAAAGCTTCGTTGGAGCGGTAAAGGAATTACTATGGGCTTGAAATGGAATTGAGTGCCGAATTGAGGCCCTAAAATGGCCTCTTTGGATTGACCGGAAAATGACAGGGAATTCTACAGTTTAAATGCCCAATTCAGATTTGGGCTTACTGGTCCAAAACCTGGCCTCTCTCTCTCTCTCTCTCTCTCGTTCTCTTCCGTTTCGGACTGACGCCCGCACGTCGCTTATCTCCACCCGTGCCGGCGGCTGGTCGCGCCCTCTTCGACAGTGCACCGCCGCTGTCACGTGGATGCCGAACTTGGTTGAACCCTCATCCAAACTCCCTCCCACGCTGTCTTCTCTACGCTCTCCATCCTCCAAATCCCCTAACCACTCTCAGCCGACGCATCCCTAGCTCCAGCCGCCGGGCGGCTGTCCATCATGATCCTTGGCGAGTTGGCGACACCTGCACCCGCGGACGGATACAGGTAACGTCCAAGGAACCCACCATCTCTGTGGATTTGATGATTGGTACTGGCGCTGTGAATTTAGTGTGAGAAGTTAGAGATCTCGTGCATTTTTGCGAGTTGGTGCATTGCTATTTATGTTTAGTTTAAGACATGCATTTCGAATGCAATTTTCTTGGGAGCATTGTCTAAGAGTATTTCCATAACAATTAAGAACAAAATCCAACTACCTCAGTTAACATAAGTGCAAGATACGGTGATTACAGCATGCTACGGATGAAATTATGTAGTGCTAAGGATAATATCGTAATAGTACTCACTAGATGTGATATTTGGAACAGCATACGAAGTTTATGAATACGGACAATCTCCTGACCAAAAGATAAATGGGTGGTGTTATGCTAATTTACCACACATTTTGAAGGTGTAAAGTAAGTACGCCTTACAGGTTTAGCTGGACACTCCAACCGACTAAAATAAATACCCAAAAAAAGTTTAACTCACACATGCAGATTATATTAGTATCAGATACAAAATATAATAGTAACCACGAGTTATATTAGTAATGGCTACAAACCTCACTGGTGTCATTGGTTGATTGTAACATGAATCAGCAGAAATGGAAACTGTTGGACCGAAACGGCGACTAGAGGGGGTGAATAGGAGCACGATTTCTTTTTCACCAAGATCAGATTCAATACGATTTTTACTCCAATAGCTGTGGGAGCTATGAAAATCAATGTACAAGTATAGTAAAAGACTTGTATTGAATCCAATCAAAACTCCGAAGCAAAACAACAAAAAACACAACTTGCAATTAGTTAGGCCGGTCTGACCGCAGTTATGTGTCTGGTCTGACCGCCTGGCCGATGAACAATGAAAAACAACACAAAAACGAAATCATAAATAGATCTAAGTTTTGATCTACAACTCCAAACTTTACAAAACTTGGAACAAACATTCTCTAGGATGTCAGAAACCCATTCCAATCAAAGATCATGAAGATCAGTGTCAAAGTTCTAATATTTTTCCGTTTGAGTGAAGGTTACTTCAAAACCAAGTGAAAACGAAAACATGATCCAAAAATTTACTCCTGGGTTATAGATGATCCTAGATAAGTTCTCACATGCCACAGCAAGCAAGATCCAGGACAAAAACCAAAAGAAAACCGAAGGATCAAAAAAGGCTCAAAATCACAAAATAAAGAGTAAGAACAAGAAAAGGACCATCTTGAGGAATCTTGCTTGGATTGATTTGAGATAGATGTTGGTTTATAGTCACTCCATCATGGAGGACGAATACTCAACGCATGAGCACACAATCAATCTAAACTCTAGAAACCTAAACTCTCCACTATTCTCTAAACACCAAAAATAGGGTTTCAACAAAAACACAAGAGGTGGGAGGTGCACAACCAGCACTCTCCCCTATTTATAGTGGATGCTAGCTTCTAGAAGGTATTCCCTAATGAGCACCCGTTAAGCCCACACACAAATGGGTTTCACTCACACACGCATTTCAAAGCGTCGTCTTCATCTTCTCTTGACCTAAACCACTTCTCTTTGCGCCGTCTTGCGCCGCAGTTTAGCCAAAAGCAATCAAGGCAGTATCTTGGTGAAGTTACCAAAATACCCCTTCTCGATCCTTCTCCAAAGACCAAGTCCAATCTTCATGAAGCAATCCCATGCTTCGCCACATGTAGGTTGATCAACAACTCTCTTTATATCGGCAAGTCTCTCTCATCCGGCTCCCACCGAACCAACATAACACTTACACCGACCCCCGCGCCGCTTGATACAACCCGTCGCACCGAACTTCCCGTTCGGTCATCCTTGTTCATTTTGTGTCATGCTTGAGTCCACTGACTTCACTCGGTATCCTCGATCGTTCTGAACCTCAGCTCTCCAAGCCTAATCCCGATCATCCTCGCCGTTGATCGTCGTTGACCTCCAAGCGTTCTGCACAACAATAGACAAAGAAATTGATTTCGGGAATAAGTTCTTCACAACTTGACCCACATTAGTCAAAACATGCATCATGCAATATATATGCACTGAAAACCATGAACTCGATCTAACAAACAAAAAATGCCGCCACTTAAGGGTTGGTCTAACCGCCCTCTGGCCGGTCTTACCGCTCCCTGGCTGGTCTGACCGCTCAGCTAGGGACTTGGCCAACATTCCTCCCTAGAAATCTGAAACCTCTCTGAAAATTTTAAACGAATAGAACTTTTGACTCGAAGCTCTAAAAATTATAAGACCAAGTGTAGGAGAATCCTCTCTCTTGCCTACACCCTCTATTTTTGGCTCAGCTCCAAAATCAAAGTTTCAAAATGGCCGGTCAGACCGCCCGAGGTGGCCGGTCGGACCGCTAGCCTTTGGACCCCAAGGCCTGGCCGATCTGACCGCCAAGGGTGGCGATCGACCATTGCTTCTTGACCGGTCCGACCACGCCCTTGCTTGGTCATTGCCAAGAACTTTGACAAACACAAGAACTTTGTAGAAAATACGTGATTCGACAATCCTTCAATCCCATTGCCAAAGTAACATCATCATAAGATAATGAGTACTTCCCCATGATATCCACAGAAACTAAAAGAACCGGACACAAAATAAAGATTAGCACTGAAATGAGTCGAAACTCAAATTTCAGTATTTGACACATGTGAAGGAGCTAATGGTAAAATTGTTGATTTACAACAACTTAAGATATTAAACAGTTGATATATGAATATGGAATACCCACCGTAAATATCTACTTGTGTTACTGTTTTATGTAAAGTTTTCATTCAGATAAAACACTCTTCCAGAGAATAATTATGCTGCCACATGTACAACACTAATGTGACTTATTTTTTCATACTTCTGCAGATTTTGCCATGCAAAGGCACCATGGACCCCTCCTCCTCCAGATCCTAATGAGCCTTCCAACATTGCTCAGGCTATTGCCTCATGGGGCCTTGATCATACGGTTACTAGTTATTTCATGTTTTAACTGGGATGATTAACCTGATCACGGAAGTGGTCACTTTACCGAGACAGTGCAAAATTTAAAGACTTCAAAGCCAGAGCTGCGTATTGAAGCTCTTGGTAAGCAATATTTCCCTGATTCCTGTTGCATTATCCGCATGTATCATACACTTAAACCACAGGTGATTTTGCAGTAATAGATTTCCATGAAGATCGAAGCTATGTGGAAAAGTTGTAACGTCTGGATTGCATGTTTTCACACAAACTGTTGAAGCACTAGAAAGAAGTGTGCGAGACTACCGTGCAAATTTTAAGCAATCAATAGATACCCTTAAGAGGGCAAAAAAGTATGCTCCTGCTGGCATCCTTATGAAAACATGGATTGTGTTGGGCTGTGGGGAAACTGCTGATCAAGTTATTAGCATGATATAAAAGGTAAGGGAGGCAAGTGTTGATGTATATACAACAAAAGCCATATGCCTGTTTATGAATATGTTTCACCTGAAGCCTTCGACATATCAACCTGTACATTGTAGTTGCCTTGTGTGTGACATTGTATATAGAACAAAGGATACTCAAACGGCTTGCAGTAGGAACTTAATTAAGAAAAATGACACTACACATCTTCATCCATTTTTTTTAATGATTTTGTCCATAGTTGACCGCACAACCTTATTTGTTTCGCTGTTAAGGGAATTTGTGGTATTCCACTCTAGTGTAGGATTTACTCTTGTGTGTGTCTTTGTACTATAATTGTGCATTGGGCTATTGCAATACAACTCATCATTCACACTCTTGCTCTCTCCCTCTCTATCTAGCAAAGTCAAGATCTATAAACATGCTTTTGATGTAGTTGCATCAGGCTACATTGACTAAACCTTTTCTGATGGTGTTAATATCACCAAATCATTGAAGCACTAAACATGTTTTAGCAATGTACTGCAGATTTTTTTTTTTGAGGATATAATAATCATCAATTAATTAAGTTACTTATCTATAATGTTTATAGATAATAATGTATTTTATATAACATTTAAAGGTGCCCCTCAATATTAACAATAAGGGAGATCATACACACTCAGTGGTCGTAAGCTATTTTACGACTACCCTATATGGTCGTAAGTCTTTCTACGACTACCTATTGATTATAAATCCTACTACAATCACTCTATATGGTTGTAAGTTCTTCTACGACTACCTATTAATCGTAAGTCCTATTACGATTACCTCATGGTCGTAAGTCCTACTACAACCAGGCCATCTACGACCACCCTATGGTCGATACAACATACAGACATGTGGGCCTAATCGATTAGGGACATTTGTGCATTGTGTTTAATACACGTAGTAGTTAATATGTGTCGTTATTCCTGAAATAACTGCACATATTAAACTTCTGTCTCTAACATAACCGCAAAGCGGCGTGGGGGATGTGTCTCTGACAATAACTACCTTTAAACGTGAGCATTGCATCAAACGACAAGGTGCCTCTTGACGTAAACAATTGTCGCTCCTTCATACACTATATAAGGAGTAAAATCGTAGATAGAGGAATGGACAGACGAGACGCGAGAGACAAGAGGATTAAGCCCTAGCGTTAGTGACTTCTTCTTGTAAACACAATCAATACAACAAACACAAGAGTAGGGTTATTATTCTCTCATGAGAAGGCCTGAACCTATATAAAATTCTCGTGTCTTTTTCTGTGTGGTTTCGCTCGAGGAGAGCCCCCAATATTCCATCGACGGTTGGCGTCGTCCGTGGGGATCTTCCAATTTCTTCTTTCCTTTTCGACAAACTGCTTTCATTTTCAACTCTAATGTTTTCATAGCAGGAGGGTGGAATAAGGATAATTGGTTCTATTTGGCAGACTATGCATAACTTGACATGGATGCCTACTATGAGTACGAACAGAGCATCATTTCATCTGATGGCAACACCATTTCCAAGGATCTTTCACCAGGCTCAGGAAACCATGCCACGAACAAAGTTGATGAGGGAGCTCTCTTCTCCACGACATTACGCCCTGATGAGGAACCGGACTCCTCAAAGGGAAAGGGTCCATCCGATCAGGGTCAAGATCGCGCCACGGCGAGTGTACTCCCTCCAAATGTTCAACCACGTCTGAGGTCGTCTGATCTAGCACATCAAGTTCTAGAATCCGTGATTCTAGGACTCGATCCACACCTGATAACTGCCACCCTTTGATTACCCCCATGAGGTGCATTATCAAGCCCGCTTCAGCTGTGAATTCGATTAATCCCCCGTAGGGTTCACCTTCAGCTGGAGACGATTATAACTCGGAATTACCCTTCCTAGAGGGGATTGCTCTAAGTCGCAAGGCGTTGTCTTTCGACTACTCCTCGAGCCAAGAGGACTCAGACGCGAATGGAGATAATAGCACCCAAGAGGTTTTTGTCCTCCCCTCAGATCCTAATATCTCTCTAAGAGGCAGGGCTGGGGTTGCTTCCCATCGCACACTCACTTCGGGCTCTCGTGGCGATGGCGAGAACGCCTCCGGTGAGGACCAGGATCTCCATATTCATGAGCATGGCCAAAATCCTAGAAATGATCGCTGTCCACTAAGGCACACTCCAGCTAACTCAAACGTCAATGATCCTGAAACCATTCAGAGAAGAAGAATTACTGCCCAGAGGTCCTTACCTGGGTGCGTCCAATATCAGTCAGAGAATGCTCAAGAACTTCAACAAATCAATGACCTAATCAAAAACTCGACTCAAGAGCTTGGACAAGCACCAGGCTACAATCTCTTCGTTCAAGAGACGCACGAAGACTTCGGGATACAATGGTCAGGCTCGAGCGGAATCTACAACACCATCCTGGTAGTCATATAGGGACAACGCCATCGAACGCCAGTTATTCGGATGACTCTCCTCATGAAGAACGACAAGACAATAAGTCTGGCCGATCTCCTAACCACGACCCTAATCAGAGATGTTGTGGACTCGTATTGGGGACTCATTACCGGAGACGGAATCGTATATGGTCACAGGAGGGAGCTTCGGATGGAAGCCCAGGCCCAACGACGAGACAACAAGAAGAGTCGGTAGCGCATACGACAACTCAGTGTAATACGGTAGATTCCTAAAATATTTACCGAGTTTGTATCCGAGTCTGTATCGCATTAGAGTTGGTATACAAATCAGTTTAGTTGGTTAGCCTTTAAATATCAATAGAGATCATGTAATTAGAAGACAAGAAAGAATTAATCTACTTTCTTCCAGTTGCTACTTCCGCACCCTCTGAACTTCTTTATTATGCTCCTCTGCTATCCTGCTGCGTTCGCGATTGCGCCTTTTCGTCGCATCTGAAGTCTTCAACCACCACCGAATCATCCGTACAATCTATGTAGCTGAAGCAGGATACATCATTTGGTATCAGAGCTGACCATCATGTCTTTCGTTGCAGAGAAGAACGGCGATGCATCAGAGGTGATGGCAGCCATTACCGAACTGAAACTGGAATTGAGCAAGGCAAGCTAATCAGAGACAACTTTTCGTCGCTCGAAGCCCGAGTAATTGCATTGGAAGATCATCCATCCAATCTGGACGGGCGTATCAAGAAACTAGAAGATCAACCGGGGTTTGCCGATATCTTGGGAAGTTTTCAACCACAGTTGAGAGCCACAGCGTCCATGCGGGAAACTCCACTGTTTGAAGCCAAGGAGGTACTACGGAACTTGTCTACTATAGAGACAATTTCCACAACACATCTCCCGATTGGATCGTTACCCAGAGCTCCGCCTTTCCCAAATCCTAGCATAACAACGTGGGGGTACGTCCATGCAAACAGGTACGGTTCCTATGCCTTTCATGCCGAAACACATTCCACCGAAGTTGTCTACTCGACAGAGATCAACAGCAATTCCCCACCTCGTTGAGACAGCAGGAGTTCCACGCTATCACAAACTTGACTTTCCAACATATGACGGCAAAGATGATCCTCTTGGTTGGTTAAATCATTGCAAGCAATTTTTTTGGGCGCAGTGCACTTTGGAAGGATACAAAGTCTAGCTGGCGGCATATCATATGGTGAGCACAGCGCAACATTGGTACATTCAATTGGAAAGAGATGAAGGAACACCGAATTGGCCTCGCTTTAAGGAATTGTGTAATCTTCGCTTCGGACCACCCATCCGCTCAAACCCTCTTGGGGAACTAGCAAGATTACGGATGATGAGCACGATGGCAGATTACAAGGAATGGTTTTTGGCATTGCTTTGCCGTGTTTAGCCTTTGTCAAGCGAGCAACAAGTGCAACTTTTTACTTCAGGGTTGACTGAGCTTTTGCGTATTGATGTCGAATTACAAAATTTACCCGATTTACAAGTCGCCATGAGTTTTGCAAGGGCTTAAGAACAAAGGGCAACACTTGCCGCTGCACCCAACCAGCGCGGATGGTTGTGCCATAATCAATTGGCCAAAGGAGCGACTTCGACTAGTCGAGGTACTCCACCTTCGGCATCTTCTTTAGGCGGAGGTCCAGGATCATCTAGCACTGGCGGACGACAATTCAAACGCTTGACTGCAGCCGAGATGGCCGAACGTCGCGAAAAAGGTCTTTACTTTAATTATGATGAAAAGTTCATCAGGGGCCATCATTGTGTGTATTGCCTGAAGGTGGTACAAGATGAGGACGAGGTAGCCTCTAAAGAACCAAGCGACGGGGAGGATCCTCTTGTGTCGCTGCATGCTCTAACACGAATATGCGCTGGCCAAACTATGCAAGTATGGGTTCAAGTTGGAAACATGGAATTAGTAGCTCTGATTAACTCTGGCTCAACACATAACTTTCTCTAGGATACGGTGGTCGATCGGTTAGGACTTACAGTGCAATCTCTGTAAGGCTATGGGTATGCTACACTAGCGCAAATTAATAAAAATTCTACCCGTAAACCAAGATCACTGCAGTTATAGATCACGGTCTTACCACTAGACGTGTAGGTGTGGAAGCGATGCGAGACGTCGTAGGCGAGTAGTCGTACTAAGTTGATGCGAGACGTCGGGCGAGTAGTCGTACTACTTCCTCGTCCTCGTCGCGGCGTCCACGTCTGACTCGCTCTTGCGGTTCGTCCAAACGCTACAGATGCAGCACCTCCAAAGGTATCCACACGTACGGGAGGAAGCGACGCACGCCGGACTGCTAGATCCGTGCGAGCGACTAGGGCGTGGGAGAGGTGGCGGCCAGGGTTTGAGGATGTCACGAAAAACTTCCCCCTGATCCTGTGCGCCCTTGCCCTCCTTTTATAGACGTCCTTACAATGGGCTTCTACTAATAGAGGCCCATTAGGACTCAATGCCCAGTCTAATCCGGATCTAATCCGAATTAAGCTTCAGCCCCTTAAGTATGTGACCCTATAGGTTCACGTATGTTTAGACATGACACGAGTATACATACTTGGTCAATAGTTGGTAGCGGCCTCTAGCAAGACGTCCCAACTCCTAAACGTACACAAAGATCATATCGGACGACCAACACAATGTTATGTACATGCCAATCCCTTTGCCTCACGATATTCGGTCGAGCTCCAAGCTGACCACTCTTTCTCGATCTTGTGATCCGGAATCCCTTACTAGGTTAACTCTTAACCTTAAGTAGCATGGCCATGCATTTCTGGATCCGATCACTCGAGGGCCCAGAGATATCTCTCGGTGAGAGGGCAAATCCCATCTTGACTGACCATGCTTCGCAGCATGCTTCATGACAAACCCGAAAACTACCTTTATAACTACCCAGTTACGGAGTAGCGTTTGATAGCCCCTAAGTAGGTCTATTCACATCTCAAGTACATGCGACAATCTTAGGTCTAAGGACAAGGCGTACACATTGTGTAGAGAGAACCATAAGTATAATTGTTATGTCTCATGTTGGGTCGGTCCAACCCCATGTTCTAAACATGTGTCCACATTATTGGTTTGACATCTCCATGTCTATGACCTGTGAAACATAGTCATCAACCGATACATGTGCTAATCCACCATTCACGTTTGTCCTCACATGAACTCCGACTAGGGACAACTTTAGAATAACCATACAAGTAAAGAGTTTCACAAACAAGTCACATACTTGTTAATCAACACAAAGGCAATATTCAAGGAACATTTATTAAATCATGGATACAACAAAATATCATCATCTCTGTGATTGCCTCTAGGGCATATCTCCAACAATCTCGACATAATCTACAAGTCTTGGTGGCTAACGGGGAACAGATCTCCAGTAAAGGGGTGATACGAGGGCTCCCAATTGTGATCAGTCAAGAGAAGTTCTACGTCGATTTTTATGATCTTCCGTTGGATGGTTTTGATATGGTCCTTGGCATACAATGGCTCCACGGTCTCGGGCCGATCATGTGGAATTTTGATTTACTCACCATGTCCTTTTGGCACGATGATCATCACATATTGTGGCACGGGCTACCCGGGAAATGACCGGGACTGCAAGTCCAGAGCAGCGTAGGGTAGGATTTGATGACGACCTTGCTCACTGATTTTGGGGATCTTTTTGCTGAGCCGACAGCATTGCCACCATCTCGTTCATGTGATCATCAGATCCATCTCTTACCTGGCACGTCCCTAGTGGTAGTCAGACCATACCGCTACCCAATGTTGCAAAAAGAGGAGTTAGAGTGACAATGCCAGGGAATGCTCAAACAAGGGATCATCCAGCGCAACACCTCGGCATATTCATCTCCGGTCTTATTGGTGAAGAAGCAAGATGGCTCATGGCAGTTTGTGTCGATAATTGTGCACTCAATTCGAAGATGGTTAAAGACAAGTTCCCAATCCTGGTTATTGATTAACTAAAAGGAGCTCAATTTTTCTCTAAATTGGATCTTCGTTTCGGCTATCATCAAGTCTGTATGCATTTCGAATATGTGGACAAAATAGCTTTTTGCACTCATGAAGGCATCTTCGAGTTTTTGGTTATGCCGTTCGGATTGACAAATGCTCCTACCACTTTTCAAGCATTAATGAATGAGATTCTACAACTATACCTACATAAGTTTGTGCTCGCATTTTTTGATGACATCTTGATATACAGTTGGTCATGGTCAGAACTTCTCAAACATGTGCGCACCGTTCTTCGTTTATTACATGACAATCAGCTATACCTCAAGCAGTCCAAATGTACTTTTGGCAAGGACTCTATCTCATATTTGGGTCATGTGATCTCGGTTGAGGAAGTTGCCGTGGACACCAGCAAAGTGCACGAGGTCATGGATTGGCCTACTCTAGGTTCGGTAAGAGCTTTACGTGGATTTCTGGGTTTCGCGGGGTATTACCCGAAATTCATCCAGAATTATGGTATCATCGCTGCTACTCTTACTCGTCTTTTGAAGAAACAAGCATTCTCTTGGTCCACCGAGGCTTCCCAGGCTTTTGATAATCTCAAACAAGCTCTCGTTGTTGGCCCCATTTTACAACTGCCAGATTTTTCGCAACCCATCATGGTGGATTGCGATGCGTTCGGCACAGGTTTTGGGGCCGTGTTGCATCAAGGAAACCGACCAATTGCTTTCTTTAGTCGACCGGTGGCTTAACGTCATGCCAAGTTAGCAGCATACGAAAGAGAGCTAATTGGTTTAGCCAAAGCCGTTCGACATTGGAGACCTTATCTTTGGGGGCGTCAATTTGTCATTCAGACCGATCATTATAATTTGAAATTTCTTTTGGATCAACGTTTATCTACGATTCTGCAACACCAATGGGTAAGCAAATTATTTGGTTTTGATTTTGTGGTGGAATATCGTCCAGGGAGATAGCACAAAGTTGCGGATGCGTTGTCGCGCAGAGAAGAAGCAACAATGGCCTTATCAGCACTCTCATGTCCTCATTTTCACCATCTGGATGCTATTGATCAGGAGTTACAAAATGACCATGAGTTGCTAGCAATACATCAACAGATCAGGACAGGTGTGCTGGGACCTCCATGGGCAATTATCGATGGCTTGGTTACCAAGGCAAATCGCATATACATTCCTATTTCATCGGTATTGGTCCAAAAAATTATTGAGGCTATTCATAGTATGGGATATGAAGGCCAATAGAAAAGCTTCACAGACTTCACGCTAATTTCAGCAAATCAGGAGATCGCAAATTAGTCACCGATTGGGTCCGCAGTTGTGCAATCTGTCAGCGAAATCAAACGGAGCATTTGCATCCAGCAGGACTTCTTCAACCTTTGGCGGTTTCTGGAAAAATTTGGGTGGATATTTTGATGGATTTTATTGAAGGCCTTCCGAAAATTGGTGGACAATCAGTGATACTATCGGTCGTTGATCGGTTTTCCAAGTACACTCACTTTATCACACTGTGCCATCCTTACACGGCTAGTTCAATCACTCATAAGTTCTTTGCGGAAATAGTGAAACTTCACAGGTTGCCGTCCACGATTGTTAGCGATCGCGATCCTGCATTTACAAGCAACTTTTGGAAAGAGCTTTTTAGTTTTTCCAGAGTCAAAACTCAGTTTCAGTTCTGCCTTTCATCCACAAACTGACGGACAAACCGAAGTGATCAATAGAATCATGTCATGTATCTTCGATGTTTAGTAGGTGATCGACCGCGCGAGTGGGTCAAATGGTTACCATGGGCTGAGTATTGTTATAATACAAGTTTTTAGCTAATTATCAAAGCTAGCCCTTTTTGTGTGGTGTATGGAATGGAGCCTCCAACCATGAAATCATATGAGCCTGGACTGGCCAAGGTTGAATCCGTCGACCAATCATTGATAGATTAGGATGAATTTTTGATTAAAATTCAGGAACGTTTAAAACTTGCCAACAGACCATGAAGGATCAGCATGACATCCATCATAGGGATCTGGAGTTTCAAGTTCATGATTGGGTTTGGTTACATTTACAGAATAGACAAGCACTTTCCCTTGCTGCCCGCAAATATTCCAAGCTAGCTCCCAGATATTATGGACCATTTCAGATTATCGAACACATTGGTCTTGTGGCCTATCGTTTGAAACTACGGTAGGTTTGCGCATTTACGATGTGTTTCATGTTGGGTTGCTAAAACGTTTCCATGGCGATCTTCCAATGGACACTCTGGTGTTACCTCCTATTATGCATGGTAGAGTGGTTCCCATCCCGACAAAAATTATACAAACGCGTCATCGCAGAGATAGATGGGAATTACTTGTGCAGTGGCAAGGCTTGGCTGAAGCTGAGGCAACATGGGAGTTCTTAGATCAATTTAGGACTTGTATCCGGAGTTCCAGCTTGAGGACGAGCTGTTCGTCGCGAGGGGGCAATGTTGTGGACTCGTATTGCCGGACTTATTACCAGAGACAGGATCATATACGCTCACAGGAGGGAGCTTCGGATGGAAGCCCAGGACCACTGAATCATCCGTATAATCTACGTAGTCGAAGCAGGATACATCAGGAGAAGAGTCCCACAAACAACTGGTGATTGACAAACTCCTAGAGGAGGTGGTCATTCACCAGTTCTTCCAATAAATCTGCACCAGCAGATGGAGAATGATAGTATTACCCTCGTAGGGCTGAACTCTATGATAGATCAGGCCCACTTACCACTAGGTATCGTCAAATACGATTCCATGGTGATGTCAACCCTTCTTTCCCATCAAGAAGGATTTACGATATTATTATCGGATGTCGGGCTTTTTCACCCGACCTTCGAGCAGTTCGCTGGCCACCCTGGTTCCGACCAATGAGCATGGAGAAATTTGATGGGTCACAAAATCCCATCAAATTTCTTCAAATCTATACCTCCGATGTTCGAGCCGCATGAAGAGAGCATGTCATGGCCAACTACCTTCTAAATGTGCTTAAAGGATCTGCTCGGTCGTGGCTGTTAAATCAGCCATAAAAGTCGATCTACTCATGGCAGCACCTCTACAACCTACTACTATCCAACTTGCAGGGCACTTACAACCACCCAGAAAAGGAGGACAATTTGCACAAAATGCGACAGGATTCTCATGAGTTCCTGCGCCAATTTATCAAGCGTTTTCATTAGGTTCGCAACTCAATTCCTTAAGTTTATGACTCTTCTATTGACGGACCGAAATGGCAACAGAAGGGGGGGGGGGTGAATGGTGCCTTTAAAAATTAAGATCTTCCCCTCATTAGTATTCAACTTGATAAATAAAACCCTAAAACCCTTAGATAAAGAAATGAATCAAAAACAGAAAGAGAGAAGAGATCTGGGCTGTTCTGTTGGAAATCGGAAGTTCCGATTATCCCAGCGGTAGTTCCGCACTGCGGAAGTTCCGGTCTTCCAGTGCGGAAGTTCCGAAAGCGGTAGTTCCGCTGTGTAAAATCGGAAGTTCCGATTGTTCCAAACAGAAGAACAGCACGTACTGGAAATTTCCAAAAATCCAAAATATTCAAAGATTGCTACTCTTCTCGGGTCAAGTCTCACAGGACATCATCCTAAACAACAACTTGACCTCATTAAGAAGGAATCGCAGACAAAGATCCATTAATCAAAGCAAAATCGGATTTCTTGAATATTTGCCAAGAGAGACCAAAAACCAAAATTCGCAAGATTCTTAGATTCTTGGCTTATGAAACTTTGAAGATATGTTAGCAATATCCATAAGATTCTAGATATCAAGTTTCATGCCATCTCACAAAAGAAATCAAGAGTTTTACCAAAACCCTAGATATTCAACACAAGAACAGAGAGAAGAAAAGAGGCATACTCAAAGACACAAACATCAGAGATTTCATTTCACGGAATCAAAGATTACAGAGGTAAACATAGAGGAATGATTACAAGAAATTCAGTTCATCCTCTCCATCTCAACAACTAAAGCCACAAAGCAAAACAAGCTCTCCAAAGGCTCTTTAGAAAAAGCTAACCCTAATTCTCTCTCTCTCCAAAGTCACCAAAACAACCAGGGGTTCACCTCTATTTATAGCCCTTGGCTAACGGGTCTCCAACCCGTTACGCCGGCTAAACCCTAACAAATCCCGCTTCCACTTGTGCCGCCTTGCGAAATTACCCTTTCGCTCCTCGTGCACCTTCTGGAAGGTCCCGCATTCCTTGTTGTCCACGACTCGCAACCGCCACACGCCGTCTTCGACACACCTTGACCGTTCTGACCTCAACGCCGCCTGCGTCTAGTCCGGTCTCCACGTGTCTCGCCACGACTCCGCCTCGATGCCCTGCAACCAGCACAGACAAGAAACACATCACATAGCATTGCTTGATATAATAGAATCATCATTTGCACTTAACTCAAACTCAAACACAACTCAAAATCAAAACAATGCACTCACTGCACAGTTCTGCGTACAAATGGAAGTTCCGATTTCACCAAGGCGGAAGTTCCGATGATCGGAACTTCCGCACTCCCAGGCCGGAAGCTCCGCACCAAATCAAAACAGAACACATTGCTCAGGATAATCGGAAGTTCCGCTATCCCAGGCCGGAAGTTCCAATTATCGGTGCTTCAAGATACCTGGCGGAAGTTCCGCTGTCTGAGAATCACAACGGCAGCGGTGCTGGCAAGCAAGTGAATCAAACACAAACTTTTCAACAACAACGTCAAATACTCATTACTCGTATGGGGACACATCTCACATGGTCTCTCAATCTCCCCCTTGATGAGTATATTGACAAACACTGAAAAAGCATAAGGTTGAGTTTGTGATGATGATCAAACAACTAGGAATCAAGAAAGCTCAAGATCATGATTGACAAAAGAGAAAGACTGGAGCTAGAAAAGAAAGAGCAAATTATCTGAAAAACTCCAGAAGACTTTTTCTCTCCAAAATCTCCCCCTTTTGGCAATAAACACATCAAGATGTATGAAAGAGAGAAAATTACGGTATGATATTCATTTTGAGCATTTGGAGCCATGAAGATTATCCAAAATGACTATGAGAGTATTACACCAAGCCATAATACATAAGAATGCTATCAAAATCATGACAAATGATGTATAGAGTAGCTAATCCAAGAAAGTCATAATCTGAGAAATGGTCCAATTTCTTAGCATGTTAAAACAACCAAGATTATAGTCCAGCTAAAATATCCAAGGATGATGCAAGCCATGTCAAATACTCTAAGTGGAACCAAGAAGTATAATATTGAACAGTTTAGAGTGCTACCAGTTTTAAGAAAGACTTATTTGATCAAGTACTTGGTCTGTTTGAAGATAAGCAAATTTAGCATATTTTTCTTTTTCTGAAAATTATTTATGGCTTTATCTTAGTAAAGTAAGTCCTGGACTAGGAGCCATCCACAACTGCCTCCTAAGCTTCAACCATTTTTTAAATCTTAACCATGTGCTAGATCCCAAGCCTTATGCGACCACTCCAAGCAACAGACTTAAGGAAGTGATCTTAGGTCATCCAAGACTCCCCCTGAGTTCATGCCTAGTGCAATGGCAAGCAGTCTCATGAGAAAGAGTTGGTGAGATCAGTTTTTTCGCACAAAAGAGAACATCATTGCTTTTGATGTTTTAGACCAAAGAGTTAATGACAAGTCATGCTTCTTAAAGAACTGACATAGCCCAATCTAAAACTCAATAGAAATTCAAGACTCCACTCAGCCTACTTGACATGGCGAGAATCATAAAAGGATAACTATAACAGACTAGTCTCAAGAGCTATCATGACAAGATTTTAAATTAAGTTGAGCATTTTTAGACACCTTATCATGGCAAAGACTAGACTACACATAAAAAGTCATGATAAATCTAGCAATTTAGCACAGATCATGGCAAGATGTAAGACAGTGAAAACAGATCATAAGGGATAATAATCAAGGCTCTATGTAATTATGTTAAAATGCAGGATGACAAGCAAGAAAATTCAGATTCCCTTCAGAATGAGATGCACTTTTTAATTCAGGTTGAGTTATGACAAATTTAAGAACTAGAAGAACCAAGATGAACTCCCCCTAAACCAAAGGAACAAAAACGAGAAACTGGCAAGAGAAACAGAAAAGGCAGTCCTTAGAGCATAGATAAGATATAAAGAATACTATAGCTCAGACTGATTCTCATCTACCCCATATGATTCCAGGACTATCAGCTGGACAACTAACACACTAAAGAGCAAACACTGTCCCTGTCTACCCAAGGGTGGCCCGACCCTCGCTAGAACCTATAAGAAGTGAGTAAGCTCAACCTAGTGAGAGGAGAAACAGCTAATAAGCAGCATCCTAGAAGCACAAGATAGGAACAATCAGTCTAAGCATCTTGGCAAGAAAACCACTCTAACCTATGCTGGAAGGACTTAGACCCAATGCACCCAAAAGCAATGCAACCAGAAAGGAGTAAGAGCATAATAAAATATAATACAGTAGTAAAGCACAAGCTCCCCCTCACAACAGTCCATAAGGACAAACCACCCCAAGCTCTCCCCGTAGAGCTGAAAAACCGAGAGCTGTCCAAAGGCTTGGTGAAGATATCAGCCAACTGGTGTTCACTCTCCACAAACTGGAGCACAATGTCACCCTTCTCTACATGGTCTCGAAGAAAGTGATATCTGATATCAATATGCTTGGTCCGAGAATGTTGCACTGGGTTCTTGGCAATGCTAATCGCAGACGTGTTATCACAAAAGAGTGGAACACGGTCGATTACTAACCCAAAGTCCTGCAGGGTCGAGACCATCCAAAGCACTTGGCTCACGAGAATCGGCTGCGACAACGTGCTCGACCTCTGCGGTGGGTGTGCACCGGATGCTTCCTCAAGACCAGAAACAAGAGAAGTGCCAATGAATTGGCAAGTGCCAGAAGTGCTCTTCCTATCTATCCTACAGCCAGCGAAATCTGCATCGGAGTAGGCTCTAAGAGATAGACAAGAAGAGGAAGAGTACCAGATACCAAAGTCAATGGTAGCTCGAAGGTACCGAAAGATGCGCTTCACCGCTTGGCGGTGAAATACGCGAGGAGAAGCCTGAAACCGAGCACAAAGACACACGGAGAAATGTATGTCTGGTCTCGAGGCTGTGAGGTACAAGAGAGAGCCTATCATGCTTCTAAACTCCTTTTGATCAACTGGCTCGCCGTCTTCATCTGGGTCAAGTGAGGCTGTAGAAGCCATTGGAGTTGACACTGGCTTGCCATCACTCATGTCAAAGCGTCTCAGGAGATCACGAGTGTACTTGCCTTGGTGCAGAAAAGTACCTTCCCGAGTCTGTTTGATTTGGAAGCCAAGGAAGAAACTCAACTCGCCCATCATGCTCATCTCAAACTCCGAGCTCATGACATCCGAAAACTGGGAAACAAGAGCATGCGAGGACCCGCCAAAGATGATATCATCCACATAAATCTGGACGAGCAGAAGATCAGTGCCAAGTCGGTGGATGAACAAGGTCTTGTCTATTTTACCCATCTCAAAATCATGACTCAACAGATAGGACTTAAGCCTTTCATACCAGGCTCTAGGAGCTTGCTTAAGTCCATACAAAGCTTTAGAAAGCCTGTAGACATGATTAGGGTACTTGGGGTTCTCGAAACCTGGAGGCTGTCTAACATAGACTTCTTCCTCAATAAGTCCATTGAGAAAGGCACTCTTGACGTCCATCTGGTAAAGCTTGAAGCCCTTAGAAGCTGCAAAGGCAAGTAAGATTCTAATAGCTTCAAGTCTGGCTACAGGAGCAAAAGTCTCCTCAAAATCGAGACCCTCAACCTGGGAGTAACCCTGAGCTACCAGTCTAGCCTTGTTTCGAATGACTACCCCATCTTCGCTTTGCTTGTTCTTGAATACCCACTTGGTCCCAATGATATTGTGACCTCGAGGGGGCTCAACAAGCGTCCAGACCTTATTTCTTTCAAAGTTTTCCAATTCCTCATGCATGGCATTAATCCATGACTCATCAGAAAGAGCATGACAAAAGTCTTTGGGCTCAAATGAGGCAACAAAGGCAGAATGGAGACACAAGAGAGACATGCCAGATTTTGAACGAGTGACTCGCTCAAAAAGATCTCCAATGATCTGCTTTGAAGGATGGTCCTTTTGAATGTGTCTAGGAGGTCTAGGGTGAGATAAAGAAGTGGCCTCTATCTCATGAACAGATGAGATAGGGACAGAGCCACTAGCTTCAGAAGAAGCAGAAGGCAAAGGTCGATCTCCTTGAGGTGCGGTGGAAGAAGGCACCTCAAGAGGAGAAGAAGAAACTGAATCAGGTAGACAATCCTCATCTACGTCCTCCTCATCATCCACAAAGATGGACTCGGACTGCTCTAGAGAACATGAGATATCAGGCCTAGTCCCTGGACTGGCCTCATCGAAGGTCACCTCACAGGTTTCTACCATTTTGCTAGACTCGTAGTTCCAGACTCTATAGGCACGAGAAGAAGTCGAGTAACCCAGAAAGATCCCATCACAAGATCGTGACTCGAACTTATCTAGGTTCTCAGACTTCAGAATAAAACACTTACAACCAAACACACGAAAATGTGAGACGCTGGACTTTCGCCCATATCTCAACTCATAAGAAGTGCGATGCAAGAGTGCCCTAAGAAAAACTCTGTTTGAAACATGGCATGCAGTGGCGATAGCCTCAGCCCAAAACTTCCTAGGTGAAGAATATTCATTTAGTATCGTTCTGGCCATCTCGACCAAGGTACGGTTCTTCCTCTCCACAATGCCATTTTGCTGAGGGACGTGTGGAGAAGAGAACTGGTGTTCTACGCCTGTCTCACCACAGAAACTCTCAAAGTAGGAATTCTTGAACTCCGTGCCATTATCACTACGAATTGCTCGTAATGCACCTGGGAGCTCAACAGAAAGCCTACTAAAAAGACCACAAAAATATGTAAACGTCTCATCCTTCGAGGCTAAGAAAAACACCCAAGAGTACCTCGAGAAGTCATCGACCACAACAAGAACATACCACTTCCCTCCTGTTGTTGCACTCATTTGGGCCAATCAGTATCCATGTGGGCGGTGTCACCGTGCATCGGTCATTGTCACTGTGACTGGAGAATGAGAAGCGGCAACCATCTTGTTGTGCCGGCATGGAGCGCAAACTAGATCCTTGACCATCTTGAGTTTCGGCAAACCACGAATTAGTTCGTGGCCGCTAACTCGGGTCAAATGATCAAATCCTATATGACCAAGTCTCCTATGCCAGAAGGTCAAATCATGGGATTCAGAAGCAATTAAACACCGGAGAGGATCACCAGAAGACTCAGAAAAATCAGCATGAAAAATCCTCCCATAACGAGAAATCCCGCAAACCAGACTACCTGAAGAATCAAAAATTTTGCAATTATTTTTCTTAAAACTCACCTCAAAATCGTCATCGGTGAGCTGAGATACAGAAAGCAGATTATACTGCAGCTTACTCACTAAGGCAACATCTTTTAGAATAAATGAATCATTAATGCGCACAGTACCTTTAGCGATGACACGCCCAAATGAAGCAACTCCAAAGGTGATCGTCTCATCACCTGGAGCACGGGCTAAGGAAGAAAACCAACGAGAATCTCCGGTCATATGGCGAGAAGAACCAGAGTCTACAAGCCAAACCTTTCCCTTCCCTGCTCGGTGAACCTGAGTCAAACAGAGAGTAAAGTCTCAGTACTGGGGTGAATCAACAGTGATTTTGGCACCCAATACTGAGTAACACGTCGAACAGATGAAGTAGTCAAGCAAGACTGACCTCTATCTACCCTACTCTCTCTGTCACTCAACGAGCCAGAAGGTCTATGTGCAGACCTGAAGCTGTTGCTGAATCCGACTGCTATGGAAGAGCGAGTGGAATCCGGCAACATGTCGATCTCGCCATGGTAGCCATCTCGAAGGGAAACCGAGATCTACCCTCAAAACGACGGAAGTCACGACCAAAGGGAGCATGAGGATGAAAACCAGAAAACTCAGAAAAACCAAGTCCTCGATGCTGCCCAAAATCATCAGCTGCAGCAAGCCTAGACCTCGTGTTAGTCTTAGGTGCACTCATGGTCTGGGGCTGACCCTGAATGCGCCTAAAAGACTCAACACGATCTCTACGCGCGATCTTGGCGCGCCTGAAGCAATGATCAAACAAGTGTCCATCCTTCTGACAAAAGGTGCAATGATACTTATCCGAGAGGTCGGCTGCGCAGTGGAATCACCTTGTTGTCAGAGATCCTTTGAACAAAGCCCGCTGATTTAAAATTGACTTTCTCAGTCCTGGGCTTAGTCTTGATCACACCTAGTGCTATGGTTCTGAGCACGACAGGTGGATGCTTTCTCATGTCCTCATGGAAATCATATCCTAGACCCTGATTAAATCTGCAAATCTTAGATTGGTCTAGAATGAGGTTGAACTTCTTCTTGCCTCCTACAAACCTCTCGAGAGTGTTCATAAGATACCGACACTCCAAAGAGAGAGGTGCAAGAAGAGCGAGGGAAGAAGGCAATGAGAGGATAAGGGAGCAGAAGAAGAACCAACAGCAGAGGAAAGATTGGCTTGTGCATGCACAGCCGACTCTGAGGGAACAGTCCTACTACTAGCCAGTTGGTTTACGTCGCTAGGCGTCTCTACCAAACCCTCATGCTTCTTCCCAGCACACACATTACAAGCAGATGGTTGCTTCTCTAGAAGGTCCTTAGTTAGCTTCACACATTTTTCATCCAGAACAATCAATTCATATTTGAGTTTTTCACAGTTACTGCATGGTGAGCTAACAGGGACCTTAGAAGCAAATTTGGCCAATTTGTTATTGTCATCAACTAGTTCTTGAAACTGTTTGGAGACAGATTCAAGTTCAGCAGTAAGTTTGGGACAATTCACACATGAAGCAATAGGCTCAAGAAGGAAGGCTTGTAATTCAATAATTTTATGGTCTGCCCGTTTTAGATTCATCTTCAGATTATTACAGCTTTCACAAATCTCGGGCAGATCAAGCAACATGGTATAAAGATCTTTAAAAGCATTGTCCTTATCCTCACATGAGGTGCAAGAAGTAGTCTCTACAATAGTCGATGAAATAGGTGCTACCCTACTCATTTCTAGTTCAGCAAGCAGACTAGCATTCTCCACCTTAAGTTTATCAAGCTCAGAAATCAGACTATCATGCGAGGTCCTTAATTTCTCCATGTCACCAATCAAGACACAGTATGTATCACAATCATCACGGGAGGGAGCAGATCTAAGTGAAGTAAGCTCCCGTGATAGTCTATCTACTTCCTTCTCAAGATCACCAACCCTAGCTCTAGATCTAGCATAAAACTTTCCAAGCTTAAGAAATGCATCATTGAGCTGGTCAAAGGAGGGACCTACCTCATCGGAGTCGCTGTAGAGCTCGCTGTCGCTTACGTCGGTTCCGTTGGCCATGAAGCACATGCCGATGAAGTCGTCACCGTCCTTGGGATCTTGATCATCCTTGCCCTCATCGTCGCTCCATCCCTCCACGTCGCTGAAGTTGAGGTCGTCGAAGGCGGTGAGGACGCGATGGAAGAGCTTCTTGGCCTTCCCAAAGTTGCAGAACTTCTTCTTGCGTTGAGCAGGTGCTGAGAGCTTCATGTTGCGGTTCTTATCGATGTAGTCGTTCTTGCTTGGACCGCCGTAGTCACCTTTGCCCTTCCCCAACTTGGGGCAGTTTGCTCGGATGTGGTTGGGGCCACCACACTCGAAGCAAATCACGGGTCCTCCTCTTTTTCCATCCCTCCTCTTGTAAGCATGAGAAAACTTCCGAGCTAGGAGGGCTAGTTGCTCATCCGCAAGCTGCTCTAACTGATCATCAGTTATGTCACAGAGAGCAGCCAGGAAGAAACCGCAAAGCGAACCAGAAGAAGATCCAGAAGTGGGATCGGTGACTAAAGCCATCGACTGTGACTTCGACCTTCGAGAGACTATGTCAATCTCGTGAGTCTTGAGGCGCGAGTAAAGTGCATCTAGAGTCAAAGTCGAGAGGTCCGTGGTATCCTTGATGGTAGTCACCTTCATCTCCCAAACGCGCAAATCAAGAGCTGCGAGCATCTGACGAGCATTGTCCGAGTCGGGGTATGTGAGACCGACCGCTCGGAGGTTACTCAAAATATTGTGAAAATGCGCAAAGCACTCATCAAGGGACTCGCCAGCGAGCATTTCAAACTTGTTGTACTCGCTGAACGGTCTGTCGAATCGTCTTGATCTGGTGGTACCCTCATGGTAAGCGTCGAGGGTCATCCAGATGTCGAAAGCCGACGTCAGATGAGAGATGCGATCAAACTCGCTTCGGCTCAAACCTTGGATTATAATGTTCCTTGCCTTTGCATTGACCTCAACATCGGGCATGTTTCCCACATTGATGTTTTCATCGGCAGGAACAGCGAATCTAACCTTCACCTTCCGCCAGATGGCATACCCTTGAGCCTGGATGTATGTTTCCATTCGGCTCTTCGGAAAGGGTAATCCGTGCCATCAAAGGCGGAGGCTTGGTGGAATACTTGTCCGTTGCCATGGCTCACAGACCGGTTAAAGATCTATCGAAAAGAGCTAACCGACTCTGATACCAATTGAAGGACCGAAATGGCAACAGAGGGGGGGGGGGGGTGAATGGTGCCTTTAAAAATTAAGATCTTCCCCTCATTAGTATTCAACTTGATAAACAAAACCCTAAAACCCTCAGATAAAGAAATGAATCAAAAACAGAAAGAGAGAAGAGATCTGGGCTGTTCTGTTGGAAATCGGAAGTTCCGATTATCCCTGCGGTAGTTCCACACTGCGGAAGTTCCGGTCTTCCAGTGCGGAAGTTCCGGTCTTCAAGTGCGGAAGTTCCGAAAGCGGTAGTTCCGCTGTGTAAAATCGGAAGTTCCGATTGTTCCAGATAGAAGAACAGCACGTAATGGAAATTTCCAAAAATCCGAAATATTCAAAGATTGCTACTCTTCTCAGGTCAAGTCTCACAGAACAGCATCCTAAACAACACCTTGACCTCATTGAGAAGGAATCGCATACAAAGATCCATTAATCAAAGTAAAATTGGATTTCTTGAATATTTGCCAAGAGAGACCAAAAACAAAAATACGCAAGATTCTTAGATTCTTGGCTTATGAAACTTTGAAGATATGTTAGCAATATCCATAAGATTCTAGATATCAAGTTTCATGCCATCTCACAAAAGAAATCAAGAGTTTTACCAAAACCCTAGATATTCAACACAAGAACAGAGAGAAGAAAAGAGGCATACTCAAAGACACAAATATCAGAGATTTTATTTCACGGAATCAAAGATTACAGAGGTAAACATAGAGGAATGATTACAAGAAATTCAGTTCATCCTCTCCATCTCAACAACTAAAGTCACAAAGCAAAACAAGCTCTCCAAAGGCTCTTTAGAAAAAGCTAACCCTAATTCTCTCTCTCTCCAAAGTCACCAAAACAACCAGGGGTTCACCTCTATTTATAGCCCTTGGCTAACGGGTCTCCAACCCGTTACGCCGGCTAAACCCTAACGAATCCCGCTTCCACTTGTGTCGCATTACGAAATTACCCTTTCGCCCCTCGTGCACCTTCTGGAAGGTCCCGCATTCCTTGTTGTCCACGACTCGCAACCACCTCGAGTACACGCCGTCTTCGACACACCTTGACCGTTCTGACCTCAACGCCGCCTGCGTCTAGTCCGGTCTCCACGTGTCCCGCCACGACTCCGCCTCGATGCCCTGCAACCAGCACAGACAAGAAACACATCACATAGCATTGCTCGATATAATATAATCATCATTTGCACTTAACTCAAACTCAAACATAACTCAAAATCAAAACAATGCACTCACTGCACAGTTCTGCGTACAAACGGAAGTTCCGATTTCACCAAGGCGGAAGTTCCGATGATCGGAACTTCCGCACTCCCAGGCCGGAAGCTCCGCACCAAACCAAAACAGAACACATTGCTCAGGATAATCGGAAGTTCCGCTTATCCGGTAGGAAGTTCCGACATCGGTATTTCCGCATACCTGGCGGAAGTTTCGCTGTCTGAGTAATCACAACGGCAGTGAATCAAATCACAAACTTTTCAACAACAGCGTCAAATACTCATTACTCGCATGGGGACACATCTCACATGGTCTCTCATCTATCATCAAAGCATTCGAGCAAGGAGTCCACAATTGAAGGTTTACGGAGGATATCACTCTAAACCCTCCAGCTACTTCGAAATGGCAGACCATTATGCAACTGCGGTAGAAGCAGTCGAGTGGAATCGCATGATTGATCGTGACGATAAAGACATTTGAGGAAGGGTGAGGCAGCAAGAAGAAATATAAAAAGACTAGAAAATCCGAGAGCAAGATTAAAGGCCAAAAGCCTCAAGTCAAAAGCTCTAAGGAGGTCTTAGCCGTAAGCGACAAGGAGCCTCGGGGCTCTAAACCATACTCCGATCAGAGCAAAGGTAGATGCCCCAAATGGAAGAATGACAAGTCTAGGTGGTGTTCTTTCCACAAAAAGGACACGACTTTCGCAACTACCAAGTTTTTCAACGAAACACTACTACACAAAACCTCATCATAGATGGTTCTAAACCATCATCACAGACGGTTTTTGAACCGTTCAAATTTATGTGTTTGTGATGACATGAGGTCATCACAGATGGTTTTTGAACAAGAACTATCTATGAATAGTCTATTTTCATAGATAGTAACTATCACAGACGGTTCGTGAATAGAACTATCTATGATAGTCTATTTTCACAGACGGTTCTGAACAAGAACCATCTGAGATAGTAATTATCACAGACGGTTCTTGTTTAGAACCGTCTGTGATAGCTTTTTCTATGGCAAAAAAAATAAAAACGGGTTTTCACTTCATCTGGAGCCTCTCGAGCCTCGCGAATGAATCTGATATGGATTTTCGGATTGAACTTTTCGTTAGCTTTCCCACAATAACCATAGCATCAACTCAATTCATTTACAGAGCACTAAAAACAACACAGCATCACCCGCATCACAGTAGCATCAACTTAATCCATTCACAGAGCACTAACACATCACAGTAGTAATCCACATCACAGAGCAAAAGGGGGAGTAGAGAGAGTGAGGTCGTGGGAGGCCAGCGACGACGAGACCGGGGCGAGGTGGAGAAGGCCACGAGCGACGAGCTCAGGGGAGGACGGGGCGACGAAGTGGAGGAGGTCGAGGCGACGAGGTCGTGGGAGGCCGACGACGACGAGGCTGGGGCGAGGTGGAGGAGGCCGCGGGCGACGAGCTCGGGGGAGGCCGGAGCGCAAAGTTAGGGCGAGACGGAGATGGCAAGAGAGAAATGGCAGAGGAGGAGATGGAGATGGAGATGGCAAAGGAGGAGATGGAGGACTCTGTTAATATAAAGAGATTTTCGGCAGCCCGCCCATTAAGTGCAAATTTTTATTTTTCCGCCCAACAAAACAAAAGTACCATAGGGGGTTTTATACACAAATCATAGTTAGAACCGTCTGTGATACTTCACAGACGGTTCTAACGACGAACCGTCTGAGATAGTTCCATATCACAGACGGTTCATCTTATAATCGTCTGTGATTATTTTATCACAGACGGTTTGAACCGTCTGTGATGAGGCGTCTTCTATGGCCTGTTTTGTAGTAGTGAAAACTCGAAGATTACTACTCCAGTAAGGGACCGCTTCCTACATTTGAAGAGGTGGGACAAATGAGTGGTCGAAAACAATTGAATGATGATGACTAGATGTTGTTTCAAGATCCAGAGCACACCATCGATCACATCTATGGGGAATCTTTAGCATATGAGTTGAAATGACAGCTCAAAGTTGTCGAACGTGAGATAAATTCTATCAACCCTTCTCTTGTCAATAAAGTATCAAATTGGTCGAAATCACCATATCTTTTGAGAAAGGTGACTGACCGATCCCTTCAACTGAAAGGTGAATCGAGTTGATCCCTTCAACTCGATTTCTACCCCCATTCTGCCAAACTCGATATATTTTGCTTGAAT
The DNA here is from genome assembly GCA_036346395.1 of Hsuehochloa calcarea. Lineage (NCBI taxonomy): Eukaryota > Viridiplantae > Streptophyta > Magnoliopsida > Poales > Poaceae > Hsuehochloa > Hsuehochloa calcarea. Next base: position 44,237,133 of record CM070610.1, on the reverse strand, counting down.
GGAGGGTAATAAAGCCAAGACACCAAACGAACTATTCAACTTGAGGCACTCATCCCTCCGTGCCACTGTTGAGAGAGCTTTATAACTAGACCTTTTTACCCATTTCCTACACAAGTACGAGTTGTCATAGCATGTTGCATACTTCACAATTGGATGTTAAAATGACGGACCTGATGAACTAGTCTATAGTGAGCAGAGTTGGGTTGAACAATATCCAAGATCAACCAGCCGCATTCAACGAGTTTTGCGGGAGGAACAAAGGGAGGTGGTTCCAGATAGGGATACCATGGCAGGCAGGATGTGGAGAAATAGACATAATGTTAGCCATGGTTGATTTGTGTTGTTGAAAATTCTGTATTAATTTATTTTTTCTGTAAGGTAGGGAATTCTACAATGTTTTTGCACTTGGCAATAACAAACTATCTTTGTGTTTCTGCACTATCAAATTGTAATCAGGATTTCGTTTGAAATTATGCTAGCTTCTTTGCAAGAGCCAAATGACATGCTTCTGACATGTATCATTTTATTTGAGTGCTCTACAGTTTATTGAGTGTTAGTAAAGGTATATGGCAGGCAACAATGTGGTGTGGCAGCCCCAGGTTGTGGAGGACGTGCTGCAATACTACAAGGAGAAGATAGGGGGGGGGGGGAATTCGGACGAAATTCGCTTGAATTTACTTAAAAACCAGTTGAAATTCGAAAACTAGAATTTGAATTTGCTAAACTGGGATTTTTCCGTTCCCGATCCCCACCAGTGAGAATGGTAACCAGCCGGGTTTTTTTTCTCTGGTCCGGATGACCAATGTGAGCATTATGTCCAACTTATTACAATTTATTTTCTTCAAAAAGTACATGTTGTATCCTTCGTGCACTAACATTTACATTTATTTTCTTAACATGTATAGAACAAAGATAAAAGGGAAAAATATATTAATGTCCCTATTCGTTGCTACGATGAGATGGGAGTTTATTTTTTCAAGACAAGCATGCAACTGGGGAGTTTACTATCCTTCCAGCGCCATATGATCGCCCATCTACTAAGGATGAACATGCATTTAGTTGGTGACAAGAATGCAACTCATATTGATGCCGATCCTACAACGCATTATGATTCAGATTGCCTTCCTGAACAGGACAACAACAATGCAAGTAGCTCTTCAAAGCGTCCTACAGGTGCCAATGGCGATAAATACAAGATGACCAAGCTTGATGATAATGTGGTTAAAGACATAACAAATTCTATGCATGACATGTTTGACACACTGCGTTTCACGCATGTGACCCACCCAAATGAGGCCTTATTCAAAATATGTGCTTAATTCGTTTATTCTTGGACAATGAGCTTGTTGCTCCAGTTTAGTTATTTTTCTTAATAATAAATGTCTCTCCATGATTGTGTCAAATGTAGAACTATCATGCTTTAATTAATGTTTCTTGTGCCTGTTAACGTAAGAGGTGAAACATAATAGATGATTCGTTCTCTCGATGGAGAACCAAGCTGTTAGCTAAAGAAACTTGTCTTCAAAAGTCAGTTCTGTTGGTGTCAAAACCAAATAATTAGCCGGTGAAGCTTGTCATCAAAAGTAAACTAACCACAGTTAGGCAATGCAAGCGTGGCTAAGCTGAAATGAGCGAGCTAGCCCAGCTCAGCAAAGAACCAAGCGATGTCCCACCGGGCATGCGGGCCCCGCTTTGCTCGAGCCCACCTGTCAGAAGAGTGAAGACAACGGTTGGGTCTCCATTTTAGTCCGCGACGGTAGCTCCAGTTCTTGTGTAACTCTGTAACCTCTGTAACAGAAAAACAGCTTAACAGAGGAGTGCACTTATTTATTTAAAACCCCCATCGCAAGGTAGCAGAGGCTACACTGCATAGCATTTCAAAACTTGAAAAACTTGCGTGCGAGCGAGCGAGAGACATGGACGGGTATACCTTGCCGCTACCGAAGACTCTAGTCCGATGGTTACTACTCTGGATCAGAGAACGAAGATTCTTCAAAAACAATTGAAATGAAATGACAAATATACTCTTGACGATTGCCGATAATTCAACTTCTCTCTTCCGGGCTAGAGAAATTAATGAGGCGAGAAAATTAATTTAAGATTACAAAACAAAATTTAGCAAAGATAAGAAACAAGACTTCCAGAACAAGATGAGAACAGAATAAGAATAGAATATATTGAGATGTGAAAGAAATAGAATAGATGAGAGGAGAACAACCACTTATTCAAATTAAGTTGATTTGATTTATAAAATAAGTTTTGAAGCTTTTAGTTAAAATGACCATGCTAACTAAGGTTGCGTTCTACAGTCGATATGACTCTAATATCACCTTTGTCGGGGCCTGAAAATACGATTCAGGGACCATCTATGTACTCTGAACTGGTCCCAGATCAGTAGCTAGCTAACATAGGAAACAGTGATGAAATACCATCCATTTATTCGATTTAACTAAAAAGATCTCAAAATAACAAATAGTAATAATAATCGGACCTCATGGCCAACGTTTACTTAACTTATCATGCAGTGCTAAAGAAACAATTAAACTCTTACAGTGGAATGGAAAATCTTAGAAATGACAATCAACATGTCCACAGGCAATCGAGTGGAGAACGCATCCTAGTCCGCAAAACCTTCATAGTTCTCTTTCTGAAAGAGCTCTTAAGCAGCTTGATATTCTTCAATTGATCAACAAAGACGTAAAGCCGTGAATACATAAAATACTCAGCAAGCCATAGGGAAATGTATGTAAATAGTATTCATGCAAGGCTTGTCAAAGGTTAATTGTATGGTTCTTTTGCAGAAAGTAGTATTGACGATAAATACAATAAATAGATTGAAATACGTATTTGAAAAGAAAATTAAATAATTAAACAATTACTTTTAAACAACCAGTGAACTAATCATCCACTTCTTAAGACAAACCACCAAGTGAATTACCCATTCATCAAACGAATATTATATTCATCACGTGAACTTATTATTCACACACCGACATATTTTATGAAAAACTCTATCTCTCTGTGAAATCTCCAGACACGTCTATAACCGCGGACACGACTATTCGAATAGTTTTGCACTTTGCAGAGGTTGTACAATTTTTCCCACATAACACGACTTCTCTAGTTTGTTTAGCATCCATCGATACTACTGCTCACTACCTTAGGTAAGCAGTCTAGAGCACGCGTCAAGGCCTTTACAAAGTTCTGTTTTAATCCGGCTCTGCTCGCTGAGGTTTCAACACTGAATATCTTATCGACCAAACAAGGCCCACTCTTGCGCCAAACACAACCTAAATAGAACCAAATCAAAATATCGCTAATTAATTAGCCAGTCCCGCTCATACAAGACATGTGGTTATACGGTTAAGGCCAGTTCAATGGCGCACAAGATTAGGTCCTTGACAAGTTACTTAGGCGCTCTTACCACAACCCACAACATGTTAAATCTACACCCTCAATCCACCATCCACTCGCCCGAGCGAAAACTATTTTGTTTAACTAAGACCAACGACACACCCTGTCATGGTACACAATTTTTAACAAGAGTGGTTAACCACCACAATTCCATATATCATTAAGACAAGATTAAACATTATGACACATGTGATAAGCATGACTAAGCATTTGTACGCTACGCATGTTAGTGATACAAATATATCCAACTAAAATTATCCATGCTACGGTGACAATGATTTATGGCATTCGAATAATCAAAGGAGGCACAATGACAACATGTAATAGCTAATCCCAAAACCATTTGTATAAAGATAGCATGTAATTGATATGAAATAATATACTTTTGAAATAATAGGTTCAATATGATCAAAGGGCTATGGCTTGCCTTGAAATAGATCCTAGTACTAGTCTTAATCTTGATGCACTCCTCTGTACTCAAAATTCCCTAAAGTATAAACGTCTACTCGCAAACAAGGTAAATAAAACAAATAAATATAAAATAGAGACAAAACCAACTCTAAAAATTTAATAAAACTTTTCGATAAATAGAGCTCGAATTTATATGAATTTAGAAATTTGGATGGACTCAATTAGAGTTCGGATAAATAAGATATGGCTCCTAGAATATTGAAATCACATGAAATGGTAAAATTAGAATTTCAAAATTTACTTTTAAAAGAAAATCCTGATTATGACATCAGAATGACATCATTATTGATTTTTACACTGAAAAGAAAGTAAAGGAAAATTGGCTGACATGTTGGACCCACTGGTCATAGGGATGGTGTATGATGGACTGGGTTCTTGGCTCCTTGGCTCGGGTGGATTTTGGATTGCCACATAGAAGACACATGGGCAAGGATAGATTAGGTGTCACTAATGTGGGATGAAGTGGCATATGGGTGGAGATGAGATGGCATCCACGTTGGCAAGCGAGAAAAACAGATAAGAACAGGGAGGTCATGGGCGGCGGTGATGGAAGCGGTGTTGACGGCAAATCGCGATGAGGGAACTCCGGCGAAGTGGAAAAATGAGACCCCGAGAATACGGTGAAGCTTCAGGCAGCAGTGGCTCGGCCAAGGCGGCGGTGATTCATCGGTGGTAGCGACATTGGAGGCGAGGTGCTCACGGTCATGGCGGCTTTGGGAAAACACGGTCGCCCGAGGAGAGTTGAAGTGAGCACCGGCTTGAGGGGTGGCTCAGGGATCACAACGGAAGGCTCGGGAACGCCAGAGGATGATGGAGACGGTAGCGCAATGACAATGACCAGAGCCAAAAGAAGATGAGCATCGGCAAGGCTCTTCGGTGGCGGAGAGAGGACGAGAATAGAGGGGATCTAATGAGATCAACCAGGGACACGTTATGATGTGCTTGAAACAGCGAGCATGCACACCGGAAAGTAGATCAAGGCAGGCTCCGGCGATCGATTTTTGGGGAGGAAGTGGCGATGGCGAAGGATAGATCCACGAGCAAAGAAGATGGCTTCACGGCATAGAAAGTCGCTTTGTGGTTCCAATGGAGAAGACGACATGAGCGAAGATGGTCGGACGACGACGAACTCCAACAAACAAGAGCTTCGGTGGCCGACTTGGTTCTTCGGCAAAATTCGATGAGACGATATCAAAATCCACGATGAGGTTTTAGGGTTTTGGCGGAGGAGCACAATGCGAGAAAATTTATGCGGAAGGGCGGAGTTATATAGCATCGGAAAGGAAGTGTCCAAGATGAGGACGGCGCGTCCATGGTGTGCCCGATTTGGATACGAGATGGAGTCCAGGAGGAAGAAGCTGACATACAGGACCACAGGCCAGTGAAGGACGGAGGAGGCAAAGCTGGTAAGAGGCACGACTGGGTTGAGAAAAGAAGAAGGGCAGGCTCGGGTTGGGCCGAAGAAAAAGAAGCGAGCGGTCGTCTGAAAGAAACATGGTCGGGAAAATTTAGAAAGAAAAGAAAAGAAATTAGGAAGGAAAAGAAAAGGTAGGCCGACTGAGAAAAGATTTGGGCCAGCGAGAGGGATTGAGCCCAATGGATTTTATGGAATAGAAAATGATTTTTGAATTTAGGAAAAGGAGATAAATAAAACTGAGCTCAAATAAACAACAAATAAATCCCAACAATTCCTAGAAAATTTCAAAAAATTCTCTAGAACACCAGGAACTCAAATAAAATAACTTTTAATTTAATTACAGTTTGGATTAGTCACAATAAATTTTTTTATTTCTAAAAATTCGAATTAAGCTGGAACTTAACAAGAAAATTCAAATGGCAATTTTTATTTTAAAACATAACAAAATTCCGGATGTTACAAGTACCTAGATACACACCAATTTATGGTGGAAAAGAATAAAAACATGCACACACACGAGAACTTTGGTGTTCGGTTGCAATCTGCCTATTTTATTTATTATCTCATCAAACACATCTGATTACACGTCATTTTAAGGACTACCTAATCAACTTGCTAACCAAGTTAACAACTAAACATGGAAAACCTAAAAATGAAACAAACTAATTGGATCTGATACTTATTGCATCAAGATCATAACACCCTATTACTTGGTAAGTCTAAATTGTTTTCCAAAAATCTCCTTCTAATCCAAACTTGCCTTCTCCTAGTTGATAACTTTAAACTCGTCGTATAATGTGAACTACCAGATATGCCTCCACATGAAGTAGACTACAAGCAAACTAAACACACAGTTGTGTGCATGAACTCAACTCTACTGGTGCATGTTCATCTACATGCAGTGACTATAACTCGACTAACATGCAAAATACTAAGATGTCAACCTCTTAATCTTATTGTTGTTATTTCAACATCAGAGCAACACTGGTTCATCTTCAACATCTGCTTCAATTAAATGTGCCTCCGCTTTCTCCTTCCTCGGCTTATGGTATTCGAAAGTGAACTATCTGTAGTCCTGATAATTGTAGCAGCGAACCTTTGCTTTGTCAAAATTGCGATTTTCTTGTTAGTGTTGTTGGCGCCTTCCTTCTTGGTCTTCAACTCTCACTCGGCATGGGTGAGTAGCAGGTGCTCCCCTTCCTCGTCGCGTAGTCGTCCTTTCGTGCATTCCTCGTAAGCCCCTTTAAATGTTCAACCACCTTCATAACCGTCATCACCTTGATATCACCAAATTGCTCAATGGTAGAGACGATCTATATAAATTTGTAAAGACGACACAGAGAAACTTTTTCACAATGGTGCATTCATCCATCTTGTCACCAAGGACACAAATCTCGTTGACGATGGTAGTCAGCTTCATGGTGAAGTCGTTGATGGACTCTGTCTCCTTCTTGTACATCACCTCGAATTCACTCTTCAAGCTCTATACTAGCACCTCCTTGACGTGATTGGCACCGACACGCGTCTCCTTCAGGGTGTCCCAAGCCTCCTTGGTCGTCTCTTTTTCGGCAAAGACCATCATCATGGTCTCGGGCATGGCTTGAAATATGGCGACGAGAGCCATCTAGTCCTTGCGCTCGTCGACAAGCTCCTTTCCCTCCTCCATCGCCACACCCTTTGTGCACGCATGAACACCTTCATCTTCACCGCCCAAGGGCTATAGTTGGTCTTAGTGAGCATTGGGTTTGTAGGATCACCGATCCCTCTTTCGCTGGTGCCTTGGATGCCACCATGTACGAGGTGTCACCACTGCCCACGGACTTGAGCTGAGATGATACCTGCTTCGACATGATGTGCTACACCTCGCACTCTGATACCAAATGTTGGCATAGATCAGGTATTCATGCACGCGAACCGGTGGACACAACTCACACGAGCACCTAGATACACACACTAATTTGCGGTGGAGGAGAACAAAACTATGCACACAAGAACTTTAGTGCTAAGTTGCAACCTGCCTAGCTAAATTTTTTTCTGTTTTCTCTATTATCTCATCAAACATATATGATTGCACGTCATTTTAAGAACTACGTAATTAACTTGCTAACCAAACCAACAACTAAATATAGAAAGTCTAACAAAGGAAATAAAATAATTTGATCCGATGCTGGTTACATCAGGATTCTAAGCTACATTACTTGACAAGTAAATTATTTTCCAACAATTTTAAATCATTTCACTATCGTACACTACACTGTATACACTACACAATGCAAGTTATCTGAATCTTCAGGGAGAAATGGCGGCTAAAAATTAATGCACAAGTGTTTAATTTAATGCGCCTGGGTTAGTACCTTCGATCACATGCATCCAGCTGGTCTGGTTCACGTGTGTCCTACCGTGCTAGAGTCTTTAGCTATTGTTGCACACCGGTGCTGGTATGGACAAAGTGGGGATGTTACTGGGGTCCAAATGTGCAGTGCTGTACGTCATTTCATCGACTAAACTAAAGCAACTCGGGAGGCCAGTGTCCATCTTAGAAAATTGAGTAAGATCTTATCATAGTTTTATTTTTTGCATTATTTTTTATCAAATATTTTTGTTTTGCATCACATCTTATTTTTTATTTCACTTCACACTATATCTTATTTTTTATTTCACTTTACACATAGGGAAACACCCTGTCAGTGAGAGAAATATGGGAAGCATGCGGGGAGCTTGCCAACAGTAAGACACGAACGACGAGGTGACAGCAACCCAAAAAATAGAGAGAGTGAGTCGGTTTGCCGTCACCACTATTGCTATGGCCATTGCTGGCGGTGCTCTGGATATTCTTCTCCTCCTTCAACCCATTTTCTAGCTCCATCTACCTCCCCACTCTTCATCCCATCCCTCGCCAACGCCTCCTGCGTCGCCGTCGGTGAGCACCAAAGAAGGCGACAAAATCCTTACCCTGGTGCAAAGTGCAACACATAGTAAGAAGATATGGTGCAAAGTGAAGAGATTTGCTAAATGTGGTGCAAAATGAAATCATGGTAAAATTACATAGTTCAAAGTGAAATTTACTCTAAAATATTGGGTTGTTGTGGGTTGGTGCTGCGAGAAACCGGAGGTTTTGCTGATCTAGTCCACCGTGAAGTTCCTCCCAACTTAGTGCTCACCAGAAGCCATGGGTAAGATGAGTGGAGGGAGACGTGTAGTGCCTAATAGGTCAGTACTCTCTTGCGGTTCTGATGTGCTAGGAGTAATTACATGTTGTACTACTGCTCCATAATTTTGAAATTTTACTATAACTTGATGTGACCCTGCAGTGGCCATGGCGCGTCGAGCCCGTCGTTGCGCACATTGCCCAAGTGTACGGGAACCACTGCGCCAAGGTCACGTGGCAGACGGCATTCGCCATCCTTCACAAGGTTAGGTGTGATCACCTGGGTGCTATTGCAAAGCATACGGTGATGGTGCCCACGACAGAGGAGGCCCTAGAGCACCTTCGTCACACATAGAGGGCAAACAACGTCTTTCTGAGCGATTTTTGGAGCACGCGCTGTCGGGATGCTGCGTTGGCTTGTGTCTGCACAAGCCTGGAGGTGAAGAAGGGGAACGAGAAGGTGGCAGTGGGCACACAGCTTGAGAATGGCCCGGAGGAGCCTTATGCTGACAAAGTGTGACCCTCGGGTTGTCTTTGGCAGCCGCCTCAAAACCTTTTTTTTGCTCGTGGCGTACGCCCCCTCCGAATCATTGTTTAGGTTTTTATGTTAGCGATTTTGTGCTTCGGAGGGAGGGGTGTTTGTACTTTTGGGGCTTCTTGTAAAGCCATTCTTGATGAAATGAAAGTTATTTTGCGTTAGTCCTAGTCTTTCTTATTTTTGTTGGGCCCTGGCCCTTCGTCGTTCACAGGTTCCCCGTCGCGGGTGCAAACGCGCACCGGGTCGGTCCTTCCTCCCTTTTCGGGGTGGATGACAAAGGCGTACGCCCTGCAGGTTGACTCGAAGCAATGCTAATGAATATTTTTCCTCTTCGAGCTCGCCGTCCTCCCTTGTCAGGCTCGTTTATCTAATTGGATCATGGGCTACTTGATTTTATTAGCATGAAATGTTCGAACAAGGATATTGTATAGTGATTTTTTGTATGGTAGGAATAGTTCTTCGTAGCGAAGGATGTCTTATTTGTTTAGTTTTGTGCGCCTGGGGCGCTTGTTGTAACATTATGCATTTTTGTTGTAACATTATGTATTATTTATATGGCACAATAAAGTGGGGTTTTTTTCATTATGTTGCTCATTTTAGTGAAGGGGGTAGAAGCCGGGCGCTGTCCCCCAACCCTTTTTGATAGAGCCCTAGCGTGGGCATCGATTTTAGCGAAGGGGGAGGCGAAGCCGAGCACCGTCCCCTAACCTTTTTTCGATAGAGCCTTAGTGAGGGCATCAATGTTAGCTAAGGGGGAGGCGAAGTCAAGGGTCGTCCCCCAACCTTTTTCGATAGAGCCCTAGCAAGGGTGTTGATTTTAGCGAAGGGGAAGGGGAAGCCAGCGCCGTCCCCAACTTTTTTCGATAGTGCCCTAGCGAGGGAGTCGATTTTAGTGAGGGGAGGGCAAAGTCAAGCGCTGTCCCCTAGCATTTTTGATAGATCCCTAGAGAGGGCATCGATTTTAGCAAAGGGGGGAGGCGAAGCCGAGCGCCATCCTCCATCCTTTTTCGATATAGCTCTAGCAAGGGCATCGATTTTAGGGATGAGGGAGGCGAAGCCGAGCATAGTTCCCCAGCCTTTTTTGATAGAGCCCTAACAAGGGTGCTTTGTTAGGGACACTAAGCGATTTTGTCCGATGCACATAGGCTATGCGAGGTGACTTGTTAGGGACATCGAGCGGTTTTGTCCGCTTCAAGGTGTGCTCTAGGGCACGTGGTCCATGCGCGGTGACTTGTTAGGGACACAAGCGGTTTTTTCCTCTTCGAGGTGTGCATCTGTGTGCATGGGCCATGCATTGTGGACACCAAGCAATTTTTTTCGCTTCGAGGTGTGCATCGGGGTGCGTGGGGCATGTATGGTGACTTGTTAGGACACTGATTGGTTTTGTTCACTTCGAGGTGTGCACCTGTGTGCATGGGCCATGCGTTGTGGACACCAAGCAATTTTTTCGCTTCGAGGTGTGCACTGGGGTGCGTGGGCCATGTATGGTGACTTGCTAGGACACTGATCAGTTTTGTTCACTTCGAGGTGTGCACTGGGGAACGTGGGACATGCACGATGACTTGTTAGGACACCGAGCAGTTTTGTTCACTTCGAGGTGTGCAATGGGGAATGTGGGACATGCACAGTGAATTGTTAGGACACCGAGCAGTTTTGTTCTCTTTGAGGTGTGCACCGGGGCACGTAGGCCATGCACGGTGACTTGTTAGGACACCGAGCCTATTTTGTTTGCTTCAAGGTTTGTGAGCCGTGAGGCCTGTTTATGCGAGTTCTCCCTGCTTTCATGCCTTTTAGATTTGATGGGGGCCATAAGAATGACAATATTTACATGGGGTGGGGGTGGGGGGTACATGCCCTGGCTATTAGGCCAAGGTTTTGACGGTCGCAGACAGTTTTACATTACCCACTCGTGCGCTGTTGTGTTTACAAAAGATGGGCACGGCCGATAGCAAAAGGCGGCGAAGCCCCTTGTCTCCCTACGGGTAATTCTTGCAGAGGCCCTTGGCATTCCAGGTATGATCGATCGGTTCACCATCGACTGTTTCATGGTAGTTTGACCCTACTCTTGTCATTCGGGCAACGGCGTATGGTCCTTACCATTTGGATTATAGCTTGCTGACCGAGGTGGGTTGGCTATGCGCTTTAGAATCATATCTCCTGGGACAACGGTCACGGTTTCACATTCTTGTTGTACGAGGCAGCTACTCCCTCAGCATACCATGGTGTGCAGAGCATGGAGTGGCTTTTCTTCAAGGAGATCCAAAGATACTTGCAGCTCTCTTGGTTTCATGGCATCATCGCCGAGGAGGATCTTGAATGGAGATAACCTTATGGATCTTGTTGGTGAGGTCTTGATTGCCCAAATTGCCTTGACGAGCTCTTCGGGCCACAACCCCTTCGACATTCCTAACAGGTGTTTGGAGAGTCCTTCGAGGATGATGTCGTTGGCGTGTTCAATCGCCCCGTTTGCCTCAGGGTAGCCCACCGATGCGATGCATATTTTGATCCCCACACTATGGCAGAAGCCTTTGAATTTTGCTGAGTCGAATTAAGTGACGTTGTCCATGATGATTTCTCATAGGACCCCATATCGATAGATGATCGTCTTCCACAAAAAAACTTTATGCTGCCACTTCAGTGATCTTCGCCATAGGCTCCGCTTCTACCCACTGGCCGCATCGCTGTTGGTGGAGAATTGTGTAGCGCCCATCCACTAGCATCCCTGGCATGTTCGTACAAGGTCTTGTGCGTCTTGGAGGGCCATGGGCCAGAAAAGGCTTTGCTGGAAGACCTTCGCTACCAGGTCTCTTGGGGTCTAGTATGCTATGTAGAGCCCTTGGTGTATTTCTTGCAAGAGATCCCGCCCTCCTGTTTGGAAATGCACATTAGGAGTGGGACACATACGCCTCCTTTTTAGAGGAGCCCTTCAATGATTACATAGTTTCGTGTCTGTTGTTTGAGTTGTTTTGCTTCTGTGGGGTTTTTGGGCTCCTCGCCCTTGGCGAGGTAGTTGAAGATGAGGTCACGCCAATGAGCCGACCCAGCTGTGCTGATGGCGAGGACCTCGAGGGTAGCCCCTGGTGTCTTGAGTGCTTCGTAGAACACAATGGGTTTGGTCCTTGTGCGGAGCTAGTTGTTTTTGCTAGCTCGTTTGCTGCTTTGTAGTCGCCTCATGGCATGGTTTGGACTGTGAAGCCTAGGAAGTGCTTTTCCATGGCTCGTACAGCTGGGAGGTACCTAACCACATCGGGGTCTCGGGCTTGATAGGTTTTGTCAATATGCTCTACACGAGGCGGATTCGCTTCTAATACGAGGTGTCGAGCCCCTAGTGCCTTCGCCTTGCGAAGGCAGAGTAGCAATGCTTCGTATTCAACTACGTTGTTTGTTGTGGGAAAGTCTATCTGGGCATCGTACGAGATTTTCTGCCCCTCCAGCAAGACCAAAATGGCCACAACACCGGCTCTAGTGGCACACCATGACCCGTCGGTGTAGAGGGTCCATGTTGGGTAGGCTTGTGGTTCGGATGTTGCTAACGGCGAGGTCCATGAGGTTCTATCCTATCCAGTTTGTTTATGTATGTGCTTGGTTTTGCTTCTACAATCTGATGAAGCATCCTTGGCACAAGGTTGTACGCCTCCTCATATGTCACATACATGAATTTGATCATCTTCTGCTTAGCTCGTCGAACCTTGTTGTAGCTGATTGGATAACCAACCAAATTGGCAACATCTGCCATCAGCATCTTGGAGAGACGAACACATCCTCCAAAACTAGGTGGCTGATGAGGTTTGCACATATGCGGAAGTGACATTCCTGTGTTGCTATAGCGGCCTAGTCAGCTCGCAAGTTTGATCGTGAAGTCCGTACCACGTCCATTCGCCTTCTACGCATGGACCTTGCTAGGGCAGCCTTTCACTTGGTACTTCACTTTGTATTGAGTTGGGTTTGACCTGTACACACGGTGCACCTTGTTATAGCTTGCTGCACGACTACCTTGCTTAGCAAATACTGCCCAACTAACAAGGTGCTATCACCAAACCCCCATTGGGACTCGTGGTCCTATGGCAATACAAGTGACCGCACTTCAAGTTCATCTGTCCTAGATGACACATGTGCCACCTCTATTGACTGAATTCCACCCACACGAGCAGCACACCCTGCACCCTCAGGTGTATCCTCTTCGCTACCATCTAAGCCTGGGTCAGTGTCTTCATCGGACTCCAACTCATTTGGCTGGTTTGGTAGAAACTCATGGCAGTTAATACGTGCCCGACCACCATTCTCCCTGTCGTAGCAAACAAAGACTAAACAGTAAGAGAAAAGAGGACCTTCGCTACTCTCGGGGGAACCGAAGGATTCTCAGAAAAGGGATCAGCAATTGGTGGATAGGTACTGATTTATTGCTTCTGAATAACTGGAAAAATCTCTCCTTTACATGGGGGGTGTTTCCCTATTTATAGCCCTATATTTACATTACTATCCTACCCCTGCGGGAATACTGTACGCGTAGGGGATGTAGAGACTTTTCCTCTCCCTACACGTAGGTCTTGGCCCACGGTAGGTCTTCCTGCGCTTGGTCCACCTGGCTGGTGCACCTGGTCCACCAGCGCCAGGAGTGCTCCGTTGTAGGGGGTGCTTCTGGTCTCCCACGGAGGTGGCCTGGAGGACCTGCTGCTCCGGGCTTCGCGAGGCGCCGAGGACCCTCCGGGGGTACTTTGGGTTTCCCCTGGGGGTGGCTCGGAGGGCCTACTGCTCCGGGATTCGCGAAGCGCCGAGGACCCTCCGGGGGTACTTCGAGTCTCCCCCAGGGGTGGCCCGGAGGGCCTGCTGCTCCGGGCTTCGCGATGCGCCGAGGACCTTCCGGGGGTACTTTTGGTCTCCTCCGGAGGAGACCCGGAGGCTCTCTTGCTCGGGCCGTGGCCGAGGACCCTCGGGATACTTCAGTCTCACAGAGGTGGCTTTGCTGGTCATTGCGGTGGTGGGGCCGCCCCTACGACACTCTCGCCTCCTCATTTTCTACAAAATTCTCTGCAGGTCTTCTATCAGAGTCTTCCTCCAAATCAACACATTTCGTGCTCCCATCATCACCCACTGCCAGCACTTCTCCGCTCCCACTGGGACCAGCCTCATCAATGTTTGATGGCACCCTTTCTATGAACTGCACATACACCATCGGTCTCTTGTATATCTCCACCTCAGGATTCCTAGCAATCTCTATGTACGGCCCATGCAACGCTACCTTTCACCTTATGTAACTCACATACGCCGAGTGTTGACCCTTGTCTATTGGAACATGTTACCACCTCGATGACAATCTTCTTCCTTGCTATCTCCCTATCAAACTCTCTCCGGATGCAACTCCTTAGCTCATCAATACCCATCTCATTTAGGTCCTCGCCAGCACCACCTTACACCGGTGTCTTGACAGGTCCAATCCTCTCGGTCCACCCTGTACGACACCGTCACCGCGAAACATAAGCAACTCTTGCACGTTGGACGTTACCTAGGATGAAAACAACTCTATACACTTAATATCCATGTTTCCAGCAATTCACCAATTTTTACTACCCACAAGATTAACTTGATATCCATGTTTTCAACAAAAAAATATTTTGTATACATACTCAATGAACTTGATATCCATGCTCCAAACAAGTAACATTTTTTCTACATTGTCAGTAATCTTGCTAACCACATTCCCAACATTTACGATATTTTTTTACATATGCAGAACAACATTATTTGTACAAAATATGTGCTAAATATTTTATTTGCAGACAACCACCTAAATAATTTGCATTATTTAATCTACATTTTCCTACATGGCAAAAGCAACTAAACTTTGCTAATCCTTGCCTTATTGCGTTAATCATTGGCTAATTAACGTACTAGTAAATTAATAACAACTATTTTCCTAATAACGTGTAACATCCCAACTTTTGAGCCTTTGAAAATCTTTTATTTATTTGCTAGTTGAAAATCTCATCATCTGCATTTTATTTGAATTTATATTAAAAGCTTAATATGGGCTTTAAGGACAAAAAGATTTAATGTGATTAATCCCAATATGAACAATGGTCGAACTTATTTTATTTGGGTTCTATATGCTTGGATATATTTTCTAGAATTTTCTGGAATTTTTCCAAAGTCATTTGCTATTTTCTATTTGCTATTTGCATTTTTGGGATTTATTAAAAAGAAAAATCTATTTAAATCTCTCGGAACAGTGCTGGGCCGAAACCCAACACTATTTTCGCGCGCCAGCCCATCTCACGCTCGCTCGCGCCCTCGTCCGTTGGATGTACAACGCGTGCCCCTCATTTTGATCGGACGCTCGCGCTCAACCCCGCCTTCCTCCGTTGGATGTTCGCCGCGTGGCCTCGCCCGCTGATCTCGCTAGCCCACGCCTCGCTGCCACTGTCAGGTGGGACCGCCACAGGGTCGTCGTCTCCGCGGAGTCTTCTTCCTCCTCGCGCCCGCGCCTTCGCCCGCCATTGCCGAAGCTTCAAGCTTCGCCCGACAAACGCGTATCCTTTGCGGATTCTTCGCGCCGACTTTACCAAATCAAATCTTGAGTTATCCCATACCTATTTATGTTGGAATCAAACCAAATTCGGCAGATATCCCCGAGAATCAAGGATTTCAAAATCCCAGCCGTTTCGGACTCGAATTGGGGGTTTCCAATTTCGGCGTCCCCCGGGCCTATAAATACCCCCCTTAGGATCGCCCGATCGCGCAACCTGAGCCGCCACCCTCGTCTCCCGATCGTTCTAGCGCCACCGCATTTCAAGTTTTAGGGTTTTCGGCCGAGCTTCTTCTCCGGCGAATTGCGTCGCCGTCGTTGTCGCCTTTGCCCCGCCGACTGCACCACCGTGATCAGCAAGGTCCCAGCTACCTCGTCGCCCTCTCGTCGCCGAGCATCGCCGAGCACACTTCCGACAAAACCGAAGCTCCACCGCCGCTTTTCCTCGCCACGGCCGCCACCGTCGTTGCTACCATCGTAAGGGCACCGTGAAAGCGCAATAGCACGGAACAATCGTACCTTCGCGCCGGTGACTCGCCGCCAAACGCCGGTGACAATTGGGTCCCGGCCGCCGCCGCGCCAGAGTCACGCGTCGGCGCCCGCAACCACCGCGTCAGCTTCGGTGCTTATGTGGCAGCCGCGTGGCGCCAAATCAGCGCCAGCACACATGCACGTGGTCCAGTCCACCGCGCCAGTTTTGACTTGGCTCGGTGAACCCAGTTCACCGTTAGCCCAGTCACTGACATGTGGGGCCACATGTCAGATTTCTTTTAAATCTATTTCTTTTTCTGAAAATTCTCGGCTGACGCACGCATTGCGCAATAATCTTATTTTCTTTTATAAAAATAATTCAGGAAATCAAATTAAAATATAAATTATGGTTTTAATTATTTTCCAATCTTCTAAAGCCCATAACTTTTGCATCCGACCTCCGATTGAGCCCATCCAAATTTCTAAATTTATATAAAATCAAGATCTATTTAATGGTGAATTTTATTTCATTTTTGGAGTTTGTTTGGTCTATGTTATTTATTTATTTTTGTTTCTTTTATCTCGTTTGCGAATAGACGTCGATACTTCGGGAAATTTTGGAGAAGAAGGAGCACCTCAAGATCAAGACCAGTACCTAGACCTATTCCAAGGTAAGTTATACCTTTGATCATCTTGCAAGATTAATTGAACTCTTTAACTCATCTCATGTATCTCTTGACTCAACTATTGATGAAATTATTTCTCTCCCCGCTGTTTTAAAGTTGTTTTCATCTCCTTGTCCATCTTGACAGATGTCTCGTCTTCAGAGCTATGGAGAGCGCAAGGGAGGACTTGCCGCTGAACTTTGGAAGTTGTTGCAAGTACTTGGAGGATTCGACCGTCCGATGTACCATGGCAGTGCTTGGATCGTGAATGGCCGAGACCGTGGAGTGATTTGCCATTTGACCGTCTACACCAAGGCAAGCAAACCCCTGAATATCTCAGCCCGAAGGAGTGTTTGGATTGAAGCAATCCAGGAGTCTCCGCGCCTTGTCATCTTGAGGATCTGCAACATCTACGCTGGAGAGCTTCTAGACACCATCTTCCGTTACCATCCCCGCTCTTCCGACGTGGATCTTGCTGCACGCTACCCGTATACGGAGGGAGAAGGCAACGCCACCGTTGTGCATCTTGCCTAGTTCGCAGCTGCCCAGGAGGAATCTTTGGAGCTAGCCGCCACAGAGCTAGAGTGTGTCTACGAGACCCTTCAGAGAACCGAGGAGAGGATCGCCATTCTAGAGGAGACTCTCTATGGACAGCACGACCACGAGGAAGACACTGAAGAAGAAGACCCAGAAGAACCGGTGAACTGTAAGAGTCGTGAGAGGCAAGAGAGCGGAGGAACCAAAGAAGACTGCACGAGACACTGCCTCTGTTGCACCAGCCCCGGGGCATCAAGATCAGTTTACAAGGATGCCAGCTCACTTTCAGGTCTACAGCAGGCGGGAGCACCGTGAGGGCTACGGAGGCTATCTCATTGAGTAGTCCGTAAAGTTGTTTCAGGCTTAGCCAGTCTTAGTTTGTGAGTCGCCCTTTAGGCGGTAGTTTGTGTGGTTAGGTTCATCCTTAATTTCTTGTGTGCAAGTATGAGCTGCAGAGGCCCTTAGGCATTTGTTGCAAGCCATACTATTATCTTAATTAATATAAGAGTTTTCGTTGAGTTTTCTTAAAGTGTGTTGTTGGGTTTTACCTACCCCTACCTAGTTCCTAACTTATCTTGTGTTCGCTACCTTATCTAACCTATGGAGATCCACCAGATAGTTCAAACTCGTCAAGCTGCTGTAAGTGGTTCCGATACCCCAGTATCAGAAGGCCAGGAGCAGACCCCCGCAGAAGCAGTTCCACCACAAGCACCTTCAGTCGATCTGCAGAATTTTGGAGCATTCATGGCAGCTCAGACTCAGCTGATGTATACCATAATGAACCAGATGCAAGCTATGAGCAACCAGAACAACAACAATCAACATCACAATGGAGCCCCAGTTGCTCATGGTCACAATGGATCATCCAAGTTGGCCGAGATTATGAGAACCCATCCACCAACTTTCTCTGGACATGTCTCGCCAGTGGAAGCTGATGATTGGCTTCGTGTCATTGAGAGGAAACTGATGATCACTCAATGCAGCGATTATGCGAAAGTTCTGTACGCCTCTCACCAGATGGAAGGCATTGCTGCCGAGTGGTGGGAAAACTTTTGTGCAGCGTATGGAACGCCGCAAGACATTACTTGGAAAGAGTTCACTGGCGCCGCAATTATTCATGTCAGGAAGGAATCATGGATCTGAAGAAGGATGAATTCCGTGCTCTCAAGCAAGGAGGAATGTCAGTGACTGACTACCTCAACAAATTCTCTCAACTTGCTCGATATGCTACCGAAGATGTCGCCACTGACAAGGCTCGCCAGAGTCATTTTCTGAAAGGATTAAACACTGGACTTCAAGTCAACTTGATCGCCCACACCTTTCCTGATTTTCAAGAGATGATCAATAAAGCTTTGATTCTTGAGGATAAGCGCAAAGAACTATAGGATCACCGTAAGCGCAGAATGGCCCAACAAGGAAGTCACCAACCCCAGCTGAAGGCAAGGATGATTCCACCGCAGTTTAGCCGTTTTCCACCGCAGAATTCTGTCAGGCCACCTGCACCAACTTCAGCACCTCGCCCAGTTGCTCAAAACTTCCACAACCCCGCACCAGTCAACCCCAATCCAGGAAGCAACCCACAAGGAGGACCCAGAATTTGTTTTACCTGTCGTCAGCCAGGGCATTTCGCCAACCGATGTCCACAGAATGGAACTATCACTCCAGTACGCTTCAACCTTGGGAACACACCAGCCAAAACACCAGTGCAAGGCAACCATCAGGGAATTTCTCAAGCTACCGATCAATTCGGAGGAGCACCGCAATCAGTGGTCAGAGGCCGTGTCAACCACGTCACTCTGGAAGGAGCCCAAGAAGCACCCGACGTTGTACTGGGTAAGTTTCTGGTAAGTTCAGTACCTGCATCAGTTCTGTTTGATGTTGGAGCTTCGCATTCGTTTGTTTATGGAGTTTTTGCAACTAAGAATAAAATGGAAGTTATGCATCTTAAGCATACTCTGTTAGTCCAGTCGCCTGGAGTAGAGCTAAGTTCTAAAGTGGGATGTCTAGGAGCAAAGTTACTCATAACTGGAGTTGAGTTTCTAGCCAACCTAATAGTTCTAGACACACAGACCATAGACGTCATCCTTGGCATGAATTGGTTATCCAAGCACAGAGCAGTGCTAGATTATGGCCGAAGAGCCGTAACAAACGAGGATACCACCAGAAAGAAAGTGAAATTTCTAGCCACCTCAGTACGTGATGGACATTTGGTAGTCAACAGTCTGAAGACAGTTTCCTTGGAAGATGTACCTATAGTCAGAGATTATCCAGATGTATTTCTAGAAGAATTACCAGGAATGCCACCGGACCGTGACATTGAGTTTGTCATCGATCTAGTGCCAGGAACAGCACCAATTTCTAAGAGACCCTATCGGATGCCAGCCGATGAACTTATGAAAATGAAGAAGCAGATAGAAGAACTACTGGAGAAAGGTTTTGTTAGACCTAGTTCGTCGCCATGGGAAGCACCAATTTTGTTTATCAAGAAGAAAGATGGAAGCATGAGGATGTGCATTGATTATCGTTCTCTCAGTGAAGTCACCATCAAGAACAAGTACCCATTGCCCTGAATCGATGATTTGTTCGATCAGATGAAAGGAGTCGGAGTGTTCTCAAAGATCGATCTGCGATCAGGATATCATCAGTTGAAGATTTGTCCTAAGGATATATCGAAGACTGCTTTCTCAACCCGGTATGGACATTATGAGTTTCTAGTCATGTCTTTTGGACTGACTAATGCCCCTGCCTATTTTATGAACATGATGAACAAGGTATTCATGGAATACTTGGACAAGTTTGTGGTAGTTTTCATTGACGATATTTTGGTATACTCTAAGTCAGAAGAAGAGCATGCTGAACATCAAAGGCTAATCTTAGAGAAACTCAGAGAGCATCAGTTGTATGCCAAGTTCAGCGAGTGTGACTTTTGGAAGAAGAAAGTTGATTTCCTCGGTCATGTGATGACAGCCGAAGGAGTAGCGGTTGACCCCGGAAAGGTTAAAGCTGTAATGAATTGGGAGCAGCCCAAGACTATTACTCAAATTCGTAGTTTCTTGGGAATGACAGGATACTATCGCCGTTTTATTGAAGGATTCTCAACGATTGCTAAACCCCTTACCCAATTGTTGAAGAAGGAGAGAAAGTTTATTTGGACCCCAGCTTGTGAAGAGAGTTTTCAAGAATTGAAGAAACGTTTGACTACAGCCCCAGTGCTAGTTCTGCCAGATATTCGCAAGGATTTTGATATCTATTGTGACGCCTCACATCAAGGATTAGGATGTCCTTATGCAAGAAGGAAGAGCTATCGCTTTTGCGTCAAGGCAATTAAGGCCTCATGCGGAGAATTATCCTACCCATGATTTGGAATTAGCTGCCGTAGTGCATGCCTTGAAGATTTGGCGTCATTACCTCATTGGTAACCACTGTGAAGTTTATACGGATCATCAGAGCCTGAAGTACATTTTCACTCAGTCTGACTTGAACATGAGACAGAGAAGATGGCTGGAATTAATAAAGGATTATAATCTTGGAATCCATTACCATCCAGGTAAAGCCAATGTAGTTGCAGATGCATTGAGTCATAAAAGCTACTGCAATGCTTTGGAAGCAAAAGAGTTGTGTTCGGAACTTCAGGAGGAATTCCAGAAGTTGAAGCTGGAAGTCGTATCTAAGGGATTTGTGGCCAATCTAGAAGTTCAGTCTATCCCTAGACAAACAGATTCGTGAAGCCCAACCAAAGGATTCTGAGTTGTCAGATATCAAGAAGAAGATGGCAGAAGGAAAATTTAAAGACTTCACTATAGATGAGCAAGACATTGTGGGTCAATGGACGTATCTGTGTACCAAATACCGATGGGTTGAGACAGCTAATTCTGAAGGAAGCCCACGACTTCAAGTATTCGATTCATCCTGGAAGTACCAAGATGTATCGAGATGTTAAGAACAAGTTTTGGTGGCCAAACCTAAAGCGAGATGTCACCGAGTTCGTTGCCCTGTGTGACGTGTGTCAGAAAGTGAAAGCAGAGCATTAGAGACAAGTAGGTTTGTTACAACCGCT
Source organism: Hsuehochloa calcarea (assembly GCA_036346395.1). Taxonomy (NCBI): domain Eukaryota; kingdom Viridiplantae; phylum Streptophyta; class Magnoliopsida; order Poales; family Poaceae; genus Hsuehochloa; species Hsuehochloa calcarea. Next base: position 44,215,892 of record CM070610.1, on the reverse strand, counting down.
GAAGATACCAGAGTGGAAGTGGAAGAGATCGGTATGGATTTTATAACCAGTTTACCCAAGACTCAATCAGGTTATGATTTGATTTGGGTAATAGTGGATCGCTTAACCAAAGTTGTCCATTTCTTGCCAGTCAAAGCCACTTACTCAGGGGATCGCCTAGCAGAGTTGTATATGTCAAAGATCTTCAGTCTGCACGGTGTGCCTAAGAAGATAGTGTCAGATCGAGGATCTCAGTTCACCTCTCGTTTCTAGCAGAGTCTGCTTGAAGCCCTGGGAACTCACCTAAATTTCAGTACTGCATATCATCCCCAGACAGATGGACAGACTGAAAGAGTAAACCAAATATTGGAGGATATGTTGAGAGCCTGTGCACTAGCAAATGCTACCAGTTGGGATAAGAGTTTGCCGTATGCGGAATTCTCGTACCACAACAGTTATCAAGCCAGTTTGCAAATGTCACCATTTGAAGCTTTGTATGGCCGTGCCTGTAGAACTCTATTGAATTGGTCAGAGACAGCTGAACATGTGGTATTTGGGCCAGATATCATTCAAGAGGCAGAAGAACAAGTTGCTATGATCAAAGAGAGGTTAAAGATAGCACAGTCCAGGCAGAAGAGTTACGCTGACAACCGTCGCTGTGACCTCAGCTTTGAACTGGAAGATTTTGCGTATCTTCGAGTTACTCCAATCAGAGGTGTCAGGAGATTCCATGCCAAAGGGAAGCTTGCTCCTAGGTGTGTGGGACCATTCAAGATTCTGAAACACCGTGGAGAAGTCGCTTACCAGTTAGAGCTACCGCAGTCGTTAACAGGAGTGCATGATGTCTTTCATGTCTCTCAGTTGAAGAAATGTCTCTGTGTGCCAGAAGAGCAAACACCGTTGGAATCAATCGAGCTGAAAGAAGACCTCACGTATAAAGAACAGCCTGTCAAGATTTTGGATGTCGCGGAACGCCGCACCAGAAGTAAGACCGTTCGTTTCTGCAAAGTCTAGTGGAGCAACCACTCAGAAGAAGAAGCAACGCGGGAACGTGAAGAAGAGTTGAAAGCCGAGCTCCCTAGCCTTTTGTCTAGCTAGCCAGAATCTCAGGGTCGAGATTCGTTTAAGGGGGGAGGTTTGTAACATCCCAACTTTCGAGCCTTTGAAAATCTTTTATTTATTTGCTAGTTGAAAATCTCATCATCTGCATTTTATTTGAATTTATATTAAAATCTTAATATGGGCTTTAAGGACAAAAAGATTTAATATGATTAATCCCAACATCAACAATGGCCGAACTTATTTTATTTCGGTTCTATATGCTTGGATATATTTTCTAGAATTTTCTGGAATTTTTCCAAAGTCATTTGCTATTTTCTATTTTCTATTTGCATTTTTTGGATTTATTAAAAAGAAAAATCTATTTAAATATCTCGGAACAGTGCTGGGCCAAACCCAACACTATTTTCGCGCGCCAGCCCATCTCCCGCTCACTCGCGCCCTCGTCCGTTGGATGTGCGACGCGTGCCCCTCATTTTGATCGGACGCTCGCGCTCAACCCCGCCTTCCTCCGTTGGATGTTCGCCGCGTGGCCTCGCCCGCTGATCTCGCTCGCTCGCTCGACCGCACCTCGCTGCCACTGCTAGGTGGGACCGCCATAGGGTCATCGTCTACGCGGAGTCTTCCTCCTCCTCGCGCCCGCGCCTTCGCCCGCCATTGCCGAAGCTTCAAGCTTCGTCCGACAAATGCGTATCCGTTGCGGATTCTTCGCGCCGACTTTACCAAATCAAATCTTGAGTTATCCCGTACCTATTTATGTTGGAATCAAACCCGAATTCGGTAGATATCCCCGAGAATCAAGGATTTCAAAATCCCGGCCGTTTCGGACTCAAATTGGGGGTTTCCAATTCCGGCGTCCCCCGGGCCTATAAACACCCCCCTTAGGATCGCCCAGTCCGCCGCAACCTAGAGCCGCCACCCTCGTCTCCCCGATCGTTCTAGCGCCACCGCATTTCAAGTTTTAGGGTTTTCCGCCGAGCTTCTTCTCCGGCAAATTACGTCGCCGTCGTTGTCGCCTTTGCCCCGCCGACTGCACCACCGTGATCAGCAAGGTCCTAGCTACCTCGTGCGCCCCTCCTCGTCGTCGGAGCATCGCCGGAGCACACTTCCGACAAAACCCGAAGCTCCACCGCCGCTTCTTCCTCACCGCCGGTCGCCACCGTCGTTGCGCCATCTTAGTAAGCACCATTGAGTCGCAATAGCACGGGGAACAATCTGGTACCCTTCGCCGCCGGTGACTCGCCGCCAAATGCCGGTGACAATTGGGTCCCGAGCGCCGCCTTCGCCGCCGTAGCCGCGTCAGCGCCACCGCAACCACCACATCAGCTTCGGTGCTTATGTGGCAGCCGCGTGGCGCCAAATCAGCGCCAAGACACGCGCCGACGTGGTCGATCCGCGCGCGATTTTGACAGCTCGGTGAACCCAGTTCACCGTGAGCCCAGTCACTAACATGTGGGGCCCACATGTCAGATTTCTTTTAAATCTATTTATTTTTCCGGAAATTCTCGGCCTCTGTTATTTATTTATTTTTGTTTCTTTTCTCTCGTTTGCGAATAGACGTCGATACTTCGGGAAATTTTGGAGAAGAAGGAGCACCTCAAGATCAAGACCAGTACGTAGACCTATTCCAAGGCAAGTTATACCTTTGATCATCTTGCACCCAGTTTTTAAAATACTTTATTTCAATGTATTGCATTCTAATTCAAGTATTTATTTAAATGCTTTTGGGATAGTTATTAATCCAATTTTTTATATCCACCTTGTCTATTGCATGCCATGATCTTTTGTCACCCTAGGTTGGTTCATTATTAGTTGGTATTATCGTAGCACCAACGTGGGTTGGTTAGATACGAGTAGACTGCTTAGTCATGCCACGAGTCATCATTTCATGTGAGTCGGAATTATGAATTTGACTAATAGAATATGGAACTGTGTGATAAACTGTGTGTTGTGTGCTATTACTAGTTGATGGTATGTGTTGCACTAAATCAACAGGGTGGAAAAAGATTTAGACTGAAGCAAGTGGTGGATCTGTGTGAATGGTGGAGCTGTGTGCTTTAAACTTTATGATTTGGGTAAAACTGGAAGTCTTGCCTTGGTCAATTAAGGACTTAACTTTGTGCGCCATTGAACTGGTCCTTACTGTACGAGCACATGCCTAATATGGGCTGGGCCTAACTTAGTAAGTTATGGAATCTTGACATTGACAACTCAGGTTGTATTTAAACTGTGTGATGGACTGAAGGTGTGATATGTCACATCGCGGGACGGTTCGCTGCATCCCTGTCCAACGATGTGTGTCGTAACCAAACGTTGTGTGTATCGGTTGGCCGACAGGAAAGCACATCGGGAGTGTCATTGCTTGAGATGAAGTCTCTGAAAGGTTTTGTTATGATCAACTCTGATCCTGTTGATTTCATCGTATGGGTGAAGTGTACAACCTCTGCAGAGTGTTAAACCAATTTATTCGAATAGCCGCGTCCTCAGTTATGAACATGCTCGGGAATTTCACACGAGGGGTAGATTTTCATAAAACATTTGGGAAGGGTCAGCTGTGTGAGGTAACTTGTGCAGCTGTGTGAACAACTTGATTAGACTGTGTGTTCTTTGTGAAATCAAATGTTAAATTAATATTCTTTATTTGTTTTCAATTAAGTTTCAATCTATTATCTGTATTCAATTGCAACTATTGCATTTCTGCAAATTAACCACATAAGTCATTCCTTTGGAATAAGCCATCATGTATAATTGCATTCTGTGGTATGACTTGTGAGTACGGTGTGTACTCACTCTTGCTAAACAAATCAACAGAAGTGGAGGAGTCGTCACCAGCTTTTGAAGAGGAATTCTACGAAGGTTGACCGTTAGGGTCTTGATCCCAGTCAGTTGCCTGTGGTGTATTGATGGGAGTCCGCTGGAGTTACTTTGTTTCCGCTGTAGTTTATTTCATTATGGTCAGCCTTGCATGGCTTAATAATTGTAAAACTCGACCTTAAGGTCACAACAGTTATTTGTTATTTAAATTACTCGTTTATTTAATATTTCGTTGTATGGAGTTGATATTTCATCAATGTTGATATTGTGTGCACTAGCGTGATCCTAGACTAGTGCAGAATACACAGAGGGTCCAGATTTGCATATTTGGGTCCTGACATAACGAGCGTAAAAAAATACCATAACCATCAACGACCATGTTTACATATTGTTTCTACATAGCCAGTAATCTTGCCAACCATATTCCCAACATTTACTAAAAAAATTTACGTACGCAATACAACATTATTTGTGCTGAATATTTTATTTGTACACAATCACCTAAATAATTTGTACTATTTAATCTACATTTGTTTACATCGCCAAAGCAACTCGACTTTGCTAATTCTTACCTAATTATGTTACCTAATAATTGGATAATTAACATACTAATAAATTAATGATGACTATTTTCCTAATCACACATGCAAAAAATGTCATAATCATCAACAAACATGTTAAAGCAACCCTAGCATTGCCAAATAACTAATCAAACACTAATAACACAATTAATATACAACATGCATGTGAAAAAAATTACCTCTTCTCGTAGATCTTCACTTGATCTACAACTTTAACAACTACTACAACGAGACCGCGGCAGCTACCTCCTAAGTCCGAGTGCACGGCGGGAGACAACGACGCGACCGACAAGACCGCGACAGGAGGCAGCGACTAGTCCGGACGTGCGGCGGACAGATGCAGTGCACCTAGAGCGCGGCAGGCCAGGTCCATCGCACGTGGTGTGCAGTAGGAAGGTGTTGTGGTCGTGGTGCGCGGCAGGCGAATTCGGCGGTCCGGATGCGCGGCAGGCTTGATGCTACGGTCCGAATGCACAGCATCAATGTGTAGCAACATGGCTATGCGAAATAGAACATGTGTCGATTGTTAGCATTTTTATTATTTCAAAAGCGAATGAGCTACATTTGCTTTTCCAATTCAAAAAAGAGGCCGAATGAGCCCAAAATCTCCACGCCTGCGTAACCGATTCCCTTTCTCCCACTAAAATACAGTACCGGGCGTGCCATTTGGTGAGATCGCATAACTACTATGCAAGGTTCTCTAGTCCTTCTCTCTGCTCATCTTCTTTTTCTTGTAGTCGTCTCCGGAGAGGGACAGCACATGTGAGTGAGTGGATATGTGCTAGCTTCGTCTCCTCCTCCGCTTGTTCTACTAAAAAAAGCAGCAGCTGTGCGTGTGGCTGACAGGTACTCATACTCCTTTGTTTTGTATTCGCCTGCCCATTCAGTTCGCTGGTCGCTAGCTGCCTCCTCCATTTTCGAGCGCCAGCTCGCAGGCGCGACCGCCGTCAAGAAGAGAGGCTCGCCGCCGGTGTTACGACTTACGAGTCGCCGTCCGTCCGCCCGTGGGGGCCCACCGGTGAAGGGAGGAGCCTAGGAAGACAAGTGGGTGCTTCGCCGCTGTCGCAGTAGCCACTGGAACACTCTCCAACAGGTCAGAAATTGTTTTCGTCCCCTTGCTTCTGCTTTCCTCGCTAAATTTATGCTACGACAAGAAAGGTCATGTCCGTGACATCATGATTCCAATGCAAAGTAGTATTACACTTAACACTACCAACAGTCTAGAAGGAAATGGAGGGTGTCGTCATGCATGAATACCCTCGTCAAGTGGTCATTTTTTTTCAGAGAAATTTTGGTTTTCAAATAAATGAACCCCGTACAACTCAAGAAATATCGGTTGAAGTACTTAAATCATTTTGAGATAGATTGCTAGCATATATCATGATCATACATATTAGTTTCCTTCTTTGAAAACTAATGGTTATTATTCTCTGATCCTCGTGTCACGCAGTGGATATTACACATTTTATTTACTCGCATCGCTATACGGTACACGTAGCTGCCGCTCCTATCATCATGGAATGGTATAAACCGTGAGATATACACGACTACATCGATCTATCGCTTTCGTGAACGCAAGTTCATCCTCCAAATCCTTTGGAGAAAACTTGTCTGTTTAAAAAAAAATAAAAAAAATTGGTCATATAAGTAAGAAGAAAAGATCGAATTGTTTGGAACCTCGAAACATGTGGTTCTTGTTGCTCTGCCTCGGTGGCAAGGAGACAACGCATTGTCCTCCTCGATGCAGCTCGACCTCTAGGCTCTAGCTTCGGGGAGAGTCACGTGCGACTACTGGTGGTAGGACCCACATTCAGTGGCGGGGCAGACTTAACTATTTTTGAACAGAGTCTTAACATGCGGCGAACATTCAACTGAATCGGTTTCTATCATCATCGATCCTTTGTATATCATGCATCTAACGTCCTCTTCCAACCTTTTGATTGTAGTGGAGTTCCAAACTACCTTTTGAGTTCCTGGGTTCATTTTGTTCGTTTATGATTTTTTTTTTCTCTAAACAAACAATTTTTTAACCATTTTACAAAAATAACCTACGTTTTTTGTTTCTTACTGAAATAACCATACAATCATGTGGTGGACCAGCGACTAGCTGAGGTAGAAGGCCAGTCGGGAAATGGATCCACGACTAAGGTTTTGGTCAGTCGCCGGTCCAGAATGCGACTAAGTACAATCGCGTTTCCAATCGCCGATAGAAGGCTATTTTTTAAAATAAATAATTTAAAAAAATTTAGCTTTAATTTTACAAAATTAAATGGCTAGAATAATTGTTTGTGAATAACTGTTAGTGGTAAAGATGTAGAGTTTTTGACTGCAATTGTTTGTAAATAAATTATGTGTTAATTGTTTTACGTGGATGAACCCCTTTTAAATTTTTACACAAAGAACTAAAAAAGGACAAAATATTTTGTAAGCTTCGATTCGAGCGAGACGAGAATGGAGCAACGAAGATGAGATTGCAGGCCCGTCATAACACTTGACTATCGAGGTTTGAATTACATAGCGCGTAGGGTCTGATTAGGTGTATATATGTGCCTCGCTATTCCTACGGTACAAATGACTACATGCACGAACCTTCGACCCGAACTACAACTACAATACAAACATGCCTTTTAGAAAGGAAAATACTTGACGCAAGGAAATCAACTCAGGTTTGCGGACATACGTCTTACTATCCCTTGCGGGTGTGGGCCTCCCAATACTCAGCTATAAAATCTTTTTCGGGTCTGTCCTCATCCAGAATAATCTTTGGTACAACAGGGACCTCCCGATTGTGGGAGGTCTCCAACGGGTAAACACATCGGGGATAATCTTTGGTACAACAGGGACCTCCCGATTGTGGGAGCTCTCCAACGGGTAAACACATCGGGGATAACTGCATAGTTCAGCATGTATTTTCTGTTGAATGAATGTCTTGTCGTACTTCTCTAGACCGTTGATCCATTGGAAGAAGTAGCAACGCTCCGACGGCTTCCATGCACAGATAAAGTCAGTGATATTTAAAACGCAACACACAATGTGAAATATTGATGTATGGCATTAACTTACACGTCAATCCCCACACATGTAGTAGGCCCTTGTGGCAGTACTAGGATGTGTGACTGAATGATCCATGCAGGGTAACCGCAGTCACATTATGAGCGTGGAAACTCTCGTGGTATAGGAGCATCTTTGCAACAACAATCAGGGTATATTTGTGCATTCTTCACAGCCTATTTCCACTTTGAGAGCATCGAGCAGTAGTTCTCCATCCCCAAACTGGGCGGCGTGACCTCATGTTCCTCTCTCTTCCTGTACGTCTCTTCTCCCTCCCCTCTCTCTGTTTTCCAAACTAGCTCGAGTGAAGTCTTGCTTGTAGTGGTGTAGCGTTGAGGGAGTAAATTGTGGTGAATGGAAGTCACTCGTATCCTCCAAAAGGAATCTTTGGGTGCAGCATAGCTCAAAGAATTTTCAATTCACAAGGAAAAGTTGGTTTGTGTTGTCAACTAAGACTGGAAAGCTTGAACTAAGATCTTGCATAGTGTTGTCACTTCGGTGTGAAAAACGTGAGTCTGAGTGTTGTCGATTCGGCGTGAAAGCAGGCGGCATCTTTGTTGTCAATCTCACCTTTGGGTAGGGAGGATGTCTACTAGTATCAGCGAGATTCATGTAGCAAGCCTCTTATGTCGCGGTGCTGACTAGAGGGGATCTAGAAATAAGTAGCATGCCCCTCTGTCGCGGTGATGACTGGAGGACTTAGGACCGAGACCTAAGCACCACACAAAACGTCTTAACATGCTGAATTTTAAAGCCTTGCAGAGTACAAACATCATGTCATCTACATCGATACTAAGGTGCAAAATAAAATATACACCACACATGGTATTAATGATCTACTTGTCCATCTCCCCTCTCTCCTGTCCACGCCCCTGACTCTGTCCTTGCCCCTATTGTCGGCTTCGCTTGGGCTGACAGGCCACTGGGCCTAGGTCCTGAAGGGGTCCACCGCTCAATGCTCGGACAACACTATCTCCATGTAGCGCAATAGCAGCAGGTGTGACATACGGATCCATGAACTATGTGGGCCACATCTCATGTGGCGTGCCAAACAGCTATCAACCTGTAAGTACATCGGGGTCGTCTATGAGGTACTCCTCGAAATCACTACTGCGACGATGACTAATGCACACCTAGTTTGCAAAAGTAGTGAAGTATTAAACACTCTATGCAAGTGTGATAGTTTTCAATCATGGCAAAACCAAAAGCGATGGTGGCAAGTACCTGGCGTGGGCATCATCATGGGAGGGACCGATGATGAGAATGTCGCGGGGTTACACTAAAGGGATACGGGTAGGCTACACTAGCCGGCAATTAAAAAATTCTATCACGTAAACTAGGAAGCCATGCAAGCAAGAGATCATAGATCGTTACCACTAGACGCGTAGTGCAGCGGAAGAAGAGTTGGAGCTGGCTGATCCAATGTTGAGCGCATCGATGTACTAGTCGTAGTCGATCGTCCAACGTCCTCGTCAATCGTGTCCTCCAACAACCTATCATATTTCTTGCGTAGGTCGTGGATCGTCCTTGTTGGACCGTAAAGGCGACTAGAGGGGGGGGTGAATAGGAGCACGCTCACTTTTTCACAAATTATGAACTCAATACAATTTCACTCCAGTAGCTATTAGAAAGCTATGAAGATCAATATACCAGTACAACGGAAGACTAGTATTGAATCCAATTAAACCCCTAAGCAATGCGACAAAAATCAGCAAGAATAAAATCTAACGAGTGGCGGTCGATCATTTGTTATATTGTGCGGGCCGACCGGCACTAAATCGGTCGACCTACGGTGTGGGCGGTCGGACCGGCACCAAAATCGGTCGACCGACGGTGTGGGGTGGTCCGGCCGTGCAGCTCGAGCAGTAAAAGCGAGCGATGACGAAGTTGCAATTAGGTCTAACTTTTGATTCTCAACTCCAAACTTCACGAAACTTTGCACACACCTTCTCTATGATATTAAGGACCTATTCAAATCAACAATTATGATAATTCTTGGACGAACAAATATCTTTTACGATCTGATTGAAGAAGGGTGCAAAACCGGGCAAAAGTGAAAACTAGATCCAATCGCATGCTCGTGGGTGATTGATGATCAAATTGATCCTAGATGGGTTCCCACACATCACAACAAGTTAATCCACGTGAAAGAATCAATCAAAAACTCGTGGATCAAAGAAAGCCCTAAAATCACGAAATTGAAAGCAAGAACGAAAAGAGACTTATCTCAAGCAAACCTTGCATAGATTGATTTCGTGATTGATGCTGGATTACATCCACACCATCATGGATCAGTAGACAATCAAAGATCACGAAATTCACCACAAACCATTAAGAGCCCTAGCCTCCACCTCAACTCCCCGAAAGACAATTAGGGTTTTGAAACATAAAAAGGCGAGAGAGAGGGGTGCAGCCACCACCTCCTCCTATTTATAGTGGAGGCCTAGAACTCCTAGGGTTTGACTCAATTGGGCTCCCGTTAAGGCCCACTAACAAACGGGTCACACACGCACGCTTCGCATAAGCGCCGTCTTTAACCTTTTGACCTAAACCGCTTCACCATGCATCATGGATTTGCCAATAGGTCACCCTTGTCCATCTTGTGTCACGCTTGAGTCGTTGACCTCACACGGCATCGTCAATCGTTCTGGGCCTCAACTCTCCAAGTCTAGTCCCGATCCTCCTCGCCGTTGACCGTCGTTGACCACCAAGCAACCTGCACAACCATAGACAAGCAAACACGAATTCGGGAACAAGTTCTTCACAACTTGACCCATGTTAGTCAAAACATGCATCATGCAAACCATATGCCACGATACCAATGACTTTGACCTAACCAATCAACATCGCCACGAAGTTGGTCGACGTTCAAGTCAATCACGGCCCGACCGCTCAGGGAGCCGGTCGGACCGCCATGGCCGGTCGGACCGCTCCTCGTGAGCCGGTCGGACCGCCTTGGGACTTAGCCGAATTTCAACCCGAAAATCCAAACCTTACGAAACTTTAAACCAATAGAACTTTTCTTGGAGACTCCAAAAATCATGAGACCAAGTGCATTGGGATCCCTCACTTGCCTACAACACCTATTTTTGGCCCGGCTCGTTTTGACCACTTTGGTCATCGCCGGTCCGATCAGCCCACATGGCGGTCCGACCGATTTGGGACCGGTCGGACCGCCGTGCAAGGACCGGTCGGACCGCCCCTGTCCAGTAAGCCTGAAACTTTGTCGAAAACACGTGAAACGACAAACCGTAAACGCCATTGCCAATTGTCACATCATCCTAAGATCTGGAATATATCCCCATGAAATCCACAATCTCCCCCTTGATGAACACATTGGCAATTATCCAGAAAATGTAAGTAAGAGGTTTGAAAACGAGTTTACTCGCAGTTTTCGTACAAAGGCACAACTTGGTCCATAAGTAAGAAAAAGCAATGAAAATGACCAGGCTGGCATCAGAATAATATAGGTATGTGAGACAAGGCAAAAGAAAGCATAAAAACTTTGATTTCCAGAAAAGGGTCAAAATTCTCACATGAGGTCCATATGAAAGAACAATTGTTCAATTGACCTATGGTCATTGTGAGTATAAAAGAATGCAATTCAAGTTCAGAATATTCAATAAGACAATAAGAATGCAACTCAAGAACTCCCCCTCACTATGATCCTCAATTTTCAAATTTTTTTCCCTTTGTATAAACTTCTCCCCCAATAAAGAAATATCTTCTTATTAACACATCTTCTCTTCTCATTTAACACATCTTCTCCCCCTTTGACAATGGATTAATCAAGGAATCACGCCTTCCTCTCATCCAAAGATAATAAATATAGAATAAAGGAAGAAGCAGAAACAAAATAAGCATAAAGATGAATATGCATGAAGTGCAATGGGTGGCTTCAATTTTGTATTTTTCAATTTTTGATTACAAGAAGCTTTGGAGATTACCCAAAAGAACAAGCTAGTATCTCTAATATTGCACAAACAAAGATATCAAGCCCGACAATAGCTAGCAAGATCATGGTAAGACATATATATCAAAGCTAAGCACAAAAGCTCAAAAGTAAAGCGATAGATTTGATCAATTTAAGCAACGCTTCAAATTCAAACAAGTTCATCAACAGGATCCTAAAGTGAAATTGGCCATGTCAAAATGTCAAAGTGAGATCAAAAATTTAACAAAGACCACATTAAGAGTCAATCAAGTCCGTATTGAATCATTTTGCTCAATATTTTGTAAACGCCCATTTGTCAACATTTTTCTCATTTGCATTGAATATTGAAGTTGACTAATGATCTAACTTAGTGACAAGATCCCGGACTAGGAGCCATCCACAAACTCATCCTAAGCTTGACCAAAAGTTGATTAAAGGTATATCTTAGTAAAGAAGATCTGGACTAGGAGCCATCCACAAACTCTTTCTAAGCTTCTAAGGCGACAAATCTTGAGGTTCATGTCATTTCGACAAGCGGTCCCCATGAGATCGTCGGTTCATCAAACTATCTCCAAGTTTATGTCATTTGACAAGCGGTCTCGTAAGAATAGTTTGGCACAATTTAAGCATAAGACAATCTTGATTTTCATTTTTCACATGAGCGATTTTAGAATCTCAAGAACACAAAAGCTTAAGTAATGGTCAATTTTAGATCAAAGAGCTAACAAAGCAATTCGACAGGCCAATGTCACAAGAGGAGCACTAATTGCGAACTCGCTAAAACATCCACAAATTGCAATTTCTTAGTTTGAGTTGTTTAAAAGGTTCTAGCTCATATAGCAAAGACTTAGCTACACATGTAAAAGCATGATAATTCTAGCAAGTCAAAGAACTAGATATGACATTGAGCAAGAATTGAAATACAAAAGCTCTAAAGGGTAATAGGCAAAGCTTCATCAATTTTTTAAAAATAAGCGTAAAATCTTATATTACAATGCATCTTTTGGATTTTTCATACCATTTGTTGTAACCACTTGTTGGAGTTTTCATATGAATGCAATATGACACAATGAGATGCAATTAAAAGCCTAAAACCTAAAAAGTTCGAAAAGATCACTAAGTTGAGAAAAGAACAATAAAAGATCAAAAGAACAAGGAAAGATAAGAAAAGATCAAACTCCCCTCAAACCAACCCATAAGGATAAATTACCCTAACTCGCTTCTTAAGGAGGAAAACGGTTTGATCTAAAGGCTTGGTAAGAATATCCGCCAATTGAGCTTGGACTCTCTGAAGTGCATCACAATATCACCTTTTTCAACATGATCTTTAAGGAAGTGAAAGCGAATGTCTATGTGCTTAGTCCTAGAATGTTGCAATGGGTTTTTAGCAATATTAATAGCGAAGTGTTATCACGAAAAGAGGAACACTAGCAAAGTTTAACCCATAATCTTTCAAAGTGGGCGTCATCCACAAAATCAGCTCAACAACTAGCAGCAGACTACATACTCCGCTCAAAGATGGATTGTGCAATGTAAGACCGCTTCCTAGAGGACCAAGATACAAGAGAAGTGTCTAGGAAATGACAGTGCACGAGGTACTCTTCCTATCTAGCAAACACCCATAAAATCGAATCTGAAAAACCTCTAATGGACAAAGTGAAGAGCGGGAATACCAAATGCCATATAAGAGGTAGAGTGTAAATACCGAATATCGTTTAACGGCTTGGCGATGGGAAGTTCGGAGACGCTCAAATCTTGCACAAAGACATACAGTGAAGTGAATGTCGGTCTCGAGGTCAAATATGAAGGAGCCGATCATGTTGCGGTACTCGCGTTGATCCACGACTTCTCCTTCCTCATCTGGATCCAAAATCGAATGGTTGCCATGGGAGTGGAAATTGGCTTGCAGTCACCCATGTTGAAGCGTTTGAGTAGATCTTTAGTGTACTTCGTCTGATGGATGAAAGTTCCTTCCTTGCATTGCTTGATTTGAAGTCCCAAAAAGTAATTAAGCTCTCACATCATACTCATCTCAAATTCCCTGGACATAGTGTCAGAAAAGCTAGAAACAAGAGTATTAGAGGAACCACCAAAGATAATATCATCCACATAAATTTGAGCAAGCAGGAAGTCATTGTCACGTCTAAGAATGAATAGAGTTTTATCCACTTTACCCATTTCAAAATTATTTTTAAGCAAGAAGGTCTTAAGTCTATCATACCAGGCTCTAGGGGCTTGTTTAAGACCATACAATGCTTTAGATAGCTTGAAAACACGATTTGGAAATTTAAGATCCTCAAAACCAGGGGGTTGCTTAACATACACTTCCTCATCTATGAAACCATTTAAAAAGGCACTTTTAACATCCATCTGATATAATTTAAAACCTTTTGATGCAGCAAATGCAAGCAGAATGCGAATAGCTTCTAGTATAGCAACAGGAGCAAATGTCTCATCAAAATCTAACCCCTCAACTTGGCTGAAACTCTGAGCTACCAATCTGGCCTTATTTCTAACCACAGAACCATCCTCACCTTGTTTATTCTTAAACACCCAACGGGTTCCTATAACATTATGACCACTAGGAGGTTCTACTAGGTTCCAAACTTTATTTCTTTCAAAATTCTCTAACTCCTCATGCATGGCATTTACCCAGCTAGAATCAGATAAAGCATGTGATATATTGCGGGGTTCAAAAGAAGCAACAAAAGCCGAATGAGAGTAGAGATTTGGATCATTATACCTGGAGCGAGTTACTCGCTCATGTAGATTACCTATTATCTGTTCCGGAGGATGCTGTCTCTGAATGCGAAGTGGAGCGCCGGGTGAGATCTGTTTCTTCGACCTCCGCAGTATCTGCGATGATGAAGATGCTGCAGAGCCTCAACCGGCGAAGGTGAAGTAGGCGAGCGAGTTCTTGTATCGATATGGGGCGCCAAGAGCGGATGAAGGAATGATATTAACCGTCCTCATCTTCCTCCACAAAATGCTCTCTCACACTGTAAATCATCTCAGCAATAGATCTAGCTCGTGGCTAGTCTCATCAAAAGTGACATTACAAGTCTCTGAATAATGTTAGTCTCGATATTAAAAACCGAAAACCCTCGAATGAGCGGGATAACCTGAAATAACCCATCAAAAGTTCTTGATTCAAATTTATCTAAGTTGCTCTGTCTTAAGAATAAAACATTTTGATCCAAAACTCGAAAATGCGAAGCAGAGGGTTTTCTACCAAAACGCAGCTCATAAGGAGTCTTGCCTAAAGAAGGTCTCAAAAGACACGATTTGCAATATGGCAAGCGAGAGCAATAAGCTTCGCCCAAAATCTCCTCGGTGTGTTATACTCGTCTAGCATCGTCCTAGCCATTTCGACTAAGGTCCTATTCTTCCTTTCCACCACGCCATTTTGTTGAGGGGCGTGTGGAGAGGAGAAGCGATGCTCAATACCACGCCTCGGACAAAAAGAAGCAAAAGAAGCATTTTGAACTCCGTGCCATTATCACTGCGAATCGCTCTCAAAGCACCAGAAGCTCGAAGCCAAACGAAGAACAAGGTCATGAAAATAACCAAAAGCTTCATCTTTTGAAGTAAGAAAGAACACCCAAGTATATCTAGAAAGATCATCGACTATGACAAGAATATACCATTTTCCACCGAGTCGATCGGACTCTAGCGGGACCAACGGTATCCATATGAAGCAAGCTGTCACAGTCCGTCACCATAACCATAGTCACGAGAAGGGTGTGAGGCGACAACTTGTTTGCCATGCCTACAGGCGCACATACAAAGATCCTTGCGGCTTTGAGTTTGGGCAAACCTCTCATGAGATCAAGGTTGCTAACTCGTGTCGATGATCAAAACCAATGTGCCCCAAACGTCGGTGCCAAAGCCGTAAATCGAGAAGAAGATGTAAGCAAACATTTAAGAGATCCAAAGAAGAGATTCTCGAAAAATCGGCCCAAAAATTCTACCAACTCTAGAGATTCCAAACACAAGCTCACCAAGAGAATCAAGCACACGACAAGCATTTTTCTTAAAAGCAGTCTCATAACCATCATCAAGAAGTCGAGAAGCGAAAGGAGATTATACCTAAGCTTGTCCACAAAAGCGACATCCTTTAGAATGAATTTGTTGTTCACCCTAATTGATCCTGTTCCTTCAATTCTCCCTTGTGTATCATCTCCAAAGGTGATGAAGTCATCACTTGTTGCCCGCGTGAAAGAGGTGAACCATTTTGAGTTTCCGGTCATGTGGCGTGAACACCCGGAGTCGACGAACCACGTGTTCTTCCCTTTCCACGGTAGTCCCGAAAATCAAGGAACAAAAGAACGATGTGTCTCAATACCTGGGGTTAGATAAACAAGATTTAGGAATCCGTTCTTGAGACACCCGTCGGCAAGAGGATACAAACCAGAAGTACTATCCTTGATTTCATCTAACATTCGGTTATGAGCAATGTTTAAATTAACATGAGACTTAAAGCATCCATGGGCTGATCGACCGTTGTCTTTGTGATCGGATTGGCGACCAAAACAGTCGAGCCGGTGACCACGTGATGGTCGGACCGCTTGATCGATAAACATTAGAATTAGGATATCTAGAACCATAGTGATTTGCATGAGATAAAAATCCTAATCCAGGTTTATTCTTTTCAGTGTTACCATATCTTATAGAAGCTCTAGGTTGCATGAATGAAATTCTATCAAAATTTTTCCTATCATTTTCAACCTCACGCCAATGAATTCAATCAAATGCCCACCTTTCTTGCAATAAGTGCAATGATACTTGGTACCACTAGAAGAAGCACCATTTGAATTAATACAAGGTTGAGCAAAACCTGCAGATTTAAAAGATGTTTTTGCAGGTTGGGTTTTGAATTCAATTAAACCTTTTTCCAAGACTTGAATGACTTTTGGGTTTGAATTGTCTTGAAAAGAATTGAATCCTAAACCTTGCTTCTTATAAGGAGTTTTAGACTTGTCAAGAATCATGTTTAATTGTTTCTTACCTTTAGAAAATTTCTCTAATGTATCATGAAGGTAAGCATTTTCTTTTCTCAAGTTAACACAAGCATCACAAGTATTTTTCATAGATTTCTCCTTATACAAAGCAATTTCAACCTTGAGAGTGGAACATGAAGCACAAGTAGTATTTTCAATATCGTCCTTAAGCTTAGCATATTTGACTCTAGCCGCTTCTAAGATATCTTTGATTTCACGTTCTTTTTCTAAACATGAAGTGCAAGGGCTAGAATCAAATACATCAAAAGCAATCAATTTACTAGATTCTAAACATTTTTTCACAAGGAGCACTTTTAATTTCATTTAGTTCAGATCTAGCATTCTCAAGTTGTTGTACAGAAATATTATGAGCAGATTGTAACTTGGTAATTTCTGAATGCATAGCATGACAAGATAAACATTCATCAGGTTCAAGAGTCTTAGCATTTTTAAGCTCTACTTTCAGTTTGCTAATTTTTGACTCTAATTTCTTATTTTTTGTCATGACAAATTCTAGTGCTTCATCTTGACTAAGCAATTGCTCAACTATAGAATCATATTTAGCAGAAAGCTCATCATAAGAAAAAGATACCTCATTATCATCAATGTCGTCCGTGTCAGCCATGAAGCACATGCTAGTCAAGTCTTTGGCCTTCCCTTTCTTTTTGCCTTGAGGGATCTCCTCCTCCTTGTCCTCCTCACTCCCGGTATCCACATCGCTCAAGGATTTATCCTCAAAAGCGGCAAGGACCGGTGGCAACCTTCACAAGCTTATTAGCCTCATACCTTGATTTGTTGAAAGGAGGCTTCTTCCAAGTCGGCTTTCCTTCCTTATGATTGCTCTTACCTTTCAACTTGGGGCAATTTGCGGATATGATTGAGCTCACCACATTCATAGCATGTCAGGACCACCTCTCTTTTTGTTTCTCACATTATTGTAGGCCCGTGTGAATTTTTAGCTAGAAGAGCTAACTCTGTTTGAGGAATACTTTCAAGCTCCTCTTCATGAATAGCGGATAAACAAGCAAATGAAAATCGGAAGAAGATTCAAAAGAGTCATCAAAAGCCTTTTGAGAGGATGCGCTACCAAAGCTAAATTATCTTTCTTGGGATGATCAACTCTTTTAATTTCATGAGTCTTGAGTTTACTATAAAGCAATTCTAAAGTAAGACTTGAAAGATCAACATTTTCCTCTATAGCAAGAGCCTTCATCTCCCACTCCTTGGTGTTGATTGCGACCAAGAGATGGGTGGCATTTTGATTGAGAATATTCAATATCAACAAACTTTCATTTGATTAATTACTTTATTAAAGCGAAAATGTCATCGATGCTCTCTCGGGGACGCATCTCGAATTTATTGTATTCACGCTTGTAAACTGCTTGGCGACCTTTTTGATTTGGGACGAACCCTCATGATATGTTTCGAGAGTGTTCCAAATTTCATCGTGATTGAAAGATTGCAAATTCTATCATATTCTTGTCTACCAAGTGCACCATATAAAAGATTCTTAGCCTTATTGTTGTTAGCCAAAAGAATTGCGTAAGCGGTGTAGCAATTTCAGAATAACAATGAGGCTCTAACAACATCCCAAATAGCTTGTCCTCGCTCTCAAGAAAGACGCAGCATACGATTCTTCCAATAGGCATAGTCGTGCCCATCGAAGATATGCGGTTTAGTAGAAAACTTATCCATCGCCAAAGTTCGGTGGCCGGTTAAGATCAAGATTGAACTAGCAGGGCTCGATACCACTTGTTGGACCGTAAAGGCGACTAGAAGGGGGTGAATAGAGCACGCTCACTTTTTCACAAATTATGAACTCAATACAATTTCACTCCAAATAGCTATTAGAAAGCTATGAAGATCAATATACCAAGTATAGCGGAAGACTAGTATTGAATCCAATTAAACCCCTAAGCAATGCGACAAAAATCGCAAGAATAAAATCTAACAGTGGTCGGTCGGTCCATTTGTTATCTTGGCGATCGGCCCGACCGTACTAAATCGGATCGACCTACGGTGTGGGGCGGTCGGACCGGCACCAAAATCGGTCGACCTGCGGTGTGGGGCGGTCGACTGCGAGCTCGAGCGATAAAATGTACCGATGGCGAAGTTGCAATTAGGTCTAACTTTTGATTCTCAACTCCAAACTTCACGAAACTTTGCACACACCTTCTCTATGATATTAAGGACCTATTCCAATCAACAATTATGATAATTCTTGGACGAACAAATATCTTTTTACGATTGATTGAAGAAGGGTGCAAAACGGGCAAAAGTGAAAACTAGATCCAATCGCTTGCGTGGGTGATTGATGATCAAATTGATCCTAGATGGGTTCCACACATCACAGCAAGTTAATCCACGTGAAAGAATCAATCAAAAACTCGTGGATCAAAGAAAGCCCTAAAATCACGAAATTGAAAGCAAGAACGAAAAGAGACTTATCTCAAGCAAACCTTGCATAGATTGATTTCGTGATTGATCTTTGGATTACATCCACACCATCATGGATCGATGAGACAATCAAAGATCACGAAATTCACCACAAACCATCAAGAGCCCTAGCCTCCACCTCAACTCCCTAAAGACAATTAGGGTTTTGAAACATAAAAAGCGAGAGAGAGGGGTGGTGCACCACCTCCTCCTATTTATAGTGGAGGCCTAGAACTCCTAGGGTTTGACTCAATTGGACTCCGTTAAGGCCCACTAACAAGCGGGTCACACACGCACGCCGCAAAGCGCCGTCTTTAACCTTTTGACCTAAACCGCTTCACGCATGCGTCATGGATTTGCCAATAGGTCACCCTTGTCCATCTTGTGTCACGCTTGAGTCGTTGACCTCACACGGCATCGTCAATCGTTCTGGGCCTCAACTCTCCAAGTCTAGTCCCGATCCTCCTCGCCGTTGACCGTCGTTGACCACCAAGCAACTCGCACAACCATAGACAAGCAAACACGAATTCGGGAACAAGTTCTTCACAACTTGACCCATGTTAGTCAAAACATGCATCATGCAAACCATATGCCACGATACCAATGACTTTGACCTAACTAATCAACATCGCCACGAAGTTGGTGACGTTCAAGTCAATACCGGTCCGACCGCCCGGTGGCCGGTCGGACGCCTCTGGCGGTCGGACCGCTCCCTCGTGAGCGGTCGGACCGCCCCTTGGGACTTAGCCGAATTTCAACCCCGAAAATCCAAACCTTTCGAAACTTTAAACCAATAGAACTTTTCTTGGAGACTCCAAAATCATGAGACCAAGTGCATTGGGATCCCTCACTTGCCTACAACACCTATTTTTGGCCCGGCTCGTTTTGACCACTTTAGTGCATCGCGGTCCGACCGCCCACATGGCCGGTCCGACCGATTTGGGACCGGTCGGACCGCCGTGCAAGGACCGGTCGGACCGCCCCTGTCCAGTAAGCCTGAAACTTTGTCGAAAACACGTGAAACGACAAACCGTAAACGCCATTGCCAATTGTCACATCATCCTAAGATCTGGAACATATCCCTATGAAATCCACAGTCCTCGATCAACGCAACAGCAACCGCAGCAGCGCCTCTACGTTATCCACACGTCTAGGGGTGGAACGCCGTACGCCGGTGTGCTAGCATCAACGCGCACGGTAGAGCCTTTGGGGAGATGGCGGCTAGGGTTTCGGTGGAGCAACTCTTACGTCCCAACAGCCCTATGCATTTCCTTATAAAGAGCCCATAACGGATCCTATCCGAACTCGTTTATTTCAACATGTTAAGTGTGTGACCCTATGGGTTCATGCGTGTCGGTTGTGACTCGAAACTCCTTTTCGACCACTAGTTATTAGCGGTTCCTACAAGGACATAACGATTTCGAATACACATAAATATTATATCGGACGAATTTTATGCAATATAATATGCGACCAGGTCATTATAACTCACGACCAGTTCATATCTCCATACGACCAGTTCATATTTAATTACGACCAGTTTGTAACAACTTACGACCAGTTAGTGATCATGTACGACTAGCTCACAACCGCCTGTGGTCTGCCTGAATAAATGACCTTCTTGCATATTTTTTTGCCTCGCGATATCTAGTTGAACTCCAGGTGAGATATATGTCATCCATGGACTGTTCAATACCTTTTCGATCTAGTGATGGATAACTTCATGTAGTCGACTCTTCGACCACTAGTGGCATGACCATGACTTTCTTTATCCGACCACATCGAGAGGCCTAGAGATATCTCTCCTGTTATGTTAGAAGGAAATCACATATCGATTAGTCATATCCTCGTGTGTTTCATAGCATACCCAAAACTACATTTATAACTATCCAATTACATAGTAGCGTTTGGAAACCCCTAAGTGTATTATTATACATGTAGAAAACCATGCCGATCTCAGGTTTAAGGATTATACATCATCATTGCTTGAGGCCGACTGATGACACATAGAATCATAACAATCTCAATAGTGTCACTAGATGGGTCAATCCAATATCATGTTCTCTAACATATGTTCACATTATTGATTCAATATCACCATATCCATGACCGATAAAACATGGTCATCAATCAATATATGTGCTAGTCGATAAGTCACTAGTGTCCCGACCAGTGACATCTGACCAAGGATACATTTAGAATAACATTATATAACTTAAAGAGCTTCACTAAGAAGTCTCATACTTGTTAATCTTTATAAATGATAATTCATCTAAGAAACATAATAACATTTATTCTATAACTCATAAATATAGACGTGATACAATCATCTCTATGATTGCCTTTATGACATATCACCAACATGCACGTGTGAGGTGCCCCATGAGATGCCAATAGACCTGCGGTGTGAGATGCAAATTTGGTTAGTTGCAATTATACGTACAATAATACACACTATGTTTACTGCATTACCTTCTGTGGGAACTAGTACGGCAAGGGCGCCCGTTGCCATGCCGAGCTACCTGCCTAGTCTGGCGGGGGAGCTGTTGGGTGTCATGATGGGCGATGTCATGGTAGAAGTCGCTGAGTGGAACGTTGTGAGGATGACCAGAAGCGTTTGGTAGCTGCTTGCATGAGAACAAGCTGACGATGCGCCGTGGCTGCTCTCACACGGCTTACGTATGATCCGACCTCCTCCCGTGTGACCTCCATGCCCTGACGGATGTGGTCTCACATGGAGTGCACATCTCTCCAACTCTCCATCCCGAGGTCGTTCTGCGAAATGCAACATCAAAGTTAGTAACATGAAAAATGTAATTTACATGACAATATACATAACAGGGCACGTACCACCAAGTGTAGAGAAATGCCTGCCTGTCTGTGCTACACTTGGTCATCCCGAGCCAGCTCAACCTGCAGTTGATCAACAACATGGACCAAACGAACTCGTGTGACTGGTGTGTACCACCGCAGTACTCCTGGTACGACACTGGGTCGTAGGGAGTATCATCCTCGACTACGTCCTCCGAGGCCCCCTCCTATTGCGCAATCCAAGGAGCCATGCGTTCCCCCCAGTTGCTACGCCTGCCCTTTGCACCCTTAATGGAGTGCCCGTGAAGAGATTAGGTAGGTTATTAAGTCACAAAAATATTGTACAACACATACAAACAACACAGACAAAACACTTACCAGTGTGTCATGGGTAGGACAACCTGTCCCACTGCACTTGGCCATCTGTGATCTGGTCAAAGGTCCCCGTGAAGTACTCGTACACATTGCGCACCAGGTGACCCGCCCACTGAGGCTGCAAAGGAGGAAGCACAGTGTGAAAGCGCAACGAACAAGGTGGATGTACCAAAGCTTGCATTGCCATTATTAAGAACCACTTATCGCCAGACGACACCAAAGATATCCCACGGTCGGTTGGTCGGCGTCATCCCCGCCGTACATGTCCTTGCCATAGACCTTTCCCTCTATCCACAGTCATCCTATCTGGAAATACTCTAATGACCACGGCTGGAGTAGTGGAGGGCAACCGGCCACCAGGGACGTCAGCTTGCTCCTGAGGCAAGTGCCACAGAGGGCACGGTACGTACAACACAACACTGGGAACCCCAGCTAAACTGTGGTACCACCTTGACGTCTGCATTGACGATCACCGGGGCAAACTGGATGAATCGGGCGTCAACATTGTTGCTGTGGGTACTCGTGAACATTACCAACCGAACAGCCACATCAGATACGCCTTTAGGTGACACACCATCTGGTAGTCAGTCACATTGGGTGCCATCCTCTCAACCTGCAAGAAGAATAATGCATTAGATCGATACAAACGTGGACAACAACGTTACAAACATGTAAAAGAACTAACCTTGAATTGTTGTAGCCACCTATGCATCGACCTATGCTTCTAACTCTACGTGAAGACCTGATAAGGCACCTCCCCCTGCTGTGGTGGAAGAACTCCGTGGAGTCTCTGCAGAAAATCGGCCTACTAGTCATCCCCAGGTTCCTCTAGCACAACTGGGAGATTGTGGATCGGTAGCCCAGTGAGCATGCCCACATCCTGTGAAGTGGGTGCCATCCACTGCATGGCAGGTGGAATGTGTGGGTCTCTAGCCGCCAACGGTCCACGAGAACAGTGAGGAGTGAGTGGTCGAAGGAGAAGCGCTGGGACGGCTCAATGTCCGCCCTCGGGGCAACATCCTACTCGGGGTCATCCTCTTTAGTGGTCTGCAACATCCGAGCAAGAGGAAGGAGTCTGGTGGCTCGCAACCACTAGTGCAACATTGAAGAGAAGGATGTAAGTACGCAAACATTAGTAAATGTTGGATGGAACAATTAACAAGTGTCATACATAGAGAACCAACGCCGGTCCAGCCTCCAAGACTTCGACGGAGTGCGAGTCAACAACACTACCAGCTCATCGGGGGCCTATCCCTGTGGCGGAAGTGAAGTACACAGCTGGCTGTGGTGCCGACCATCTTGCCCGCGGTCCAAAATGTCGCACGCCCTAGTGGTGCCACCACCCTGACCCGCCACGCCTAAGCCCTAAACACTATTAAATTAAAAAAATATAAATAACCTAAAATCGATATCCCCAAATCTTGCGGATCTAAACCTAAGCATCCTAGATCTTCCAATAATTGATCTACTAATGGAGGTACCCTAACGTTTTTACACTATAATAAATACATAAATATCCTATATTGTAACATTATATGCGGCATTAACCCTAGCCTAACATTGCTGATCTACAACTACAAACCCTAGTTCTACCATTAAGCTATATTTATTGTTACTAACCTAACATGTTTTTATCGAAGTGATCAATAAATGACATGAGCAGGACGAACTCACCTCAAAAGATGAGTAGACGAAGGCGCGCCGAGCCATGGGTAGGGTCTCCTCCCCTCCCCTCTTCTCTCACTTCTCTCCTCCCCTCTCTTCTCTCGTGGGCGCTTCCTCTCCTCCTTATGTCTGTCGCGCAAGTTGAAAGAAGCCCGACAGATATTGGCCCTCAGCCACGACAGCGTGGGATGACTAGCGTCAGGTGCCTGCCAGTTGTGCTTCCCTCGCGCGACTGGGTGACGTAGTTCAACGTCGTCCCCTCGTCGCATGACTAGGTGTCAACTTGCCTCAAATCGCTGCCCACCACGGGATTGGGCCTAGTCGTTTGGTGACTGAGGGTTATTTTTGTAAAACGATTAAAAATGATTTATTTAGAAAAAAATTCCTCGTTTATTTCCAGTTTATTGATCTAATCTCTAATTGGCACCAATACCAAGATGTTTTTAATTCATCACAGAGAACCCAGTTCCAGAAATAGCATAACTCAATGAGTAATTTCTGTAGGTTAGCAGGTAGTGGTTTCGAACAGAGACTATCATGTAAAGTTAAATAGTTAAATTTCAAGACTTCATAAAAGGCCAATATATGTTATTCTTCTGAATTTTTTAGAACCAATATTCTTCTGAATTTGTATGCAATTTTTTTGGTATGGCAGACCTAACAGTTTATTGGGAATACAAGTAGCCAAGTAGGTGTGCTTGAGATGCAGTCATATGTGGTGGCCTTCTTCCCGAACATTGATGCGGCAAAGCAGGAGATGCATTCTTTGTGCAGACATTACGCACCTATGTTTGACATGTCATCGGACAATACTGGCGTGGGCTGCCATGTCACCCGCAAAATAGGGCACCTGCCAGTCTTGTTGATACATCGTCATGTTTTCCTTGCTGGAAGCGCGATTTGGACTATTGCAATCCACTATAAAGCTCTAATTGACAGATGGTTACTGCAAAAGTCTGCTGTCATACAGGTTAGTAGTTAAATATTGTTCAAGAACTCCTCAATTCACATGTATTAGAACCTTGTCAGTACCTCAGCGTTGCAGACAAATAGTCAATGCCTTATTTCACATCTATTACATGTAGCATGCATATTTCTTTCCTTTTCTTGAAATGAACATTACTTTCTTTCTCTTCGGTGTTCATCCTAACTAAACACGTTTCTAACTGGACATTGTGGCAGGGTGCACCAATTTACAATGCCATGATATTGCGATCCTGTTGGCAGCGTAGCTCCTTGCCTCTTTTTGTTGGCATTGGTGTTCTGACGGCCAGGTTCTATAACTGCATTACGATTTGCAAGTATATCTATGGCCAGCAACCTATCCTTGGCTTTAATGCTAACGTTCAGGGTGATTTGGTCATTAAGAACAATGAATTGTGCAATAAGCAATCCTTCCCTCCAAGTTTGCTTGTTAGCAGGCACGATTATGTCCGTTTGGCACTTCAGCAGTGTATTTTTAGCACTGCCAATTTAAAGGTCCATACAACGCCAAAGGTGATCAGTTTCGACAGGAGGTGCATACAACAGAATCGTGAGAGCAGTGCGTTTTGGAGAATCTTGTCAAGAAACGAGCAGTATCTGACATATATTGGGGCGTTGGTGACGCTACAGTTATTTTACAGCTAACCAGAGTGAACATTACCACTTCGCTGCTGCCAATGCTGTTTCAAACAACAAGTTCCAGGGGCAAAGCTGCAGTTGTCAGTAATATCGTGCTAGTTTTGGTGAACTACTGCGGCATCCATGGATCTGCCTTCTCGACAAAACAACACGGCAGGAGGTGACGTTAACCGTCAGCGCCGTTCTGATGGTATTTTGCCAGGTAACTGAAAAGTAACTAAGATCCGAACTTTGCAGGTTCAGTTATATGTTTCTGTGCAAACTGCTGAAATTATTCATGACTGTTATTCTTGTTGCAAGATCACAATTCCAATGATAGCAGAAGTTCAGATTGGCGTAGGCGGTGGAACTCGAATGCCGACGGGTTACACCACCGCGATGTTCGTGCTCACATGCGTTGTCTCCTGTGGTGTCAGCTGGTCGTGGGGCTCTTTGTTCTGGACCGTTCCTGGTAAGAAGATTCAGTCAGCTGGGCAGGTTGTGTGCATGGTTCTCAACTTCGCCCTCTGCTTCGCGCAAATGCAGTACTTCCTGCTGATGCTGTGCCGGCTGAAGAACGCCATCCTTGCATACTATGCAATGTGGATTTGGTCATGATTAAAGTTCAGATCAGAAAGCATGGCTGGATTAGTGTGCGTTTACTGAGGTTAACTGCTTGAGTAGTTTGGTGGATGTAAAAATGCTCTTTCCCTTTTTTTTCTTTTCTTTTCTTAGCCTTTTTTTGGGTATAGTTTTCCTGTAGGGTTTGTTATTGTTAGTATCACTGTCAATTTCATTATCCTATTATAAGATTTTCGAAGACGGCACTATTTTTTTTGGGGAGCTACTTGACTTTGGTGGTCCAAAGTTGCTGTGCATCTATCGCATTCAGGCACAGGGCATATCGAAATCAAGAGTTCCTCGGGGGCACAAGCAACACCACTTCACAAAAATACGTTCTCTGTTTGATTGACTAATCCTGGAGATTTGCTGGCTTCGCTCATTGATTCGGCTTAGGATCCAGATAGTCATCAGTGCTGAAAGGTATGCAGATTTCAGCGCTCCAGAAGGCTCGCAGCAAATGCATGTTTTCAAAGGCGAAGCTACAGTAGCATCTTTCAAACGAGATTATTCTCTGCCTGATCCCGAAAAAAAAAAATAAGACAGACAGACAAAGCGCGGGAGGTGTCTCATAACATGCCAATTAGCTTACTCCATGGCGTGGTAAGAATTTTATGAAAAGTTCTGCCACTTAGGTTGGCGCTGCATTTGCACTCCCTGGTTTCCCAGAATTACAGCGCTTTCATAAATAAAAAAAAAAAGAAAAAGAACCATTCATGACAACTATATGTGTGTGCGAAATCTGGTTAGGCTTCTCCATCACTTGAGGACACCATCGCTCTTGTTAAAATTGGACATCGTAAAGGCATTTGACTGGGTAAAATAGGATTACCTCCTGGATCTACCGCAAAAAAGAGGGTTCACAGCCATACTTACAACCTCATCCTCATGAGTCCTTTTGAATGGAATTCGGGGTGTCCCCTCCCCATCAAGCATGGGAGAGGCCATCGACAAGGGGACCCTATCTCCTCGCTCCTATTCATTTAGGCAATTGACCCGTTGCAGCGATTTTTAGACTTGGCAACCGAATGGGGCACCCTCCAAATGCTGAGATGTCACGCTGCAAAAATTCGAACCTCTCTATGCCAAAGTTAGATGCGACAACCTAGACTTGCAGAACGTCTTGCAAAATTTCCCGACCTCAGAAACAAATTTCCCTATAGCGTATCTGTCGACGATCAAATCGCCGATCTTATGAATATATAAATAAAAAGAGGAAAAATGTGCGTGACTTCTGGAAGTGGATCTAACTTGCTCTTTATTGCTATGAACTCACAATTACAAACACTGGGAGTATCTAAAAACACAACACTTTGCTATATCTTGCTTGATGTCTTCTGCTTGTGCTGTCTATGCTGTACTCCGTGTCCTCTGTCTCTGTTCGTCCTTCCATGACCCTCCTTAAATAGTTGATGAAGCGGTGGCAGTTATCCCATGAAGAGATATCCGTTGGGGAGCGACGCGCCTGGTCGGGAAGAGGCGGCGATTTGGCGATTCCACTAAGCTGTAAAGGCGGTTGGTGAAAGCGTCAATCGCTACTGCGGTTAATGATTCGTGAGGCGTTAAATCATTAGCCGTAATAGTGTTGTATTATGTGGAATATAAAACCGTGGTTCATTCATCACATAGTGAGTGGCGTGGTGGAGACTTGACCTAAACGCTGTTCATAGCTTTACGAGCACTTACCTGGTCGTGGACTAGGCTTGGAACTTTGTCAGGCAGGGTATTTATTATATAACTTAGTAATACCTACGACCCGATTAGGTCGGTGGTCTTAGAAGTTACGACCACGAGCGTATGGTCTTTATCATATATTAAGATAATATATGAATATTTTAATCCTCAACAGCTAGCCCCCGAACTTTTAAATGAATGTGGTCGTATGCGGACACGTTCTCCGATGCAATCATATCGAGCAGACTCTCATTAAATGCCGTGAGACTCGAGGCGGTCTGTATTCATTTTAAAGTTGAGAAACTGCTTTGGAAAAAGGAAAAAGCTTTTCTGTCCGTCAGGCGAAAAGGTATTTGCCCGTTGGACTTCTCGAAGAGTCGGTTACAGTGAAAATGTCTATAAAACGACCCCGGCTGAGTGCTTTAAACCTTTATGCCTCTATCTCCAAGAAAATCTTCCTTGAGTTCTTCACCCAAAAAAGGAAAGCATCATGTCGGACCTCATCGCAAACTGGTCGATCTCCGATCTGAGCGAGAGAAGATTGGAGAGTTTGGAGAGGGTTGGGTTGCTACCGACGGAGTTTGATTTCTTGGAGATCGGCTTTTGGAAACCATCGCCAAGCAAGCGAGGAGGAGAAATCCGGTGTTCCTCGCGTACGTTGAGTGCGGGCTCAAGCTTCCAGCACATCCTTTTCTTTCTCAAGTGCTGGAGTTTTATGAGGTTGAGTTGATCAACCTTGCTCCCAATGCCATTGCAAACCTAAGCATCTTCGTCTACCTCTGCGAAGCATACTTGGGGATTCCACGTCGATGGAACTCTTCAAGTACTACTATCGGATGGCGAACACGAAGAAAGCGACCGGCACCACGGGAATGTACCAAAGGCTTCATGCGGTAAAGGGTGACGAGTACATTCGTATGTACTCAAGTCTTCTTGGTCGTCATGGAAGAAAAGCTGGTTCTATATGAAGGTTCTGCGAGAAGGCGGCTGTATTACACGGTAAGAAGGCGGTCGAGAACTCGCGTTGGCGTTCCTCCTCAAAGAAGGAGGGGAAGTTGGGAGATGGGTTGAGGCTATCCATCTCTTGAGTGTCGAGGTTTAACCTCACGGCGCGTTGTGAGACTTTTCCATTAGGAGGATTAGTCCTTTAAAGACGAGGCACGTTCGATGCTCGGTTCATTGGTGGCGACGATGCTACCAAGGATTACGATCGGGTAATTTTTCGAAAATCCAGGCCAGTTATTTTGCGATTTGATCATTTTCGCAAAACTAAGATCTTTCATTTGTAATCGTAGTCTTGTCTTACGAGGGCGTCGAAGCAGGATCAAAATGATGCGTCTTTGGCGAACACGATGACAAGGCTAGCTTTCCTTAATCCTAGCACTTGCCGTGCGAGGAGAGGTGAAAGACTTAGGGTAAGCGTATTAACTTCTTTTCATCTTTTGATTATTTTCGATCGTTTTAATCCTCTTTATGTGTAGTTGGTGGGACTTAAGATCAACGAGGCTACGGAGACATGTGAGCCTATTGATTATCCGACCGATCTTGTGATCGCCGAGGCGTGATCACGCCGAGGTAACAACTAAAAGAAATAACCTCGCAAGATGAAGTATATTCTTCACTGATTAACTTTGTTTGTTAATACTGCGGCAATCATCGAGTCTCATCTAGTTGTCTATGAGACAGTATTCTCGAGACCAGTGAAACTACACTACGGTCGAGAGAGGACCTTGCTCTTGACCGGATGGTCGAGAACATTGCTTCGATCTCACGATCGGAGTGTAGAGAATGCAATTGAACCTACGATTCGGGCTGGTGGGAACAATTGGAAAGAAGAGAAAAGCAGTATAGCAGATTTTAAGCCGGTAGCTATAAGATCAAGACCAAGAAAACAACGGTATGTACAATTTTATATGAAAAACATACCTCGTATATTCCAAGTAGAATTGAACTTTCTGTTTCTCTCGTGCGGATCTGCTGAACCCCTGGTCGCTTCCGACCAGTCGCATTCAACAGGTCAGGTGATCGGAGGTGGTCCTGGCCATTGTCTTCCTCAGATAGGACATCTTGAGGATGGCGTGGTCGGAGGAGCCCCAAGTCAACCGGCTCTGGAACCGAGCTAGATCCGTAGTAGTCACTATCCAACAGCGGAGGTAGAGACCATCACGATCTTCCACGAGTTCGATGCATCAAGGTCATCCTCCAAAACTAACAAGTTTCCTTTCTCAACTCGATTTGCCGCGAGTAAGGAACTTGATGATTATTGCGGGAGAATATCGGATCGCCTGACGCAGGCGAAGCCCGATAAAATTTGTACCGATTACAATGATGTCGTAATTCGGGTAAGTGTCTTCAATCCTCTTCATAACCTTTCTCGAAGTTCACAAGAAGGTTTATGGAAGAAATGCTACTTATGCAGCATATGATCGAAAACCTCGCTACGGTCGGAGGACTAGCAGAAGCGAGTTAGGTTATTAGAAGAAAAACACTCTGAGATAGAGAGTAAGAGTTCCTCTTCTTTTCTCATTAAGACTTTCCTTTTATTTATTCTCCCTTATCAAAAATTCTTTTGATAGATTTAGATAAAATAAAAGAAGATGCTTTGGCTGAAAAGGCTAGAAGAATAAAGCTTGAAGAAGAACTTCAGGCTAAGAACCGGTCGATCGAAGTCTTGACGACCAGCAATAAAAAGCTTCTGGATGATTCCAAGAAGAGAGAGGAAGGTAACTGGTCGTAGTCATGACTTAGTATGTCTTCCAATCTTTTTACTTAACACTTGCTTTGTCTATGCAGAACAAAAACAAGCATTGATCAGAGTGAAGAAAGCTCTGGAATTTGAGCAAGACAAGGGGGGCAGCTCTCGTGCTTAGTTTGGATGAGAAAATCACCTCGCTAAACAAAATGCTCTTTGACATGGGCGCGGGATCAAGCTCGCCCTCCTTGAGTGACCCAATAGAAAAGGTCAACTTCTTAGGCTCTTTGCTGGAAGAGCTCAAGGTTTTGCTCAAGACTACTAGGGAGAACTATGCCCACTCCGTTAAGGAATCTATTGCCTGTGGAGTCAGTCTTGCTTTGGCAAAACTGAAAGCTTCCGACCCATCAACTAACCTTCAAGCCATCGAAGAGGATTTCAACTGCTTACCCGCAGAGGCAAATCAGATCCTCGCAGAGATGAAACCTTTAGGCGAAAAGGTCGCAGAAGAGATGGAAGTCGGATCTCCATCTAGCAGTAGTTAATTTAGGCATTCTCTAGTAGTTTAGCTGCAGGAAAAAAACAATGCATACAGTGTAAAAACTTACCTTTCTCTTATCAAAAATGGAAAAAATTCTTTTATTCATCCGATCGACTTGTGAATTTATGTCTTACCTAGCCCCCGACTGTTATATAGTAGAAGATCTTTACTATATAATAGTACTACCTGAGGCCAAGAATATAAATCCAAATCTCAACCATTACTTGTAAGCATATACTGATCGGTAAAAAACTGATCGTGGTAATACTAGGAAACCTTTATGGTCGGAACCGTGTAGGTTTCGGCTAGTTGTAAATCTGTTTTTAATGATCGAAGTACCTTACTAAGACAACATATGGTCGGAAAAATAAAGAATTCTCCTTGATAAGAGGAAAAAACATGAAAAACATATGTTAAAAGCAGACAAGTGGTTTTACTTCTATGCGATGCTCAATCTTGGTGGAATGAACCTAGCTAGAAATAAAGGTATAAAATACATTTCGCAAGGCGTGCTCATGCTCTTAGTCCATTGGCGTGAGGATCGTAGGAAAAGACCGTCACTAGGAAGCTCCTTCCGATTAGGCGGAACCACGTCGCGAAAAGGAGAGACTTCGACTAGGAGGTTTCCGTGTCCGACCAAGAGCCAAACAAGAGTAGAAATGTAATTTTGAAACATAAACTATACGCTTTATAATCCAGAGCATACGAACCGCAATCGACCAGGATTAGGCAACGTCATATAAATAACATCACTCACTACTCCAAATTCAATTATCATGTTTAAAGAACTTGAACGAAAATGAAACGAAATGAAATGAAAGAAATTAAACAAAGAACTTACGCAATTGGTCAATGTTCCATGAATTTGACAAAACCCTGCCGTCTGACATGGCTAATCGTACTGAGCCTGGTCGGGTAACTTCGACCACAGTGTAAGGACCTTCCTATTTAGGGGAGAGTTTATTGCGCCCTGCTTGGCTCTGATTTTTACGAGAACGGATCACCTCTGACTAGGTTGCGAGGTTGCACCTTACGATTGTAGTACCTTTGCATGGCTTCTTTGGTAGATTGCGAGCGTATCAAAGCTTGGTTTCGTCGTTCTTCAAGGAAATTGATGTCGTCAGTCGATGTTCTTCCGATTGCTCAAGTTAAAACAATCGGTCGAGCAGAGCCAATTTTCAATTACGGAGGAAGCATAGCTTGACCTATAAACTAAAAGAAAGGTGTTTCACGGTCGCACGACTGGTCGTGGTCCGGACAGCCCATAAAACAGAAGGAAGTTCTTGAACCCAAGCCCCTGACCATTTTATTAATTGGTCGAATACTCGGCGTTTTATCCCCTGTATTAGGATACCATTGGCACGCTCGACTGCTCCATTGCTCTGTGGATGAGCCACAGAAGCGAAATGGATTTTGATTCCTAGTTCTTGCGAATTCCTAGAAATTCTTTGCTTGAGGCTGGTACCATTGTCCGTGATGATACGTTGGGTACACCAAATCGTGTAATCACGTTTTTTGTTATGAACCTCTTAGCGGCTTCAGTTGTACCTTTTACAACTGGCTCGGCTTCAATCCATTTTGTGAGCGTGTCAATCATGACGACAGAATTGAGCCCCGGGTGCTCTTGGGAATGGTCCCGAATGTCTAGTCCCAGGTTGCAAAAGGCCAAGAAAGAGGATTGTTTGCAAAGCTTGTGCTTGGTGATGTACTTATCGGCTATGAAAGCGACATTATACGCGCCGCCACGAGCTCTTTTGCATCATGAAGGCGGTTGGCGATAGTATCCTTGCTGAAGGCTTTACCGACTAAGGTTACAGAGGAATGATGTGCTCCAGACTCCTTCATGAATTTGATTAGCAACCTAGTGCCACCGATTGAGATATGCATCTCATCAACACCCCATGAGATCCTCGTTTATACAAGGTGCGTTCGATTAGAGTGTATGATTTGGCGTTTAGTGCTATCGATCGACCTCTACATCATCTTCGTGAATTAGGTCATCTTGAAGATAATTGTAGATCGATGTCATCCGGTCTCTACCTTGATCGTCACCGATCGTGGAGCATCTAAGTTATCGAGTCAATAGGATTGACTGATGTAAACTATCGATGTTCTCGGAATGCTCGACTACCGAGGGCGAATCGAGTTGCTCGAGAAAAACTCGGTGAGACGGTTGACCTAGTAGAGGCCATCCGTGTTAATCGATCTGCTAGAAAGTTCTCCTTTCTAGGAATATGTTGATCGGAAACCGAAGAAGTGCTTTTCAATTTCCGTACTTCCGCGAGATAGGAAGACATCTTGGTACTCGAGCATTGGTACTCTTTCCCTACTTGATTCGCTACTAGTTGAAAATCGCCTTTCACTAGCAATTTGCGAATCCGAGCGAACGAAGTGCTCAAAGTCCCGCCAAACAAACCTTACTACGCCACATTGTTTGTAGCGGAAAGTTAAACCGACGGCATACTTGATGTGTTCGCCGGTAGGGGATATCAAGGCGACTCGACCCCGATCCTTAAGCATTAAGGAACCGTCGAAGTACATTGTCCACTCGTCGTGGTGCTCGTACTCGTGTCCTTGCTTAGATTCAGGTTTGTCCACTCGGCAATGAATTACGCTATTGCACGAGACTTTATGGTCGTTCGTGAGATGAAATGGAGGTCGAGCGTCCCTAGTTCCACCACCCATTTTGCTATTCGTCTCCGACGATTCCCTATTTCAAGGACTTGACCTAAGGGATATCTAGTAGGCACGACCACTTTGTGGGCACGAAAGTAATGCCTTAGTTTCCTTGAAGCCATAAGGAGACTATAAAGCAACTTCGTACTGTGGGTATCTTTCCTTTGGCCCATGTAAGACTTAAACTACGTAATACTTTGGTAGTTGGGCGTTTTCACGTTCTCGACCAAGATTACACCGTAACGACTTGTGGCGTTGCGACCACGTAAATCAACAGATGTTTCCCGGTCTTGGAGAAACTAAGACCGGCACTCATAAGGTACTCTTTAAGCTTTTCAAAGGCATCATTTGCTTAGTCGTCCACTCGAAACTTCCATATTTAGAAGAAGTTTGAAGAAAGGTAGTCCATTTTCCCCAACTTTGGCTATGAAACGACTTAGTGACGCCATACAAACGGTTAGCTTCGGACTTCCTTCTTCGTGGTCGGCGCATCGATGGATGGCCGATATCTTCGCGGGTTTGCTTCGATACCTCTAGCGAAACTAGGAAACCGAGCGACTTTCAATGAAACCCGAACACACACTTCTCCGGATTCAACTTGAGGTTATGTCTTCTCAAGTTATTGAAAGTCTCTTTAAGGTCAAGCATATGGTCACCGGAGTTGACACTTTTCACTACCAAGTCATCAACGTAGGCTTCCAAATTTCGACCTATTTATGTAAATTTGAAGGTTTTCTGCATTAATCTTTGAAAAGTTGCACGGCGTTTTTGAGACCAAAGGGCATTTTTACATAACGAAGAAGTGCAAAATGGAGTGATGAAGGAAGTTTCTCTTCATCTTCTTTACTCATACAAATCTGGTGGTACCACGAGTAAGCATCTAAAAACTTAATAACTCGCTTTTAGAAGGTAGAGTCTACAAGTTGATCAATGCGAGGAAGGGAAAATCATCCTTCGGACAAGCTTTATTAAGATCAGTGAAGTCTATACACATCCTCCATTTCCCATTACTCTTCCTAACCATTACAGGATTAGCGAGCCATTGAGGGTGATGTACTTCACGAATGAATCCAGCCTTTAAGAGCTTGTCAATCTCAGACTGGATGGCGTCCTTCCGGTCGGGTGCGAAACGTCTGAGCTTCTGCTTGACCGGATTTTTGTCGGCCGAGCGCTAGCTCGTGCTCGATCACCTCCACAGGGACTCGGGCATGTCGGACGCTTGCCATGCGAATACATCCTTGTTTGCTCGGAGGAAGGAGACGGCGACTCTTCCTATTTAGGATTGAGTCTGCCCGTCGGCACCTTTGGTGAGGATCCATCGGCATTGCTTGACATGGCGTTTCTGAAGGGCGCCTTTGTCGAGTGGAACCTCTTTGGTGCAGTCGGACGGTTTGGGCGTTATCTTGGAGTGCAGGTGCTTGACCTGCACAGATGATGAGTCAGAATTTCTGGTCGGTAACTCATCGACCAGTTCTAAAGACCTTCGATCACATGCGTATGCCATTTTGCGATCTCCACGAACCATGATCACACCTTTTGGTCCTGGCATTTTCAAACTTTGATACCCGTAGTGCGTGGCTATCAAGAATTTCGCTAATCTTAGGACGACCAAGAATTCCATTATATGCGGTTTCGAAATCAACCACGTCAAATGAAATCTTTTCCGTTCGGAAGTTATCAGGGCTTCCGAACGTAACCGGTAAGGATACTTGTCCTATCGGTTTGGCGGTAGAACCAGGAACTATGCCATGAAAGGCGTATTTCACTGGTTTTACCTTTGATCTAGGAACCTGCATATCTTCTAAAGCTCCGAAAATAAGATATTTAAAGAGCTACCACCGTCTATCAAAACTCGATTGACTTTGTAATTATTAATAGTAGGCTCTACAATAATAGGGAACCTACGGTCGAGTTGATGAGGCGAGGCAATCTTCTTCTTTGAAGGAGATCACAGATCCGACCACCTTGATGGTTTGGCGATGATCGAAGGTTCCGATAGGTTGACCTCTCGCTCCATGGCTTTCAGATGACGGCGTTAGTCGTATGAAGAAGATCCTCCAAAGATCATATTTACCGTCTTGTTTGAGGCTCCGGTACTCCATCTCTTAAATCGCCATCCTTGTCCTTTTGGAACTTGTTTCCCAACTCTGGATTGCGGAAGTGGGCCTTTACCGCATAGAAATCCTCCGACTTCTTTTGCCAAACACGACAAAGCGCAAGTCATGCCTCCTTTGTTGGTGAAGTGGACACCACTTCTTACCTTTATTATGGCTATCGGTCGGAACTTTGGCTTTGCCCCGACCGGTATAATCCTTCTTACCCTTGAACGGTTTATCTGGAACCGCTAGGACTTCTTTGGTGCTCATTTTGCGGTGCTTCTTCTTCTTGGAAACCTTCTTGGGATTCTTTTCTGACTTCTCAATGCCAGGTTGCGTGATTTTATCTTTTCGATCAATGGCTTCATTCCATTCAACCGCTTCACTAGCGGCCGCATACTTATCAGCCATGTCAAAGAGTTCGGCGGTTATTCGTGGAGGATTCATAGCAATGTCCTCCGTAAACCGCCGATTCCTTAAACCTGCCTTGAATGCCTGAATCATAGAAGATTCTGCAATCTCTGGAATAGAATTTCGAACCTGGCTGAACCTCTTGATGTACTGACGGAGAGTTTCCTTTGGTTCTTACCGAGTCCGATGGAGATCATCCTCCTTTCCAGGGCGATCGTACGTACCCTGAAAATTCACAATCAAAAGATCGCAGAGTTGTTCCCAAGTATAAATAGATCCGATAGGTTGGTTAAGCAACCAAGACCGGCAGATCCTTCGAACCGTGGGCAAATAATTAGCCATCACGTTTTGATCACCACCTGCCGCTCTGATGGCAGTGGTATATATCTTGAGAAACTCTAATGGATTTTGAGATCCATCGAATTTATCCATGTTGGCGGGTCGGAACCCATTAGGCCAGCGTGCATGACTTGGAGCCCTGCGAGAAAAGGCTCGACAACTCAGATGGCGATTCATAGCGCCTTCTTGGAAAAGGTGCGGATTATGATCGATGGGAGATCGGTTTCTTCTATTTGAGCGTCGAGGCTCGTCGTCCCGATCCGGTCGCAGAGCGTTATCATGGCGTCTTTGACCATTAGCATGGTTCGGATGATGACGGAGATCATCGGGCCAAGCATGTGCTCTCCTTGGCTAGGGAAGAGGTCGTTGTTGAAACAACCTTCTTCCTTCATGACCTCTTGGTCGGAATCGCCGAGGAGGTCTAGGTAACTGGTGACCATGCTGCCCTCATCGAGGGAGGAGGGGCGAGGCGAAGTCACCCTTAAACTTTGTGACATCCTTTGCCCCTGCGCTTCGCATTTGCCGCATTCGTTGAAGAATTTCCGATACTGCTCCACCAATTGGGTAAAGCCGGAGCTTCACGGGGCAGGTCGATGTTATTAAGAATATCTTGAATCGACACAAGTTACGAATCATGCGAAGGTCTTAGAGGATTCATCGAAGATGTTGGTGTTCGGAGACCGAAGTTCCTCTCGACCTTTGGCTAACTCCGTCATGCTGTCATCCTTGGTGAAATTTGCACCACAGCGTATTAGGCGATGGGCGTCCATCGGCTCCGTTGCCTCGGTAGGTGGTGCTTGATTGCCGCGCCATCTCCATTAGCGGTGGTGGCGAGGGGGTGTGCAAGGCGTGAGTGGCATCACGATCAAGATTTCGATCGTGTTGACCTCATGCTTCCGAACGATCTTCCGAGGAGCTTCCACTGTGACTAGCGGAGAACTTCTCAGTGCTTCTACCAGAGACTTCCACGATGGAGACCGGTCGGAGATGAGAACCTCCTGAGGTCTTCGTGGCGGGCTCAGCCTGATTCGGCGGATTGCCGACCGGATACTGAGTCTTATCGTCCTCACTCGGTCCATTTCTGGTGAGGGTCTCATCGACACTGTTACTAGATGCGGTTGGTCCTGGAATTTCGAGGCCGTTGGTGAATACACATCGACCATGACTATGTCAAGGGTATATTGACCCTCGGGTTGTGGACCGAGGTGTTGTCACCTTTGTCGCCGGCCGAGGCCGGGCTTGGAAAAACATTCGGACGTCCCGATCTGGTCGGAACGATCCGATCCTCAGAAAGCGCCTCTTGGCGTAACGGTGTATCTTCATCCATCCGCTCAAGTTCACTGTCGTCAGCGACCTGCGAACCATCGGAGGAGGATGAAGATTCTCCATGTTGCATAGCTTGGATGCAGGCTTCCATGTCAAGGTTGGAGTAGTCATCCAAGTCGAACCAGTTTTCCTCATCCCATGTTCCTGCCATACTTGTGATTACGAATATGAAGAAAACGGATGAGTTGAGCGAAGAACCTCTTCAGAAATTTTTGCACTATCTTCCCCACGGACGGCGCCAGCTGTCGACGATCAAATCGCCGATCTTATGAATATATAAATAAAAGAGGAAAAATGTGCGTGACTTCTGGAAGTGGATCTAACTTGCTCTTTATTGCTATGAACTCACAATTACAAACACTGGGAGTATCTAAAAACACAACACTTTGCTATATCTTGCTTGATGTCTTACGCTTGTCTTTGTCTATGTTGTACTCGTGTCCTCTGTCTCTGTCTGGCCCTTCCATGACCCTCCTTAAATAGTTGATGAAGTGGTGGCGGTTATCCCATGAAGAGACATCCGTTGGGGAGCGACGCGCTGGTCGGAAGAGGCGGCGGTTTGGCGGTTCCACTAAGCAGTAAAGGCGGTTGGTGAAAGCGTCAAGCGCTATGGTTAATGATTCAGGAGATGTTAAATCATTAGCCGTAATAGTGTTGTATTATGTGGAATATAAAACACGTGGTTCATTCATCACATAGTGAGTGGCGTGGTCGGAGACTTGACCTAAACGCCTGTTCATAGCTTTACGAGCACTTACCTGGTCGTGGACTAGGCTTGGAACTTTGTCCGACCAGGGTATTTATTATATAACTTCCGTAATACCTACGACCAGTTAGGTCGGTGGTCTTAGAAGTTACGACCACGAAGACGTATGGTCTTTATCATATATTAAGATAATATATGAATATTTTAATCCTCAACAGTATCTTAGACCTCCGCTATCCCTTGGCAAGCCACGCCACACTGACCCCCAACACCTACAGGATAAAGTGCCGTCCAAGCTTGCGGTCTGGAAAGGAAAGTTACTCACCCCAGCAATAGTGAAATCCGTCCTTACTTCCCAGGCAATATATTTTTTTGACATAAATCAAGGCCCCCTAAAGCGTTATGAAAAGGCTACATAAAAAAGAGAAGGACTTTCCTTTGGTCAGGAACAGACTGGGCTTTGGAAGGGTACTGCAAAGTCAACTCGTAATGTGTTTGTCGACCAAAACGCCCAGGAGGCCTCGGGATCCTCCTCCTGCAAAAGTTTGCAAGGGCTCTTAGGCTTAGATGGCTTTGGACTCAATGGACAACTCTGGATAAGCCATGGGTAGGAATGGGAAATCCCTATGATGAAACAGATTGCACTCTTTTCAATGCTTGCATCCGCATCACATCGGGGACGGCCGCAAAGCAAACTTTTGGACCACACCTTGGTTAACCAAAAAGAGCTCCAGAGATATCGCTCCTATATATGACATCTCAAGACATAAAAATAAAACGGTCCACGAAGCACTGCTGGATAACATCTGAATACAAGACATAGACTTACACGCACAAGTAACAGAGCATCATCTACGTACAAGAGTTCATATCCCTCTGGGAACAAGTGAATGATGTGGTGCTAGTCCCTGAAGTAGTGGACCAAATTGCTTGGAAACTCACAGCCAATGGGAACTACATGGCGGCCTATAAGGCACAATTCTTCAGCTCAACAAGCAAAAAATTTCAAACATTAATATAGAAAACTTAAGCACCACCAAAATAAAAACACTTCGCATGGCTTGCTATACAAAATAGGCTATGGACTTTGTGTTGAAAATGAGGGCAATATTTTAATTCTATATTTTAATAGACAATAGATATTGCAAAAGACTAATGATGCATAAACCAGTACTAACAATAGGCAAACCATTGTACTTCACAATATATTCAAAAACCAGAATGTAGCAAGACAGTCAGACCCACGAAAGACTTACTGTCGTGTTCGATGAAGAAAAGGAAGCAGCGCGGACGCAGGCGTATCAACCACACGAGCGGTCGCGCAGATGTGCGCTGCCCAGAAATCTTATTGCCGCCCCCGTGCAGATCTTCACGGCAGCAACGGTTCGGAGATACCGCTTCCCTTCTTCACAGTGCACACCGAGAAGAAGAGTTGACAAGGTTCAAAATGGCGCGGTACAACAGCACAGGATTTCAGTGGAAGAAGAGAAGGAATGAGGCAGAGTCTATGCGCAATGCTCTGGACATCTCCAGGCATATATATAGAGATGACTGGTAACTGACTGTCATCATCACTCAATAAAGCCTCAAATTCAAACGTTTGAATCTCATTCAAACAGAGAGAGAATTGCATGGTTCAGCAAAAGCAAAATGGACTTGGTCTGCCAAGTGGCGCGCCAAGTCACAAGTCACACGATTTTTTCACGCGAAAATGTGCGAATGCGCGCGCGTGCGTGCGCGCGTGTGTGTTTAGCCAAAACCCTCCTCGTGCCACCCTCATCCATGTGTCACATATTTCAAAAAGAGGCAATGACTCCACCTTACATGTTGGTCACCTCCACCTTGCCTTAGCAATATAGTACTAAATCATACATATTTTGAAATTGTAGAAAATAGAACTCACTCATATGGACCTATTTCCAATACTTTAAACCGGCTGCAACGCCAAGGTTGGCCGAACAACGGCCATTATGCGCTATCCCGACACCTCCCAAAAACAGCGTTGCACCTTTTCACCACTCGCCGGTACTTGATACGTGTGTGGAATTCGATCTTCGCTTGGCTAAGCCTCGCGGGCCCGCAACCGACCCAATGCCAGTTCATTCCCACAACTCATGGATGGCGGGAAGACGTGTGTAATTCGCAAAGGGAACATAAGAAGGTCATACCAACCATGCTTATCCTAGCCACTTAGGAATTATGAAAAGAGCGAAATGAGATAAAACATGAGACAAGAGCTTTTGCATGAATGAATATAGGAAGAATAACCCTTTCATACCTTTGGAGTCATATTTTGTTTGGCTCCTCTGTGTTGTACATATAAGCTGTTTCTAAACCTATTTCTGTTAATTTAAGCGGTACGCATCCTGTCTACAAGATTAACAATAAAATAAAAAGACAACGCCAACGACTATAGTAATTTCACTTCACCCACCAAACGTACGTAACATAATAAAGTGGCATTGTCATACACGCGCTCCATAGTCCATATAGTCCATACCACGGCAAAGTTAAGTAATTGAAAGGATTGTCCTAACGTCAGTTACTGATTCGGATAATGTATACCATCTTAAAGTTGTGGTCATCTGAAAGACTATCGTTACATATGATGATAGTATAATACAGGCACACTAATATGCAGGCACACAAATTAGTCAGTACTAAAGAAGACGGCTACGGAGCAGTCGTACTGTGGCTCCTCTCATTGGCAATTTGTTAGCGCTTTAGGCACAGTATGACTGAATAAGACATTCATGAAAGGTACCAAATGTTGGAAATTGGCTCATATGAGTGCGGCTCAGTGAGGCTTATTTTCTATAATTTCAAAGCATGTATGGTTTAGTATCATATTACTAAGTCAAGGTGGAGGTGACCAACATATAAGGTGGAGTCCTTGTGACTCTTTCAAATATGTAACACATGGATAAAGTGGCACGAGGAGGGTTTTGGCTAAACATACACGTGCGCACACATACGCGCGCCCGGATTTGTGTATTTTCGTATGGAAAATTGTGTGACTTGTGACTACTATGCCGTGGTATGGCGCGTCACTTGGCAGACCAAGTCCACTTTTTTTTTACTGAACCATGGATCTCTCTCTGTTTGAATGAGATTCAAATGTTTGAATTTGAGGCTTTATTGGGTGATGATGATAGACAGTTACCAGTGGGTAAATGACTATTTAATCACTTAGTTCACAGTATCTCATGTGGAACAAAAGGGTATCTCATGTGGAACAAAAGGGTAAAAGCTTGTTTGATTCTGATTTTCAGTACGAATACAAACCGTGAAAGTGTGGCCAATCGATCCTTTAGACCTTCGAAGGCTGAAGCTGATATGTGAAGATAAGAGGTGCGAACGCCATACGCATAGAGGACATGGAGGCGTGTGTGTTCGAGGTTTTACTCTATTTCATACTGTTGGACCGAAAAGACGACTAGAGGGGGAGGGGTTGAATAGGAGCACACTCACTTTTTCAACTAAGATCAGATTCAATACAAATTTCACTCCAATAGCTATGGAAGCTATTGTTGGACCGTAAAGGCGACTAGAGGGGGGGTGAATAGGAGCACGCTCACTTTTTCACAAATTATGAACTCAATACAATTTT
Source organism: Hsuehochloa calcarea (assembly GCA_036346395.1). Classification (NCBI taxonomy): domain Eukaryota; kingdom Viridiplantae; phylum Streptophyta; class Magnoliopsida; order Poales; family Poaceae; genus Hsuehochloa; species Hsuehochloa calcarea. The sequence goes on along the minus strand of CM070610.1, from coordinate 44,173,893 downwards.
ACTCCAGTAGCTATTAGAAAGCTATGAAGATCAATAAACCAGTACAGCGGAAGACTAGTATTGAATCCAATTAAAACCCCTAAGCAATGCGACAAAAATCAGCACGAATCAAATCTAACAGAGTGGCGGTCGATCATTGTTATATCAAGGCCCGACCGCACTAAATCGGTCGACCTCGGTGTGGGCGGTCGGACCGGCACCAAAATCGGTCGACTTCGGTGTGGGGCGGTCTAACCCTAGGAGCTCGTAACAGCAAAAAACGACCCGATGACGGTTGCAATTAGGTCTAACTTTTGATTCTCAACTCCAAACTTCACGAAACTTTGCACACACCTTCTCTATGCTATTGAGGACCTATTCCAATCGAATATTATGATAATTCTTGGAACGATCTTGAGCAATTGTCAATGATTAATGAAGGTCTAAAACAGGCAAGAACGAAAACTTGATCCTAATGCTTGTTCGTGAGAGATTGATGATCAAGATGATGCTAGATAGATTCACACATATCACAGCAAGCTAATCCACGTGAAAGAATCAATCACAAACTCGCGGATCAAAGGAAGCCCTAAAATCACCAAATTGAAAGCAAGAACGAAAAGAGACTTATCTCAAGCAAACCTTGCATAGATTGATAACGAGATCGTTGCTGGATTACACCCACGCCATCATGGATCAGTGGTCAATCCAAGATCACGAAATTCTCCTCAAATCATGAAAAGCCCTAGCCTCCACCTCAACTCCCCTAAAGACAATTAGGGTTTTGAAACATAAAAAGGCGAGAGAGAGAGAGGTGCAGCCACCATCTCCTCCTATTTATAGTGGAGGCCTAAAACTCTTAGGGTTTGACTCTCTTGGGCTCCCGTTAAGGCCCACTAACAAACGGGTCACACACGCACGCTTCGCGAAGCGCCGTCTTTAACTTTTTGACCTAAACCGCTTCACCATGCGCCATGGATTCGCCAATAGGTCACCCTTATCCATCTTGTGTTACGCTTGAGTCGTTGACCTCACCCGGCATCGTCGATCGTTCTGGACCTCAACTCTTCAAGTCTAGTCCCGATTCTCCTCGCCGTTGACCGTCGTTGACCACCAAGCAACCTGCACAACCACAGACAAGCAAACACGAATTCGGGAACAAGTTCTTCACAACTTGACCCATGTTAGTCAAAACATGCATCATGCAAAACATATGCCATGAAACCAATGACTTTGACCTAACAAATCAACATCACCACGAAGTTGGCGGACTTTCAAGTCAATACCGTCCGACCGCCCGGGTGGCCGGTCGGACCGCTTGGCGGTCGGACCGCTCCTCGTGAGCGGTCGGACCCCCTTGGGACTTAGCCGAAATTCATACTCCCAAATTCCGAAACCTTCTGGAAATTAAAAACGAATAGAACTTCTTCTTGGAGACTCCAAAATTATGAGACCAAGTGCATTGGGATCCCTCACTTGCCTACAACACCTATTTTTGGCCCACTCGTTTTGAACACTTTTAGGTCATCGCCGGTCCGACCGCCCACATGGCCGGTCCGACCGATTTGGGACCGATCGGACGCCGTGCAAGGACCGGTCGGACCGCCCCATCGAGAATACCTGTAGCTTTGTCGAAAACACGTGAAACTACAAACCGTAAACGCCATTGCCAATTGTCATATAATCCTAAGATCTCAGAACATATTCCCATGAAATCCACAATCTCCCCTTGATGAACACATTGGCAATTATCCGAGAAAATGTAAGTAAGAGGTTTGAAAACGAAGTTTACTCGCAGTTTAAGACAAAGGCACAACTTGGTCCATAAGCAAGAAAAAGCAATGAAAAGGACCAAGCGGCATCGTAATAGTATAGGCATGTGAGACAAGGCAAAAGAAAGCATAAAACTTTGATTTCGAAAGGGTCAAAATTCTCACATGAGGTCCATATGAAAGAACAATTGTTCAATTGACCTATGATCATTGTGAGTATAAAAGAATGCAATTCAAGTTCAGAATATTCAATAAGACAATAAGAATGCAACTCAAGAACTCCCCCTCACTATGATCCTCAAATTTTCAAATTTTCAGTTTCTCCCCTTTGTATAAACTTCTCCCCCAATTAAGATCTTCTTATTAACACATCTTCTCTTCTCATTTAACACATCTTCTCCCCCTTTGACAATGGATTCATCAAGGAATCACGCCTTCCTCTCATCGAGAGATAATAAAAATAGAATAAAGGAAGAAGCAGAAACAAAAGAGGCATAAAGAGGAATATGCATGAAGTGCAATGGAGTGGCTTCAATTTTTGTATTTTTCAATTTTTGATTACAGGAAGCTTTGGAGATTACCCAAAAGAACAAGCTAGTATCTCTAATATTGCACAAACAAAGATATCAAGCCCGATAAGTAGCTAGCAAGATCATGGTAAGACATATATATCAAAGCTAAGCACAAAGGCTCAAAAGTAAAGCGTAAGATTTGATCAATTTAAGCAACGCTCAAATTCAAAGAAGTTCATCAACAGGATCCTAAAGTGAAATTGGCCATGTCAAAATGTCAAAGTGAGATCAAAATCTAACAAAGACCACATTAAGAGTCAATCAAGTCCCGTATTGAATCATTTTGCTCAATATTTTGTAAACGCCCAATTGTCAACATTTTTCTCATTTGCATTGAATATTGAAGTTGACTAATGATCTAACTTAGTGACAAGATCCGGACTAGGAGCCATCCACAAACTCATCCTAAGCTTGACCAAAAGTTGATTAAAGGTATATCTTAGTAAAGAAGATCCGGACTAGGAGCCATCCACAAACTCTTTCTAAGCTTCTACCGGGCGACAAATCTTGAGGTTCATGTCATTTCGACAAGCGGTCCTCATGAGATCGTTCGTTCATCAAACTATCTCCAAGTTCATGTCATTTGACAAGGCCTCGTAAGAATAGTTTGGCACAATTTAAGCATAAGACAATCTTGATTTTCATTTTTCACATGAGCGCTTTAGAATCTCAAGAACACAAAATCTCAAGTAATGGTCAATTTTAGATCAAAGAGCTAACAAAGCAATTCAGACAGGCCAATGTCACAAGAGGAGCACTAATTGCGCAACTCGCTAAAACATCCACAAATTGCAATTTCTTAGTTTGAGTTGTTTAAAAGGTTCTAGCTCATATAGCAAAGACTTAGCTACACATGTAAAAGCATGATAATTCTAGCAAGTTAAAGAACTAGACATGACATTGAGCAAGAATTGAAATACAAAAGTTCTAAAGGGTAATAGGCAAAGCTTCATCAATTTTAAAAATAAGGTAAAATCTTATATTACAATGCATCTTTTGGATTTTTCATACCATTTGTTGTAAACACTTGTTGGAGTTTTCATATGAATGCAATATGACACAATGAGATGCAATTAAAAGCCTAAAACCTAAAAAGTTCAAAAGATCACTAAGTTCTAAAAAGAACAATATAAGATCAAAAGAACAAGGAAAGATAAGAAAAGATCAAACTCCCCTCAAACCAACCCATAGGGATAAATTACCCTAACTCGCTTCTTAAAGAGGAAAACCCGGTTTGATCTAAAGGCTTGGTAAGAATATCTCGCCAATTGAGCTTGGACTTCACTAAGTGCATCACAATATCACCTTTTTCAACATGATCTTTAAGGAAGTGAAAGCGAATGTCTATGTGCTTAGTTCTAGAATGTTGCAATCGGGTTTTAGCAATATTAATAGCGAAGTGTTATCACGAAAAGAGGAACACTAGCAAAGTTTAACCCATAATCTTTCAAAGTGGACGTCATCCACAAAATCAAGCTCAAAGAACTAGCGTGACTACATACTCCGCTCAAAGCAGTGGATTGTGCAATGTAAGACCTTCCTAGAGGACCAAGATACAAGAGAAGTGCCTAGAAAGTGACAGTGCACGAGGTACTCTTCCTATCTAACCGACTGACCCGCAAAATCGAATCAAAACCTCTAATGGACAAAGTCAAGAGCAGGAATACCAAATGTCATATAAGAGGGTAGAGTGTAAATACCGAATATGCGCTTAACGGCTTGGCGATGGGAAGTTCTCTGAGATGCTCAAATCTTGCACAAAGGCATACCGTGAAGTGAATGTCCGGTCTCGAGGCCGTCAAATCTGAGAAGGGAGCCGATCATGTCATGCGGTACTCGCGTTGATCCACGACTTCTCCTTCCTCATCTGGATCCAAAATCGAAGTTGCCATGGGAGTGGAAATTGGCTTGCAATCACCCATGTTGAAGCGTTTGAGTAGATCTTTAGTGTACTTCGTCGATGGATGAAAGTTCCTTCCTTGCATTGCTTGATTTGAAGTCCCAAAAGTAATTAAGCTCTCCCATCATACTCATCTCAAATTCCTGGACATAGTGTCGAAAAGTGGAAACAAGAGCATTAGAGGAACCACCAAAAATAATATCATCCACGTAAATTTGAGCAAGCAAGAAGTCATTTCACGCCTAAGAATAAATAGAGTTTTATCCACTTTACCCATCTCAAAATTATTTTTAAGCAAGAAGGTCTTAAGCCTATCATACCTGTGCTCTAGGGGCTTGTTTAAGACCATACAATGCTTTAGATAGCTTGAAAACACGATTTGGATATTTAGGATCCTCAAAACCGTGGGGTTGCTTAACATACACTTCCTCATCTATGAACCCATTTAAAAGGCACTTTTAACATCCATCCGATATAATTTAAAACTTTTGATGCAGCAAATGCAAGCGAGAATGCGAATGGCTTCTAGTCTAGCAACAGAGCAAATGTCTCATCAAAATCTAACCCCTCAACTTGGTGAAACCCCGAGCTACCAATCGGCCTTATTTCTAACCACGTAACCATCATCACCTTGTTTATTCTTAAACACCCAACGGGTTCCTATAACATTATGACCACTAGGAGGTTCTACTAGGTTCCAAACTTTGTTTCTTTCAAAATTCTCTAACTCCTCATGCATGGCATTTACCCAACTAGAATCGATAAAGTATGTGATATATCGCGGTTCAAAAGAAGCAACAAAAGGTGAATGAGAGTAGAGATTTGGATCATTATACCGAGCGAGTGACTCGCTCATGTAGATTACCTATTATCCGCTCCGAGGATCTTTGTCTTTGAATGCGAAGTGGAGCGCCCGGGTGAGATACCGTTTCTTCGACCTCCGCAGGTTCTGCTGATGATGAAGATGCAGCAGAGCCTCAACTCAAGGTGAAGTAGACGTAGCGGGTTCTTGTATCAATATGGGCGCTTCAGTAGCAGCAGATGAAGGAATGATATTAGCTTCGTCCTCATCTTCCTCCACAAAAATGCTCTCTGTCACCTGTAAATCATCTGTAGCAATTGATCTAGCTCCAGGGCTAGTCTCATCAAAAGTGACATTACAAGTCTCCTGAATAATGTTAGTCTCAGTATTAAAAACTCGAAAACCCCTCGAGTGAGCAGGATAACCCAGAAATAACCCATCAAAAGTTCTTGATTCAAATTTATCTAAATTGCCTGTCTTAAGAATAAAACATTTTGATCCAAAAACTCGAAAATGCGAAACAGAGGGTTTTCTTCCAAAACGAAGCTCATAAGGAGTCTTGCCTAAAGAAGGTCTCAAAAAGACACGATTTGCAATATGGCAAGCAGTAGCAATAGCTTCGGCCCAAAATCTCCTCGGTGTGTTATACTCGTCTAGCATCGTCCTAGCCATTTCGACCAAGGTCCTATTCTTCCTTTCCACCACGCCATTTTGTTGAGGGACGTGTGGAGAGGAGAACTGATGCTCAATACCACGCCAAGACAAAAAGAAGCAAAAGAAGCATTTTTGAACTCCGTGCCATTATCATCGCGAATCGCTCTCAAAGCACCAGAAGCTCGAAGCCAAACGAAGAGCAAGGTCATGAAAATAACCAAAAGCTTCATCTTTTGAAGTAAGAAAGAACACCCAAGTATATCTAGAAAGATCATCGACTATGACAAGAATATACCATTTTCCACCGATCGACGGACTCTAGCAGACCACCAAAAGATCCATATGAAGCAACCGTCCCGGTCCGTCTACCATAACCATAGTCACGAGAAGGGTGTGAGGCGGCAATTTGTTTGCCATGCCTACAGGCGCATATACAAAGATCCTTGCGACTTTGAGTTTGGGCAAACCTCTCATGAGATCAAGGTTGCTAACTCGTGTCGATGATCAAAACCAATGTGCCCCAAACGTCGGTGCCAAAGCCGTAAATCGAAGAAGATGTAAGCAAACATTTAAGAGATCCAAAGAAGAGATTCGAAAAATCACCCAAAAATTCTACCAACTCTAGAGATTCCAAAACAAGCTCACCAAGAGAATCAAGCACACGACAAGCATTTTTCTTAAAAATATCTCATAACCATCATCAAGAAGCCGAGAAGCAGAAAGGAGATTATACCTAAGCTTGTCCACAAGAGCGACATCCTTTAGAATGAATTTGTTGTTCACCCTAATTGATCATGTTCCTTCAATTCGCCCTTGTGTATCATCTCCAAAGGTGATGAAGTCATCACCGTTGCCGTGTGAAAGAGGTGAACCATTTTGAGTTTCCGGTCATGTGGCGTGAACACCCGAGTCGACGAACCACGTGTTCTTCCCTTTCCACGGTAGTCCCGAAAATCAAGGAACAAAGAACGATGTGTCTCAACATCAAGTTAGATAAACAAGATTTAGGAATCCAAAGATCGAGACACACGCCCGCAAGGAGTATACAAACCGTAAGTACTATCCTTGATTTCATCTAACATTCGGTTATGAGCAATGTTTAAATTAACATGAGACTTAAAGCGTCCATGGGCGGTCCGAGCGTTGTCTTTGTCGGTCCGACCGCGACCAAAACGGTCGATCGGTGACCACCAATGATCGGACCGCATGATCTGATACACATTAGAATTAGGATATCTAGAAGCATAATGATTTGCATGAGAGAAAATCCTAATCCGTGTTTATTCTTTTCGGTGTTACCATGTCTCATAAAAGCTCTAGGTTGCATGAATGAAATTCTATCAAAAATTTTCCTATCATTTTTCAACCTACGCCAACAGAATTCAATCAAATGCCCACCTTTCTTGCAATAAGTGTAATGGTACTTGGTACCACTAGAAGAAGCACCATTTGAATTAATACAAGGTTGGGCAAAACCTGCAGATTTAAAAGATGTTTTTGCGAGTTGGGTTTTGAATTCAATTAAACCTTTTCCAAGACTTGAATGACTTTTGGGTTTGAATTGTCTTGAAAAGAATTGAATCCTAAACCTTGCTTCTTATAAGGAGTTTTAGACTTGTCAAGAATCATGTTTAATTGTTTCTTACCTTTAGAAAATTTCTCTAACGTATCATGAAGGTAAGCATTTTCTTTTCTTAAGTTAACACAAGCATCACAAGTTTTATCTATAGATTTCTCCTTATACAAAGCAATTTCAAGCTTAAGAGCGGAACAAGAAGCACAAGTAGTATTTTCAATATTGTCCTTAAGCTTAGCATATTTGACTCTAGCAGCTTCTAAGATATCTTTGATTTCACGTTCCTTTTCTAAACATGAAGTGCAAGGGCTAGAATCAAACACATCAAAAGCAATCAATTTACTAGATTCTAAACATTTTTCACAAGGAGCACTTTTAATTTTATTTAGTTCAGATCTAGCATTCTCAAGTTGTTGTACAGAAATATTATGAGCAGTTTGTAACTTAGTAATTTCTGAGTGCATGGCATGACAAGATAAACATTCATCAGGTTCAAGAGTCTTAGCATTTTTAAGCTCTACTTTCAGTTTGTTAATCTTTGACTCTAATTTCTTATTTTTTGTCATGACAAATTCTAGCGCTTCATCTTGACTAAGCAATTGCTCAACTATAGAATCATATTTAGCGTAAAGCTCATCATAAGAAAAAGATACCTCATCATCATCAATGTTGCTCTGTCGACCATGAAGCACATGCCGGTGAAGTCTTTCGCCTTCCCTTTCTTTTTGCCTTGAGGACCTCCTCCTCCTTGTCCTCCTCACTCCCGGTATCCACATCGCTCAAGGATTGATCCTCAAAAGCGGCAAGGACCCGGTGAGCAGCCTTCACAAGCTTATTAGCCTCATACCTTGATTTGTTGAAAGGAGGCTTCTTCCAAGTCGGCTTTCCTTCCTTATGATTGCTCTTACCTTTCACTTAGGGCAATTTGTCTTGATATGATTGAGCTCACCACATTCATAGCATGTCACCGACCACCTCTCTTTTGTTTCTCACATTATTGTAGCCGTGTGAATTTTTTAGCTAGAAGAGCTAACTCTGTTTCAGAATACTTTCAAGCTCCTCTTCATGAATAGCAGATAAACAAGCAAATAAAAATCCGTAAGAAGATTCAAAAGAGTCATCAAAAGCCTTTTGAGAGGATCGCTACCAAAGCTAAATTATCTTTCTTGGGATGATCAACTCTTTTAATTTCATGAGTCTTGAGTTTACTATAAAGCAATTCTAAAGTAAGACTTGAAAGATCAACATTTTCCTCTATAGCAAGAGCCTTCATCTCCCACTCCTTGGTGTTGATTGCACCAAGAGATGGGTGGCATTTTCATATTGAGAATATTCAATATCAACGACTTTCATTTGATTAATTACTTTATTAAAGCGATCGAAATGTCATCGATGCTCTCTCCAGACGCATCTCGAATTTATTGTATTCACGCTTGTAAACTGTTTACGACCTTTTGATTTGGGACAAACCTCATGATATGTTTCGAGAGTGTTCCAAATTTCATGCGTGATTGAAAGATTGCAAATTCTATTATATTCTTGTCTACCAAGTGCACCATATAAAAGATTCTTAGCCTTATTGTTGTTAGCCAAAAGAATTGCGTAGCGTGTGTAGCAATTTCAGAATAACCAACGGGCTCTAACAACATCCCAAATAGCTTGTCCTCGCTCTCAAGAAAGACGCGCATACGATTCTTCCAATAAGCATAGTCGTGCCCATCGAAGATATGCGGTTTAGTAGAAAACTTATCCATCGCTAAAGTTCGGTGACCGGTTAAGATCAAGATTGAACTAAGGGGCTCGATACCACTTGTTGGACCGTAAAGGCGACTAGAGGGGGTGAATAGGAGCACGCCACTTTTTCACAAATTATGAACTCAATACAATTTTACTCCAGTAGCTATTAGAAAGCTATGAAGATCAATAAACCAAGACAAATGGAAGACTAGTATTGAATCCAATTAAAACCCTAAGCAATGCGACAAAAATCAAGACGAATCAAATCTAACGGTGGCGGTCGGCCCATTTGTTATATCAATCGTCCGACGGTACCAAATCGGTCCGACCTACGGTGTGGGGCGGTCGGACCGGCACCAAAATCGGTCGACCGACGGTGTGGGCGGTCGACCGGCAGCTCCGAAACAAAGAAAAAAGCGGCCGATGATGAAGTTGCAATTAGGTCTAACTTTTGATTCTCAACTCCAAACTTCACGAAACTTTGCACACACCTTCTCTATGCTATTGAGGACCTATTCCAATCGAATATTATGATAATTCTTAGAACGATCTTGAGCAATTGTCAATGATTAACAGAAGGTCTAAAACCGGGCAAGAACGAAAACTTGATCCTAATGCTTGTTCGTGAGAGATTGATGATCAAGATGATGCTAGATAGATTCACACATATCACAGCAAGCTAATCCACGTGAAAGAATCAATCACAAACTCGCGGATCAAAGGAAGCCCTAAAATCACCAAATTGAAAGCAAGAACGAAAAGAGACTTATCTCAAGCAAACCTTGCATAGATTAATAACGAGATCGTTGCTGGATTACACCCACGCCATCATGGATCAGTGCTCAATCCAAGATCACGAAATTCTCCTCAAATCATGAAAAGCCCTAGCCTCCACCTCAACTCCCCTAAAGACAATTAGGGTTTTGAAACATAAAAAGGCGAGAGAGAGAGGTGCAGCCACCATCTCCTCCTATTTATAGTGGAGGCCTAAAACTCTTAGGGTTTGACTCTCTTGGGCTCCCGTTAAGGCCCACTAACAAACGGGTCACACACGCACGCTTCGCGAAGCGCCGTCTTTAACTTTTTGACCTAAACCGCTTCACCATGCGCCATGGATTCGCCAATAGGTCACCCTTGTCCATCTTGTGTTACGCTTGAGTCGTTGACCTCACCCGCATCGCCGATCGCTCGACCTCAACTCTTCAAGTCTAGTCCCGATTCTCCTCGCCGCTGACCGTCGTTGACCACCAAGCAACCCGCACAACCACGCATAAGCAAACACGAATCGGGAACAAGTTCTTCACAACTTGACCCATGTTAGTCAAAACATGCATCATGCAAAACATATGCCATGAAACCAATGACTTTGACCTAACAAATCAACATCACCACGGTTGGCGGACTTTCAAGTCAATACCGTCCGACCGCTCCAGTGAGCGGTGGATCGCCTATGGCGGTCGGACCGCTCCTCGTGAGCGGTCGGACCGCCTTGGGACTTAGCCAAATTCATACTCCCAAATTCAAACCTTCGAAATTAAAACGAATAGAACTTCATCGAGACTCCAAAATTATGAGACCAAGTGCATTGGGATCCCTCACTTGCCTACAACACCTATTTTTGGCCCACTGCGTTTTGAACACTTTTAGGTCACCGCCGTCCAACCGCCCCACATGGCCGGTCCGACCGATTTGGGACCGGTCGATCCGATGCAAGGACCGGTCGGACCGCCCCGCCCGTAATACTCGTAGCTTTGTCGAAAACACGTGAAACTACAAACCGTAAACGCCATTGCCAATTGTCACATCATCCTAAGATCTGTAACATATTCCCATGAAATCCACAGCTATGAAGATCAATATACTAGTACAGCGGAAGACTAGTATTGAATCCAATCTAAACCCCGAAGCAAAACAACCGAAATCAACACGGGCTAAAATTCTAAGTGTTGGGCGGTCTGACCTCTGTGTTAATGGCGGTTGGACCGGTCACCTTGGGCGGTCTGACCTCCAGTCTGATGAACAGTAAAAACAACCCAAAAAACGAAGTTGCAAATAGGTGTAACTTTTGATCTACAACTCCAAACTTGATAAAACTTGGAACACACCTTCTCTAGGATGTCAGGAACCTATTCCAATCGAAGATAGTGAAGATCCTTGGAAAAGTTATGACCTTTTTCCGTTTGAGAGGAGGATGGTTCAAAACCGAGTCAAAACGAAAATTAGATCCAAAAACTTACTCGTGGATGATTGATGATCAAGATGATCCTAGATGTGTTCCCACATATCACAGCAAGCTAGATCACGTGAAGAGATCAATCAAAGACTCACGAATCAAAGAAAGACTCAAAATCACCAAATAGAGATAAGGAAGGCAAAGAGACACATCTTTGAGCAAACTTTCCTTATATTGATTTGATAGGGTTTGGGTTTACAGCCACTCCATCAATGGAGAACAAAGCTCAATCCAAGAGCACGAAATCAAATCAAAACTCTCTAGAACTCTAACCTCCACTAATCATCTCCCTAAGCAAAACTAGGGTTTCAACAATAATGAAAGGGTTGAAGGGGGTGCAGCCACCTCCCTCCTCTATTTATAGTGGAGGCTTAGACCTTCTAGAAGATTAACTTAAATGGGCTCCCATTAAGGCCCAACACAAACGGGTCACACACGCACGCATTTTAAAGCGTCGTCTTCAACACCTCTTGACCTAAACCGCTTCTCTTTGCGTCGTCTTGCGCCGCGGGTTGGCAAAAGGTCACCAAGGTGGTATTTGGTAAGATTACCAAAATACCCCTTCTCGGTCCTTCTCCAAGACCGAGTCCATCTCGCCAAGCACTTTGCTCGCTTCGCCACGTGTAGGTTGATCAACGACTTTCCATGTCGCAAGTCTCTCCCATCCGGCTCCCACCGAAACCACCATGGTACTTGCACCGACTCCCGCGCCGTTTGATCAAACCAGTCGCACCGAACTGTCCGTTTGGTCCTCTTTGTCCATTCTGCACCATACTTGAGTTCATTGACCTCAGTCGGCATTGTCGATCGTTCTGGACCTTAGCTTTCCAAGCCTAGTCCCGATCATCCTCGCCGTTGACCGTCGTTAACCACCAAGCAACCTGCATAACAATAGACAAGCAAATCGAATCCGGGAACAAGTTCTTCACAACTTGACCCACGTTAGTCAAAACATGCATCATGCAACACATATGCACTGAAACTCATGACTTTGACCTAACAGCCGAACAACGCCGCCACGAAGACCGACGTTTCAGTGACAATCGGTCCGACAATTTCGGGCGGCCGAATCGCTTGACCTTGCCTACGGATCGCTACTATAGGCCGGTCCAACCGCCCAAAAGGACTTAGCCGATTTTCAACTCCTAAAAATCCGAAACCTACTGGAAACTTTAAACCAATAGAACTTTTGACTGGAGACTCCAAAAATTATGGTACCAAGTGCAATAGAATCCCCTCTCTTGCCTACACCCTCTATTTTTGGCCCAGCTCATTTTGATACATTTGGTCACTGCCGGTCCGACCGCCGCTCATGGCTGGTCTGACCTATTTGGGACCGGTCGGACCGCCATGCTATGGCCGGTCAGACCGCCTGTCACCTGACAGTTCTGTTTCTTTGCTGAAAACTCATGAAACGACAAACCGTTAACACCATTGCCAATTGTCACATCATCCTAAGATCTGGAGTATATCCCCATGATATCCACACATACACACCAACTCACTGCTGGAGACGAAGAAGCAAGAACAACATGTGTTGGCCCAACATTTGCTTGTAGCAGTGGATAGATACGGTGGGAGTGTGCACACGGTGGGGCACGGCGGCGAGACTGATGCACTGTACGGTGCATGTGGCTCCATGATGAGGAGGAGCCTGAGTTTTTGATTTGTGCCCAAGATTATGTCACGTTCTCCGGGAAGTGGTGTCACCGGTGGCGAGGCAACGTCGACGCTCTTCCTACTGACCGAAAAGGAGACAGCCAAAGCTGCACGGAAAGCGTTGAAGACGATACATCTTGGTGCCGATCATCGAAAGGCGAAAGCAAGGGACGTTGAGAGGATGTGTTCACCGTCCTGAGTCAAGTAAGAAGTGTTAAGTTCAGGACATCGAGAAGATGTGTTCGTCGTCCTGAGTTGAGTCTGTGTGTTACTCAAGTTGAAGTTGTGACCAACGTTAAGTCCGAGTACAACTTGGGAAAGTCGTAGATGAGACCAACTACCTCAATGAGTAAGAGTCCAAGACGTGTTCAAGTTGTGCCACCGTCTCCAGATAAGTAAATATGAGCCAAGTTGAAGTCGAATCCAACTGGCAGCGTCCAAGACGTGTTCGAGTTGTGCCACCGTCTTCGGCCGAGTGTGTGGGAGCTATGTTGAAGTTGAGTCCAACTAGCAGCACACGAAATATAAGTAAGTACACAAAGATTAGGGAGTGATTGTTAGGTAATATTTATTTTTAGTTTTCCTTTGTTTGATGTATCCGAGTCCAGTTAGGAGTAGTATACCAAGTAGTAGTAGTCTTTTATGCCTTTATAAGACACCTTGAGTCTGGTAAACTATGAGAAAGAAAGAAGCGAAGCAAAGTAAGAAGCGTGAAACCATGTGAGTCAGAAGTAATACAAAAGAAAAACGATGCCGTGAGTTTCAGGCAGCACCAAAATATTTTCTAGTCGATCGCTTCTTGTGCATGTGTGTCTTCATCTTGGATCTCTTTCTGCCGATTGCTTCGAGTTGAGCGTTTGTCTTCATCTAAGGATAAGCCGAGCATAGCACGAGCGTATTTCGCCTTCAGTTTGGGCCAACAATTGCTAGGAGACGTCCAGAGCATAGCGCGTAGAACAACTGCCTCCATTCCTTCTTTTCTTCCTTCTGTAAACCTGTGATGTTCTATTGCGTCATCTGAACCTCGTCGACTCTTCTTCTCGGCGTGCACCTTGAAGAAGGGGAGCGGTATCTCTGAGCCGTTGCTGCCGTGAAGACCTACACGGGGGGGCGGTAATAAGGTTTCTGGGCAGCGCATATCTGCGCGACCGCTTGTTTCACTGATTCATCTACGTTTCTGCACTGTATCGAGTCTGCGTCTGCGCTTCTTCTTGTTCTTCATCGAACTCATCTGTAAGTCTTTCGTGTGACTGATTGACTTGTTTACATTCTATTTTTGTTTATATTGTGAAGTACAATGAGTTGCATGCTGTTAGTACTGGTTTATGCATCATTAGTCTTTTGCAATATTTGTCTTCTATTAAAATCTAGAATTAAAATATTACCCTCTTTTTCAACACCAAAAACTTCAAAAGAAGTGAACTATTTTGAAGTTATAATAGATTTAAATACTAGTAGATTTCAATTTAAGGGCAAACTGTTCGGTTTGTGGATAAGAAGCTATTGTAGTCTGAACACGTAGGAGAGACCACTGTGTACAAAATGCAAATATCTCATATTGAAATGACAAGTCACTTTATTTTCAACTTGTCCTTTTTTCTTGTAAATTTAAAATAAATCGTTGGTTATACATGCTATGACAGGATTCCCCTACCATGCATATTGGCGGAGTAGAAGGTAGGGTGAACTTTCAACCACGCATGCTCAAACCTATCAGTTTGGGTGAACTAGAGGAGAATTGACCAAGGATAAGTTGGTGAGGTGCGTTGGTGCTCACCTCTTTCTAATAGTGAATGCGAGAGCTCCTAACCTAGGATAAAAAAAGGATAATCGTAGCGCTCTTACGTTTGATAGGAACCCCCGTTCATAAGCTATGCATCCTTATCCGCTTCGAAAGCGCCTCGTCCACCTATTCCTCCCTGACTCCCATAGCTCTTCTTCCTTCTTCTTTTCCCCATTCCCTTCTTCCTCTTCCTTTCATCTCTTTTCTACCGATCTCCTTCGGAACTTCTCTCTCCGGCTCCTTTCTCCCTCCAGCCGATCGGTTCCCACCAAGCCTCCGCCTCCGCCACCACCGTTGGTGCTGCATCACCTCGGCTCGGCTGCCCCGCCATGCTGCCTCCCGTGGCCGCCTCCTCTCTCCTGGCGCCGCAAACCGCCCGAGCTGCTCCACCCTCGGCCACCTCGGCCGTACGTCACCTTGGCGCTCCCACACCTCTACCGCGCCTCGTCGGGCTGTGCATCACCTGTCGCCGACCACTGTCCTGTAGGTACGATTGTCGCATGCATTATCTAGATTTGTTGCATGCTTTCACTTGATGTGTTGCACGAGTTCACTCGAAGTGTTGCATGTTATTTTTTATTTGTTGCAATGTTTTTGTTGCATCTTTTAATTGCTGCGATGAGTATGTTGCAGCTAGAGCAGGATTTTGTTCCACGGGTAGCCACTTGTCGTTGTGTTTTGTGCTGTGAAATTTTTTGTTGCACACATGAAATCAAAATATATCATAAAATAAGTTTTAAATGTTGCAAGTTTCAAATGTTTCACAGATAGATTTTTTTGTTGCGTCGTTGAAAAAAATATTGTGATCGTTAAAACAAATATTGAAAAACCAACCCCTTTTACCGTTAAAAGTGTTCTTTTGCATCTGAGATTGTTTAAGATGTAATCTTTTTTGAAATATTGCATCTGGTTTCTTTGATATGTTGTATCCTCTTGATCACCTCTTCTTTGACGAAGAAGTCTTTTATGTTATGACCATTGAAAAAAATATTGCACACGTTGAAAAAATATTACACACATTGAAAAAAAATATTGTATCGGAGCGTACAACGAAAAATCTCCCGTCGTACGTTCGAGCACTAGTTGCGTCCTTTAAAAAACGTTTGGGTGAAGTAGTGGACAATTGATAATACCTTCCCTCACAATTTATTTTTGATGATACCTAAAGTGGCCGGCGCGAACTTCTTATCCAGTGCGCTGTTCCTTAGTGGATCTGAAAATTAGCCGAATCGGTTCTGCTGGCTCCCCCGTACAAATCCAAATCGGGCCTGAAATATTCGGCCCAATGTGAACTAAGCTGAGTTGCAGCAGGCAGCAGCTCATTTGGCCTCCTCGCTAGCACGTAGGGGTGAAAACGGATCGGATACGGACGAATAATGGTTTTGCTATATTTGTTTTCATATTTTTTTTCTCGGATCTGGATACGAATACGATTACTCCGGATACGAATATAGATATGAATAATATTGAATACGAATATGGAGCGAATAGGAATTGAAACAAATAGGGTCACTGATATTTTTCGGAACATGAAAACCACTTAAATTATATGCCAGAAATTAACGAAAACATATAACTAGTTTATTTGATTCAAACATTCATGAATTGTTCATATTTTCAGCAACCACACATAGCATTCACGGATCGGATAATTTCAATGTTACGCGTGGTTACTGAAAATATAAACAATTCATGAATGTTTGAATCAAATAAATTAGTTATATATTTTCGTTAATTTCTGGTATATAATTTAAGGGGTTTTCATGTTTCGAAAAATATCAGTGATCGTATTCGTTTCAATTCGTATTCAATATTATTCGTATCCGTATTCGTATTCAGAGTAATCATATTCGTATCTGAATCCGAGAAAAAAAATATGAAAACAAATATAACAGGACCATTGTCCGTCCATATTCGATCCGTTTTCACCGCCAGTGCCCTAGTCCTTCTCGGCTTCTCTTGCTTCGCGTTGGCGGCTGCGACAGAGGGTCACAGAAGAGACATTGAGTTTCAGCCGAAGAACACGACGCGATCCCATTTTCCCCATTCCTCGATTTGCTCGGGAGCTCAAATCCAATTGCTGCTATTCTTGCAGCTTCTTCTTGGTCATCCTTTCTACTTGCTAAGCTGCCGCGTTAGATCATCTCCTTGTGAGTAGTATTTTGGCTCGTAATTAAGCTTGTGATGTAATCGTATAGGCTTGTTCGATCATTCGTTCTCTCTTCAGGTTCAGATTAACATTCGATTTTGGTGCGCTTCTGTCTAAGAATGAGATATGCGCAGTGCATGATTCTACCTGCAGCTTAATAGGAGATTTTGATTCTGGAGGTGGCGAATTAGCGATAGGGAGGTGAGGTGATACTAGAGGTTCTGAGATTTGGATTTTGGTCTAATTGAGCTTGTTTGTAAACCTGTGATCTGCAAACCTGGGCAGTTTCTGGGGGCAACGATTTTCGGCCGAAATTTGGCCGATTTTTTCAACAAATTTCGCCTGATTTGTTTCGAAATTCAAATTTCAGTTGCCGAAAAAAAAAACCGAAAATCGCTCGTATCGGTTGTAACGGTGCCCCCGGTAAAAAAACAAATGCCGGTAAACGAAACCCTGGGCTGGACGGCCGTCCAATCCCTAAATCATACACGTCATGTAAAAACTTACCATGATCAACGCTACTACTGCTGCAAGCCTGCCAGACGTGCCAGGGCACAAATCAAACCAGCCAGCCACACATTGAACGAAATTAGCCGCCTCGGTGCGAGCCGTGTGCCACTGCGCGGCTACGCCCAAACGCAACGTATCAAGTCGGCACGTCGGCCTGCTGCTTGGCCGGCGCCGGCTTGACGAAGCGCTTCCAGTACCAGTGCCGCGCCCACACCGCGCCCATGGACTCGATGGGCACGCCCTTCGTCTCCGGCAGGAACGCGGCCACGAACGCCGTCATCACGACCACCCATCCAGCGTAGTAGGCGAACGTGGCGTACTTGAACCGGCACAGCATCTCCAGGAACGACTGCGACTGCGCGAACGTGAGCACCCCCGAGATGGCACCGCTCATTCCCAGCGCCGCCGACCTCACCTCAAGCGGGAAGATCTCGCTGGTGACCACCGACGAGAGCGGGCCCCACGACACGCCGAGCCCCGCCGTGTACACGCACACCAGCGTCACCACCGCCACCGCGTACCCCCGTGCCATCGCCTTCCCTCCGTTGGTCCCCAGCTGCGCGCCAAAGATCCACGCCATGGCAGCCTGGGAGAGGATCAGGACGACGCCGCCCAGAAAGAACAGAGAGCGGCGGCCGTACCGGTCGACGGTGAGCGCGGCGACCGCGATGGATGCCAGGCTGACGACGTCGGTGATGATGGACCCCAGTATGGCCTTCTGGCTCGTGAACCCGACGGTGTAGAAGAGGAGAGGCGTGAAGATGGATACCACGATCATGCCTGTCAGCTCGAAGAACACCGTCATGGCCACGGCCATAACCAGGTGCGGCCGGTACTCTCGGCGGCCGAGGCGCCGGAAAGCGCCACACTCGTACCTCTTGTCCTCCTCCGCGGCTTGATGATTTCCTTGAGCTCGGCGTCGACGTCGGAGGCCGGCCCACGGATGCGCCTCAGCGAGACGCGGGCCTCGTCGAGCTTCCCGCGCAGCACCAGGCTATTGGGCGTGTCCGGGATGTACGCTGCGCCCACGATGATGATGACAGCGGGGACGATGCCGACGCCGAGCGAGAGGCGCCAGCCCCACCTCGGGATGGTGTTGGCGCCGTAGTTGACCAGGTCGGCCATGAACATGCCCACGTTGAGAAAGAAGAGGAATGTGCTCGTGAACGCCCCGCGCCACCGCGCCGGCGCTATCTCCGCCAGGTACACCGGTGCAGACTGCAACCAATGCAACGCAAGAACACACATCCATTACATTGCACGTCCAGTACTTTCGACTAAAGTGTATATCTAAGTTCGCATTGGCTGGTAAGTGATCACCAAGCTGGTGAAGCTGACGGCGATGCCGAGGAGGATGCGGCCGATGATGAGCATGTAGATGTTGACGGCGGTGAGGTTGAGGAGGGAGCCGACAAAAAACAGCAAGCCGCCAATGAGCATGGAGTTCTTCCGGCCCAACGTCCTGGTTACGTGGCCGGCGACCAGGCTGGCGAGCACGCCGGCGAGGTATAACGAGGAGACGAAGGTGTTGAGCACCTGACTGTCGAAGATGCAATACGCGTCCTGCTGCGCATTGGACATCTTCCGCAGGATCTCCGGGAAGAAGGCCTGGAGGAACGACTCCATCTGCGTCAACCCACCTGAAATTTAATCGGAAGCGATTTGAACAAGAATTGATCATCAAATGACCAAATTGTAGTTTTATCACGATCAATGATCATATTGATTTCATCACATCATATCACATTGATCAGACATGTATGTGCAGCTTCTGAGTGGTTCAAATGGCTAAACCTGTACAACTTATGAGCTATGAACAAAAAAAAATGCTACAGCCTTAAGTGTACTAGATTATACTGAAGGTGCTTTATGTCATAACATGGTCTACTTCTCTCTGAAAGAATATGCATAAATCATAAAATTTGGAGATCAGGTAAGGAAAAAGTTTGGAGTTATGGTTCATCATAGAGACGGTTTTGTAATGCGTGCTAGCATGTGACTTGTGAGAAATGGATATGTTTGTTTAGTGCGAAATAATGACAGTTGAAATATATACTTTGCATATTGCACATCAGCGTCTTGTCGCTTTATACAATGCATGCATCATCTGGGCACTGTAGTGTAGTGTTGACTAAGGAGTAAGGACAAAGGAGATGCCATTTTTTTTTCCCTAGTGGATTTTTAATGTAAACAAAATCTCTTTTCTTTTTTCCAGACATAAGATATAACACCTCTGGATTCTCGGGTAAAAAAACACCTCTGGATTCCCCCCCCCCCCCCGAAGAATTTGTGCGCACATGGCAATGATGGTCTATTCAAAATATCTTATTTTTGCTGGTACAATTAGTCAATAAGAACACGCTTACATTACACCTACACAAATGCATCTGTATGAAACAAGAATTATTGATTAGTGCAGATAATCGGAGTACAAAATGCAGTGTCCTCATGATTTAGAAAAAAAAAAATGTCAAGACTATTTCTTACTGAAAAGGACAAGCATTGCGCCATCATGTAGGAAGGTCAAGCCACGAAACAAGCAGACAAGGCAGTGTGCTTCCATACTCGTCCAACGTGATGCAACCCGATCAGTTAAATCTTTCTTGGCTGGATTTTTTTTACCGGAGGGACCGGTAAAAATTGAAAATTTCGGCTAATTTTGGCTGAATTATTTTTTACAAAAAAATAAAATTTTAAATTTTAAATAAAAAATCAAAATCAAACAAAAGTCATGCAAATTCGATTGTTTTTGGACAAATTTTATCAAAACTGATTTTTCGCCACCGGTTTTAATTCCTACCGGTTACCGCCGGTAACCGACGAAATTTCGTCGAGATTTTTTTTCCATGATCCCGACCATGTCAAATTATCAAAATTGAACATATGAAAGCAGCAACTGAATCGTCGGCCAGGCTAGGGCAAGAAAAAAGAGAAGAAAGGGAACGGACGAGCTTGCGAGCGAGCGATAGTGACAAATCTTCTGTTCTTGAAGAAGAAAGAAGCCATGCGTTTGGCGTGTATCACTGGAGCGCACAGGATAAGCAGGGGGGCAGATTTAGGCCCAATACAACCTAGCTGTTGGATTAGACCTAAAGATTATAAATAAATTGCAAAAAAAAAAAAAAAACAGAAGACAATGGGTGAGCAAGGAAGAAGCTAGCCTAGCTTGAAACGCGGCACAAGTCTAGCTCCGCCCTAGGATCCGACATGTTCAGTACTTGGCCACTGAAACTGACCTGTAATACTGATGTCGTATCCAAGTATTAGCCCGCCGGAGGCCGCCGTGAGGCAGCTCATCACAACCGTAATTGTCATCTCGCCGCCGCCGTAGCTGCAGCCCGCTGCGTCGACGGCGAGTGCTCCCCCTCCGGCCATCTTCCTCTCGCAGGGAGAGAGCTCGAGTCTGACTTAGAAAGCCAGTATCCTCCGAGGGCAGGCACAACTGAACGCAAGCGTACCTTCGATAATTATAGTTGCATAGAAATAGATACTCGAGTGGTCCAACGAGAGTAGCTATGCTAGCAGCCTAGCAATTCGTTTTTCTCCCCTCTTTTTGATGCAGCAGCCGACTTGCCGACTTCACAACTAGCCGACGTAGACATATACTCGGATCAAATATCTAACGAAAAGGCTAATCTATCGTATGATTGGTGAGTCGACGTACTCAGACAACAGATAAATTACCAGACGCTGAGCTAGTTGATTTGGAGGGGCTGGAATGAGTTCCTGCCTTGCTGGTGGTGGAAGTGCGGGAGTAGGGATGGTAATCGGGCGCGGCGGGTACGGGTAGTGCTCGCCCATACCCGCACTGCAACCCGAATTCACACGGATATGCTGATGACGACGGCGAAAAACCTCGCCCATACCGTCGCTCGCGGCATACCACACCGCGAATAATGCATCGCCGCTGTGGTACCCATCGCCACAGATATGCTCGTTACCCACGAGCAATGCATACATCAAGTTCATCATAATTCACACATCAATGGTGCATCACACATTCAACAACTAATAAAGTTCATCACAATTCACATATCATGTTCGACAAGACAACTAATCAAGTTTAACAAATAAAATACAAATACAAATTGACATAGTTTCTTACATATGTTGGTAGATTACGTAATCGGTAGAGCGGTACGGTGGAGCTTACCCATGCCCATACCGTTTACGATGGGTAAGGAATTGTGCCCGTTTTCATACCCGTGGGCAAAGAAAGACGCCCATACCCGCCTCCATTAGGGTATTCACTCGCGGGCACGCGGGTAATCGGGCACAATTGCCATCCCTATGCGGGAGTGTGCAGCTCTTACCCGGTTTGACTCCCCAGCACGAGAGGGTGAAAACCACCCGTGTAAAAAGGGACACGTGGTTGGATTCAACTTAGCCGCGGATACACCGTAGGGCAAGAGGGGACTGGGTACCGGCTTCACTCGTCGTACTTATAGTATGTTTTAGTACCTCTGTAATAATTTGTATCACTAATCTAGTCAATTTAGATTAGTTACTTTTTTTCTTCATAAAATTACTACTTGTGCGTATTTTTATATTTTCAGAACACGCTATCAATAATTAAGATTGCTACTATATTTAATGTATCTATCATTTTAATATTGTTACTCATGTAACAGCTTCACCCTACTAGCGTCCGCTCCATTTTTCGTCCTGCATACGCCACATTTCAACTATGTGTCCTTCACGCTTGGAACGTGCTCTCCATCCTTCACAACTGCTTCCCCATCGTAATTTCGACATCTGCCTTACTTCATTGAGCAAGCTGTTGTTCTGTTTTTTTCCTTTGCCATGAGGACTTGGCTTCTTAATGCAATTACTGGCTTGCCAACTAAACAAGACAAGAAAAAAAAAAATCAAGAAATGGCATATCGTAGACATGGCGATAAAAATTGGGTTTAGTGTTGAAGGTTGAAGCAGATAAGCTATGACGGCGAGAAAAGATAAAAAAAACACACGGTTCGGTAGGATAGCCAACGTGTGAGGGAAGATAAGTTCAAAGTAGATCATACATGGTGCATCAGTGTATACGTGAGCAAGAGCAAAATACTCTAAGACCATGCAAACTAATAAGATATTTTATTGCACACATAATCAACATATTGCTTGAGATTAAATATAGGTGCATGTGTATTAGTGGCGGACCTAGGATTTTCAGGATGGGTGTTCGGAGTTAAGAAAATATAATTCAATGTTAAAAGTCAAGATCCGCAATAGCAAAAATGAAAGTACAAATTGTACTTACTACAAACACCTCAAAGTAATTTAGTGACATTACAAAATAATTAAGAAAAACTATGATTTAACTCTTCATGCCTTGGATGCACATGAAGTGTAACTCAAATGCATATGTTGCTAAGAAATTGTGAAGTGACTAAATTTAAAGTTGGTGCCAAAATCATGATCTACGAAACAACAAAATCTATGTGGACAATCTCTATCTAAAAAAACATAAGGAACTTAAGGCATTGTTTGACTACTTTGGAATATCAGTGCTTCATCAACATAAGACAATACTAAGAACTTCCTCATACACGCAAACTATCACGGTCATTGGCGTTGTTCTTGACACAGCAGGCCAATGCAATTTCTAATGTATATACTTGTTCTGAATTTTTTAAGGCCTTTCGGTCTACATTTCACATTTCAAAAAAAAAAATACAATGAACTATTTTGATTTCACATATTACAAATCAACAAAGACAATTGGGATTTTGGATCGAGATTCACCTACTGGCTCTTGATAATGCCTGCCCCACACCCCGCCCCGCGTCACGCCCTCGCTCAGCCCACCACGGTCGCCCACGCCGCCCTGCTCGCATGGAGCACATTGCCCTACCATGCCCAACTCATTGATGCCATGCCGCTGAGCCTGCCGGCGACACCGTGTCACATGGTCGTGCACACCACCACCCAGAGCAAGCTTTCCCTCGCCGCCTCGACCCTTCCTTGCGTCGACACCACCTGTGGCTTCGTGCTCGTGTGTGTGTGTGTGTGTGTGTGAGAGAGAGAGAGAGAGAGAGAGAGAGAGGTGTTAGGTTTGACTTATGATGGATGCTTGTAATCTAATGTGAGGAGAAGATGGGATTTCCCTATTTGATTGTTGGGGGCCGTGCATGAATGGAAGAATGGACCACATCGTTGAATGGATTGTGGTGGGATGGGCTGAAACAATTTAGGGTACACGTATGAGTATATGGCCCAATTATTGGTATATATATCTAATATGCATACTTTATACTTGGTATTTCGAGAAAAAAATGGGTGTTCAATTGAACACCCATGAACCTAGCCAGGTCCGCCCCTACGTGCATGCATACATTTTGGAAAGAAGTAACCAATAGAGGAAAATATGGGCATACAGCTACATGATCTATGCATGATTGAGTTGTTATGTTTTTAAGAACCCTAACAACTTATTTATGTTCGTCAAGTTGTATTTTCCTTCAAACTTCTATTATTATTTCCAATGTTTATGACGTCAATCTAAATAGCTTACGGATAATCAAATATATTCTCATGCATGTAAGCTATATCATTTGATACAACAAACTTTGGAACAAATCTAGTCACCCAAATGCGTGGGCCACCCTACTAGTTTTAATTTATTCTAGAACTAATATCTATATATATAACACTAAACTTGTTTTATTTGTCAAATCTTTTAACCATTCGATCGAAATCCTAAACTCGAATCTTCCCAACATTTGCTATATAAACCCACCTTCCATCTCCAATTGCCAACCCTAACCCTAATATGTCAAGATAGTCGCCACCAGACTCATCCTTACCAAAGACCACTAGGAGGCCCTCTAGCCTATGTCACATCATCCCCTCCACCTTGTGTCCCCACGCTCTTCCTTCTTCATCACTAGGTCCCTAATTACCACCGCCTCTTGTGCTAGTGAAAAACACAAAAGGCAAGACAAAAGACTAGGGGTGTAGGGGTGGTTGGCGGCATCGCTGGAGTGTGACGCTGATGGAATCTAGAAGCAAATCCACTGTTGAGAAAATTCGATTGAAATCACCAAAAATTTTAGCTAAGTATTGTCTAGAAAATATGTTCTTGGAGATATCTAGCAAGTGTGTGAGTGTTTTCTTTGAAAAATGTACTCAAATTTTGGAGTTATGCATCAAGATCTAGAGAGCCTCGTTCTTCCTTTCGTAACTATAGCAACCCACCATTCACCAAAACACTAAGGCCCTATTTGGTAGAGCTTCATATTCTCATTTTCATCTCCAGCTTCTAATTATCTGAGAATCCACTTCTATGATAATTTAGAGCTACCCTAGGAAAGTGTTTGGCTCCAAAAAACCATAAGAGAGAGGATAGAGGCAAATAGATCATTCTACTTCTGGTTGTAATACTTCAATTGTATTTTTATCTTATTCCTTTCCATTTGTATAATTACTACTCAAACTATCTTAATTTACACAAACTAATCCTTGCTATTGTTGCCTTATGGTGTTGCTCTGCTTGGCCAATGACTAGAACATGTGTTGACACTTGGGATACTTGGAATCATTGAGAAAAAACCATCAAATAGACTGCGTACAACCTCAAAACTTTCACACCATAGTAGGAAAACAACATAGAAGTGTTCGAATCATAGCAAAAAAAGAGTGCTAACAAAATTCTTTCATATCATAGAAATGTTCAAGCGATAATTGAGAGCTAGTACGTAGAAGTATTCAAAGGATAAATGAGTGATAATAATAAAAGACTGCGAAATATCACACACCAACGTGATATTATGTGTTGCACTTCATGATCTACCAATATATCTAACTTGATCTTGAAGGGCAACATTTGCAAGAATGTGTGTCTTTGACAAGTGTATGCATCATCCCATCATTTCTAATTCTATCGTGAATTTGGATCCTTTGGTCGCACAAAATCTTTAGGCATCCTGACCACACACTGCAAAACCTCATCAAACTTCCTGCTAATTGTCTCACCAGAATGCTTGAACCGATTCTGTGCTCTTCGGTTCGATTCACGGCCACCACATATGTATAGGAAAAGAGCTAGTGCTTCAATTGAACTCATATGGGTAGTTGATTTCAAGTTATATGTACTCACCAAAAGATCATGTAGACTGTGAAAGATTGTTCCCCTAGAGTGGTCAAAGTTTCTCTCACCCAACCCATTCCACTTAGTCGTGAAGTACTAGGCTCATTCTTGTCCAAGTAGGCTGAGTGATAATTCTCCACGATAATTGCAGTAGCAGTAAGGTAGCTTGACATCTCTTGCCACAGACGCATCATCTGCACATGACACACATGTTTGGTATCATTGCTAGGACCATATGTTCTCTTCCATTTTCTGCTAATTGGCTACTCATCTTCTTGGTCATTGTCATCTTTGTCATAATTTTCAACTTCATGCTCTTCAACATCAATAGTTGGGGATGCAAGCACACGACTTTGAGGCAAGGTTCCCATTGTAGGACACCAATGGTCTTCACCGGTATTGTGAATGTCTTCAAACATCTTGGACAATGATTCCTCATTTTGAAGTCCAGCTTTCTCAAACTTGCTACATCCTATATATTCCTGTCAACAACAAATGTTACAATTTTAACTTTGATGAATAATATGCAGCAAGGAATGCACATGAATGCATGAAAAAAATGGATAATGACTAATAACATGCTTTTTAAAAAAAATTCTTCCAATGTTCAGTGGTGTGAGGACCCCTGGGTTGTTTTCGTAAGACCGAGGTGTAATATCCCAAGTTTCGATTTGAGAGAATTTTAGTTCGGGCGAGGGACTTATTTGAAAAATTCGGAATAGGAAGAAGCTGGAGGGGGGAAAACATTTTCTAATTTGAAATTTCCAGTTTGGCGGGGGGTTATGCCTTTCTTCGCCAACCTGGGCCGCGAGCCGCGACCCAGGAGGCCCAAGAGGGAAGGGGTGGTCGGCCAAAAAGGGGGGGGGGGGCGCCTCCTCCCCCCAACCCTAGCCGCCACTCCTCCTCCCCCCACCTCCAAGCCGCCGGCCCCTCCCCCAGATTGGCACCTCCCCTGCTGCTACCCCTCCGTGGTGGTGGTGCTCCTATTCCCCCGACCCCGAGTGCTCCTGCCGCTTCCCCCACACACTGCCGTCTCCTGGGATCGCCAAATCCTCGCCGTGGTGGCCGGCCATGGAAGATCCAAGGGGGAAAGTTAGGGAGGAGAGATGGAGAGGGAGGAGCACCTCGCTGGGTGTTCGTTGGGCTAGCACTGTTCCAAGGGTAACGATCCCAAACTCATTTTTTTGGTGTTTAACTTTCGTGCGTAGGCGGTGTCGGTATTAGATCAGATCTGTCTAGTAGCTTGCGTGGCCAGTTTCGGGTCCGTAGAGGCCGAATCTCGGATTTTTGTCTCCTATAGTTTTGTTCCTGGGGTCGTTAGCTTTCTTTTGGCACCGAGATCATGAGAATCTGCCTTACGGTTTATGAGATATGATTTTTTTAACCGCGCGCTGTTCTGTCTGTCTGAGATCTGGGGACTGTCGGTTTGTTCCTCGGTTTTGATCTAGTTAGAGTCAGATTCGGAACTTCCACCCAACTAGGTTATTGTAGCCCTTTAAATAATCTTTCCAAGTTGATAAGGATCACCTCCATTGGATCAGTAGAATGAAAGTTATATCATTTTCTTTACTGCTGTTCTGAATTCTGGACAGATGTCTGTCAGTTGTTTTCAACCGCGGTTTAGCCAACTGTTTTGGCCGAATCAAAGAACCCCGTCAACTAGAGTTTTGTAGAGTTATGCGTTAATTTTCATTGGGCACTGGTTCCAGGTTGTTTCGATCCCAGATAACTATTTATGATTTTATTTGTACTGTTGTCCAGTTGGTTGGGCAGATGGCTAAAATGAGTATTGTCCGTTTATATTTGTGGTTTGTGTTGGTTAGTGGGAGGGATAGTGTGGGTCTCCCGTACCTAAGTCGTGCCATGTTATTCTTATTTCGGGATCATACCTGTGTAGGCGGCCAGGCATCGCGTGTGGGAACACCTTCGTTGCTTGCTAACGCGTCGCAACGCGAAAGGCAAGTACATTGAAATCCTTTACATTGATGATTGATGTATGTTTGTATTCATGCTAATATTTCCATGTTCCATGTTTTCAATCAAAGATGCTAATCAATATTCATATTCCATTACACACAAGTGCAATGTGTTAAGATATATTAATTTTTGTTGAATGCTCGTTGATGGTTGATATGCCGGTAATGTTGTGATCCATGTTCATATTTCATGTTATACATTCAGTTCCTATTTGATAATCCATGAGGAAGAAAACGATAATATTCATTGCATATGTTCATTTCATTCATGTGTTGTTCATGTTCCTTCCACGGGAGTGGATTTGTAAAGACCCATCAACTCCAGTATGAGCATGTAAGACCCACTATTTCAATATGGGAAGTTTCGGACACCCGTATGAAATGTTCTTCATACGGTAATTGGATCCCCGGGCTTTGTTAAGTACGGGCTTAAGTGAACACCGACGGGTGTCTCACTCGCTATACCGGTATGAGCATGTGTTAGTCCATTCCTTTCAATGCATCCATTCATTCCATTCACACACATAAGTTTTCAGAGATCAATTCATAATTCGTATTGAGATTGGCTTGTTCATAACATGGTATGTTCAAATTATTTACTGTACTTGCTGAGTTTCGGCTCATTCTTTTTTTCTGTCTTTATTTAGGTGAACGTTGATGATGGCTTTGTTGGGAGGGATTAGACAAGCACATTTCATTCCGATCACTATTATTCATCTCCTTTGATTAAGTTCGATTATGTCTTTCATTTGTTAACTGAGAAATCAGAATGAATAAGTCTAAGATCAAGGTTACTTCGTTTGTTAAATACTGCAAGTAGTTCTTTAAATTACTACTTGATCTTATTCTGATGTATTCAGTCTTAATTCCTGCCATGCTTCTAATAAAGTTTGTCTCCTCATGTACTTAGAGGAGTTTCAGTTTAAGTTCTTCCGCAATTTGGTTGTATGTTAGTTCTTTTAGGTAACATCTTGGCTTCCGAATAGCCAGGGTGTTACACGAGGCCTTCCCAGTCTTATGAAAATAACTCTGGACCTCAGAGGATTGAAATTCAATTTAACTCCATTTAAGTGATAGCACCCCGCTGAGTTAGAGTGACGATGACCATACATACCGCTCCTTTGCGGGTATATGGTGATCGGTTCTCCCACAGCCCAAGTACATACTTAAATAAGTTAAAGGGATCTCAAAACATTAGGTATGTATCTCGTGTTAACTCCCAAGATCAGCCACCAACACGCACATACTCTCGCCAACATCAATCACACTCATACAAGGTTCATACATTGATATATCTAAAAGACATACAACATAGCAGTTAAGTCTACAACTATTACAAAGCGGCCGACCGGCCAAATTCAAAGATTAACAATGAGTAGCAGCGGAAGTAAAGTAAATAAACCAAAAGGTCCAGCAAGGTGTGCCCCATAACCCAAGGCAGCAGAAGTAAAGTAAATAAACCAAAAGTTCCAGCAAGGTGTGCCCCATAACCCAAGGCAACCGACTGGGTGCTAGAAATAATACTATTCGTTAGCGTCGCCGAAATCGGTACTAACAAACTCATCAAGCGTAATATCTTCCTCACATGAACAAGCAGAACCGGGTTAAGTACAAAATTATACTCCCAATTCTTACACAAAGTAAAATTACATATGCTAGAGGTTAACCAAAAGAGAGACAATATTGGCTTAATTTTTGCAGAAAACACAACAATTTTCATCATATACATATTAGTTTTTAATTGCTATTTTGTAAACAGATTTTAATCAAAAGAAAAACAAGTGATATTTATACAATTATAGATCAAATAATACAAAAGTGATAGCCCACTTTGATGAACTAAAATGCATGAATAACCGTTTATGCTGATACCAAATTGTTGCCCACATCAATTTTAATTAAGAGTCTATCGATGGTGTCATTCAAAACCAAGCAGTTGTCCATAACTGTGGAGACAACTATTCGAATTTGATACGGGGGATGCCCGATCTTCTCGGTGAGTAACCGTGGATAACTGATGCGAAATAGACGATGTCGCTAGCTGAACACTCGCGCCAATGCACAAACCCTCAACTCTTTGGAATACGCCCAAAACACACCGGATAGTTGATCGTCGCGAGACCACGAACGACGATCGCCAAGTCCCCAATTCCTAATGGAACGACGGCTTGACCTTGAATTGCAAAATGGATCAATGGATCGCCTAGTCCTCTCCCAAAGCCCTCGCATGAACTCTGGTTTCAAAAGAACAAGCAATAGCTATGTTTCTATTCTTATGCATAAACTGATCTGAGGTTACAATGAGGGTCTAATCCTTAATATATAGTGCCTTGCTATTTTGTAAACAGATTTTAATCAAAAGAAAAACAAGTGATATTTATACAATTATAGATCAAATAATACAAAAGTGATAGCCCACTTTGATGAACTAAAATGCATGAATAATCGTTTATGCTGATACCAAATTGTTGCCCACATCAATTTTAATTAAGAGTCTATCGATGGTGTCATTCAAAACCAAGCAGTCGTCCATAACTGTGGACACAACTATTTGAATTTGATACGGGGGATGCCCGATCTTCTCGGTGAGTAACCGTGGATAACTTATGCGAAATAGACGATGTCGCTAGCTGAACACTCGCGCCAATGCACAAACCCTCAACTCTTTGGAATACGCCCAAAACACACAGGATAGTTGATCGTCGCGAGACCACGAACGACGATCGCCAAGTCCCCAATTCCTAATGGAACGACGGCTTGACCTTGAATTCCAAAATGGATCAATGGATCGCCTAGTCCTCTCCCAAAGTCCTCGCATGAACTCTGGTTTCATTAGAACAAGCAATAGCTATGTTTCTATTCTTATGCATAAACTGATCTGAGGTTACAATGAGGGTCTAACCCTTAATATATAGTGCCCTTCTCCTCATGGCTATCCAAGAGGCCCTACTCCTACTCTATTTTGGAATTAGAACTCCTACTACAATCCGGACACAATCTAAAACAAAAAGGAAACTCTGATTTTACAACAGTCATATTGTTTTGGCCATATCTTTTTACACAAGATGAATTTCGGACCAAGAGATGATTCATTGGATCGACCTTGAAGTTATCTTTCCAACAAGCATAAGAACACCCAAATCGGACTCTATTTGTGAAAGTTATGACCTTTTTACTCCGGACTATCCTGCTGATTCCAAATCCGAATTTGATGTTGATTCTAAATTCGAATTTGATTCTGAGTTGATTCCGAATTTGATTTCGGTTGGGCTTGTGGGAGATCCAAATTGGGCTTGAAAATCTTATCCAAAACTTGAGCTTTAAGTTCTTAGGCTTCTTCCCCTTTTGCTCTCCCACCACACGTGCTTCTTTCCTCCTTGGTCAACCGCATGGGCTGCTTGGCTTTCTCCATCCCAACCGTTTTGACCTTCTTGTTTTTTATCGCTAGGCAATAAATATGGTTACCCTCCTCCTTGTGCTCCTCCATTATTTTGGCTCCGGCCTCCCTTTTGGTTCCAAAGACTTTAAGCTTTTCAAACCTGAGAATGCACAAAGTATTACTTTTACGTAGTATCCAATTCTCACAGAAAACACAAATAAACTTGTTAAGAAATAATTGCACATGTTATTTGAGAAGTGTAGCTCTTGCTTCATAAATAACATCATAAGTAGTAGGGATATCCTCATCAGAATTGATTAATCCCTACAGGAGAGTACAACTTTACCCACATGACTAGATCAGCCCGTAAGCCTCCGGATAATGACACACTTCCTAAGGTATGCTGGCCGGGTAGATCGAGATTTAGTATTTTTCAGCAAGAATACCGTATTGAGTTGAATCTCCCTTGAGAGATGAACCCCAAACTCAGTACAAGCTACTGATAGAGCTTGCTAAGCGGGCACACAAGTTGTGTTGGAAATACCGATACAATGTAAATATAAAAAAATAGTGCTCCCATGCACAGAAAATTACATCGGATCCTACGAACAGATGATCAACACAAATGTCCCCACACCACCTGGGACTCAACCCAATAAACCTTTCCTTGTACTTGACTAAACAGGCCCCAATCCAGCGTGTGGAAGTACGAATGGTACTTGGAATCGACAGCCCAAAGTTTTGTCCTTAGCGGTCTAGACAAGTCTATCGCATACCCGAGTCTCATGTACGAAGGCACCCACACTATCAACCACTTGTCTAGACCAAAAATCATTTTTAAAGAACAAAATTTAACTCAAGAATCAGATATGAAGATCTGGACAAAAACAAAAAGGTAAGAGTGAGGTGTTTCCCACGATCGACGAGATAATCCTATCAATCGAACTAACACATTCTCTAGACTCGCTTGGCTAAGCATACACATATATAATATATACATCACCACAACCATCTAATATTAAGAATATTGGCAATGGAAATATCAAGGATAACCTGCATGAGTAGGACATAACTAACTTACTCACAAAAAATTGATGTACTAAAATAGCATGCATGCTAGTATCATTGCAATTCAAAATACCAACTTAGCAAAATCTGGGATCAATATGGTGCAAAAACAAAGTTCAAACGATGCTTGCCTTGTTGAAAATCTAATTGTTTACTCTCGGCCATGTAGTCGCTCATGTCCAAAGACTTGATTCTATAGAAAGACGACATCGAATAAACACCGAGAAAAGCTAAAAAAATCAAATTACTAAAAATGCATGAAATTTATAAATTAGTGATATTGTGATTTTATATGAATTTAGGTGAAATAATTATTACAATTGGAGGTTAGGTGTGAAAGTTATAACCTTTGAAAAATCAGAAATGAAGAAAAGGCTGAAAAATCAAGCCTCGCTTACTGTTCATCTGAAATTCAACTTTCCGTGAAAATTTATAGAACACTGGTGGAGATAAGGATTACATGGCATGAAAGATAATAAAAAGTTATGATAAATAAAAATTTAATCACTCCATTTGGAGTTCGTATGAATTTTCAAAGTTAAAAGCATTTTTAGTGTAAAAATAATTTGGTTCTGGATTAAATTCCAAAATCAATATTTTTTGACAGAAATATGTTTAAAAACTATTTTAAATTAAAGTACATTAAAAATTAAAACCAACATAATTGGTTTAACTTGATTTGTAGTCAATTTGAATTAGTTATGAATTTTTGAAGTTATTTGATTTTTTTATTGTAAAAATAAATGTTTTTTGAATTTTCTAAAGCATTTAATACTTTTTACACTCAGCTCATCCTAACCTCTGTCACTAACACGCGGGGTCCACCGCATGATATTCTTTTTCATTTAATTTCTGAATTAAAATCCATACTGACAGGTGGGATCAAGTTGTCATTGACTCGGTCCATGCAAATAGTGCATGGATCGGAGGTCAACATGCACAGTGATTTGGTCCATGGACTATGGTCCACGCTCACTTAATGGGATGGGCGCGCATGTCATGGATTGAAGCAAAACCGGTTTAAATCTCTCATTTTCTGTTCATGGGACCCACATGTAAATTGAGACATTAACGCATTAAGATAGCCATTAAATGCCTTAAGCAATTATTAGCACTAAATGACACTGATTTGCTCGAATGGCCTAGCTACAGTTCCTGTCGGAACAGGACACAAGCACACTTGCGTTTGGCCATGAGATTGCCCGGCGGCTCGCTGGCGCTGTGGTCCACGCCGGCGCCGAACAAGGCCAGAAATGGATTCTTGGAAGCCTTGCGCAACTTAAGGTGTCGGCGGTAGGGACGAAGACGGTTTACAATGGCGGCTCGATGGAGAGGGGCGGCGGTGGTGCTACGGTGAACATTCATGCAACGCTACGGCTACACTTTGAGCAAAAGTGTGCATGTACTAGCATCTACGAGGCATAGGGAGCGTACCAGAGGGATGGAGAGGTCTGGGGTTCATATGAGGTTGGCCGGCAAAGTAGAAGGTGACAGCGGCGATGAGCTTCATGAGGGGAGGAGAACCTGAGAAAAAAGAAAAGCAATGAAGGTGCGGGATAGCTTAAGGAGGCCCAAGGGATGGTGGTGTAGAGAGGAATTGGGTAATGCCTTACTGGCCGGAGTTGAAGAAGAATAATAGGGTTCTTCGACCGAAATTGGGGAACATCAAAATTCACGGACCCCTATGAAGCATTCGTGAAATAAGTTGGGGGTAAACCATTCTTATACCATATAATACAAGGTGACGTTCATGAGATAGAAGATGTCTCTCCGAGAGGAAAAGACACGTGGAGCTTCACGGGTTTGGTCGCAAGCGCCGGAGATGAAAATGGCAATCGCAGCTGCTTCAAGAACTACGAGCAACAACAAGGGTTGGCATTAGCAAGAATGGATATGGTGATGAATGGAGAAGACGAGGGACAAAGTGGAGAGGAGATTACTCGAGAGGATAGCAAGTGTGGGCTTCTTCCTTCTTAGCCACCGAGACGAGGAATGAGGGAGAAAGAAGGTGTGCGAGGGTTTTAGCTCTGCAAGGGATGGAAATGGAAGCGCATCAATCGGCGAAGCTCCGGAGTGGTGGATGGGGGCGGCGGATTCACAGCGTGAGTGGAGCGACGCAGTGTGTCTTGGCCGTGTGGAGGGCGATCTGCGCCGCGCCTTCCCGAGGTTGATGTCGCAGCTGACAAGCAGGCCCAGGTTGGCAGTGACACAAGGCAGCGTCGTCAGACACTGGCTTGAGTAGGTTTGGTTAGGTGGTTCGGTCGGATCAAGTCAAGTGAACCTGGTTCGAGTCCAACAGTTGATCGATTATATTTCGAACCTCTCTACATTGACTGGTTGAGCAAAAATAGCAAATAAATTCCTAAAATTCTATAAATTTTCAGGGAGGTTCCTGGGATGATCTAGTACACATATAAATTTCTAACATCACTATTCATGATTTATTTTATTATTTTTAATTCATTTACAACAGGGGCTTTTAGAACTTGGTTTGAATTTTCACAAGGTTGAATTAGGTTCTAAAATTTTGGAAAATTCATATTTATTCATGATAAATATTGTAAGATTTAAATGAATTATTTCCCAATGATGATCACAAGTATTTATTACCATTTTTTTTGGAGCTTCAATTTGGAGTTGTATGTTTTACTTTCGATTCAAAATTTTCAAATGCAATATTTATTGCAAGTGTTCCAGAAATGATATGCATGCTCACGTGATGGATCTTAATTCCAATAATTAAAATTGGGGATGTGACAGGTGTCACTAGTGCGCCCACATCGCCCTAGCGCCACGCGCACTCGGGTCCACCTGCCAGCACGCCACCGCCCCTCGCCTGGTTCTATAATACCCCGGAATTTAATCGGGTAATTAGGAATTCAGCCGGGAGAAGAAAAGGCAATAAAAGAAAAGAAAATACCTGAAAAGAAAGGGGGATTTCTGCTTTTATTTGACAACTTGGGCCTAGGCCGCAGCCCAGGAGGGGCCCAAGTGTGGCCGGCCTTAAAGGGGGGTTCCCACCCCCCAAAACCCTAATCCCCTCCCCCTCTCCCCATTCCTCCCACTTAAGCCGCCGCCTCTCCCCACCTCTCCCAACTGTGCGTCGTTGCTCGTCAGATTTGGGTACGTTGCATTCATTTTCTGACCTGATCACCTCTTAGAAAGTTGTAGGTATCGTCTTTATCTTTCTTTTGACACCGAGATCATCTAATTTGGACGTACGGTTTAGGAGTTATGGTAATTTTACCGCGACTGTCCAGGAGGGTTGACGTGAATTGGCAGATTGTCTTGTCTGGCCAATTTAAATTTTTTAGAAGCCGAATCAGAAATACCTCCCAACATGAATGTTGTAGATAATTCTGTAAGCTTTCCAAGTTGATAAAGAATATTTTTTTTAGAGTTTCCAATCAAAAGTTATACAAGTTTTACCATCGCTGTATTCCGTCTGTCAGATTGTTAGGACAGAGATCTTCACCTGAACATTAGGACTAGTAGGAGGCCGAATCAGGGGACTTGCCCAACTAGACTATTGTAGCTGGTTTTGTCGTGATTCCATAGAGCCCAAGATCACCCTGTTCTGAGTTGCGTACCAAATGTTATGGTAGTTTTGGTGCTCTGTCCAGAGAACCCGACGTAAAAAAATTGATATTCTGTAGATTGTCTTGGTAGGGATAGTTTATAGCAGAATCAGAAGGGCTCCCCAACTAAGTTTATTTAGGTAATTTAATTACCTTTCCAGAATATCTGAGAACACGTAATTTGGATCCCAGTAGTGAAAGTTATGAATTTTATAAGTTGACTGTCCACTGAGGGGACAGATCGACGTTTAGGATTTGAGGTTGGAATCGAGTTAGACCCTTTCGCGAGTTCGAGTAGTTTGTTATATATTTTTTATGCTTTGGCCCGCTACTGTCGTCTTAGTGTGCGTTAACTATTTATTCAGGTGGTGAACGGGTCCCGGGCAACGCTTATCGCACGCCCCACGCTCTCTCGCGGTTAAGGCAAGTGTGATTATGGTTATATTAGATATTATCGAATGACTTTACCGATACATTCTATGGTTATTTATATTGTTCATGATTGATTTGGTCATATGTCTGGTAATGAGCATGGACTCTATTGTTACGAGTTACGTGTTTATCATGGTTGCATTGAAAGTTGGAAGGACTATGTCTGTGAGTTTTGTAGTATGAGTAGGATATTCATATGCAATGTTGTTATGGATGTATATTGTTGTCAAATGGAGAATTCATACATATGCATCATGTAGTTTATTGAAGTCTTGGTCATGTGTTGATCAAGCCAGAGTTGGGTCCCCGTCATGTCGGTGACGGGCAATAGGTCCCTATGCTTGAAGAGCATGGGCAAGGGTCCTCATACTTGCAAAGTATGGGAAGGTCCCCGTGCTGATGGCATGTGCATGGGTGTGCATCGACGGATGCGCACTTTGCATTACCGGTAAAATACAAAAAGACAAAGATAAAGACAAAGAGCATAAAGAGCATATGAGCATGTTGCATGTCATGTGTATGTGGTTTATTCGGTGAATAGATTTGTGATGCATAATTGATGGGTTTCTTTCTTATACTGTTGTTACCAATTATTATGCTTGCTGAGTCTTTGGACTCACCCCTTGTTGTTTGTTGTGTTTTAGGTACATGTATGAGATCGGCATGCATGGGAGAAAGGAAGGGCTAGAGTAGTTGCACGCTCGCACTATATACACACATGAGAATAAAAGGAAAATTAATTCAGTAGATGGATGAATTACCTAAAATTCTGCTTACGATCATTACTTGATTGGATTAGACTGTAATAAAGGAGTTTAAAAAAATTGGATACTTATGATCTACTTTTAGATGTCTATTTGATAAAGATGAATAGCCTATGTGGGTTATGTTTGGATCATTTTTTTTTACTAAACTACCTCTTGTTATATTTGCTTGTGGGTACCTCCAGTATAGTAACTATACAAAGGAAGTTCTGCCGGAATTTGGTAAAGAGTTTAGTTACTTATGTTTAACTTGTTATTTTAGTAGCATTCCAAGCTCATGTTGGGCTGGGGTGTTACAGGTTCACCTGTCAGAGCCGCACCACCGCTGCAACCGTGCACTACTCGAATTCCAACACCACTCCCTTCAGTGTCCAAGCCACCCACGTCACCTAGGCCATAAAAGCCCTGGCCAACCGCGTGTTTCGCGCCCTTGGATCTGCCGCCTCAGGTCCTAACTATCGCCGCTAGAGAAGCCATCGCGGCGCTGCCCGATCTTGTCTTCTCCTAGGTCGACGCCGACCTTCGCTATCGATCTACACCGTCACAGCTCCCCAGAATGCCTCCTTCCACCGCTGGCTTCACCTCGATATCCACCATCGATTTTGTCCACCGGATGGAGCACCCAAGTGTTGCGTTACCATAAGCGACTCTGTCTTCCTTAATGCCGGTAAGCCTATTGCCGTGATTGGTTCGCTACCCTAGGTAAGCACCAAGGAAATTCCTTCTAGCCGCACCCTTTCCTCCATCTCCTCGTTGTTTCCCCTCGGTCAATTCATCCTCTCTACCGCCAAGCACTTGCCACCACGCCACTTGTCTCCGGCCGAAGGTACAGAGCACCTCATCCCAAGTCGTCGCCTCCCATAGCCTCAGGATTATGCCTGTTCTGGTTTTGCCATCACTGGAGGTCCACCGGCCGCCGCTCACTGCCGACGGTGTTTACACGAGCTACCATGGCTTTGCCCTCTCACTCTATCTCTCTTGCGTGTGGGCCCTGCTCCCTCTCTCTCTTATCTATGTGACGACCGGTCCCACGGTCCGAGATCCAAGTTAGGCCATGCCACCTCACTTGAGCCATGTCGACACCACCTTGCGCCACATCGTGACACGGTACGTCGCACAAGATCGCTTGCCACGCCAATGACCTTTGCTAGCCTCGCGATCATTGTTGCCACGTCATGCCACGTGTCAACCACCTCCTTGCCACGCCATTCCCTCGAGCCACTTCATCATCGTGTGTTAGCCACCTAACCCAAACCCTAAACCCAATCCCGTGTGGACGTAGTCCACCGTGGACTAAGTCTCTACCTCGTGGACCCCATGTGTCGTGCACTATTCCATGAACCCTTCGTCGTGAACTGCTGACCTTTGTCGTGAACTCGATCCATAGACCAGTGGCACCACCTGTTAGTGACACATATTCTCTCTCCCTTTTCTTTTTAAGCATTTTCTTTCCCAATTAAACTTCAGAGAGCTCGTTCTTCCTCATACGAACACCGATGGAACCCATCAAGTTTCTAAATTCATCTAAAATTAAGCCCTACCTTCCAGTACTATTAAATTTAAATTTATAGTTTATTTGATTTGCGTTTTTGAATTTCATTTATATTTGCGTTTTCTCTCTCATTAGACATTGACGTTTCAAAATCGTCCGATGGAGCTGAAGGTGAAGGAAATAGAAGATTGAAAATAAATGAACAGAAATATTGCCATAACAAGGCAAGTTGTACATTTGACCATGTTCAACCCAATTTTTTAAAACTACTTTGATTCAAACTATTACATGTTATTTCAAGTAATTAATACTTTAAATTCTTTACGATTAGCTATGCACCTACTTGATTATATCCACTTTGCTCATTGTATTACCTTGATCTTTTGTAACCCTAGCTTGGTTAATTACTAGTTGGTCTTATCATAGCAGCAGCGTGGGTTGGTTAGATACGATTAGTCTGCTTAGCCATGCCATGGGTTATTGATATTATTTTGAGTTGTAAATCTAAATTTGACTATGTGACTAGGGAACAACCTTATGGAAAAGTTGTGTGCAGTATGTTGTCACTCGTTGATGGCATGTGTTGCACTTAACCAACATGGTGGAAAAAGATTTAGACCAAGGCATGTGGATGTAATTGTGATATGGTGGAGCTATGTGCTTATGGGAAAATATGAATGTGGTGATTGATAGTAGGTTGGCAGTCTCGCCTTGGTCAATTAAGGACTTAACTTTGTGCGTCATTAAATTGAGCCATAATTGTATGACCACACACCTAGTATGGGATAGGCCTAACTTAGTAAGTTACAGAGTTTAGACAATTGATTACACAGGCATGTAGGTTAGACTGTATGCTAGGGTGGAGGTGTGATTATATCTTTATGGTGAGTCACATTTATGAGTGGTTCGTTGTGTCCAGGTCCATTGGTGTGCAACGGGCCAACAACCTATGTGGGGGTTTGGTGCCAGTAGTATTGACAACAGGATGGTCAATTGTTGAGATGAAGTTTCAGGAAGGTTTTGTTCTGATATTCTCCGTACATGTTTATTCCATATTGTGGGTAAAGTGTACAATCTCTGTAGAATGTTAATAATCTACTTGAATAGGCATGTCCGCGGTCATGGACATGCTCGGAGATTTCACACGGGGGGGGGGGGGTAGATTTTTATAAAAATAATTGGGAGGGATAGCTGTGTGATTTAACTCATATGGATGTGTGAAAGAAATTGGTTAGGCTATGTGAGCTTTGTGAAAATACTTGTTATTTGTTTTAAATTATGCTTCCAATCTATTATTCATATTTCAACTGCAAATGTTGCTTTTATGCAAAAGAACCATAGATGTCATGTCCTTTGGAATAAGCCATCTTCTATAATTGCATTCTGCGGTGCAACTTGCGGAGTACTCTATGTACTCATTATTGCTATAAATAATGTTGTTCAGTGGATGAAGACTACAACAATTCATTATTGGTCAACAAGATCTACTTCAAGAATCATGAAGAACTAAGTCGCCCTATCCCAATCGATTGCATGTGGGCATATGGATGAGCTTCACTGAATTTATTTTGTTTTCTTCCGCTGCAACTTATTTGAGTTAATCACCTTCTGAGGCATTAATTGTAAGCTTTGACCGTAAGGTTGTTACTTCAATAATTATTGTTAATAGTCTATTTCTTAGTTATCTTTGTATATATAATGATATTTCATTGATGTTGCCACTGTGCAGATAAGCTATGTAGTGCTTGTCAAGCTGGCAAGCAAGTAGCATATTCTGATCCATCCAAGAGTATCATGTCCACTTCTAGACTATTGGAGCTCTTGTATATGGATTTGTTTGGACCAACAACCTATAAGAGCATATGAGAAAATAGTTATTGTCTTGTGATTGTCGATGATTACTCAAGGTACACATGGGTTTTCTTTCTACATGATAAAACCGAAACCTCTGATATTTTCAAAAACTTTGCAAAAATAGCCCAAAATGAATTTGAGTTTAAGTTGAAGAAAATCCAAGTGACAATGGTTAGAGTTCAAAAAACTAGAATTGAAGACTTTGTGATGATCTTGGAATAAAATATAAACTTTTTTGCTACCAAAACTCCGGAGCAAAATAGAGTTGTAGAAAGAAAAAATCGAACATTGATTGAAATAGCTAGGTCAATGCTTAATGAGTACAATACTTCCGATGATTTTTGGGCGGAAGCCATCAATACCACGTGTCATGCTATAAATCGTCTTTATTTGCATCACTTTCTTAAAAAGACTTCTAATGAACTTGTCATTGGAAGAAAACCGAACATATCATATTTTTAT
Organism: Hsuehochloa calcarea; assembly: GCA_036346395.1. Taxonomy (NCBI): domain Eukaryota; kingdom Viridiplantae; phylum Streptophyta; class Magnoliopsida; order Poales; family Poaceae; genus Hsuehochloa; species Hsuehochloa calcarea. The sequence continues at coordinate 44,133,476 of CM070610.1, read as the reverse complement.
GTTTTTTGTTGCAAATGTTTTATTTTAAGAAAATGTGTTCGTCTTCAAAATTTCAAAGTCGTTGCAATATTGGTTTTCTTCTTGGATATTCTTGGAATAGTAAAGTTTACCATGTCTTCAATCAAACCACCAGTTTAGTTGAGAAGACATGTGATATTCAGTTTGATGAGACTAATGGCTATCAAGAAGAGTAAAAAAATTTGGATGATATAGGTGATGAAGGCTTGATACAAGCTATGAAGAATATGACACTGAGTTACATCATGCCAAAGGAAGACAACGATGATCCATCTTCTTCTACTCAAGTTGAACCTTTTACTTCCGCTATACCAAGTCAAGGTCAATTCGTTAATGTGAGAGAACATGCTCCAGTCTTTCATCCAAAGATTCATAATGCTAATGCCAAAGATCACCCCATTTATCAAATTTTAGGTGATGTTAGTAAAGGTGTTCTAACTTGATCCTGTGTTGCTTCATTTTGTGAACATTACTCATTCGTTTTTACTATTGAGCCAAAACATGTAGATGAAGCTCTAGATGATCCGGATTGGGCAAATGCTATGCATGAAGAATTAAAACAATTTCATTCTCAACGACACGTGGATACTAGTTGAAAGGCCCAAGGATCACAATGTAATTGCCACAAAATGGATATATAGAAAAAACAAGATGAGAATGGCGTTGTGGTGAGAAACACATCAAGATTTGTGGCCCAAGGCTACACCCAAGTTGAGGGCTTGAATTTTGATAAAACTTTCACTCTCATAGCTATACTAGAAGCTATTCGTATTTTACTTGCATTTGCATCATGCTTTAAAATAAAACTCTTTCAAATGGATGTGAAAAGTGCTTTTCTAAATGACAAATTTTTTGAACTTGTCTTTCTGAGCAACCTCCCGGTTTTGAGAATCCTAAAAATTCTATCCATGTTTACAAACTCTCTAAAGTGCTCTATGGTCTCAAACAAGCTCCTTGAGCATGGTTTGAGCGACTTATAGATTTTCTTGTTTCAAAAAGCTTCAAAATTAGGAAAGTTGACACCACTCTTTTAACAGAAATCATTAATGGTGATTTATTTATTTGTCAAATTTATGTTGATAATATCATATTTAGGTCTACTAATCAAGAGTTTTGCAAGGAATTTGGTGATTTAATGTCTACAGAATTCGATGTCTATGATTGGAGAGCTTAGCTTCTTCCTTAGACTTCAAATCAAGCAACTCAAGGATGTGACATTGGTGAGCCAAACCAAGTATGTGACAGATTTACTCAAGAGATTTGGCATTGATGATGTAAAACCCATCAAGACTCCCATGGCTACAAATGGTCACCTCGACCTCAATGAGAGAGGTAAACCGGTAGATTTAAAGCTTTATAGATTAATGATTGGTAGTTTGCTTTATCTTACCGCATCTAGGCCTGATATAATATTTAGTGTTTGTATGTGTGCATGTTTTCAAGCTTCTCCAAAATAATGCCATCTTATGACCGTTAAAAGGATTCTTACATATTTAAAGCATTCCTCTTGTACCGGCTTATGGCATCCTAAAGGTGCTAAATTTGATTTAATTGGATATTCCAATTCCGATTATGCGGGTTGCAAAGTGGATAGAAAAATACCTTTGGAAGTTGTTAATTTCTAGGAAGATCTTTAGTATCTTGGTCCTCAAAGAAACAAAATTACGTAGCCTATCCATCGCCGATGCGGAGTATGTCTCCGCGAGAAGTTGATGTGCTTAATTGCTATGGATGAGGCAAACTTTGATGGATTATGGAATTAACTTCTCTAAAATGCCTCTTATGTGTGACAATGGTAGTGTTGGTGATATACCCTAGAGACGATCATAGAGATGCTTGTACCACGTCCATGTTTATGAGTTATAGAATAAATATTATTATGTTCCTTAAATGAATTATCAGTTATAAAAATCAATAAGTATGTGACTTGTTGGTGAAACTCTTTATCTTTTGTGATGTTATTTTAAATGTATCCTTGGTCGAATGTCACTGGTCGGAACACTAGTTACTTATCGACCAGTACATGTATTGATTGATGACCATGTTTCACCGATCATGGATATAGTGATACCGAATCAATAATGTAAACATATGTTGGAGAACATAGTGTTAGATTGACCCACCTTGAGATACTATTGAGATTGTTATGATTTTATGTGTCATTGGTTGGTCTCAAGTAATGATAATATATAATCTTTAGACCTGAGATCAGCATGGTTTACTATATGTGTCTCTACTACTTAAAAGAAGGAATTGGTGACGGTCCGTCATCCCTTATGGGATGTGAGCCGTTAGATCTATCATAGTTAACAACATAACCAAAAGTTGAAGAACCCAGCGCCCCAAAGTTGTAGTTGTAGTATGCACTTTGCGCCGCAAGGACATCTGCCAGGGCCGTGTTCTTGATAAATGGGCTCGACGAGCCATGCGGCTCGAGCACTGCTGCGTGTCCACAGCGGGCGCGTCCCTGATGAGCAGGCTGCAGAGCTGATTCGCTAGCCACTGCCTCTCCGGCGTGTCCATCTTTAGTTCAAATCTTCTACAGCTATCCTCCTTTTAAACCTCCCAATCCCACACCACAAAAAATAATACGACATGGTAAGAACTAAATAGACAAAACAAACTATAGTGATAGAGATAAAATGTTGCTAGCTGTTAGTCTTCCCTTCAAAATTATGAGCAATTCACAAACAAAAAAATAGACCAGCACTTCCCAATCAAGAAACAAACAGTAGTTCACGCCAAATTACAAAGTATCATCTGAAGGCTCAGCCTAGAGACCATGCTCCAAACAATTCAACGTGAAATCAAAGAAACTGAGCCAAATTACATACCCTTGGAAGCCATACTTTGCGCAAAGAGAGAAGGAACCGTGCCTACGCCGGTAGTACCATTCGTGGGTGCCCTTAAAGGAAAGGAAGTCGCGAGCTCATTGTAAATCACATTTGATGGTCGATGCCTTGCAGCCTGTGTCACAAACACACACGAAAAACACGTCTCAAATTATGTCGAGCGAAATGTGGTGCTACTATCTTGCAGCTGCAGTTTCAACTTCGATAAGCATGAAGGACAAATAAAAGTACTATAAACAACCTAGGGTTGGCGCCGTATCTTGAAGCTCTCCTTGGTCAACCCGATGGAGGTATGCCCTTATGCCCTGCGCTCGACGGTCATCTCGAAGTAGTAGACGGCGCGGCGCGTGGGGGTGGGGTGGTTGGCTTGCACGACCCCGATGTCGTGGCTGTGGTGGTTAACGCCTAGGTACAGATCGAACATCCTATCGGTGGAGACGATGGAGAAGAGGCCCGAGCTATTATTGGTTTCGAAGAAGCGCCCGCACTCACCTCGGCCGCACCGCCGCTGCCCACGATTTCTCTCTCCCTCGCCACCTCCATCCCAGACTACCATCTCGTCGTCGGCCCCGTCCTTCTCCTTCCCCCGCGCCGCCGTCGTGCTCGATGGACTGGAGCACAGGGGGGGGGGGGAGGTTGCAGGAGAGCAGGCCGATGAGCGTCCTGGCCTACTCCGCTCGGCCTCGGGGCCACATGCAAGGGTGAGGGTAGATCCCAGATGCGGCGTGTCGACGAGGCCTGGGCCGCTGTAGTAGGAGAGGGGAGAGGAGGGAGGAAGGAAGGAGCGATGGGTGGGACCGCGGGAGGGGAGAGGAGAGAGGAGGAGGAAGGGGGAAGGGAGCGGCGAGTCGTGGCAACGGTAGGAGAGAGGGAGGGAGGAGCAAGCAAGGGTCGGGGGAGAGAGGGGGAGAGGAAGGGAGGGAGCAAAGCAGCTTGTGGCCGGGGCAGGCGGCGTGCGAGTGGTGGGTGGCGGGGACAGGCACGTGAGTGAGTGGGAAGGGGGGACGAACGGGGTAAATTGATAATTATAGTAGTTAAGATAATAATGTTAACCATAGGTCCAATTCAACAAAAAAGAATATTAGAAAGAAACCAGGTTCTGAGACAACAGTTCTGTCAACCTTATAAATTAGAATCCTCAATAGCCCAAATGCACCAGCAAGGCTGCAATCTATCCACTGCACAAGAAAAAGGAAAAAGTGTGCAGCTGGACAGTATGACATCCTCATCTGAAGACAGGCACCTTGAAATTTAGAAGCACTTCATTTTCACACACAAAATAATGAACAATGAATTCTCGAGGTAGAAGAAAATGGAAGAACTAAAAAATTCTCAACTTTATTCGGGATGTAGAAATGAGGTATGGCTATATGTTGTAGTCAATATCATAGTCCACAGCATGAACTATGGATAATTATAATAACATTACTACTTCAAAACATTGTTTTTGTACAACTAGACCACTCTAGAACTTCATCATTCAACTTTTATCAGAAAAATAACATGTCAAAGTTGAAAATTTTAGGAGTTGTGATTAATGTAACAGATAACTGTCTACCAGATTGATCTCAATAGTGAATAAAAGATAGGATTTTCTTTTAGTTTCGTTATATGAGGTATTAGCAATACAGTCAAAGTTAAAAGAAACTGGCTAAGAAAATGCTTGTGTATTTACATCCTACACTACAAGTATAGTTAGCAAAATTTGTAGCCAAACAAACCATTTGACACCAATCTCTACAACCAAATTCTGAAAACTAAACAACTTATTGTCATATTTAGCCACTCTATGCATATGATTAATTTGAAGCAAGAGTTAAGCGTTTCCCTGCTACAAAGACAGATTTTTTCATCTTTGATGCATTGTAAAACCTTGAAACGGGGAGGCAAAACTCTATACAATATAAATTCTTATTCTAAACATAAAAGAGAAACACAAGTGAAATCTCATTTAGCTCAACTAATTAATTATGTTCAGAATTTCAGATTTCATCACATCTACGTAAACAACTCAATAAAGTTGTGGCCAGGAGCGAAAAATACAAAACATAAGTTCATAATCCAACACTTAGTTAATTCAGCAAAATATCAACAAATTAATCGTGTTTCATTATCTTCAGACACGGCAGCTAGCCAACAACTCTATACGGGTGAAATTAGTGTAATAGAATTGAAGGAGCAACATTTTCATTGGTCCACAGGAAGAAGCATGCAGGGGAAAAATCCCAGAGAACATAGAATCGATTAGGCACCGGCACTGTAGCCAAAAAAAGGATCAGGGGAAATTCAGAAACACGAGGAGAGAATGCAGCATCCGGAGGGATAACAAGGAAGATCGAAAGAAACCATACCTCCCAACAATGGTGGATGGAGACAAGAAATGGAGGAGGCGATAGGGAGGCCTTGGACGGAAGAAACAAGGGTGCCCGACGGTGGGGAGGAGGCACAGGAGGAGAAGTCGTGGATCTGGCTGGATCTAAGCCGTAGCCGCCAAATCCTTCACTCCCCATTCGATGGCGGTGACGCTAAGAGAGACGACGACCGGGGATGGCGGAGGGGGTGCGGAGGAGCCAGAGGGATGTAGCGGGCTACGCAGAGGGGCGCGGGAGAGGCGAAAGAAGGCGGCGACGCTAGGAAAGAGGTGCCCAGAGGAGGTAGAGGCAGTGTCAGGAATGGGAGGTGGAGGCACGGGGATTGGAGGCGGCCGCAGTGCGGGGACAGGAAGATGTGGCGAAGACTGACTGGTGGAGCGGCAGTGTTGGCGACGCCCTGGCCGGCGACGGTGGCGGCGCACGGATTGTGAAGAGCCGGGGGGCGGGGGGATGGGGAACGGGAAGGAGGCAGGCAGGGCGCGGCGTATGGACGGGGAAGGGCTAGGGTTTGGGGGGTGACGAAGTGGGATTAATTAATCTGGGCCGTCCGTTGCAGACCTACGATCTGACGGCTTTGCACCCGGTCGACCCTGACTATACAATCGCGATACCAAGCACAAGATCGACGGACCTGGCCAATGAGGACGTCAACAGAATTGTGGAAAGCGCGAGGGTTTTTTTTCGCAAAAGTGCTGATGTGATTTTTTTCTCCTGTAAGTAACAAAATATATATTACTCTCTTTAAGGTTGGAAGAATCGCTGCGAGCTCGGCGTGTCCACGTCGTCATTTTCCACATTTACGCCAATTGTGTGCCACTGCCCTGCTAGCCGTCCGATCGCGAACGTGACTCGGTGCAGCCATTTAATGCTGCCGCGCGACTAGAGAAGAAACGGGCTGATCAGGCGTGACGAGCCACCAAAATTTAATGCTGAGAGACGTGCTGCCGGTTTGGCTTCCCAACGCAGACGTGCGGCTTCGTTTCTTTAATACGTTGGCTGTTTGCGTCTCCAGCTGCCGGTTTGGCTTCCCAACGCACCCAGCGGCGCGTGTGCACGTACATGCCGACGCTTCGATTTCCGCTCAAATTAGTGTTTTGCCTCTTTCTGTTCGTCTGGGTGGCCATCGCCGTTGTTTCTTTGGTCTTCGTTCGCCGTTGTTTCTTTGGTCTTCGTTCGAGACGGAGCTTTCCCTTCAGACCTTTCTTGTTTCATGGTTCTGTATTTTTAGCTTTCCCTTCAGACCTTTCTTGTTTCATGATTCTGCATTTTGCTTGCGCATATTCCATGGATGCTTCCGATCATACTACATGAACTGAGCTCACTTTTTTTAGTTTGTTCGATTCCTTACTTTTTTCTTCGATGGGTTCCTGCATTTCTCTCGGAATTGAAAGGCCACCAACGAGGTGCGCTTATTCGGAGCTGTCAGATATTTTTTCAGCCAGTTTTTGTTGCCTTTACATTCACTTTCTTTAGTTTGTTCGATTCGTTGCTTTTTTTTCTTCGATGGGTTCCTGTGTTTCTCTTGAAACTGAAAGACCACGAACGAGTTGCGCTTGTTTGGAGCCGTCAGATATTTTTTCAGCCAGTTTTTGTTGCCATTACATTTTTCGTTTTGTGGTCTGGAGATCCATGGTCGATTAGGCCTTTCTTTAGTTTGTTCGATTCGTTGCTTTTTTTTCTTCGATGGGTTCCTGTGTTTCTCTTGAAACTTACATTTTTCGTTTGATGGTCTGGGGATTCATGGTCGATTAGCCCGCACGCTCGAACGCATTTGTTTTTTTTCAGCGCATTTGTTTTTTTCAATGACTTGTTGTTTTTTAGCCTGCTTCTTGCCGATCGCTTTTCCCTTCGACCGATTAGCCATTGTTTCTTTATTTTTAATCGGTTTTCATCGATTAGCCATTGTTTCTTTATTTTCTAATCTACGCAGTGTAGTCTCTCAGCGTGAATGTTATTTCGAACATACCTGTACATCGGCTGCTTTCACAAGGTTCGTCATCTTCCTCGCATGTATATATACGGTTATTACTGTGTTTTTATCTTCTAGGGATTCATGGTCGATTAGCCCGCACGCCAACGCATTTGTTTTTTTTTCAGCGATTTGTTTTTTCAAATGACTTGTTGTTTTTAGCCCGTCTTGCCGATCGCTTTTCCCTTCGATCGATTAGCCATTGTTTCTTTATTTTTTAATCGGTTTTCATACTGATTAGCCATTGTTTCTTTATTTTCTAATCGGCTGCAGTTTGTAGACTTTTAAATGCTTGTTTGCCATTGTTTCTTTCTTTTCTAATCGGCTTTCATACTGATTAGCCATTGTTTCTTTATTTTCTAATCGGCTTTCATACTATCTTCATTCTATCTCTTTCACAGTTTTCACTGCCCGTCGTCCAACTTGGTTCGAACATACGTACGCATTTTTTGCTTTCTAAAAATTAGACGTGTTTCCTCCCTTCTATAGAAATGTCATCGAAATTGAAAACCTGTATTTTGTTCTTTCATTCTGCAGGTGTAGTCTCTCAGTGAATGTTATTTCGAACATACCTGTACATCGGCTGCTTTCACAAGGTTCGTCATCTTGCTCACCTGTATATATTCGGTTATTACCAGGTTTTTTACAGTCTTCTAGCTCCTTTGTTATTTTTTTTATAAAAGCGAGTTTAGCCTACTGCATCGTCCGAGGTTGCTGTCATCAATATGCCTTGTACCTACATGTACGTTACATTTTAGCGTAACGTTTGTGCAGCCTTTGTTTTTTATCTTCTGTGTTTGTAGACTTTTAATTCACAAGGTTCGTCATCTTCCTCGCCTGTATATATACGGTTATTACCAGGTTTTTTACAGTCTTCTAGCTCCTTTGTTATTTTTTTTATAAAAGCGAGTTTAGCCTACTGCATCGTCCGAGGTTGCTGTAATCAATATGCCTTGTACCTACATGTACGTTACGTTTTAGCGTAACGTTTGTGCAGCCTTTGTTTTTTATCTTCTGTGTTTGTAGACTTTTAAATGCTTGTTTGCCATTGTTTCTTTATTTTCTAATCGGCTTTCATACTGATTAGCCATTGTTTCTTTATTTTCTAATCGGCTTTCATACTATCTTCATTCTATCTCTTTCACGCTTTTCTTCGCCGTAGTAACTTTGGTTCGAACATACGACGCATCTTTTTCTTTCTAAAAATTAGACGTGTTTCCTCCCTTCTATAGAAATGTCATCGAAATTGAAAACTCAGTATTTTGTTCCTTCATTCTGCAGTGTAGTCTCTCGTTGAATGTTATTTCAACATACCAGACATCTACCGCTTTCACAAGGTTCGCCATCTTGCTCTTTGTATATATTCGGTTATTACTGTGTTTTTACGATCTTCTAGCTCCTTTGTTATTTTTTTATAAAAGCGAGTTTAGCTTCATCTTGATCGTCCGAGGTTGTTGTCATCAATATGCCTTGTACCTACATGTACGTTACATTTTAGCGTAACGTTTGTGCAGCCTTTGTTTTTATCTTCTTGTGTTTGTAGACTTTTAAATGCTTGTTTGGTCGTCGTTATCCATTCATGTCTTATCCTTTTGTCTTTACTTCCTCTTTCCGCATTCTTTCCCCGATTAGAGCCATTTTGCGTCGTCCTTCCCGTTCTTGTCTGACCCTTCCCTCTTTTCTTGCTTCTTCTTTAGGCAATCTTTCCTGATTAGGAAATATCTCTATTCTGACATATCTATTTCTTTCAGTTCTTTTATTCCCTAATCGTTGACTCGTACTAGAACACCTCTCTAAGGCCTTTTCTGATCAAGCTCTGTGTGCATTTGCCGTCTTGTGTGTGTGGTCCTTGCTGACGCAGCCCAGCAATTTTTTTTGCCAACGCTGCTCATCAACGTCCATGGAATCAACGTCTCTCATATCACGAAGACGTGGTAGGCCACAATCTGTCCTTCATGCTCCTATGTATACTGAAGGTCGGCCACACACTTCCTACTCTCTCTCATGTTTGTCTATTACTCGAGGTTACACATCGTATGTCATCTCTGTTCAATGAAATAAATTATTTTATATTTTTAGCAACTTCTTCATCACTACTACCATGTCGCCCCCTCGGTTGTGCCTTCTTCTTCGCGTCCATGCCTAGGTTGGTATTTATCCATCTTAACATTAAGACTTTCACCTTGTACAAAATGCAATTGTTATCAAATCAATGTTCGCTTCTGTTTGGTTAGCAAATCCTCCCTATCCTCGTGTTTCACGTCAAGAGGCCTTGGCAAACCGTTCTAGGCGATGTCTCGCAAGGCAAAGGAGGCTATTGATGCAACCAGGTAAACCACTTCTCTTTAAAAGTGGTTTTCTGTTATATGCCAGTGCAGAAAAACCATATGTTTTTCTGGAGGGACATATTCTAATTGTCCCTGTTTACATTCTAATTCTATGATTTCCTTTCGTTTCTTTGGTCCTCGATGTAGGCCTTTCACTTCATCTGCCTTTTGCGCACAGTTCTTCTCGGCTAGGCAAAGAGTACACTGACATGTTAAAAGGTTTTCCCCCTTTACATTGATCTAACGATTAATGTGATGCTTTTACCTTGGTAGCTAAATTATTCCTACCTCCATTTTCCTAGCATCCTTTTCTGGTCGGTCGTACTATGGTGGGCCTGACTACTCCTGTGTACATTGTGGTGCTGTTTTCTGGTATGGTGAAAGACTATGCCAGCAAAGCGCCTTCACTCAAAATCGCATTGCCTATAATGCTTCTTTGCCGAGGAGGCAAGGTTGTTTTGCTCGCATTTAGACCATGGCTCGAACCATTGAAAGATGTACTTCGTTTTGACGGTTCCGCTGGATCAAATGATTTCATGCGTCTTATAAGATCGTACAATTCCATCTTTGCATTTACCTCTCTTGGTGTAGAAATCGACAGGAGCGTAAATGTTGGTCGTGGCCCTTATGTATTTAGAATAAATGGTGTGGTTCATCATCGAATTGGTTCTATGTTACCATCGCCTGGTGATACACCACAATTTGCTCAACTCTATGTATCGACTACGTAACATGAACTACAAAAGCGGCTAAGAGTATTTAGCGCTAGCTCCGAAAATGGTGCTTCACCGGATCCATCAATGGTAAATGCGCTTATACAAATGCTCGATCAATGCAATCCACTTGTTCAAAAGTTCAGGTCTGCTAGACAAAGGATCTTTTCATCTCGAGAGAACAACATATCGATCCGAATATTAGGTTCCGAATCTGCAAATGATGCTCGATACATACCTCCCACTGCATCGGAACTAGCCGCATTGATAGTTGGCGACCTCACCACCGAGGCTTACAAATTTGATATAGTGGTTCATACCTTATCTCGCCCATTACGTCGGATCTCTCTGTTGCATCCTGCTTTAATGTCACTACAATACCCTCTTTTGTTCCCTTATGGTAACAAGGGTTTTTCGTTGGTCTTAAATATGTCGAAATTGATGGCCAATGACCTCCGGAGAGACAACGTTAGCATGCTCGAATACTATTGTTATTGGTGTCATTATAGGAAAGGTCAAACCAATCCATACATTTGTTGTGGCCGCTTGTCCAACCAAGCCATAGTCAACGCTTATTCATGTGTTGAATGCTCACGTCTAACATTCATTGCTGAACATCAAGATCAACTAAGGACAGAAACATATCAAGGTATATCCGATGCACTTGGTCGTGGATGTACCAATGGTAGAAGTGTCGGCATTAAAAGAACCTTGCCGCGAGCTTTCATCGTTCACGCCGTTACATGAACATGAATTTTCACGATGCTATGGCTATCTGTCGGTGCATGGTGCGCGGATCTATTCGTGACATTTCGTGCAATCCTAAATGGCCCGAAATCGCTGATGCACTGAGACCAGAACCTGGACAACGTCCGCATGATAGATCGGACATAGAATGTCATGTGTTCAAGATGAAACTAAATGAAATGTTCCGTGGTATTAAAGATGGAACTGCTTTTGGACCCATTAACTTTTGGTATGTTTACGTCCATTTCCGTTGTACTCATTTTCGCCCCTTCCTTATGGTGATGTGTCCTATCCTTTTTCCCTTTTTGGATGTAGCTATGTACACCACGGAGTTCCAAAAGAGAGGATTACCACATGTGCACATTTTGGTGTGGCTAGCGGACAAAGACGAACCTTCTTCTCGCATTCATAGATGGTTTAGTCTCCATTGAATTACGGATATTATCGTTGACCCACTTGGGTATGCTCTTGTCGAGGAGTTTATGGTCCATGGCCCTTGTGGTGATCTCAACATACAATGCCCTTGCATGAAGGAGAACACATGTTCCAAGAAATATCCTAAATTATTTCATGATGAAACCACTGTTGATCAATCGGGTTTCCCCATATATAGACGTAGAGATGATGGTCGTTTTGTGATAAAGAACAATGTTCGGTTAAATAACAAATGGATCGCCCCACACAATCTTGCCCTTTTGAAAAATATCAAGCACACATTAACGTAGAATGGTGTAACAAAACACATTTGGTAAAATACCTTTTCAAATATGTTACAAAAGGCCATGATCGAGCACGTGCCTTCATTGTACCATCCGACACATCAAACTCTGACCCACAAACATCCACCAACGAAACTATTGATGAAATACAAGAATATATCAATTGTAGGTACCTATCCGCTTGTGAGGCAATCAAGCGCTTGCTTGCCTTTGACATACATGATGTATACCATCGGTTCAACGCCTTCAAATACATTTACGGCATGAATAGAATGATATACCATGAACAAACAGATTTACAAGAACTCATTCAAGACGACCGCAATCAAAACAACACTCACGTAATGGTTTGTTGCAAACCAAAAAATTCAACAACAAGAAATCGACCTATTGTGAGTTTCCGGTAAATACACAGGATAGCTTCGCTAAATTATGGAAAAAAGAAAGCGGGGAACAATGCTTGGTAGAATATATTACGTTCATCCAAGTACGGGGGAATTATTCTATATGAGAATGCTCCTCATGATTGTTTGTGGCGCACAGTCCTATGAAGATATAAGACGCTACAACAACATATTATACACCACTTTTAGAGAAGCATGCTGCACGTGGTCTCTTAGAAGACGACAATGAGTGGTTCTCTATATTTGATGAGGCTATCGATCATCCACATCATTCCGCTTAAGACACTAGTTTATGACGGTATTACTTTTACGTAATGTTGCAAATCCAAGAATGCTTTTCGAAAAATATTGGACATATCTAGCTGATGATATCAGCTTACACATACGGACAACACTGAATAATCATTCATATGATATACCAAATAGTTACCTACAATCACAATTAATCACAGAACTCCACAATTTATTCGCCACTAACGGTGCATCACTTTCATCCTTCAATCTTCCCCAGATTAATTCAGGAACTTCAGAAAGTAATCTTAATAGACTTGTTGCAAACGAATTATCATACGCTTCGAATATCGTCATGCCTGAATGGACACAACTTCATGAAAGTCTAAACCAAGAACAAAACACAATATACGAGGAAATCTTACATAGTGTCCATACGAAAAAACCTGGAGTGTTATTTGTGTCTGGCCATGGTGGTACAGGAAAAACATTCCTTTGGAATGTTGTAATCACTAAACTAAGATCCGAAGGTGCGATTGTGCTAGCTGTTGCCTCTTCGGGTGTAGCTGCATTGCTACTACCCGGAGGACGCACTGCACATTCACGTTTTCGTATACCTATTGACATTGATGAAAGATCTCTTTGCGGTATCCATAGAGGGACAATTCTAGACGATCTCATCAAGAAAACGTCCCTCATACTATGGGACGGCGCCCATGACCCATCGTAGATGCTTCAAGCACTTGATAGAACTCTACGTGACCTACTTTACGACATGGAACCAAAGATTGGCTATGTTACCGCTTGGAGGTATGCCTATAGTTCTTGGTGGAGACTTAGTCGTTCTTCTTAGGTTATTGAAGGTGGATGCCAAAATGATGTTGTCTTGGCCTCTCTCACAAAATCCCCGTTATGGCAACATATAACACTTCTATCTCTTAAAACCAACATGAGGTTATTCAATCCTTCATTATCGGAGACCGAACGAACAAAACTTTCTGCTTTTGCAGAGTGGGTTCTTGCTATTGGAGATGGTGTTGTGCTGCACGTAAGAAAGGAAATGAACCACGGGCTACATGGATAGACATACGGACATTTTTTGCTAAAACCTAAAGATGATAAGATTGAAGCAATGTTCAACACCGTACAACTCTGCTTGGTACCAACTATGCCGACATGTCCTATTTGGCAAAAAGAACAATCATATGTCCCACAAATACAGTTGTCGATGATATTAACGACTATATTATTGATAGAGTTGGAGGAAACCCCATAGAGTACTTAAGTTGTGATACTATATCAAACTCAACTGATAGGACTGCCGATATACACTTATTATATCCTCCTGAATTCCTCAACTCTATAAACGTCCTAATTTCCGTCATCGCCTATTGCTAAAAGTCGGCATTCGTGATGCTTCTTAGAAACCTAAATCAAAGTATGGGTCTATGCAATGGAACAAGACTGATTCTCACTCGTTTAGGCGATCGACTACTTGAAGGCACCATTATGACAGGCACAACTGTTGGCCAGTCTATTGCCATTCCTCGAATCTCTTTAAACACTGGCAAATCCAAATGGCCATTTGTTTTACAAAGACGACAGTTCCCCATCCGTGTTTGCTATGCTATGACAATAAATAAAAGCCAAGGCCAAACATTAGCGAAGGTTGGAATATACCTTCGAAATCCTGTGTTTTCGCATGGTCAACTTTATGTTGCTGTTTCTCGTGTCAATACGCCAGATGGCCTATGCGTATTGATAGAGAATGAGGATGGTACATGTGGATCATCCACAAAAAACATAGTTTACAAAGACATCCCGCAAAATTTGTAGGTACACATCGCCGCCATCTTGCTTACTTGTTCAAATGTTGTACGGATTACTATGCTTTGCTCCGCATTGTTTAACATTTGAACTCTACACTTAGTTCTATTGTACACTTCCCTTTCGCATTGTAGTCGTCCACATGTTGTGTTTTATTCGCACACCAAGCTCTTATCAATCTTCTACTAATCGATCTACATCTTTTAAGCATGTTACTACCACTTCTTACTGTATTGCCTAGCCATAGAGTAATGCAAATTATCCTTTTTCCCACTTAAAAACCCAAACAAAACCTATTTGTTCCTTCTTCTTCCATTTTTGGGCCATAAATGTGTTACATAACCCATATCATTATTGTCCTTGGTGCTATAATGTATCGATCGTCCGACTTCCAAATGAATTGTAGTACTATGAACATGTAATTGTTAATATACCACTACAGATAAGATTGATTATAAGACACATCATCATGTGTTTCAGACCTCCTGTTGAGTACTCCAAACCAACCAACAATCCTTCCTTTTGTATGCTTCAGCCAGCCACAAGAAACCATTTAATATTTCTGAAAACACCAACCCACAAATAAATTGTTACGCTTTAATTTGATTTACATATATACTTTATGGTTTCCTACAGAGTGTACATACAAACATTGTTGTTTTTAGCCTACATAGTATATACAACAACCTTTTTAAAAACATTTCGATTTGCATCACAGATAGAACCATACATAATGCTCTTCTGTTTAATTCATCGAGATACTCTATAGCCTCATACAACAACACTACATGCATACGTTTTCTTAGACTACATAGTACATACCTTTTTTTTCACACAACTTAATGTTCATAACGCAAAGCATGTATGTACTGCATTTCCTATATACCTAATTGTATGGCTTTTTCGTTACTATCAATTCGATATGCATACACATCAATACTAACTAAAACTCTTTTGCAGATGGCGTACTCTATATTAAACACTATTACCCAGGATATTCAACCTTGGCGTATATAGGTCAGGATCACAAGAATGTGGGAAACGCAGGACCGTGCCAATCCACAACACATATTCAGAAAGGACTTCATCATGCTTGATCAACAGGTATTCCTTTCAAATTTAAAGCTGCATACAGATTTGTCCCTTTAACAAACAAAATAGAAAACCCATACCGCCCCTTTGTTTTAGAAATATTTGTACCTTTCGGATTAACTCTCGCACATACATGTTTCCCTCTAAGGAGAAGAAAACATTAGTACATTCGCTTTGTTTTCAAAGTACTCACACATGTAGGATCTGCTATCGTATAAAAAAATCTGCTACGCATCGTATATAAATTCATGTACTACCACACTATTCAAGCTCCGAATGCTATAACCAAAGATGTTTCAATATCTTCCGATTTTGTTTGTATTTTCCCCTTCTCTCCCTATATAACACAGATCTAAGCTTTTCCATACTATCTTACAAGTGTTTGCGGACAACTAAATAATGTATGTAAACACATAATGAACCAAAGATCGATTAATCACCTTTGAATAGTTGCTACCGCAAATAATCCTATGCCCATAAACATACTGCTTTCCAAAATTACGGTTCTTTACAATAACAACTATAGCTAACGTACAATCTTACCTACCGTACATAGCCTCTAGATATACATACCATCGGTTCTATAGCATACGCTCTGTCTTAATGTGTTTTTCAAGATCATATCCCCTTTCAAATTCCTAGGCCAATACAATGGAAGCCTACATACCCAAAGCACATATCAAGAGATTCACGATGCAATCGTTGAAGACCATCTCTATTGCATTGAATATTTCGAGGTGACTAAAGCAAAGGAACAAGATCTGCAGTGCGATTGATCATCACCGCAAGCACGGTTCACAAAATGGACTAAAGTTAAAGAAATTGTACCTGTTCCGATGTGGATTCCCACTATTTGCATACAAGCTACGATCATTCCAACAGATTTTATTATCACTAGATGACACAACATGTCTGGCAGGTTAGTTAAAAAATTATTCCCCATGACCCTCTTTGTGTAGACAGATTACACAATATATTTCCAATGCCCTTACATCTGTTTTACAGCGTATTTCTGTATCTCACGTACACCTTGAGGATTATCATAATTGCAGATGTTATCGGAGTAATAACTTTCATAGGAGAGGTGCAAATAGTACACTCAAAAGGGCAACCAAAAGCAAGGCGACACATTGGACTTAACGATGGAAGGTTAGTTTGAACAATACTGATAGTAATTGTATTTTTTCATACATACATGGTACAATATCCCATACATGGTACAATATCCCACACATCTACATAGCCACCCAAAAAACACTTATCTGATTTTTGGGTACTCTAAATTACGAATCTTAAAAAAACAGCTTCCACAAAAAAACATTCCTAGCCTAACCATAGGTTGGGCAAGAGCTTTCAACAATGATAATTACATTTTTATCAACCTTTCTCCATCATGATATAGAGATGAGGGGACCTTAGAGCTATGGGAAAGCAAGGCACATGAATTCGAAGCTGAACACCTATACAATACCAGCAAAAGACATCCTATCGTTGCCATCTTTGCTGGCTGCACATTCAAAATTCATGATGGTATGCACCACAAATATAACTTGTTATTTACGATCACTACAGATCAACTACAATAGTATTATAGTCCTGGAGCATACCTATGCCTTAACCATCTTTCTTGCTGTCTACATGTAGGTAAACTAAGTCTATCTGCAAGCTATGCCTACAAACAGTACATAGACATTCCGAACAAAGACATTGTGGCTTTCCAGGACAGGTTTGTCACTATACATAGTCAACAATTTATATGGTTGCATCATGGACAGAACTAACATGTTTTACTATAACATTTACGTCTGAGCTAGTGGAACTACGATAAGATACAATGGGCGAGCACGGGACCAAGTACTTCAACGCAGAATAAACCAAGCTGAAACCACTATAGCGGAGCTGTCGTTTCTAAACCCCTACAAGATAATGGTACTCATGTCTCCAATGTACCTAAAAATTTGTATCATACCAAATATTTGCATTCCCATCAACTAACAGTACCTATTCCATCAAACTCGCAGAACCACAGGTATATTTGTCGTGCAACAATCAAAGGATTAGCTCCAAATGACAAGTGGTGGTATCTAGCTTGCACAGCTTGCAAAAAAAAACTATACCACATGGCAACAGCTACAAATGCACCCAATGTCCTAGCAAAACTGCACAGCCCAGGTAATGCACATCCTTTACCCAAAAAACACATAAAACCCCCTTCTTTTTGGAAGATATAACTATAAACTATTCTATTTTGAATGCTAGATATAAGCTAGCTGTTGAAGCAAGCGATGACACAGACGACACTAAATCTGTAGTTGAGTTCATTTTCTTTGGGGACATCATACAGAACTTATTGATGACCGACCCAAAGAAATTGCTTTGCTCGATCATGTATCGATGGCCATCGTCCCAATGAAATAACCGCACTATTTGGAAGGACATACATTCTAGAGGGAACTGTCTCCCACGGCTCATTTCAACGAGAAAACATCTCATTTCAAGTTACTCGATTTCATCGAGATGCTCAGCCACTCATGCCACCACATCATACAAAGGAAAATCCACAAGACAGCTCCTCATCTTTACAACTCCTCAGACAAGAACTCACTGTCCAGCCAACGACACTAAGCACCGCCATCACCGAGGCACATACTTTTAGCATAGTGCAGCACTCTGCTTCCACTCTCTACACAACTGAGGTATTAGTTATTGTCCTTTTCTAATACAATAAATCTTTATTCTCGGTACACTACACTTAACATACAGTTTATTGTTCAAACAGTTCAACAATCCATTTCATTATTTTACCAGATTCACATTTCGATTTGCTTTGTAGCTCCCAGTGATCTTGTCCAGCGACAAACAATTCCATTCAGACCAAGACACCACTGCGGAGCAGCCCACCGTCAAAAAAGGAAAAGAGATTGCACAAGGGCCTGAAACAAGAGTATGTTTATTTTTCAAACAACACACCGAACCAGTGTAATATTTTTCCAATCTCACATTTCGGTACTCTTTGTAGGTGCCCATGATCATATGCAACCAGGAGCAGTTCCAATCAAAGAAAAACATCACTACGGAACAATCCAGTTCTGAAGAACAAAAGGAACTCCAGAAAACCTCTGAAACAACGGTAACAAATTTCGATATCCCTCCACCATAATGTACAAAGACATTTACCTCAAAAAGATATACCAACAGAGTCTCCAAAGCTATGTGCAGTAATATCTAGAACTATTATCACTAATCGTCCATTTCTAACCTGCATTTCCTTTTATATTTGGACAGTTACCTCCCTCACCAAAACAGGATACAACCATCTCAGTCGAGGCCACAACTCCACCAGAAAAAGATATTGTTCCTCCACAACTTAGCTCTAAACGGTACATCCACTAATGACATTTTTCCCTTTATCAACACTAGACCAACAAAAAAATTGTATTATACGAATATCCATCCGGAACACATCATCCATATGTTTAGGAATACTTTACATGTTACAGGCGTACAACCTCACGAAGCGTCTCAAAACCTGGTAAGAAACTGTTTAGAGATGACGACAGGAAACCGTAGGCAAGCCATAGGTCAGTTCAGTCTATCTCAGATGGTATCCATTTATGCTACACTAGCGCTTTAATATCATACGTGTTTCATCCTGTTATGTTACGTTTCTTACAAAGCAACAACATGATCTCCCAGTTCGAACTATATATTACCTTCTTTCAAATTAAAAAACTTTCCGCTTCCTATATGCACAAAAAAAGTACCAACCCTAAAAAAAAAACAAGAATCATTACGTATTTTCAGAAGAAAAAAAACCACCTTATCTCCTACAGATTGTGTTTGCTGTTATAACTCCTACCAATTGCCACATTCTCTTCATAATTCACAGTATTCAACTCTTGAGTCTACTAGACTATTTCATTACACAAACTGTTTTCCGAGCTGCACTAAATTATACTCAGCCTTACATCCATTTATGAGCTAGACTGCATACACATTTATGTTAGTCTGTTTCTTGCAGGAAACACCCAACATACCTGCCAACAGATTGCGGACTTCGTACTATACAGCTTTTGCTAAGACAATATACTCATCGCCATGTAACTCGCATTTGAGCTAGATTGCCTGTTACTGGACGCTTTTGATCTCTATACGTAGTCATGTATTAATCGCTAAAGCAAGCCTGCTTCAATAGCGAAGATGACACTAGAACTGTAATGACAAGTACGTTCGTGTCATACTAAAACTGGTATTACACCCGTAGTCAACCACAGCATCAGTCCTTATGTAGTTCCTGTTTCATCTTTATGCTCAGTGCTGTAATGTATAATCTAAATTACCTAATCAGTTTGTACCTCAACGCAACTATACTGTGACTACATATGACCCGAGTCTTCTTCGCATTGCCTATGTCATTCGATATCAAGTAATCACGCCTACAATATTACACCCTAACTAATCCTATGAACACACTCAACTACTTTATACAAACCAGAAGGTTAAACAAAAAAAAACTCTTTTCACGACAATCTATAGTCAGCAACTGTAATCAGGGGCGCGGCATCGCGCGCATTAATTGCCTAGTAACTTTTATGGAGCGGCATAAGGTCCAGTTTCCGCATTTACCAAGCACAAGATTGACGGACCTGGCCAATGAGGACGTCAACAGAATTGTGGAAAGCGCGAGGGTTTTTTTTCGCAAAAGTGCTGATGTGATTTTTTCTCCTGTAAGTAACAAAATATATAACTTTTATGGAGCGGCATAAGGTCCAGTTTCCGCATTTTTTCTAAAATAAAATATGTATTATGTATATGGCCCAACGAGACTAGGTGAGCAATATGTAATACCCCTAAATTTAATCGAGCAATCAGAAAAGATTTGGGAGGGAAAAATTAATTAAAAATGGGATTTTCAGATGTTTTGAGGGGGTTTACGGTAAAATCCCGCCAACCTGGGCCGCAGGCCACGGCCCAGGAGCCCAAGAGGGGGCCAGCCAAAGGGGGAGGGTGCCTTCCCCCCAAACTCTAACCACCCCCCTTTTCCCCCACACCCTCTACCCAGCCGCCACCTCTCTCCCCTCCCCACCAGGCCGCCACCCCTCCCCACCCCGCTGCCGCACCTCCCTAGTCTTGGGTGCCCTTTCTCCCCGGCAGCTGAGTGCTCCTGCTGCTCCCTTCTCGTGCTGCCGTCTCTTGGGGTCGCCAGTTCCTCGCTGCGGTGGCCGGCCATGGAAGAAAGAAGGGAGGGAAGGTAGGGAGAAGAGGAAGAGAGGGAGGAGCATCTTGCTGGGTGTTCATCGGGCTAGCACGACTCCAAGGGTAACGCTCCTAATCTCGATAGTTGGGTGTTTAATTTTTGCGTTTAGGCGTTAGTGTTAGCAGATCGGTTCTGGCAGTCGGTAGAGATCGTATGTTTTGGGCTAGCGAAAAGAGGATTTCGACCGGGGTGCCTCCTAGAGAGTTGTGGGCGACATCGCTAGCTTTCTGTAGAGTATTGGTTCAGGTTGTTTGGATGAGCGGATTGGGAGATATGATTTTCGTGGCCCTGCTGTTCTGCAGTTCTGTCGTAATTCTGACAGGTATTAGTAATCGGTTATTAGCGAATAGTTAATGGATTAATTAGGGGATATCACCATAACTAATGTTGTAGAAATTTTTATAAGCTTTCCAGAAAGCTAAAGATCATATAATTTGGCCTTATGTACTGAAAGTTACGTTTGATTTTTATGCCGCTGTCCAGAAACCTTGACGAAAATTACATGTTCTGTTAATCAGTTTGTTAATGATAGAAGATGGCCAAATTTGGAACGCTCTCCAACTAGGTTTAGGTGGGGATTTTGATAATATTTTCAAAGGGTCTAAGAACACCTCATTTGGATCTATGATCAAAAAGTTATAAAATTTAGATTATGATTGTCTATCGAGGGGACAGATCGATATTTAGGATTTTGGAGTTAGGTATGCGGTAGAGATTATAGCGAGTTTGTATTTTCTCCTAATTTTGTTTTATTCAGAATTGCTATCTTAGAGTGCTTGTTAAATTAATCCAGGTGAGAGTTTGGTTCCGGGGGCAGCGCTCTCTTCGCGTCTTCCACCTTCGCATGGTTGAGGCAAGTGCATGGTAGACAGCGATCAATGATTGATCACTGTATTTCTTTACCTTTCAATACCATTATTGTTGTTCTTTTATTTTTATTTAATTGCAAGCAATGGAATGGTATGTCTATATCTTGTTGACAATCATGAGAAAAAATTGGATATGATGAATATTATGAAATTCTGCATGTTTGCATTCATAAATATCTTTGCATATGAGCATATGATCATGATTGATCACAACTCCACGGGAGTGGAGGAGGTCCCTGATCCTTGAGGAGGAACGGGCTTGAGAGTGAATGCTTGCGACCGTGGAGGAGGTCCCTGATCCTTGAGGAGGAGCGGGCTTGAGAGTGAATGTTACCGTAAGCATTCACTCACGCCATACCGGTATACGTGAAAGAAGTGCATGTGGACATGTAGAGTAGAGTTATGAGGTGAATGGGTGTGAAAACAAAAAGAAGAGAACAACATGAGAATTTTAATAGATGTACATGTGATGATAATGAAGTTATTGAATACTGTTGATTTATTATTGTTCGTTATATATTGATGTATTTGCCGAGTCGTGGACTCACCCTTGTTTTTTTTTTGTTGTTTTTAGATGATCACTGAGGGCGCCACGATTGATAGTGAATCGTGCACATGGGATAGTTGAATACTTCAGACACATGATTATTTCGCAATGAGAGCGATTTGATTCATTATTGATGTACTGCTTTTAGGACATGTTAGAGATTGAATAAGCTTAGGTTAATTTTTTGGACTAGTCTATTTGTTCCAAGGTTTTGAATTTATTGGTTTGGTGTTGATTTAGACTGGTTACCTTGCTATGTTTCCCTTGTTTATTTATTCATGCTTGACCAATCTTTATTCATGTTCTATTGTGATCCATGGATTAATTTTATTATTGTTTTGCTTGCTAAAATTTTATAATGTATTCTCAGTATTGGACTGAAGTGTTACACAACCTGTAAATCGGCTCATAAACTCTTTGTCTTTTGTTTGCATTATTCTTAATTAATCCGACTGGCAAAGCTTTTGCCGGTGCGATTCATTAAATAAAAAAGACAAGGTGAGCAATCGGTAAAAAAACAAGAGAGAGGCTACGTGAGCAATTCAATTTCTTTTTCTCTCGTCCCTGATCCAGCAGTGGACTTCTCGCATAGCCGACGTAGATGGCCGAGAGGTATTGGGATCAAATATCTATATCATAAAAAAAGGTTATAGGCATATGAATGGTGAGACTTACACATCAGATAAACCAGGTACTAAACTAGTTAGATTTCAGGCTGGGGTGGGTTCTCACTGAAACTAGTTGGATTCAACTCTGTCCCTCTTCGCAATTGGGCTGTGCTCACCGTAAGCATCACAAGTTCACAACTGCTTCCCCACTGCAATTTCGACATTTGCTCTGCTTCAATGACTAAGCGGTTGTTCTGTTTTCTTCTTTGCCGGGAGAGAAGACTTGTTTGTCCAATTGTCGATTGTCCAACTGAAGAAGAAAAGAGAAGTCAACAAATGGCAAGTTGATTTTTTTTAATGATTATAATTTATGAAGAACAAGTCATAACATGCATGTGCAACATTATTGGGATTGTTTCTTGAATAAAATACCGTATAGATTCGTGTTCCTACGTTTCAAGCCGTACAATTACATGTACTCGCCTGGATATTCTTATATCATATATTTACATCCTCCTTTGAAAAGAGCACACGAATCGAGAATTTTGGACATATGTAACACTGTGTAAACCCGAAATTCCAAATTTGGCCCCTGTACGAAAAAAATTCTATTTCTAGCCCCCCGTTCGACCGCGGATGCGCGCAGCCGCACCGACGTGTCCGATCGTGCGGTGTGGCACCGCACGACTACACTGTTCATCCGGTCGTGCGGTGCCACACCGCACGACTACATGCCGATCGTGCGATGCAGGTTCGGGACCGCACGACCGATATAACTCCTGCACGCGAGCGCATGATTGCTCTCCCGACCGCGTCTCTTCTGCTGTCATTCCATCCGTGAAAGCACCGAAACCGAACTGGCCACCCGCTAGCACACGCGTCAGCTATTCATTTCTATGGCTCCTCTCCATGAGCAAAAGATCAGTGCATATGTTGGCATACGAAGGAAGAAGCTCATTTGTAGTTCATTCAACCGAGCGAGAGCGAGGAAGGCAGTGAAAAACTGAGGAGCGAAAGAAGGAAGATTTGAGTTGATTTCGTTCGGAGCGGGATTTGGCAAGTAGAAAAGTTGTAGATCGCCTCGTGAGCTTCAAGAAGAGGTAAGTTTTGTACCCGTGTAACTAATATTTTATGTATATCATTAGTTTATAATTAAGCAAACCATGTTTGGTTAATGTTATTTTAGGTCAATCTTTGATACGCTATGTATTTGTAGCAAATCTAACATATGTTAGGCATGATGTATTGTAGTGTATGTAATATTATACTATGTTTTTTGAGAACATACGTATTGTAATGTAGTTTCATGTTGTGCGAAAATATGAACTTGTAGATTTGTAGACGGTGAGAAAGTACATATTTTTTAGAGCATTTGTAGGTGATAACAATAGTAACAGGATTAGAAACATACAATTAGTACGGTTAGGGAAGAAGTGGATATAGTGCGGTTGGTGGTAAAAATAAATTGAAAATAAAGTGCGGTAGCGGGTGTTTGATGGTACGATTATTGTATGTTTGAAACTAACATGGTTGATTATGCACTTAACATGTAATGGGAATTTGGCATGAATCGAAACAAGCTTAATACAGAACAATAGTGAAAACAAAATAACGTTGTAATGTAATTTTCATATGAATTAGAAATGGAAATAAAAATGAAGTGAATATGTAATTTGATGTATGTTAGAATTTAGAAGTAAAATAGTTAGAAGTAAATTGTAGATTTATAAATACCGTACTGTTAATGTTACAATGGGGTAGTGGGGGTGTGATGATACGATTGTTGCATGTTGTGTAATGAGATGGTTGATTGTGCACTTATGTTAGGTACGCCATGGCTGACATTCAAGACTTGTTCGTATTCTACGGGAGTGGTCTCGTACGCGACGGGCCGTATAGGGCAGACCTGTCTAATTGTGACCGGACCGTGATCCGCACCCGGCCCAACGCCATGAACTTGTCGACCTACGGAGGTGTGTCCGCTCGGCGCTCGATCGCACACCGGAAGGAAGAAGTTACGGATCGAGGCGATATGCGCCAATGGTGGGTGATGCAGGGAGAGAATGTGGCAACTTCAAGGTGACCAACGATGCCTCGTGGGCCAACTACATGGAGGTTGTGTGCAACCACGATCTTTGCGATATATGCGCACCAATGGTATATGTTGAGTTCGTGGAGAGGGCAGAATCATCCGCCATGGGTGGCTCACGATCGGCATTGTGCGTATGTAGTGCCTAGGTTCATCTTGGCGGTCATGAAGACGCTTGCGGGGAGAAGATGTGGGCGAGGAAGTGGGTGATGAAGACCTCGTGAGGCGTGCGGAGAATTTCAGAAGGCAACGAAGGTGTGGAGGAGAGGTGGTGGGCCGCCCGTATTGATATCATGAGTACCTTGGGGACCAGTGGAAGAAGTGGGCGGCGAGGAGGAGGAGGATGAGGAAGCAGGTAGTTCGGAGAGGACGACGATGGCGGCCGCAATTGAGAGGTGGTAGGTGGTGTTGTGACCACCGACGCGGTGCGTCACGTGTCATCCAGATCGGCGACAACGCGGCGGCATCTCTAGTTCTCGCCACAAAGCGGAGGAGGGAGAATGGGGGTTCGGCAAGGGCACACTCATTTTGGGGCGATGCTTAGTAATAAGAGTCTTTATCCAAAGAGCTATTGCTAGATACGCCGTGAACATGAGTCGGACGATCGGTGCACTGAGTCAAACCCGGACACGCACATTGTGAAGTGTGTTGACGGGTCTGTCTTTGGCAAAATTCGTGCCACAGCGTTCAAGGGCGCGAGCATCGAAGTTCGGATAACGGTCCGCATGATCACGTTGTGAGCTTGCGGGGCGATGCGTAGGCACCGCAACATGACATCGGCATATGTTGCGGAGCTGGTGAGCCACCTCATCGTGGCAGATGTATCCATTTCTCCGAAGGTTATAATGGCAGAAGTAGCAAATTCGGAGGGGATTGAGGTGAGCTACAAGAAGGCATGAGGGCGAAACGAAAGGTGCTGCACCGTATGTTTGGGACGTACGAGGAGGCGTACGACCTGGTCCCAAGAATGCTGCAGCAAATCACAGAATCAAATCCAGGCACGTACATTAACAGGCAGGAGAGGGTTCATCCTACAGAGGGCCCAAACTGTTATATTCTTGACAGAGTGTTCTGGGCCTTCCATCAGGCGATACAAGGCTTCAGGTCGTGCCGTCCAGTGCTAACGATAGACGGGACGTTCATATCCGGCAAGTACAAGGGTACTATCCTCACCGCAGTTGCAGCGGACGCAAATGACCAGTTACTCCCAGTGGTATTTGCAATTGTGGAGAATGAGAATACGGATAGCTGGCTTTGGTTCCTTGCCAATGTGAAGCAGGCCATAGTGCAAGGTCGTCGAAGTGTGTATCATCTCGACCACAATGCAAAGCTTCTTTGTCTGCGTTGCGTAACGATGCGAGAATGGGGACGGCCCCCTTCCGATGGAATGATCTCAAGAACCGTTGGTGCATGAGGCATCTTGCTGCGAACTTCCACAGAAGGTTCCGTAGCAAGGACTTAATGAAGATGTTTAAGAAGCTATGTGTGCAGAATCAGAAGCGGAAGTTTGACACCTTGTGGAGGCAACTCGATCAGGAGGCTAGTAAGCATGTCCGACAGAAGTCGGGCCGTGGAGGAGGCTCCACAAGAGTTGGGGTGTTCACACAATGGGTTCAATCAAATGCACGACTTGGAGATGTGGTCTTTGTTGCACGACACGGGGCGAGGTATGGGATCATGACAACTAATATGTCGGAGGTTTACAACGGAGTCTTGAAGGCGTCGGATCTCTACCAATCACGGCAATCGTGGGCGAGAGCCGAACCGCATCTTGTCGGGTATTTTGTCAATAGAGCCATGATGGCGAAGAAGCACCTCGACGAAAACAAGCAAGACTACGAGGTAATGCAGCGTATATGGGGAAAAAGATGGAGAAGAGTCGTTCCACATTGCTCGACCCATTGATGGCCTAAGGAACAAGTTCGAGGTTCGCCTCGAGTGCGAATACGTCATGGGTCAAATCGGAGGATCGCAAACACGTATGCACGATTGATGACAAAGCATCTTGCACCGCAACAAGCCCCAGCTTCTTCACAAACCGTGCTCCCATGTGTATGCGACTGCGCGGTATGGCGACAGCGTCGACCAGTACATCTCACAGGACTACGACATGCAGACTTGTATGCAACCTGGAGTGCAGAGTTTCATTCATACGGGGTATATATGCACTATAGAGAATTATGGCCAGGGGAGGTAAAGTGGGTACCAAACGATGCACTGAAGCATGTCGGTCGTGGCAGACGACAAAGCCGTCGCATCCGCAATGACATGGATGACAGCCAGCGTGGGGATCGAGTTCGGCGGCCAAAGTGTAGGCTTTGCAAGACGATTGGGCACTCCCTCAGCCAGTGCCCAAATAGGCCGACATCAAGCAACCCGACGATGTATTGTTGGTTCTATGTCTGTATGTCACACACATTTTATGTTTTTGTACATTCTGTATGTTGTTTGTCTACATTATGTATGTGTACATGTTGTCTGGGTCATATTTGTGTGCACATTTGATCTATGTGTTCGTACATTCCGCACATTTCGCTGTCATTACGTTTGCTGTTAGTTATGTTGTCATTTGTTGCACATCATATTATCAATGTAGACTCACTTGTTTTTCTTGTTTGGCGGAGATGGCTTACGAGTTGCTTGACCCCCGGTGGGATGAGCGCACCGATGCCTATCGTGGTCGTCGGAGCAGGCCTCCGAGCTTGATCCTTAGGAGCCCGAGAGCACCGCTCTCGACCCGGCAGTACATCCCACTCATCGCGGTACACCGGGTTGTCGCCCATTGCCCGCATGTTGGATGTACCGCACGCGTTGCGATTTGATGTCGTTCTTTGTCCGCTCTTGTTGATCGCCGAGGCCGGAGAATCACACCTTCCACTTCCATTGAGGCGAGATGACGGTTACTCTGCGGGATGTGACAATGCTTCTGGTCTACCCCTCCGTGGTCTTCTTTGTAGTGCCACCCCGGCCGCAGATTGGAAGGTCCATCCGCTCTCGGTTCGGTCATCCGATCCGGACAACGAGCGGTGTGCCACATGGTAGCCGTCGGTACATGACATGTCTGCTCGCACATGAGCGACCAGTGCGGACACGCCGTTATGCACTGCTATTTCATTGGGTGGGTCTTGTTCCCTAGCACCACCGAGATTGAGGCACCTAGCTACATACATCTAGCGAGTCCTTGGCGGATGGTGGCACGGTGAGGTGCCACAGTATAGCCGGGATCGGTGTTCTTAGCGCCACATACCGAGGTTTGTGTGATGCCTCACAACGATACTACTGACGCCAATGAGCGGTCCTAGCCGTGTGCTACGTTCTTCTTGATTGTGGTCGGGAACACTTCCGTCAGCGAGCCTTACTTTGGTATACATGCACCCTTACGAGTTCAGCCCACATTTATGCGGAGTTGGTAATGGAGACGACGCCGTCGAAGGGCCCACCATGGGTACGCGTTGGACACATGCTCGGTTGCGGTGGGCCAAGGAGAGACCGAGACGTGCGTACGCGGAGTTCCACAACATGTTCGAGACACTCCACGAGGTAGAGATAGTCGGTGGCCATGGACTCCACCGCTCATTATGGACACGGCCCCCACGGATTATCATCTCGGTCAAGGGCAGGATCACATGTACTGGTTGACGACTTGCCACTTGGTGTTCTCTCACTGCGTCGAGCCATACAACCCGCAGCGAGTCATGAGGCAGTTCGGCATGTACCAGGTTGTCCCACCCCTGCCAGGACGCCCTCTTGCACCCACCACCCACCGGTATGTGATTTCACGGTAACTGTAATTAATGCATTACTTTGTGCCCCTACTAATTGTGGATGTCTCAATTAACTTGCGAGCAATCGAGGAGAGGGCGAGCGAACGAAGGCGAGAGGCGTACAACGGAGTGGACGGACATGTGGCGTGACCACGCGGACACGATGGTTGTGGATGAGACCCGCCGCACGACCTCTAAGACGTATAGCACATACCTCGAGTGGTACGTTCCACGCACCCGCAGTAGGCTTACTGGGGCGCCGCCACAGCGTCCAGTGGAGATCATACACGAGGCTGCTATAGAGGCAGGTCCAGACCGGCATCGAGCGGCACGGCACGACGAGACGGTAAGAGATTAGTATGTAATTAATGTGCATGATTATGTTTTAACTGGTTACTTCTGTAACTGCAGTTCGACCGATTGCATCGTATCCACGATGAGGCAGCTCAGGCTCTCCATTGTGGGAGAGCCAATTCGATTGATCGTCTGCTCACTTCGATGCGCAACATATATGATAACGCCAGGTCCGCCATACGGACCATCAGTTGTGGTCACCACAGAGATGACGCTGTTGCACGACTTGGTCGCGGACGGGGCCGACCACCACCACCCCCCTCCGCGCCACCGTCAGCAGTGCCATCAGCACGTCCATCATCGTCACGTCCATCGCAGTCCAGCACTCGACCCAGCTTCGCTCGCTCGTCGTCCACGCTGTTCGGACCGTCGGTACGACATTTGCCACCTATTTGTTCGTGCACTCGTTTGCCATTTATCTCTAACCCCATCTTTTCTTGCAGCATTTACGACAGGATAGCACCCTGCTACAGCCATCGTCATCACGGAGGAGTACGGTGGAGCGAACAATCTCGCCTGGCCGACGGGCCCGATCTCCAGACAGCGACCCTGACTCGGCACAGCACTCGGAGGTGCCGTTGCCCGCGTTCGCTCATGGTGGTCGATCCGGATGCAGAGCAAAGACGAGTGGTTTGGCGGACCTACCAAGATTACGGTGCGAGAGTATGGTGGGTCATCGGCATTTCAGCCTACGCAGGTAAATGCCTTTTGATATTACTATGTATTAGTAACAACGATGTGCATGGCGTAATTCAGATGTAACATCTCGGCGGGACATAGACCCTCGTCGACCGATTGGTGAGCTCTATTTTCGCCATCAAGCGGACCTCCCCCATGATCGTGCCGGCACCACCTCGGACGCAGGCATCGCAGACGACCTTCGAGATGCACCGCACTCCCCTAGCAGGTTCACCTTCTCCGAGGAGCACATACGCCGTCCGAGGAGGCGACGACGAGATCCATAATGAGTTTTTGTAATTCTGATTTCGTAACGTCTCATGGTTTGCTGTAACTATTTATGAAATGTACGTATGTGTAATACATATCCATGGCATGTTTTGCAAATTATTTATTTACATCTTGCTTCACAGAAACATACATTAACCCTCCAGCACTAAGACACACGATAACAATAAACACAACAATAACCTCCAACACTACACCTTAACGATAACAATAAACACAAGAAAGAAAATAGCACACAACATTAAATTAATCTTCCACTCCAGTCTATCAAAACGATGGCGCATCTCGACGGGGTCGCTACCCCCCACGACAACTCTCTCATGCCTCGCAATGTCGGCCCTACCGCCCATTTCATCCTCCCACACCCAGAATCGGCAACCGCCGGGGGCTTCCTGCGTTTCACGAGAACAATATTGTCAAACATGCCTGCACGATTTGAATGAACCCGAAACAATCATACTCACCGAGTGAAAGGGGCACTTGTAGTAGTGCCCGAGATTCGTGGCCGTGTGTGAGGTCTTACGTCTAACAACCGTGTTGCATTTTGGGCAAATCACCATTGGAGCGGACGATGCGGTCTTGAGATGACTCATATCGGCGCCCGAGGAGTGAGAAGGAATGATAACTACACAGAATGGGAAGAACTAATTCAGGAGGTGAGGGAGAACAATGCGGGGGGCTAGGTGAGGAATGGCTCCCTCTTATAGGCTCGGGGGGCCTCAGTCATAGAGTCCACACAATAAGAATGCGTGACGCAATGCCAACACGAAACAAAACATACATTGCACATACAGACAATATGTACAGTACTACACGCAAGAAATAAAATCAAAACAACATGCTCAGCGCCACACCATCAACACAACAACGACCACAATAAATTACATACGACACATTACTAACTTAGTCACTCTTTCTACTTCATACGTTGGCGTTGCATCATTGCATGAGGTCGGTGTTCTCCTCATTGAGGGTCTCAATTCGCTCCTCCAACTTAAATATTCGCTGCCATAATGTGAATACATAATTGACAATATAACGTTCGTGGGGAGGGTCAATCCACCGAGAGAACTCGCATTTCACCATCTGCAGGAAAGGAGGATAAACATGCAGCCTGCATAAGAAATAAGAAAGTACTGTTACTACTTTTTACCCCGGATCGTGGGCATCGGAAGAAACGCGTCGCGCCATCGAACCGGCATTCGAGGGCTGCACAACCGCGTCCTCATTGTGTCGGCACTTCGCCATCTTTGGTTGAGCACGCCGAGTTGGTATCAAGCGGTAGTGTGGACCAAATACCTCCCTCCTTTCTAAGGGAAGGTCTTCCTTGGTGACCCATATCCGATCGGCCCTCGGCTTCCGGCATGTTATGTTTCACAGCGAAGAGGACACACTTCTTTTTCGATTTGCGGTTCATTGCATACAATATCATGGGACCCCAACCGTGCTATTTATACGAAACGAGAGAACTTATCTGCGATGGCGTGACAAAAGAGGCCGACTTTGCGCAGTGGCGTGACAAAAGAGGCCGGCTTTGCTCGATGGCGTGACAAAGAGGCCGACTTTGCGGCGACATGACAAAAGAGGCCACTTTGCGATGATGTGACAAAAGAGACCACTTTGCGCGAGGACATGACAAAAGAGGCCGCTTTGCGATGGCGTGACAAAAGAGACCACTTTGCGGGAATATAAATAGTTGGCGTGAATTGCGGACGGGATAAATGAAACTAGGCGGAAGGCTAAGGAGGAGTCCCGCAAGAAGGCACAATGGGAGGAGACACGCAACATAGCAAGGGCTACGCGGCTCGCGAGGAAGAAGCAAAGGCTGCTGCTGACTCGAGGTCGACTCCCGCAATGAGCATTCATTTTTCCCGGTATTAAATATCACTTTCCTTCCTTTCGCCTAATTGTTCTTATCACGATTGTTTTCAAAAAATTTCTTTAAATTTTCTACAATAAAACAACATACCATGATCGAAAATTGTTATTGTCGGTTCAACATTTTTTCACTATCAAGACAATCTACAAAAATCACAAATACATCAATCATTACTTCACACATATTTCGTTCAGTACTCTACCAAACAAAATTTTCAATTTTCTAAAATGCAACAAAAATCACATAAGCTATAAACTAGACTCTACATCAAATTCAAATTTTTGAAACAACATTTCATATATCCAAATTTATTTTTATTGTAAATAACTCAATAATACATATAAATTCTTATACTAAATACATATATCAAACCCTAAACAAAAATTTTGTGCGGCGAGGGACGTCGCGGTCGGCACCGCATGATCATGCTGTGAGGCGGCGTCGTCTTGATCGGGTCGGGAGGCGGTCGTCGCGGCCGCACGCAGCCATAGAAGTCGTCTGATCAGGCGCCGCGACGACCGTGAACAATCTTGATCGTGCGGTGCCGGACCGCGACGACTCCACATGTCGCCGCCGGGTAATCTCGCGGTCGGGAAGGGGGCCAGTTTTGGAATTTTTTTGCACCGAGAGCCAAATTTGGAATTTTAGATTGCTACGGTGCCAGATGTGTCCAAATCTCGCAAATCGAATAGGCGCCAAGTGTAGTGCGTACACGGTACATCTTAGAGAGAGGGTGAGAGAGAGAAGGAACTAGACTACTTTTTTTTTTTTTTTTCGAGAGAGAGGCATATTTGCAGCGCCACATACCATTGGCCGAAACAAACCGACCCTCATGACCACACCACTCACCGAGCTACCCACCTCGGTGGCAGCCCAATACTACGTAGTACCAAGTACCAACGCGCCGAAGCTCAATACTTCAAGCCGGCCCATCAGCCTGGTTATCCGGCGCCACCGCCGATGCCGGCTTGACGAAGCGCTTCCAGTACCAGTGGCGCGCCCAGACCGCGCCGAGGGACTCGATGGGCACGCCCTTGGTCTCCGGCAGGAACACGGCGATGAACGCCGTCATGACGACGACCCAGCTGGCGTTGTAGGCGAAGGCGCCGTACTTGAAGCTGCAGAGCATCTCCAGGAAGGACTGCGTCTGCACGAAGGTGAGCGTGAGCGAGATGGACTCGCTCATGCTCTGCCCCGCCGACCTCACCTCCAGCGGGAAGATCTCGCTCAGGATGATCCACTTGAGCGGCCCCACGACACGCGAACCCGCCGTGAACACGCACACCGGCGCCACCACCGCCACGCGTGGGCCCGCTGCATCGCCTTCCGCCGTTGGTCCCGGCTCGCGCCGAAGATCCACGTCATGCCCACCAGCACACAAGCGGATGCCGCCGCCAGAAGAAGAGGAGCGGCGCGAAGCGATCGGCGGCGAGCGCAGCCCGCGCAATGGAGGCGGTGACGGCGTCGGTGATGATGGACCCGAGGATGTGTGCTTAAAGCGAGACTAATACATAACCTAATATCATTAACCCTAGCTCAACCGTTGGACACCATGAACAAAAACTAAGATCGGAAGCTTGAGTATTACCGAACTTGAAGAAGCCATAGGAGCGACGGATCGGTGGATGTAGGGTCGCGTGCGTGTCTTTGCCGTCGGGTCGGCGCGGATCGAGCGTCGGGGCTTCGCTTGAGTCACCGGAGGTAGTAGTGAAGGCGATCCGGTGGCCGTCGGTCGGTCCGAGGCTCTGTCGATCCGGTCTCGCGATGTCGTAGTTTAGGTCTTCGTTCTCCTCGGCGCCGTTCTGGCATCGGGTGTGTATAGGGATGTTTCGAGTTTTGAGTCTTAGCAAAACCGCCGTTTCCTCTCGATTTTATCTAGCGCTAAGGAGACGGGACCAAAACCAAATAGCATTGGAACCGCCCGATCGTATGCGTTGGTGGGGCTTGCCCGTGAGACTCGGTCTCGGTACATTAGCCGAGATCAATCTAACATTCTCCCCTTTGATCGTAAGGCTAACAACAT
Source organism: Hsuehochloa calcarea (assembly GCA_036346395.1). Lineage (NCBI taxonomy): Eukaryota > Viridiplantae > Streptophyta > Magnoliopsida > Poales > Poaceae > Hsuehochloa > Hsuehochloa calcarea. The sequence goes on along the minus strand of CM070610.1, from coordinate 44,099,849 downwards.
AAGTCCATCCTCAAATGAAAAATAGCATACCAAGGCAATGTGTGGCATGGCCAATGAAGTGCCATACAACCTCAGTACCTATAGTATACTATCTCATTTTTAAAATGGATATTCATAATACTTAATGGGAGTTGGTTTGCTTTAAGGTCCTTTATCCAGAATCAGAGGCTTTCCAATAAACCCATGCCGGCAACATGATCACGAAATATATTGGGTGGTAAGCCTTTGGTAAGCGGATCATAAGCATTGACTTAGTACTAATATGCTTGATACTAATGGTTTGATCCTGGATTCTATCTTTCACAACATGATACTTAATGTCAATGTGTTTGGCAGCACCACTTGACTTGTTGTTACTCGCATAAAAGACTGCGGGTTCGTTATCGCAGTATAAGGTGAGTGGTTTAGAAATGCTGTCAACCACTCTAAGGCCCGGAATAAAATTCTTAAGCCATACAGCCTGCCCAGTAGCCTCATAACATGCCACAAACTCAGCTTGCATCGTTGAAGATGCCGTAAGGGTTTGTTTGGAGCTTTTCCACGAGATAGCTCCTCCAGCGAGTGTGAAGATATAACCTGGCGTGGATTTCTTAGTATCAACACATCCCGCAAAATCTGAATCTGAATAACCAACAACTTCAAGGTTATCAGTATGCTTATATGTGAGCATGAGATGCTTAGTAGCTTGCATATAACGCAAGACTTTCTTAACGGCTTTCGGTGGTCGGTCTGGATTTGGTGATATCGCCAAGCATTAGGTTACAAAAGCTAAGTCGTATGCGTGTGCTTACTTGAGCATACATAATGCTTCCGAACCAAGCGTAAGAACGATCTTCATCGATCGATTTCATATTGGTTCCTTGGACATTGAAATGTCCCAAACTTATCGCCCTTAACGATAGGAGCAGGTGAGCCAGAGCATTTATGCATATTGTATCTCTTTAGTACTCTGTCAATGTATGCCTTTTGAGATAAACTTAATACTCCTTTGGACCTGTCCCGGTGAATTTCAATGCCAAGAACGTAAGAGGCATCACCGAGATCCTTCATATCAAAATTGGATGAGAGAAATCTTTTGGTTTCAAGCAAAGCATATCCTTATCATTGCTAGCCAATAAGATATCATCCACATAAAGCACTAAGATGGTGAATTTACTCCCTTGAACTTAACATATATGCGATTATCAACTTCATTTTCCTTAAATCCAAAATTCCTTATAACTTTATCAAATTTGAGGTACCACTTTGCCTCGATGCTTGTTTTAAGCCATAAATAGATTTCTTAAGTCGACATCCCATGTGCTCCTTGCCTTCCACGACAAAACCTTAGGTTGAGTCATGTAAACATTTTCTTGCAAATCGCCATTAAGGAATGCCGTCTTAACATCCATCGATGTAGCTCTAAATCATAATGAGCTACAAGCGCCATAACGATTCTCGAGCAATCCTTAGTTGAGACGGGAGAAAAAGTGTCATTATAATCAATCCCTCTCTTTGTGAGAAGCCTTTTGCTCTGAGTCTTGCTTTGAACCTTCGATATTTCCCTTAGAGTCATGCTTTGTTTTGTAGACCCATTTCTGACCTCATTGTTTTGACTCAGTCAGAATTTCTACTAAGTCCCATACATCATTAGTGCTCATAGACTTTAGTTCATCCTTCATGGCATCAAGCCATTTAGGATAATGTTCACTCATCATTGCTTCCTTATAAGAGGTGGGATCATCTACCTTCCCTATATCATTAATATCCTCATTCATGTAAACAACATAATCATTTGGGATGGCAGATCTTCTCTCATTTGTGATCTTCTAATAGGTTCAAGCAACTATTGCGGGGAGGTGGCGAGGCGCAGGAGACTGCTGAGGCTCATCATTAGGTATGACATTAGGAATTTCAGAGACCCCAACAGTGGGTGCATCAACAGTATTTGGTACTGGAGGTGCAACCACCAAGTGAGAATAAAAATCTACGGGATAAGCGGTGAAGGGCGTAAACCGCTTCTCTTCAAGATCAATTTTCCTAGGCTCCGGTCATCATTATTTTCTAAGAACACAAGCATGTCTTGTTTCTACAAACTTAGTTGTTCTATCGGGACAATAAAACCGATACCCTTTAGATCTTTGAGGTACCCTATAAAATGGCAACTTCTTGTCTTAGGGTCTAATTTTCCAATATGTGGATTAAATATCTTAGCTTCAAAGACAACAACCCCATACTCTTAAATATTTCAAACTCGGTTTTCTCGGTCCATAATTCATAAGGTGTCTTAGGTGCTTGATTTCTTTGGGAACCCTATTAAGAATATGTCTTTCTTGTCTTTAGTGCCTCCATCCATAAACGGGTGATAAACTAGAGTAGCTAAGCATGCTCCGTACCATATCCATAAGTGTACGGTTGCGTCTCTCGGCTACCCCATTTCTTTGAGGTTCACACAGTGTAGAATATTGGGCAACAATGCCATTTTCTGAAGGAACTTAGCGAAAGGGCGAGAATTTGGCCATAAGGGCATGTCTCCCATAATATTCTCCCCACGGTCCGATCTTACCACTTTGATTCTTAGGTTGTGCTGATTTTCAACTTGACCTTAAATATCTTAAATTTATCAAGTGACTCGGATCGGTCCTTAATGGGAAAAATATAACCATAACGGAGAAATCATCGGTGAATGTAATGAAAGAATCAAAACCATCCATCGATGTCACGGAAAAGGACCACAAATATCAGTATGAATTAACTCTAATAGTCCTGAGCTGCGAGTTGCTCCCTTCTTTATTTTCTTTACGTATTTTCCTTTAATGCAATCAATACAGTGGTCTGAGTCAGAGAAATCTAATGGTTGGAGAATCTCTTCCTTAATGAGGCGCTCCATTCTCCCCTTGAAATGTGGCCTAAGCAGCGATTGCTACAGTTTGAAGAAGTCTCATTATTCTTTTAAGCATAGTATCACACACATTCAAAGATATCGATGATTCATTAAGGGAAAGCATATAAAGCTTGTCTTGTCTAACAGCAAGACCAACATTATTTGAATTGAATGTGATAACACACTTATTGTTACCAAAATTACATTTAAATCCTTCATCGTCCAATAAAGATACTGAAATTAAATTCCTCCTAATGGAAGGAACAAATACTACATTATTAAGGCGAAGTGTGAAGCGCTATCTAGAACTAAGGAGAGCAGAACCAATTGATTCCACTTCGCTTCTTTTCCATCCGCGACTCTAAGACTTCGCTCCCCTTTCTTAGTGTTCTCACGGTATGGAATCCTCAGAAGAGTTGGTAAGCGTGCAGATTGCACCGAGTCAATCCACCAAGATTTAAGGGAAAAATTAGTATAAAGGGTTTCATCAACAAAAGTTATAGAATCATTACCCTTCTTGGCGAGCCACTTTAGGAAACCAACACAATCCTTCTGGAAATGTCCTGGCTCCTTGCAGAAGTGACATGCATTCCCACTTGGTGCTTTAGCAGAAGCAACATTTGGCTTAGGTGTAGTTTGCACCTTAGGCCCCGATTTATCCGAATTAGGAGAGTAGTGTAGCCTTTTCTTGGATTTGAAGTCCCCTGAGAACTTCCTTTTGCTAGGACCGCCAACTTGATTCACCAAATCTTTCTTTTCGGCCCTAATCCTTTCTTCCTCCTGGACACACATGGCGATAAGATCGCTCATGCTCCATTTATCTTTCTGAGTATTATAGTTTATCTTAAAAGCAGTGTATTCAGAAGGAAGAGAAGTCATTATGAAGTGGACTAGGAAACCATCGATATTTCCATGTCCATGCCCTTGAGTTTTCGACCATATCGGTCATCATCATGATGTGCTCTCTTATCTTCTTTGGACCGTCATACTTAGTGGATAGAAGCCTCGGATTAATGTCTTGGCATAAACCTTAGTGGAGCCTTTGAATTTCTCCTCATGAAGCCGATACTCCTTAGCATTTTGAGAATGGGATTGCTCCCGATTCGGCGAGATAGAAGTCTTCATAATCATTAGTGATAGACGGTTAGACCGCTCCCATTTTTGACATTATTATCATATATTTTCTTTTCTCATCGTGTCGTCCTCACCAATGGTGGGAGAAATAGGAAGCGAACACTCTTAATGCATAATCAAGATCTAATACTCCAAGGACAACTGAAATTCTTTCTTTCCAAGCGGGGAAATTGCTCTCGTAAAGTCGCTCAATGTTGTCAATTGTAGCAGCAACATTTGAAGCATTCATGGCTGAACATTAAAATACAGGAAAAAATTAGAAATAGCATAAAGTATTGCATGTCATTAACCCTACGTTGGTCCGATTAATAACATGCAAAATTACAGTTCTAGTTTATATCACCGTTGGGCAGAAAAAAAAAGAACTATAACAATTAATGTGGCGACACATGACTACAAACAACGTTGGTCAGTATGTAATCATGTGTATACATAATGCCAGAATAAATCATAAAATTCTCTAATTAAAATATCTCGTTGGTTCAATTTTAATCGGTGAATTTATCTTGAAACATGAGCAATTATCATTAATCAAAAGCGATTACACAAGATAAATAATAATAAAATTTGAATCACAAATTCATTACGAAAATTGATCAATTATCATTAATGAAACAGTGCACAATAACTAAATAAAGAAAAAACATAAGACTTTAAACATAAAGCTACTGTGCATCGGGTGCACAGTGCCCGGGCTCGGCTTGGTCCGGTCCACGCCGTTCGGCCCACTCACGCGCGTGACGCCGGCCAAAAAAAAAAAAAAAAACGAATCAAACGAGAGCCGTTGGATCTAAATGGATGGCGAGATCGCTGCGCCCTAACACTTCGGTAGAAGAATCGACGCGAGCCATCGGATTGAATCGGACGGTGAGAGTGAAGATCGCACGTATAAAAAGCGTTCGGCCGACGGGAAAAACCCTAACCCTAATCCATTTTTCCCGATCCCCTCCGGAAAAATCGCTCCGCAGCTGCGGCGACGCACGCGAGAGAGGCGGCGGCGACGCACGCGGGAGAAGCGGTGGTCTCAGCTCCGTCAGCAACGGAAGTTCGGAGCGGCGATGGAGTGGCATGAAGAGGCGGCACCCCCGCAGCTCTTCTCGCCGGCGCGCGCGTGCGACCGAGGTCGCGCGCGCAGCCGTCGAGCAGAGCCACGGTGGTGCCCTAGACCCGGAGCATGCTCCAGATCTACAAAAAACGTAAGTATTCCACCGCCGCTACTCCAGATCTGAGTTTTTGAGGGTCGGGGCTTTTGATTTCTTTAGGGTTTTTTGACTGAGGATTGAATCCCCTCCTTCTAAGTGCTAAGCCGAGTCAATAGGACCTAGATCCGAGCGGGTAATCATATGCTGAGGTTTAATCGGGTTCAAGGATGAACTAGGGACGCTCTGATACCATTGTGTGCTTAAAACTGAGACTAATACATAACCTAATATCATTAACCCTAGCTCAACCGTTGGACACCATGAACAAAAACTAAGATGCGGAAGCTTGAGTATTACCCGAACTTGAAGAAGCCATAGGAGCGACGGATCGGTGGATGTAGGGTCGTTATGCAGCCGCCGTCGGGTCGGCGCGGATCTGAACGTCGGGGCTTCGGCTTGAGTCACCGGGAGGTAGTAGTGAAGACGATCCAGTGGCCGTCGGTCGGTCCAGTGCCTGTCGATCCGGTCTCGCGATGTCGTAGTTTAGGTCTTCGTTCTCCTCAGCACTTCGTTACAGATCGGGTGTGTATAGGGATGTTTCTGAGTTTTGAGTCTTAGCAAAACCCTGCCGTTTCCCTCTGATTTTATCTAGCGCTAAGGAGACCGGGACCCTTCTGGCTCGTGAACCCGACGGTGTAGAAGAGGAGCGGCGTGAAGAGGGTCACCACGATCATTCCCGTCAGCTCGAAGAACAACGGGATGGTGATCGCCATGACGAGGTGGGGGCGGTACTCGCGCCGCAGGATGCGCCGGAACGCGCCGGACTCGTGCCGGCGGTCCTCCTCCGCGGCGTGCATGATGTCCTTGAGCTCAACGTCGACGTCTGCGGCCGGCCCGCGGATGCGCCGCAGCGAGGCGCGGGCCTCATCGGGCTTCCCGCGCAACACCAGGCTGTTTGGCGTGTCCGGGATGAACGCCGCACCGACGAGAATAATGGCGGCCGGGACAATGCCGACACCTAGGGACAAGCGCCAGCCCCACCTCGGGATGGTGTTGGCGCGGTAGTTGACCAGGTCGGCCATGAACATGCCCAGGTTGAGGAAGAAGTGGAAGATGCTCGTGAACGCCCCGCGCCACCGCGCCGGCGCTATCTCCGCCAAGTACACCGGCGCAGACTGCAACAATGCACACATAGCTATTAATACACGTCCCAAACTTACACTACAGCATGTGCATATGAGAGCGTTTCCGTTGGCAATTGTCTGGTCGCCTCACCTGGTTGGTGAAGCCGACGGCGAAACCGAGGAGGATGCGGCCGATGACGAGCATGTAGATGTTCACTGCGGTGCAGTTGAGAATGGCGCCGACGAAGAAGAGCGAGGCGCCGATGAGCATGGAGTTCCTCCGGCCCACCCTCCTCGTGACGTGGCCGGCGACAAGGCAGGCGAACACGCCGGCGAGGTAGAGCGAGGAGACGAAGGTGGTGAGTACCTGGCTGTCGAAGATGCAGTACGAGTCCTGCTGCGCGTTGTTCATCTTCTGAACGATCTCCGGGAAGAAGGTCTGGAGGAACGACTCCATCTGCGTCAGGCCACCTGAAATTTAATCACAAGCAAATAATTGAACCACTTGATCATCTACTGACTGAATGGTTTCATCTCGATCGATGTTTATATTGATTATACATCAGATCATATCACAAGGATCAGACATGCATATGTATCTCCGGAGTGGCTCAAATTGCTGCTAAAGTTGTGCTTATGAATTATGAACAAAAACTTGTCTGTCTAGCTCTACAATCTTAATTGAGAATCCTGATGAAGCCATGAAGGCTCTTTATTTCATGGTATGGTGAATCTTGGACATTGTTCAAGGCAGGCACACGTGTGGCTGTGTCCTTCAGAAATTTGCGGTTGCAGGAGAGAAGAAAGTGTAGGGTTTTTTTTTTTGTTTCAACAACGTGAGATGACGAGAAAGGAACGTATTGTTGGAAATAAGACTACATGAGTGAGGTTTATTTTCTATAATTTTAAAATATATATGGTTTAGTACTATATTACTAAGGCAAAGTGGAGGTGATCAACATATAAGGTGAATTCTTTACTATTTTTCGAAACATGTGACACATGGATGAGGGTGGCACGAGGAGGGTTTTGGCTAAACACACACGCGTGCACACACGCGCGCGCCCATTTGCGTATTTTCGCGTGAAAAATCGCTTGACTTGTGACTTGTGACCGTGACGTGGCACGCCACTTGGCAGACGAAGTCCACTTATTTTTTTTACTGAACCATACATCTCTCTCTGTTTGAATTTGAGGTTTTATTGGGTGATGACAGCGATTACGGTGGATAAATAGTGGTTAAGTCGATAGATTACGATGAGGTAAATGACTACTTAATCATCGATTACTAGTCATCTCTCTCTATATATATGCTTGGAGACGCCCGAGCATTGCGTATAGACACTACCTCCATTCCTTCTCTTCTTCCCCGCAAACTGTCTTTGTCATCTGCGCAAATCGGATCTCGTCGACTCTTCTTCTCGGCATGCGCTTTGAAGAAGGTGAACAATATCTCCAAACTATTGCTGTCGTGAAGACCTACACAGGGCGCAATAAGGTTTCTGGGCAGCGCACATCTGCGCGACCGCTCATGTGGCTGATTCTCCTGCATCTGCGCTGCTTTCTGTTCTTCATCGAACTCGACTGTAAGTTTTTCGTGCGACTAATTGACTTATTACATTCTGTTTTTTTTTCATATATTGTGAAGTATAATGAGTTGCCTGCTGTTAGTACTGATTTATGCATCATTAATTTTTTTTACAATATATATCTTTTATTAAAATATAGAATTAAAATATTACTCACATTTTCAACTGTATTTGTTTAGCGTGAGATCATGACAGTTGCGTATTCCATACCCGGCTAGAGTCTCTTTCCACGACGAATTCATGAACATGGCATCTCTGGATTGTGTGTGTGTGTGTTTAGTTTAAGAGCTAAGCGTGTTACGAAACCTAGTTATAACTAAACGATTAAGCTGTTTTTAAGGATTTTCACCTCTATGAACTATATATGATGACTCCATATATAATAGATATATAGATTAATAAAGATATTGGATCCCTCTATACCTTGTATCTCTATTTGGTGTTTATTGTGTAATTAGATTGATTGTCTCCTGACTGCGGTATCAATTATTTAACAGAGCGCACATGGGGTGATTGGAAGAAGCGAACTCGACCTTTAGGCCACGTACGATTTTCAAATTTTTGGAGAGCATCGGAGAACTTTACGATTTTTTTTATTGCACGCAATTAGTCAATAGTAACATTCATACCCTAAGCAAGTACATCTCTGTAAAAGATCAAATTACTACTTGCTCCGTTAAAAAATGTATGATGTATTAGAATTTGAGTGGTCAAACTTCCTTAAGTTGCACCGCTAATATGCACTAATTAACTATTTATATTGGTCATATAAAAATTGTACCATTAGATTTGTTATAAGAAATACTTTCGTAATATAATATTTTATATTTTTAACTTTAACATGTTACTATAAAAATTAATGATCAAAGTTATTTATTAGAGACTGTCTCGTCTAAAACATCATACATTTTTTTAGCAGAGGGAGTATCAATTAGTGCAGTTATTCACAGTACGAAATGTCCGGTTCCGGAGTACTAAAACAACGTCATATAATTCGCTTTATCTACTAAAGATGACAGGCGTTGCCTCCATCAAATCGAAAGGTCCAAGTAACCACAAGACATGGCAGAGAGTGCTTCCATGCCCATCCAACGTGATGTCTGAATCCGACTCGCAATCAAGTACTCAAGTAGGTCCTCGATTGGATCTCTCACAAAACACCAGGAAAACGAAGTCTCATGATTTGCTTTAAGTAGTTGATCGATTGGACTAATTTATTTTTAACTTGTGTTTGATGCATATACAGGAGTTGGCTCTGAGAAAGCATCTTAATTTCCTATACTTGTCAGTATTTAACATACGAACGCTGCATCTAAACCATTGATCCATGGTCATCCTGGCTACAAAAGAAACAGGAGAAACAGAGCACAAGATCACAGCATATTCAAGCATGCCACATAACTGACCTGTGATACTGATGTCGTAGCCGAAAATGAGCCCACCGGATGCCGCCATCAGGCAGCTCATCACAACCGTGGATGTTATCTCGCTGCTGTAGTCGGAGACGGCGCCGGCGCCGCCGACCGCTAGTGCTCCCCCTCCATGCATCTTCGTCGCGCAGGGAGAGAGCTCGAGTTTGACTTAGAGAGCTATTGCTATCCAAGGGCGGGCACAGCTCAACACTAGTGTACGCTGGATGACAAGCACACTATATGAATACTTATATAGTGGCAAAGAGTCAAGTGCCCCGTACTTGGTCCAACGGGAGAAGCCGAGCAATTCGTGTTCTCCTTTACATTTGACCCAGCAACCCGCCCATATATAGTCGACAAAGAAAGCGAGAGGTAACGGGATCAAATATCGGTATTATAAAAACATTTATAGACAGACATGCGGTTAGTGAGACTTTTAAACTGGATAAAAGAATACTAAACTCGCCGATTCAATTTCTGTATCTCTCTCTACACTAGGCATGTGCCCTCCATTGTGTAAAAGTCTATTTTCGAATTATAAATAGTTTTTGCTTCTGTCAGTTGATTTCATAAACTTATTTCAACTTAAGTTGTATATTCAAAAATCTCTAGCTTTTACCTCCATTTTAAAACCCCTCTCTTTGGGCTCAGCCCATTTTCTTCTCCTTTGGACCGGCCCATCTTTCCTCCTAGGCCTGGCCGACCTCCTCCTCTCCTTCTCCCCATCCCATCCTCCTCCTTCCCCTTCCGGCCTAGCCAGGCCAATGCTCCTCCCCTGGCCCTCTACTACCCCGTCCCATCATCAGCCCCTGCGGCTCCGTCCCCTCTACCACCTGCTCCACCTGCCCTTGACTTTGGCACCCCCTCCTCATCGCCCGGCGCCTGTGACGCCCACCTGCTCCCGTCGCCTCCTCGACCTGCTTGGCCCTCGAAGACGTCGCCTCCGTTGACCCGTCCGGTCGCCTATCACGCCGCCGTGTCAGCGCCATGGCCACGTGCCTGCGCCTTCTGGTCCTCTGCTGCCACCTGCTCCCATCTACCTGCCCTTCACTTCGGCGCCCCGTCTGGTCGCTAGCGCCTGCTCGTGTCTTCCAGCCACCTACTTCGCCCGCCTAAGTCGTCGCTCCTGTCACCTCCCCGCTGCGTGTGCCTGCCCCATCCTCTCCGACCAGAGTGCTCATGCCACGACCGTCTTGGGATCCTGCGCGCCTTTGAGTCTTCGACAACCCTTTCTTCCCTCCCCTCATCTCCCCTTCGTTTCTGGTAAGTGCCACCAGAAAAGAGCCCAAGCAGCTCCCTTTCTTCTCCTAGCTCCCCCACAATCACTCGTGTCGCTGTGGTTGCCCGAAGCCTAAGATTCGAGTTCAAGCCACCGTGTGCCTCCTTTTAGTTCACGCCACACCAGTGCAACCCCCTTTCTTCTCCTAGCTTCCCCACAATCACTCGTGTCGCTGTGGTTGCCCGAAGCCTGAGATTCGATTTCAAGCCACCGTGTGCCTCCTTTTAGTTCACGCCACACCAGTGCAACCCCTCTTCTATCTGCGTCAAATTGTGCCCCAGAGCTCATTGGAGCGATCCCCTCACTCGAATTCAGTTTTGTGTCGTAGGAATCGACATCTTCCTTCGTCGCCGACCGCGAGCTCCCCCACTGCCGTTCGACCTCCTCTGACCTCCCTCTCGGTCATGGAAAGCCCCTTTCCCTGTGCCCAGCTCTCCCCCTTGCCTTTTCGGCCACGCTGAGCGGTCAACCTCCCTCCCACCACGTCTATGACTACGTTCACGACCAGATAGTCACATTGACGAAACCCCTTCCTACAACGCGGCGTTGTCGAACTCCTTCTAACAACGGCGCGTTGTCGAAACTCCTTCAGATCACACTGCGTTGTTGAACTCCTTCAGACCATGCCGCTTTGTCGAATCTCCTTCAGACCACACTACGTTGTCGAATTCCTATGACCACGCCGCATTGTCAAAACTCCTTCATATCACATTGTGTTATCAAACTCCTTTTGACCACGCCGCGCTGTCGAACTCCTTCTGACCGCGCCGTATAGTCGAAACTCCTTCCGACCATATGTAGCCGATACCCTTTACGACCACATGTAGTCGATACCCTTTCTGACCACACATACTCGATACCCCTTCCGACCACGTGTAGTTGAAAGCCTTTCCGACCACATATAGTTGAAACCCTTTCCGACCACATGTAGTCGAAACTCCTTCCGACCACGTCGTGTAGTCGAAGCTCCTTCCGACTATGTCTTGTAGTCGAACCTCCATTGGGCTGCATCAACTCGAAGTGAGTAGTACTCAAAACGAGCAGTAATCGAAGTCCGCAGTACTCAAAACAAATAGTACTTGAAACGAAAATTACTCAAAGCCAGCGGTACTTGAAACGAACAGTGCTCAAAATGAACAGTAGTCGAAACGAACAACACTCGGAACCAGCATTACTTGAAGCCGGAACTTCAGAAGCTTCGTTCTCCTCCGTAATAACTCCGATTCTAGTGATTTTTGTTTCTAAATTTTTCTAAATTCAATTCCTTGCTAAGGGCACTGGTCTTATTTAAATTGAAGTTCATTTGCCATTTCTTGTGTATTTATTTATTCTCTTTGCCTGTTTATTCTTTTTCCGGTGCGTTCTTTCGAATAGAGTTTGAAGATGTGGGGGATCTCTAATTTGTTCAAGCACAGGACTTTTAAGACTCTCTCCCCTTCACTCCAGGCGAGTCAATACTTTGATAATTTTGAGCCTACATTTTATGCATATTATATTCCTTTAAATTACCAAAATTGCATGCTTTAATTCTTTAAGCAAATGTATGTTAAATCTTAAGGTAGTTAAATGTCCATTTGTTGATTAAATAATTATTATACCATCCTTTAGCAATTGAATCCATTATTCCATGATACCCTTATAACTATGTGGTAATTACTAGTTATAGGTTGTACTTAAGCAACATGCTAGTCTTGCTTAAGTACCGGTGCATTAAATGCCCCAGTCATCATCTTTTAATCATGAAAGTGGTTTGGGCAGTCTTTGTAGGTAAATGACGGGAATATTGTGGTAATATATTTTTATGCCCCCAAAACCATATTAAATTATTGTTAACTCATCTGGGCGGACGGTATGGTGGTGGGTGCTGTCGGAGCATAAGAGTGGTTGGTATGTAGTATGAACCGCCCGGATGTATTAAGGACTTAATCTTCTCATGACCTTTTGTGTAAAAATAAGTATAACCACAAGTCTATAAAGTACAACTTGGCTTAGTAAACTTATTGGACCCTGAAAGTCATGTCACTAGTGAAGGAGCGAAGTCATGCAAGCGTTGGGTACGGTTGAGCTTGAATAGGACACCAAGGGAGGGTGAAGTTGCCAGCTGCGCTTGACGTTGTGGAAGTCGTAGTCCATCCGCGTTAGCGTCTGTGGTGAACATCCCGCACAACTTATGGGGCCCACTGCAAGTGTGAGTAACCCATATGGGTGAGATGATGGAAGTGGCGGGATAGTTTGAAAGGTTACTGTGATAGTCTCTCAACCACATGACGAAGGAATCATGTAGGGCAATGAATATGATTGTCTCTGTGGGTACAGTATACAACCTCTGCGTACATGGGAACTTAACATGAGTTAATTCTATTTATAAAATCTTGTGGATGGGATGAAATACTGGTCGGGCTGAGGTAACCCTGATTTTGGTTTTTCCTGGGTTGTCGTACTCAGTGGTGCTGGTAATGGTGGATGTAACCACAACCAATATAAGCATAAGGTGGAGGTGACCTTCGATGTTATAAATATTGCACAATATCTCTTTTTAAAAAAATGAGATTTGGTCAAACTGCTAAGTCATAGGAATTTCAAAATACTGTAGTTGAAAATGTTGCTTTAAGCAAATAAAAGAACACGAGCCATTCGTGTTAAGCCATGCATATATTATTACTGCATTCTGTGTGTTGACCCGCGAGCACAGAAGTTGTGCCCATCCTTACTCTTTCCTCCAAACCCTCATAAGCAGGAACTCATGCAGACTGCGCATACTACGAGGATCCCGAAGTTGGAGGCCCCAGAGATTATGAAGAGTAGTGTAGTTCGTTTAGCATGGGTCTCGCCTCAGTCTAGCTGACTTCGTTGGTGCTTGCGTGTATCCAATATTATCCAAGTCTTTGGTTAATATCGGACGCACACGGGTTTTCCCAGTCTTTTTCCTGTGGAGAGATGCGCTCTATCCTTTTGCTTTTGCTACCGCTTTTGCTACCTTTGTAATGTAACCATTTGGCATGTTCGGCCCTTAGTGTAAAACTCGACTCGATGCGATCTATGTGACTCTGATGTCTGTAATAATATGTTTGGTTCAGTGTAAATCATGTATGAAATAATTTAATGATGTATTTGTGAGTGCTATCTATTGATCCAGGGAATAGCACCGTATTTTCACAGAGGATTTGTATTGGTGAAATCCTGGTCCGACAACCCTGGTATCAGAGCATACGACTGTAGGAGCCTTAGTTAGACTAGTTGTGCCTAAGGACTTGAGTCTTATTTGCAAAAACTAATAAATGCTTTGCCCAAAATACATCATATTTATTTGCTTTTACTCATCACTCTTAGTTCTAAACTTATCTTTACTTTCATTGAGTTTACTAACCTTCTCTTATTTCAAAATTATAGATGGCTACGTCGACGAGTTCGTGGATATCCTCCACCAACTCATGCAGCACCTGAGCTACCATCGCAAACCGATCTTCAAGGGTCGGATGACTCAGATCCTAGACCAAGAGTCATGGGCCATGGAGGTTTTCCTCTATGGCAGGGAAGGCGAGTTTGTCACTTACACCTTTAGGCCCAGGCATCCCAAGAGCAGCTGTGATGAAGTAGTCCAAGACGCAACACGCTTCACCTGCACCCGCCTGAGCCAGATGCATGAAGATCTTCTGCTGGAATCGCCCTTCTGCTACCTCCCGCCCCTCCAGGAAGGAGAAGTCGACCCCGAGGTCTTCATCGTCATGTTGGAGTAGTCAGGTCTAGTCTAGATTAGCTAGCAGTGCTTGCTAGGCAGTTTTTTGGGTTGCAAGCACGCCCCGTTTTCTTTCTTTTGTATGTGTTGTGGTTTGTATTCTGTGTTGTGGCTTAGAATAGCCTATATGTTATGTTTGTAAGTCATGTAACGCCTAACCCCCTTAATGTAATGCAGCCATTTTAGGCTTTGTATTGTACTTGTTTCGCCTTCCTCATTGGTTAAGTTCTTCTGTGTGTGCTCTAGAGGGCCAGTAAACCCTCATATATCTCCTCCAGTCTAAGCTGAGTTGCTTCTTCAAATGGCACCAAAAAGAGCAGCCGCCCCAAGACGCAGTGTCTTTGCAGTAGGCCGAGGAAGAGCCCATGGCCGTGGTTGTGGTCAAGATCTACTTCCCCCACCATCGGCAAACCCATCAATGGCGCAAGTCATGTTTCAGCAAACACAGATTCTCCAAGCCTTCCTTGCCAGTCAGTAGTCAGGACTGGCTGGCCACCATTTAAAGTTGGCATACTTCCTCAGGACAAGAACCCTCACCTTCGCTGCAGCAAATGAACCCCTGAAAGCTGAGGATTGGCTTCGAGATACTGAGAAGAAGCTTCATCTCGCCTGATGCTCAAAGAAAGATAAGATGGACTTTGCCACCCATCAGCTAAAAGGAGCTGCCACTACTTGGTGGGAGAACTACCTCGCTACCCGAGGTGGTGAAAGCTAGTAGTCAATGAAGAATCGGCAGCAGAAGAAGAAGCAACAACACCTGAGGCTGAGAATTAGCAAGACCCCGCCGCCGTAGAAGAGATTGCTGAAGTGCAGTGAGACGAGATTGATCCCGTGAGGTAGTCAATTCCTTGGGTTGAATTCAAGGCTTCTTTCAAAACCAATTTTACCCGCTGGTACCATAAGGTTGAAAAGAATGAATTCAGAGCTTCGAAGCAGGGTCACATGTTAGTTAATGAGTACCTCACTAAATTCAACCAGCTCGCCTGCTACGCTCCTAGTGACGTAGCCAATGAAGAGGAAAAGATTGACCACTTCTTGGAAGGGATGCGTGAGGACATGAGAGGTCAACTGATCATTCAGGATTTCCCCAGCTTTCAGCAGCTGGTCAACAAAGCCCTTATCTTAGAGAATGAGAAGCGGATGACTGAAGCCAACCACAAAAGGAAGATGGCATTCCAGAAGCGACAAGGTAACTTTCCCCAGAAGTCAACCTTTCATGGCAGCTCATCGTTCAAACCGTTTGTAGCCTTGCCACAAAAGACTCAAGCTCCTGCCCGGCATTCCAATGGGAATGGATTCCACACTCTTTGCCCACCGGGCAGCCTACAATTGTGAACCAAGCAGCTAATCTTCACTGTTTTAACTGCGGAGAGAAGGGACACTTCGCCAACCAGTGCCCTCAATGCCAAAACCCTACCACAAAGTTCAACTCAGGAGCTCCACCAACTCAAGGCCAGGCGCTAAATCAAAGCAGGAGTCATCAGACTTCTCAGGCATCAAGGTCTACCCCGACACCAAACCACGTCCATGTGAACCATGTCACAGCCGAGGAAGCTCAGGAAGCCACATGAGTGCTAATAGGTATGTTCTCTGTTAAATTAGTACCTGCACAAGTTTTGTTCGATTATAAAGCTTCATATTCTTTTGTTTGAAGAAAGTTTGTTGAAAGGCTTAAGTTGCCAACCTATAAGTGAAAGAAACCCATTGTACTAAGTTCACCCGGGGGATCCTTATTTGCTACCTTAGTAAGTCCCAGAGTAGAGATTACTTTGGAAAATTTCAGATTCCTAGCAAACCTCCTAGTGCTAGAATCCCAAACTCTGGACATAATCCTAGGGATGGATTGGTTGGCCGGATATCAAGAACTAATAGATTGTGCCGACAGAAAAGTGGCGCTCACCAAGAACCCAGGAACCACAATCAGGGTTAGTGTGGATCGTTCCTCTCCTCTAGATCGGGCAATCCATCACCTTGAAGAGTTGTCCCTAGAGACAACACCTATAGTCCAAGCTTATCCAGAGATCTTCCCAGAAGAATTGCTTGGTATGCCACCAGATAGAGATGTTGAGTTCGTGATCAACGTAAAACCAGGGACAACCCCAATTGCTAAGAGACCATATAGGATGGCCGTTGATGAGCTTCAAGAGCTGAAGACCCAGCTTGAGGACCTACTAGAAAAAGGATTTATTAGACCTACCTCACCCCCCTTGGGATCGCCAGTACTCTTTGTGAGGAAGAATTATGGCACCGCCATATTGTGTGTTGATTACAAAGCCCTCAATGAGGTGATGTGGATATCGTGAGGATATGTGCACGATCTCAGGATGATGAGTCAATTGGCAATGGCTTTGTTGGTTTGCAAAATCTCGCGTTTTCGGGGTTTGCTTCTTGCTGTCAGACCACAGGCGGTCTGACCGGTGGAGTGGGGCGGTAAGACCGCCCGTGGGACGGTCGGACCGGCAATGGTGGCCGGTCGGACCGGCCTGACCTAACTTTGGATTTCGGAGCTAATCCAAAAATAGGTTGTGTAGGCAGGTGAGGGGAGTCTCCTGGATGTGGTTTCATCATTTTGGAGCTCCGGTCAAAGTTCTATTGAGTTGAAAATTCCGGAAGGTTTGGATTTTCAAGCTAGAATTTTAGCTAAGTCTTTTGACCGTCCGACCGCCATTGTGGGCGGTCCGATCGGCCAAACTGATATCGGTCGGACCGGCCACGTGGGGCCGATCGGCAGCGATGACTGGAGGTTTGCCAAGTTCGCATTGATGCGTGTTGATTGTGTTGTATGCTTAGTTATCAATGCTTTATTGTTGCATATTGCATTGTGGAACTAACGTGGGTTAAGTTGTGAAGAACTTGTTCCCGGAAACGGTTTGTTTGTCTATTCTTTGTGCGGTGGCTTGCGAGTCAACGGCGTCAGCGGTGGGTGGATCGGGACTACGCTTGGAGAGCCGAGGTCCGAACGATCGGGGATCTGCGGTGAGGTCGTGTGACTCAAGCATGGTGCGAGATGGGCAAGTTGGATCAAGCGGGTGGTTGATGCAATTTGGTTGGATCGGCGGTGCGGATATCGGTGCGAGTCTGCGGGAAGTTCAGAGGATTCGGACAAGAGAGGCTTGGCGTCGATGAGAACCGCTGATCAACCTACACGTGGTGAAGCAGGCGATTGCTTCAACAGATTAGTGTGTGGGTCCCATGTGTGAGTGGGCCCCAAATGTGAAACTCTAGTCCTCTCTAGTATAAATAGGAAAGGGGGAGAAGGAAAACCTTTGAGGCATTCATTTGGTTTCCCCTTGCCTTCTCTAGGGTTAGGGTTTGGAGAGGAAGAGAGGAGAGATTGTGATTGCTCTTTGGTGAGCTCTTGTCCTCCTTGTTGGAGTGGCTTTGTAAGCATCTTGTGAGATCAATCAATCTTGTGATGCTTGCTTGAGAGATCATTTGTCTCCTCTTTGTGTTCTTCTCTCATTTGGATGAATTTGGTGCTTCCTTGATTCAAGTGTTTAAACTTGGTCTTTTGGCCCTTGTGTCTTGCTTTGATGTGTGGGAGTACTCCTAGGATCATCTAGACCATCAACCCCACAAGCAAGTCTTGAATCAAAGTTTTCATACTTCTAGGGTTTGTGCACTTCTTTGTTTAATCCTTGAGAGTTTGTTTCGCGAAGTGGATCGAAGGATCGTCGCTAGAAATAGGTCTCCAATATCATTAGGGAGGTGTGCTCGAAATTTGGTCAAGTTTCATTGGTTGAATCAAAAGTTGGATCAAATTTCGTTTTGGATTTGGGGTGGATTTTTCATCTTCGATCGAACCGGTCGACCGGTCTTATAACGGCGGTCCGACCGCCAGATATTCGCATCGCATCTTCGCTGGTCGAACCGTTGTCCACCGGTCCGACCTTGACTAGTTGCCGGTCGATGCCATTGGTTGAGCGTCGGTCGACCGCCCTTGGTAACCGGTCCGACCGCTGTGCCAGATCAACCCTTTGAGTTTAAGTCTCCACATTTGTGTCGTGTGGTTGTCGGGGTTATCGAATTCAGCACAAGGCTTCATTTGTGTGCTTACTGATCTTCTTAGCTTTCATAGCTAAAGGAGTGAAGTTCGTGTTGAATTTGAGTTAGGCGAGAAAGGTTCCAAAGCGCCTATTCACCCCCTCGATCGCCTTTCCGGTCCTACAAGTGGTATCGAGCGGTTAGCTCTTTTCTATAGATCTTAACGGTCTTTGGAGCCATGGCGATCGGCGATATTCAATCGAGCCACATGTTTTTGATGGAGTTGATTTTGCTTATTGGAAGGCCGAATGGAGGCCTACATCGAGGCTCAAGGGCACGCGATTTGGCTTAAGGTGAAAAATCCTCATGTCTTGCGGTAGATGACAATTTGATCACTCGGATGTGGAGAACAACGGCGAGGCTCGAATTTCTTGATTCAAGGCCTTAGTCGATCGGAGTTTGAGCGTGTTGCTCACACTTCGTCTGCTCATGAGATCTGGCGGACTCTTTGTGATTATCACGAGGGTCCATCTGCGATCAAGGAAGTGAGACGAGAACCGACTTAAGAAAGCATACTCCAAGATCGAACAAAGACGGTGAATCTTTAGATGATGTGGGGAGATTTTCTAAAATTCTTCATGATCTCCGGCCGTTGATCTTGTCTTTTCGAGTCGAAAATGCACGCCAACTTTTGGGTGCTTTGGATGTGAAGGTGCAGGGAATGAAGATCACCGCCATAAATGATAACACTTGTCATGAGTGAGCTTACCATGGATAAGCTTTACTCGAGGTTGAAGACGCATGAGATTGATTTTATCTCGCGTCTCCCCACATGAGCCAATGGCTTTAGTGATCGATCAATCTAAGGGTAGATATCTTGATTCCTTTAATGTTAGCTCATCTGGATTTTCTTTATGCCTTTGCATTCCTTGAGCGATGAGCAACTTGAGAGACTACGAGGATGACTTAGCCTCCTATCCACAAAATTCACGAGCCTACAATAATGTGAGGAGTAGGAGGAGAGGTGGACCTATCACATGCTTCGAGTGTGGTGAGCTCAACCACGTTCGCTCTAGATGCCCCAAGTGAAGGGCAAGGAGGAGAAGGAGTCACAAAGGCATCCTCAAGCGAGGATGCTAAGTCCAAGAAGACAAACTATCGCAAGTTTGTCAGCCGAGTCCTTGAAGCTCTAGAGGATGTGAGCATGGAAGATGTGGACTCGGAGTCGGAGGACGACAAGAGTGACTCCCGTGGTAAGAAGAAGGCACGTGATTTCACAGGCATGTGCTTTATGGCTAAGAACGACCACACGGCTACTCCTCCAACAAATGAGGATCCCTTGATGATCCCGATGAGGTATGCCCTTCACTTCGACATGAAAAGGGCTTTAGTGCTTGCTGAACAAAATTGCATAAGCAAGTTAAAGTGATCAAGAAGCAGGATACTATGATTGATAATTTGAACCTAGAAGTGGTTAGGCTCAAATCCATTAATCCTGATGATTTCTGTGATTCATGCTCTAGCTTGCTTAATGAATTGTCAAGCTTGAATAATGCTCATTCCTCTGTTGAAGATCAATTGAAAAATGCTCTTTCTGAACTAGAAACTCTCAAGTCTAGTTCTGTTTGCATGAAAGCCATTCCGCTTGATGTGATCGCTCTAGATGCTACTCCATTAAATTGCTCAAAGCGTGCTTTGCTAGAATTGGCTGGATAGCTCTTTAAAAGAATTGCAAAAATTTGATGCTAGTCACACTTGTTCTCATTGTAAGAATAATCGAATTAAAATGCAAGAGATGGTGAAATGGTTGCTTATTCTAGAATTGCCTCTTGTGAAAATTGCCCTAAGCTTACAATTGAGATTGAAGCTTTAAACAAGACTCTTGAAGAGAAAGCTAAAATTGAAAGATCTATGTCTCTTACTGCTTCCAAGAAAGTTATTGATTCTTCCTCTTGTATGTTGCATTTGAAATTGAAAATGCTATTGGTAAGATACAAGAGGCTTTTAGAGTCAAATTTAAGGAGCGATTGAATAGGATTGGAGAGTCCTATTGTGTGTCTTGTGAGGCTCGAAAGTGGAAGTGGATCTTCTTAAGAGCAAACATGTTGAGGCAATCGATTCTAAAAGTGCTCCAATTGTGGAGTTTTGGCAAAGAGAACGATTACCTCAAAATGACTCTTGAGAAGTTTTCTAGTGGAAAAAGAAACTCAACTTGATTCTAGACCAATCCAAGGTGAGTGTGAAAAACAGTGGCCTAGGCTTTAAGTCCCTAGAGCTCTCCAAGAATCTCACACCAAAGATTGCTAGAATTGTGAAAAGTGGTTTGGTTGAGCAAGAATCTTCTTTGTCTTCAAAGGTGGTTCTTAAATCTGTAGATTCTGCTCAATCTCTTTCTAGCAAGAAAGGTGCTTTGTCTCACCAAGACGGACCCCTCAAAGGTCAAGTACCATTGCACTTCGCAAGAAAGAGGGTCACACAGTTGAGTTTTGCTTAGGAGAGCAAAGATTGAGAGGAAAGAGAGGATGAGCGCTTTGAGATCCATTAGAGGAGTCTCTTCTTCAGCGATAGTCTCTAGAGCCGGGCAGCCTATTCAGCGTACCACATATAGGCCTAGGCGTGTAGAGAATCTTCTTGACTCTTTTGGTGGGTCCAGGCAGCAGTGTGGTTTAGGATATCGTGAGGATAGACCACGGGTAGCACCTAGACAGGGGGAGTATCGGTCTTTTGGTAGATCGTTTTGGAGAGGTCCGGTGGTGCTTATGGGCATTCTTATGATTTTGTGCCTAATCATTTTCTCTGCTTCTTTTCTTTGTTCCCAGGCCTCATCCATCTCGATCTTTGGACTCCTAGAACTTTTATCTCAAATCCAAGATCTTGAGGCTTGGATGTTTTGAGGAATTTGCTTTTTACTGCTTTCATTGTATCATAATGCATTTTTATTTCAAATATTGTGCATTGCATAATAAAAATTGTGGAGCTTTGAGTATTATCCTTGTATGACTTGTTTTCATATTCTATACCTTGTCATGTCGAGTGATAGTCTGCTAGACCTCGTTTATGGCTCTTCGTGTTTGGCTTAGCTTTTGCCTTGCTAGCTTTATATCTGTGAGAAATTTGAATCAAATCATGTCTTGTTGGATCTTGTGACTAGTTTTGCTCTAGTGATCCGCTTATGATTCTCGTCATGTCTTACAAGTTGAATTGAGTCTTGGACTTATTTTGAGATGAAAAATGAGCTTTTTATCTTCTTAAGTCAAGCACAAGAAAAAAATCTCTGTCTTGAAAAAAATCGATCTCACCAATCCTTTCTCATGAGACGGCTTGCCATTGCACTAGGCATGAACTCAGGGGGAGTTTTGGATGACCTAGATCATTCTCTTAAGCTAATCGCTTGAGATGGTCGCGGCAAGGCTTGAAATCTAGCACAACAAAAAGGAGAAAGAAAAAGAAAAATTGCCCAAAAAAGGGCTAAGTGCTTGAGCTTTGCTTCAAAAGAATTCTCCTATTGCTCAAAATGCCTCAATTCCTGTTTTGAGTCTCTTTTTGCTTATAGACATGGCTTGACTCATTTTTGGTTGCTTTTAAGTGAATCTATGACATTGAGCAACCTTTCATGGTTTTAATTCTGTTAATCTCAGATTTCTGCTATCTTGGTTTTAGCTTTGCAGTACATATTTTGCCATGATTGAATATAGCTTCTACTCTTTATATGGCTTGGTATATCTCTTGTACTGTCTACATAGAAAATGGTCATGGCTCCCTTTGCTAAATTTCAAATAAAGTCATTTCTTCATGCTCGTTCTTCTCTCATGCATCTTGATGAATTCATTGTCAAAGGGGAGAAGGATTGAAGAAAATCTTTGGAGACTTTGGTTCACATAAGGTTTCATGCATAAAAGAACACACACACACACAAATTTTTTTTTTTTGTGAACCTTTTGAAAATTTGTGATCATAGTGAGTTGAGTCTCTCTGGGTTTTAGTGCCTTTTCTCGATTTGAATTGCAATTCAAGAAGACTCACAATGATCAAAGGTCAAATAGAACATATTGTCTTTCATATGGACCTTAGTGAGATTTT
The DNA here is from genome assembly GCA_036346395.1 of Hsuehochloa calcarea. Classification (NCBI taxonomy): domain Eukaryota; kingdom Viridiplantae; phylum Streptophyta; class Magnoliopsida; order Poales; family Poaceae; genus Hsuehochloa; species Hsuehochloa calcarea. Next base: position 44,077,506 of record CM070610.1, on the reverse strand, counting down.
TGGCCATCTTACGGAATTTGAATCCTTTTGTGCGTTCAATGCCTTATCTCACTTGCCTTCACTATTCGAAGCCGACTTGGTAGCTTCCTAAGCTTTTTCTTGCTTATGGACCAAGTTGTGCCTTTATCGAAAACAGCGATTTTCTTTTCAATTTGAAAAACCACATTTTCTTGGAAATTGCCAATGTGTTCATCAAGGGAGATTGTGGATATCGTGAGGATATGTGCACGATCTCGGGATGATGAGTCAATTGGCAATGGCTTTGTTAGTTTGCAAAATCTCGCGTTTTGGGGTTTGCTTCTTCTTTGTCGGACCACGGTGATCGGCCCGGTGGAGTGGGCGGTCGGACCGCTGCGTGGACTGATCGGACCGGCAATGGTGGCGGTCGGACCGGCCTAACCTAACTTTGGATTTTGGAGCTAATCCAAAATAGGTTGTGTAGGCGGTGAGGAGTCTCACGGATGTGGTTTCATCATTTTGGAGCTCCGGTCAAAGTTCTATTGAGTTGAAAATTCGGAAGGTTTGGATTTTCAAGCTAGAATTTTAGCTAAGTCTTTTTGACCGGTCCGACCGCCATTGTGGGAGCGGTCCGGCCGGCTGATATCGGTCGGACCGGCCACGTGGGGATCGGACCGGCGATGACTGGAGGTTTGCCAAGTTCGCATTGATGCGTGTTGATTGTGTTGTATGCTTAGTTATCAATGCTTTATTGTTGCATATTGCATTGTGGAACTAACGTGGGTCAAGTTGTGAAGAACTTGTTCCCGGAAACGGTTTGTTTGTCTATTCTTTGTGCGGTGGCTTGCAGTCAGCGGCGTCAGCGGTGGGTGGATCGGGACTACGCTTGGAGAGCCGAGGTCCGAGCGATCGGGGATCCGGGTGGTCGTGTGACTCAAGCATGGTGCGAGATGGGCAAGATGGATCAAGCGGGTGGTTCGGATGCAATTTGGTTGGATCAGGCGGTGCGGATATCGGTGCGAGTCTCTGGGAAGTTCCGAGGGGATTCGGACAAGAGAGGCTTGGCGTCGATGAGAACCGCTGATCAACCTACACGTGGTGAAGCAGGCGATTGCTTCAACAGATTAGTGTGTGGGTCCCATGTGTGAGTGGGCCCCAAATGTGAAACTCTAGTCCTCTCTAGTATAAATAGGAAAGGGGGAGAAGGAAAACCTTTGAGGCATTCATTTGGTTTCCCCCTTGCCTTCTCTAGGGTTAGGGTTTGGAGAGGAAGAGAGGGAGAGATTGTGATTGCTCCTTGGTGAGCTCTTGTCCTCCTTGTTGGAGTGGCTTTGTAAGCATCTTGTGAGATCAATCAATCTTGTGATGCTTGCTTGAGAGATCATTTGTCTCCTCTTTGTGTTCTTCTCTCATTTGGATGAATTTGGTGCTTCCTTGATTCAAGTGTTTAAACTTGGTCTTTTGACCCTTTGTGTCTTGCTTTGATGTGTGGGAGTACTCCTAGGATCATCTAGACCATCAACCCCCACAAGCAAGTCTTGAATCAAAGTTTTTCATACTTCTAGGGTTTGTGCACTTCTTTGTTTAATCCTTGAGAGTTTGTTTCTGCGAAGTGGATCTGAAGGATCGTCGCTAGAAATAGGTCTCCAATATCATTAGGGAGGTGTGCTCGAAATTTGGTCAAGTTTCACTGGTTGAATCAAAGTTGGATCAAATTTCGTTTTGGATTTGGGTGGATTTTTGATCTTTGGTGAACCGGTCGACCGGTCTTATAACGGCGGTCCGACCGCCCGTATATTCGACATTTGTCTTCGCTGGTCGAACCGTTGCCCACCGGTCCGACCTTGACTAGTTGCCGGTCGGAGGCCATTGGTTGAACGTCGGTCAGACCGCCCTTGGTAACCGGTCCGACCGCCTGTGCCCAGATCAACCCTTTGAGTTTAAGTCTCCACATTTGTGTCGTGTGGTTGTCGGGGGTTATCGAATTCAGCACAAGGCTTCCGCTGTGTGCTTACTGATCTTCTTAGCTTTCATAGCTAAAGGAGTGAAGTTCGTGTTGAATTTGAGTTAGGCGAGAAAGTTTCCAAAGCGCCTATTCACCCCCCCCCTCAGTCGCCTTTCCGGTCCTAAAGGTGACCATCAAGAACAAGTATCCCTTGCCCCGTATCGATAATCTGTTCGATCAATTGTCAGGAGCAGTAGTTTTCTCCAAGATAGACCTGAGATCAAGATACCATCAGCTTAAGATCAGGAATGAAGATATCCCCAAGACAACTTTTACTACCCGGTATGGTCTATATGAGTTCACAGTTATGAACCTCATGAACAAGGTATTCATGGAATACTTAGAAAAGTTTGTTGTCGTGTTAGTAGACGACATCCTAATCTACTCTAAGACCATTAAAGAACACACTGAACATCTGTGTTTGGTTCTAGAAAAGCTTAAAGAGCTTTATGCCAAGTATAGCAAATGCGAATTTTAGCTTCATGAGATCAGTTTCCTCGAACACATTGTATCCGTTGGAGAAGTCACGGTGGATCCATCCAAAGTAGAAGCTGTATTGGAATGGAAGTAGCCTACCTCAGTAACTGAAGTGCGTAGTTTCCTCAGCTTGGCTGGATAGTACCGACGCTTAATAGAAAGATTCTCCAAGCTGTCCAAGCTAATGACCCATCTTCCCAAGAAAGAAAAGAAGTATGAATGGACAAAAGCTTATGAAAAGAGTTTCCAAGAATTAAAGAAGAAATTAACTTCTACACTAGTGTTAATCCTACCAAACATACATAGGACTTTGAAGTCTATTATGATGCTTCGCGCCAAGGTCTTGGCTGCGTACTTATGTAAGGACGAAAAGTTGTAGCTTATGCATCAAGACAACTCCGTGCCCATGAAGACAACTATCCAACCCATGACTTGGAGTTAGCAGCAGTAGTGCATGCCCTAAAGATTTTACGGCATTACCTAATTGGAAATCATTGTAATATATTTACATACCACAAGAGTCTCAAGTACATTTTCACCCAGACGGATCTCAACCTCCGACAAAGAAGATGGCTAGAGCTGATTAAAGACTATAATTTGGATGTTCACTACCATCCTGAAAAGGCCAATGTAGTAATTGATGCATTGAGCCGTAAATCCTACGACAACAATGTCACGATTCAAGAACACCAACTTGAGCTCTACAAGGAATTTGAGCACTCAACCTTGGGATAATAGAGCAATGCACAATCGCCACTGTGGAAGTACATCCAACTTTAAAAGAGCAAATCAATACTGCTCAAGAAGGACACCCTGGAGTCTAGAGATTTAAACGCATCATGGCCAACGGAAAAGCCCCCAAGATGATTGAAGATCCACAAGGAATCTTATGGTGTGGGAAACATATCTCTGTTCCCCACCAGAAGGAACTCTAGGATTTCATACTGAAAAAGCCCATAGCTCGGCTTAGACACTGCACTCAGGAAGCACTAAGATGTATCAAGACATGAAGTTTATGTATTGGTGGCCGCGAATGAAAAGAGACATCGCAGAGTTTGTAGCTTGTTACGATGTATGCGGTGAATCAAAAAGAGAACACTACAGGCCACAGATTACTTCAACCACTACAAATCCCTCAATAGAAATGGGAAGAAATTGGAATGTATTTCATTGAGGTCTACCAAGAACCAAGTCGGATGTGATTCGATATGGGTCATAGTTGACAGATTAACAAAGGTCACCCATTTCATTCCAGTAAAGACAACCTACAAAGGAGACAAATTGGCTGAGTTTGTAGATATCGTGAGGATATGTGCATGATCTTAGGATGATGAGTCAATTGGCAATGGCTTTGTTGGTTTGAAAAATATCGCGTTTTCGGGGTTTGCTTCAGTCTGTCAGACCATAGGCGGTCTGACCGGTGACGTGGGCGGTCAGATCGCCCGTGGAGAGGTCCGACCGGCAGTGCTTGCCGGTCCGACCGGGTATGGTTCAAAGTGGGTTTTGAAGCCAGGCCAAAAATATGTTGTGTAGGCAAGTGAGGGGAGTCTCCTGGATGTGGTCACATAATTTTTGGAGCTCCTAGTCAAAAGTTCTATTCATTTGAAAATTCCAGAAGGTTTCAAATTTTCAAGATGAAAATTTGGCTAAGTGATTTCGGGCGGTCCGACCGCCGTTATGGAATCGGTCGGACCGGCCTGAAATCGGTCGGACCGGATGTGTGGGGCGGTCAGACCGCCGATCACTCAGAGGTTAGCCTTTTTGGCATTGATGTGATTTGAATGTGGTTATTGTATGAATTTCAATGCTTTATTATTGCATATTGCATTGTTGAACTAATGTGGGTCAAGTTGTGAAGAACTTATTCCCGGAGACGATTTGTTTGTCTATTGCTGTGCAGGTGGCTTGCAGGTCAATGACGTCAACGGTGAGGTGGATCGGGACTACACTTGGAGAGCGTGGTCCGAGCGATCATGGATGCGGGTGGTCGTGTGACTCAAGCATGGTGCGAATGGGCAAGATGGATCGAGCAGGTAGTTCGGTCATGTTGGTTGGATCGGCGGTCGCAAGTCGGTGTAAGTCTGCGGGAGGTTACGATGGGATTGGACGGGAGACTGGCCGACGTGATGAGAGTCGTTGATCAACCTACACGTGGTGAAGCGGCGATTGCTTCAACAGATTGTGTGAGTGGGTCCCAAATGTGTTTGGGTCCCATGTGTGAAACCCTAGCCTCTCCTATAAATAGAAAGGGGAGATGTAAAACCTCTAAGCACCTTGAAGCACTCATTTAGGAACTCAAGTCTTTTCAAGGGTTTGGAGAAGAGAGGAGAGGAGAGGAAGGTTGTGTGTGTGCTCTTTGTTGAGCTCTTTTCCTCCTTGAGGGAGTGGCTTTGTAAGCATCTTGTGGGATCAATCAATCTTGTGATGCTTGCTTAAGAGATCGATTGTCTCCTTTGTGTTCTTCTCTCTTTTGTTGATTTTGGTGCTTCCTTGATTCAAGTGTTTATGCTTGGTCTCTTGACCAATTTTATCTTGCTTTGATGTGTGGGAATACTCCTAGAATCATCTAGATCATCAACTCCCACAAGCAAGTCTTGAATCAAGTTTTTTATATTTCTAGGGTTTGTGCACTTCTTTGGTAAAATCTTAAGAGATCGTTTCTACGAAGTGGATCTAAACGATCGTCGCTAGAAATAGGTCCTAGATATCCTTAAGGAGGTGTGCTCCAAATTTGGTCAAGTTTCATTGGTTGAATCAAAAGTTAGACCAAATTTCGTTTTGGATTTGGGCATTGTGTTTCGGTTCTGGACTAAATCGGTCCGACCGGTTTATCAACGGCGGTCGAGACCTTGACTTTGAACCGCCCTTTAACGGCGGTCGAACCGATTCCCAATGATCGGACCGCCACTTGTCTGCGGTCGGACCGCCCATATCGAACCGGCCAGTGAGATCAACTCTCCATATTTGTGTTGTGGTTAAAGGGGGTAATTGAATTCAGCACAAGGCTTCCTCTGTGCATGTACTGATCCTCTTAGCTTTCATAGCTAAAAGAGAAAAGTTCGTGTTGAATTTGATTAAGGCAAAAAAGTCTAGAAAGCGCCTATTCACCCCCCTAGTCGCCTTTGCGGTCCTACAGAGTTACATATGGCTCGTATCGTGTGTCTACATGGAGTACCCAAGAGGATAGTCTCGAATCAAGGTTTTCAGTTCACCTTGCATTTTTGAGATAGTCTGCATGACATATTTGGAACACACCTTGTTTTCAGCACAACATATCATCCTCAGACCAATGGTTAGACGGAAAGAGTAAATCAGATTCTAGAAGACATCTTCGAGCTTGTGCCTTGGAATTTACCGTAGACTAGAACAAATGTCTACTGTATTGTAACATCCCAATTTTCTGATCTCTAACAATCTTTTAAATTGTTAGTAGTTGGAAAATTTACCCTTTGGACTTTATTTGTTTTTTAATAAAGCTTAACATGGACTTTCAATATCAAAATAATTTAATATGATTAATACAACATCAACAATGGTAAAAAATATTTTATTTGGGTTCTATATGCTTAGATATATTTTCTAGATTTTTCTAGAAATTTTCGAGTTCATTTGCTATTTGCCTTTTCTATAATTTCTAAAAAGGAGAATCTATTTAAAATCTCAAAAACAGTGTCAGGCCAAAACCCATTCCTATTCCTTCCCAGCCCATCTTACCGCGCCAGGCCACTCGTGCACCGCATGCCACTCCGTCCCTCTGCCAGGTGGGCCCCACTTGTTAGGTGGTCGTTGTCGCCCTTCTCGTCATCTTTCTTGCGCCGCATCTCGACTACGTTTGCCATGGCCGCGCTTGGAAGCTTCGTCCGACAACGGAATCTCCAACAAGAAAATTTTGCGTTGACCTTATCCTTTTAATCCTCGTACCTTCCCGCACCCGAATCCAACCGAATCGTATCCCGTATCCCCTTCAAACTCGGAATCAACCTCGTGACCGACACGAACTCAATTTGGGGATTTCCAAATCCAGTATGCCCGTGGCCTATAAATAGGACCCCTGGGTCTCCTTCTGCCCTGATCCCGAAACACCAAGCCACCGCACCCCTCAAGCTCTAGTGTTGTCATATTGGAAGTTTTAGGGTTTCCGCTGCTACCGCTCGTTTTCTTCAGATTACATCATCATCTTCATCGCCTCATCGTCGTCAACCACACAATCATCTTCGCCATCACCAGAGCTATCTCCAACGCCCCTTCATGAGCACGAGACGTCACTAGTGTTTGTCGTCGACAACAGCTGCATCTGCTCTGCCGCTTCGTCACCAATTCTGGCCAACTCCGACAACCTTTGTCGGGACCCAAATATGCAAATCTGGACCCTCTGTGTATTCTGCACTAGTCTAGGATCACGCTAGTGCACACAGTGTCAACATTGATGAAATATCAACTCCATACAACGAAATATTAAATATTTGAGTAATTTGAATAACAAATAACTATTGTGACCTTAAGGTCGAGTTTTACAATTATTAAGCCATGCAAGGCTGACAATAATGAAATAAACTGCAGCGAAAACAAAGTAAACTCCAGCGGGCTCCCATCAATTTACCACAGGCAACTGACAGGGATCGAGACCCTAACCATCAGCCTTCGTAGAATTCCTCTTCAAAAGCAGGCGATGATTCCTCCACTTCTGTTGATTTGTTTAGCAAGAGTGAGTACACAACCGTACTTGCAAGTCATACCACAGAATGCAATTATACATGATGGCTTATTCCAAAGGAATGGCTTATGTGGTTACTTTGCAGAAATACAACATTTGCAATTGAATACAGATAATAGATTGAAACATAATTGAAAACAAATAAAGAATATTAATTTAACATTTGATTTCACAAAGGACACACAGTCTAATCAAGTTATTCACATAACTGCACAAGTTATCTCACACAGCTGACCCTTCCCAATTGTCTTTATGAAAATCTACCCCTCGTGTGAAATCCCTGAGCATATCCACGACCGCGGACGTGGCTATTCGAATAGATTGATTTAACACTCTTCAGAGGTTGTACACTTTACCCACACGATACAATTAGTGGGGCCAGCACCGACCATAACAAAACCTTTCAGAGACTTCATCTCAAGCATTGACACTCCCGATGTGCTTTCATGCCGGCCAACCGATACACACAATGTTTGGTTGCGACACACATCGTTGGACAGGGATGTAGCGAACCGTCCCGCGATGTGACATATCACACCTCCAGCCCATCACACAGCTTAAAATACAACCTGAGTTGTCAATGTCAAGACTCTATAACTTACTAAGTTAGGTCCAGCCCATAGTAGGCATGTGGTTGTACAGTAAGACCTAGTTCAATGACGCACAAAGTTAAGTCCTTAATTGACCAAGGCAAGACTTCCAGTTTTTCTCAAATCACAAAGTTTATAGCACACAGCTCCACCAATCACACAGAATCCACCACTTGCCTCAGTCCAAATCTTTTCCCACCCTGTTGATTTAGTGCAACACATGCCATCAACGACTAATAGCACACAACACACACAGTTTTATCACATAATTCCATAATCACTTAGTCAAGTTTATAACTGCGACTCACATGAAATGTTGACTCGTGACATGGCTAAGCAGTCTACCCGTATCTAACCAACCCACGTTGGTGCTATGATAATACCAACTAATAATGAACCAACCTAGGGTGACAAAAGATCATTGCATAATAATAGACAAGGTGGATATAACAAGTTGTATCAATAACTAAACCCAAAATCATTTAAATAAATACTTGAAATAGAATGCAATACATTGAAACAAAGTATTTTAAAAACTGGGTTCAATATGATCAAAGGTATAACTTTCCTTGGAATAGGTCTAGGTACTGGTCTTGATCTTGAGGTGCTCCTTCTTCTCTAAAATTTCCCGAAGTATCAACGTCTACTCGCAAACGAGACAAAAGAAACAAAAACAAATAAATAAAAGAGGCAAAAAATCTCCAAAAATCAAATAAAATTCACCATTAAATAGATCTTGATTTTATATGAATTTACAAATTTGAATGGGCTCAATCGGAGGTCGGATGCAAAAGTTATGGGCTTTAGAAGATTGGAAATCAAATAAAACCCTAATTTGGATTTTTAATGAATTTCCCGAATTATTTTTATGAAGGAAAATCGGATTATTGCGCAATGCTTGCGTCAGCCGAGAATTCCGGAAAATGAAATAGATTTAAAAGAAATATGACATGTGGGCACCACATGTCAGCGACTGGGCTCACGGTGAACTGGGTTCACCGAGCCAAGTGAGATCTGGGGCGGTGTACTGGGCCACGTGCGCGTGTGCTGGCACTGACACGGCGGCACGTGGGCAACACGGCGCAAATCCGACGGCGGCTGGCCGTGAGCTACTGGCGGTGAGGCGGCGCAGGACCCAATGGTTGCCGCGATCGGCGAAGTCACCGGTATGGAGGTACGGTTGTTCCTGTGCTATTGCGCACTCAGGGGTGCCCTTACCAGTGGCTGGCAGCGACGGTGGCGACCGACGGCGAGAAAGAAGCGGCGATGAAGGCTCTGGTCTTGTTGGACGGGTGCTCAGGCGGTGCTCTGGCGATGAGGAGGGGCACACGTGGTAGCTCGGACCTTGCTGATCACAATGGTGTATACGGCGGGGCAAGGGCGACGACAACGGCGGCGCAATTCGCCGTAGAACGTGCTCGGCCGAAAATCATAAACTTGGATTGCGGCGGCGCTAGAGCGATCAGGGAGACGAGGGTGGCGGCTCTGGGTTGCGGAGGACTGGGCGATCCTAGGGTGGCTTTTATAGAGCTCGGGAGAGTCAGGATAAGGAATCCCCTATTTGAGTCCGTTTTGAATACAAAATCAATTTCGAAAATCCCAGAGATTGAAACCGATTCGAGATTTGATTCGACCGGATTCGGGTGCGGGAAGATAAGGGCTAGAGATTTGGTGCGGAAAACTCAGAGTCTTCTGTTGGAAATCGCTATTGTCGTGGTCGAGCTGAGCTCTAGCAATGGCAGCACGACCAGTCGGCGCGAGGAGGAGAACTGGTCGGGCGCGAGGAGGAAGCTAGTCGAGGACAACGACCACTCGGTGGTGGCCCCACTTGGTAGCGGAAGAGGAGGTGCGGGAGCGAGCGAGCGAGATCAGCGGGCGAGGCCACGCGGCGACTATCCTACGGAGGAAGGTGGGGTTGAGCGCGGGAGTCCGATCGAAACGAGGGGCACGCATCGCGCATCCAACGGGGTTAGGCGGGCGGCCTTGTTGGGTGAGGCCGGTGTTGGGCTGCATGATGTGTGGCCCAACAACATTCGAAATTTTCTTTTGATTTCTCTTTTTAGAAAATCCAGAAAATGCAAATAGCAAATAGAAAATAGCAATTGAACTTGGAAAATTCCAGAAAATCCTAGGAAATATATCCAAGCACATAGAATCCAAATAAAATAATTTTGGCAATTGTTGATGTTGGATTAACCCTTATAAATTATTCTATCAGGAAAGTCTACAATAAGCTTTTAAATTTAAATTCAAATGAAATGCAAATGATGAGATTTTCAACTAGCAACTAATTAAAAGATTTTCAAAGGCTAAAAATTTGGGATGTTACAAACCTCCCCCTTAAACGAATCTCGACCCCGACATTCATGCTAGCTAGAGAAAAGGCTAGAAATTCGGCTTTCAAATCTTCTTGGCGTTCCACGTTGCTTCTCCTTACGAGTGGTTGCTCCTTTGGACATTGCAAAAACGAACGGTCTTGCTTCTGGTACGACGCTCTGCGACATCCAAAATCTTGACAGGCTGCTCTTTATACGTGAGGTCTCCTTTCAGCTCGATTGATTCCAACGATTATGCGCTCTTACGGCTGCGGAGACATTTATTTAGCAGAGACATGAAAGACATTATGCACTCCTGTCAATGACTGCGGTAGCTCCAACTGGTAAGCAACTTCTTCACGGCGTTCCAGAATCTTGAACGGTCCCACATATCTAGGGCAAGCTTCCCTTTGGTATGGAATCTCCTGACACCTCTGAGTGGAGTAACATGAAGATACACAAAATCTTCTAGTTCAAAGCTCAGGTCACGGCGACGGTTGTTAGTGTAACTCTTCTGTCTGGACTGGGCTATCTTTAACCTCTCTCTGATCATAGCAACTTGTTCTTCGGCTTCCTGAATAATATCTGGCCCGAACACTACACGTTCAGCTGTTTTTGACCAATTTAATGGGGTTCTGCAGGCACGACCATACAAAGCTTCAAAATGTGATATTTGCAAACTGGCTTGATAACTGTTGTTGTACAAGAATTCTGCATACGACAAACTCTTATCCCAACTGGTAGTATTTTCTAGGGCACAGGCTCTCAACATATCCTCCAATATCTGGTTTACTCTGTCAATCTGTGCATCTGTTTGGGGATGATATGCAGAACTGAAATTCAGGTGAGTTCCTAGGGCTTCATGCAGACTCTGCCAGAAACGAGAGGTGAACTGAGATCCTCGATCTGACACTATCTTCTTTGGCACACCATGTAGACTGATGATCTTTGACATATACAACTCTGCAAGGCGATCCCCTGAGTAAATGGTTTTGACTGGCAAGAAATGGGCAAATTTAGTTAAACGATCCATTATTACCTAAATCGAATCATAACCTGATTGAGTCTTGGGTAAACCGGTAATAAAATCGATACCGATCTCTTCCTACTTCCACTCTGGTATCTTCAGCGGTTGTAACAAACCTGCTTGAGAGACCATGTGAGAGGTCCTCCATTTTGAGTGATGAGTATTTGACAGCGTGTTGAATAGGTTGAGAGTTGAGTGTTTGGTTTGGGTGTTTTGGTCTTTGAAAGCAGGATAATCGGAACTATTTGTGTATGGGCGGAAGTTCGATGTCGGAACTCTGGCGTTGGAAATAGGAACTTCCGATTAACTGGGTTTTGAGTTGGTGAAGGAAATCGGAACTTCCGCACATGGGGTAGCGAGTGTCGATATTGCGGCGTTGAGTGTTCCTCACGAGGCGACAAATCGGATTTGAAATTGGAAAGGCGGTTGTTCCGAAGATCGGAAGTTCCGCAATGTTAAGCGCGGAACTTCCGATAATCGACAAGTGCGGACGTTCGAAATCGGAACTTCATTGTGATAAATCTTGGAACTTCCGATTGTTTCGAGCGTGCGAGAGAAGGATATTTTGTGATTTTGATTTTGTATGAGTTTGAGTCTTATACAAATGTTGATGCTATGATATTGTGCAATGCTATGTGATGTGTTTTTATGCGTGTTGATTGCGAGGACATCGAGGCGAAGTCGTGGCGAGACACGAGGTGATCGGACTAGCGCAGCGGCGTTGAGGTCGAACGATCGGGATGTGTCGAAGGCGGCGTGAATCTTGAGGTGGTTGCGTGTCAAGGACAACAAGGCGTCTGGAGGCTTCGGAAGGTGTGCAAGGGGCGAAAGCGGTATTTTCGCAAAGCGGCACAAGTGGAGGCGGTTCCGTTCGGTGTAGCGGGCTTGATGGGTTGGAGGCCCATTAAGCAAAGGCTATAAATAAGTGAACCCTGTTGTTAGGGTTAGACTTTTGAGAGAGAAAATTAGGGTTAGCTCTAGCTAAAGGTTTTGTTTTGCTTTTTGAGAGGTTGTTGGTTTGGAGAGAATGAACTGAAAATCCTTGTAATCATTCCTCTGTGTTTCCTCTGTAATCTTTTGATCTTTATCAATGAAACTCTGAGGTTTTTGATTACTTGTTTGTGCCTCTCTTATTCCCTTCCTGTTCTTGTTGAATATTTAGGGTTTTGATGTATCTTTTGATTCGTCCTATAAAATAGCTTGAAACTTGATATCTAGAGTCGTTTTGATATTGCTATTGCATCCTCAAAGTTTCATAAGCTAAGAATCTGAGAATCTCGTTTATTGTGGGTTTTGATCTTTCTTGCCCCTTCTTCAAGAAATCCGTTTTTGGCTTGTTTATTGAATCTTTGTTTGCGATTCTTCTCCATAAGGTCAAGATGGTGTTTAGGATGATGTCCTGTGAAACTTGACCTGAGAAGAGCATTCAAGATTTAGCATTTTGGATTTTTGGGAAAAACCCGAAGCGCTTTGTTCTTGGTCGGGACAATGGAACTTCCGATTGTCCAGGAGAGCTATCATGAGCGGAACTTCGCACTAACCGGAACTACGGAGTGCGGAACTACACGTGGGTAGAATCGAACTTCCGATTTTTGTGAAACAGTGAAACCGATTTAGTTCTCTGATTTTGTTTTACTCTTCTTGAGAGGGTTTTGTAGATCTTGTTTAAATACATTAAAGGGGAGTTCTTAATTTTAAGGCACCATTCACCCCCCCTCTGTTGCCATTTCGGTCCTTCAATTGGTATCAGAGCCGGTTAGCTCTTCTTTATAGATCTTAACCGGTCGGTTTGAGCCATGGCAACGGATAAGTATTCCACCAAGCTTCCAGTCTTTGATGGCATGGATTACCCCTTCTGGAAGAGCCGAATGGAAACATACATCCAAGCTCAGGGTTATGCCATCTGGAGAAAGGTGAAGGTGAGATTTGCAGTTCCTGCCGATGAAAACATCAATGTGGGAAACATGCCTGATGTTGAGGCCAATGCTAAGGCTAGGAACATCATCATTCAGGGTTTGAGTAGAAGTGAGTTTGATCGCATTTCTCATTTGACTTACGCTTACGACATCAGGTGACCCTCGATGCATACCATGAGGCACCACCCGTTAAAACGGTTCGACAAGACCGGTTCAAGCGTGAATCTGATGAAATTTGAGATGCTTCTTGGTGAATCTCTTGGCGAGTGCTTTTCGCGTTTTCACAAGATTTTGAGCAACCTCGGCGGTCGGTCTTACATACCCGACTTCGGATAGCGCTCGACAGATGCTTTACGCACTTGATCTTCGTGTTTGGGAGATGAAAGTGACTACCATCAAAGATAGCACGGACCTCGACCACGACTCTTGATGCGCTTTACTCGCGTCTCAAGACTCACGAGATTGACATTGTCTCTCGAAGGTCGAAGTCACGGTCGATGGCTTTAGTCACGATCCCACCTCTGGATCTTCTTGAGTCGATCTGTGGGTTCTCCTAGGCGCTCTCGTGACATAGCGATGATCGATTAGGCGACTTGAGGATGAGCAGCTAGCCCTCCTAGCTCGGAAGTTTTCCCATGCTTACAAGAGGAGGAGGGATGGAAAAGAGGAGGTCTGTGATTTGTTTGAGTGTGGTGGCCCCAACCACATCCGAGCAACTGTCCCAAGCTTAGGAAGGGCAAAGGTGACTATGGCGGTCAGAGCAAGAACGACTACATCGACAAGAACGCAACACGAAGCCCTCAAAGACTGACCAAGGCAAGAAGAAGTTCCGCAACTTTGGGAAGGCAAAGAAGGCATTCCATCGCGTCCTCACCGCCTCGGCAGGCCGGACACTAGCGAGGTGGAGGGTGGAGTGGCGATGATGGGAAGGGCGATCATGATCCCAAGGCGGCGGCAACTTCTCGGCATGTGCTTCATGGCCTCGGGCGAATCGAGCGACAATGTACTCCGACTCCGATGAGGTTAGTCCCACTTATGACCAGCTTAATGATGCTTTTCTTAAGCTAGGTAGATTTCATGCTAAGTCTAGGACTAAGTGTGCTGAGTTGGAGAAGGAAGTAGCTAGACTATCACGGGAGCTTTCTTTACTTACATCTGCTCCCTCCGTGATGATTGTGACACATCTTTGTGCTTTGCTTGATGACATGGAAAAACTAAGGACCTTGCATGATAGTGTGTCCTCTGAACTTGACATGATTAAAGTAGAGAACATTAGCCTTCTTCTTTGAATTAGAGATGAGTAGAGTAGCACCTCCTTCATCTACTCTTTGTTGAAACTCTCGCTTGCACCTCATGTGAGGTTAAGGACAATTCGTTTAGAGGTCTTTATACCATGTTGCTCGATCTGCCTGAGACTTGTGAAAATTGTAATAAACTCAAGATGAACCTAAAACGGGCAGATCACAAACTTGCTGAATTTCAAGCTGCGCTACTAGAGCCTATTGTTTCTTACTTAAGCGGTCCTAAGTTAGCTTTGAACTAGAATCTGTATCTAAGCAGTTCCAAGAAATGATTGATCACAATAACAAACTGGCTCAGTATGCTTCTAAGGACCTTGTTAGCTCACCATGCAATCAATGTAATAAACTAAAATGTGATTTGGTTGCCTTGGATGAAAAATGTATGAAGCTAACTAAGGACTTTCTAGAAACACAATCTTCCTTGTATTGTGTGTCTTTGGGAAGAAGTCTAAGGGTTTGGTAGAGGCGCCTAGCAACGTGAACCAATCTGCTAGCAATAGGATTTGTCCCCCAAAAGTCTATTTGTGCATGCACAAGCCAATCTTTCCTATGCTGTTGGTTCTTCTTCCTCTACTCCCTTATCTTCTGCTGTTCCTTCTTCCCCCTGCTCTCATTGCACCTCTCTTTTTCAGGAGTGTCATTATCTTATGAACACTCTTGAGAAATTTATAGGAGGCAAGAAGAAGCTAAATCTCATTCTAGACAAATCCAAGATTTGTAAATTTAATCAAGGTCTAGGATATGATTTTCATGAGGATATAAGGAAGCATCCACCTGTCGTGCTCAGAACCATAGCACCAGGTGTGATCAAAACTAAGCCCAGGACTGAGAAAGTCAATTTTAAATCAGCGGGTTTTGTTCAAAGGATCTCTGACAGTAAGGTGATTCCACCTGCAGCTTCGGCCTCTCTGAAGGCGAAGTATCATTGCACCTTCTGTCAGAAGGATGGACATTTGGTTGATCATTGCTTCAGGCGCGCCAAGATCGCGCATAGAGACCATGTTGAGTCTTTTAGGCGCATTCATGGTCAGCCCCAGACCATGAGTGCACCTAAGACCAACATGAGGTCTAGGTTTGATACAGCTGGTGATTTAGGGCAGCATCGAGGACTTGGTTTTTCTGAGTTTTCTGATTTTCGTCCTCATGCTCCCTTTGATCGTGACTTCCGTCGCTTTGAGGGTAGATCTCGGTTTTCCTTTCGAGATGGCTACCCGCGGCGTGATCAGCATGTTGCCAGAATTTCGACTCGCTCTTCCATAGCAGTCGGATTGAGAAGCGACTTAGTCTGCGAGCGGACCTTACGCTTGTTGAGTGACGAGAGCGTAGGGTAGATAGAGTCGATCTTGCTTGACTACTTCATCTGTTCGACGTGTTACTCAGTATTGGGTGCCCAAATCACTGTTGATTCACCCCAGTACTGAGACTTTACTCTCTGTTTGACTCAGGGTCGCCGGGCTGGGAAGGCAAAGGTTTGGATTGTAGACTCCGGGTGTTCTCGTCATATGACCGGAGACTCTCGTTGGTTTTCTTCCCTAGCCCGTGCTCAAGGTGATGAGACGATCACTTTTGGAGATGCTTCTTTTGGGCGCGTCATCGCTAAAAGTGATGAGCATTAATGATTCTTTTATTTTAAAAGATGTTGCCTTAGTAAGTAAGCTGCGGTATAATCGCTTTCGGTCTCTCGACTTCACGATAGCGGTTTCGAGGTGAGCTTTAAGAAAAACAATTGCAAAATTCTTGATTCTTCGGGTAGTCTAGTTTGCGGGATTTCTCGATATGGGAGGATCTTTCGTGCTGATTTTTCTGAGTCGTCTGGTGATCCTCTCCGGTGTTTAATTATACGAATCCCGTGATTTGACTTTACGGCATAGGAGACTAGGTCATATAGGCTTTGATCATTTGACACGAGTCGCCACGATCTCATTCGTGGTTTGCCAAAACTCAAGATGGTCAAGGATCTAGTTTGCTCTCCATGCCGGCACGGCAAGATGGTTGCCGCTTCTCACTCTCCAGTCACAGTGACAATGACTGATGCACCAGGACAATTGCTCCATATGGATACATGTGGATATCGTGAGGATATGTGCACGATCTCAGGATGATGAGTCAATTGGTAATGGCGTTATTGGTTTGCAAAATCTCGCGTTTTCGGGTTTGCTCCAAGGCTGTCAAAGCATCGGGCGGTCGACCCGGTTGTCTTGAGAGGCGGTCGACCGCCGTGGAGCGATCCGCTATCTTGGTTTTAGCCTTGCGATTACGTTTTGCCATGATTGAATATAGCGTCTTCTCCTTATATGGCTTGGTATAATACTTGTCTGTCTATATGTATAATGGTCATGGCTCCTTTTCACTAAAATTCAAAAATAAAGTCATTCCTTCATGCTCTTTCTTTTTCATGCATCTTGATGAATTCATTGTCAAAGGGGGAGAAAGATTGTGAAGAAAATGATGTTAATAATGTTGGAGCTTTTGGTTTCATACTCAAGGTTTAATATAAAGAACTTTCATAAAATAAAAATTTTGAACCTTTTGAAAATCTGTGATCATGGTGAGTTGAGTTTACGGATTTCATTGTCTTATCTTATTTGATTTGCAATTGAAGGATACTCACAATGATCAAAGGTCAAATAGAACATTTGTTTTCAAATGGACCTTAGTGAGATTTTTGGCTACTTTACGGAATGTGAATCCTTTTGTGCTTTCAATGCCTTATCTCACTTGCTTACACTATTACGAAGCTTGACTTGGTCGGTTCCTAGGCTTTTTGTTGCTTATGGACCAAGTTGTGCCTTTATGCAAAAAGCAATGAATTTTACTTTTCATTTTGAAAAACCACATTTTCTTGAAAATTGCCAATGTGTTCATCAAGGGGAGATTGTGGATATCGTGAGGATATGTGCACGATCTCGGGATGATGAGTCAATTGGCAATGGCGTTATTGGTTTGCAAAATCTCGCGTTTTGGGTTTGCTCCAAAATTTGTCGAGGCCCTTTGGCGGTCGACCGGTTGTCTTGAGGCGGTCGGACCGCCCGATGGAGCGATCCGGCCGGCCATGGTGGCGGTCCGGCCGCTGATTTGAAAGTTGGGTTTTGGGTGAGCCAAAAATAGGTTGTGTAGGCAAGTTAGGGAGTCTCTGGATGTGGTCCCATCATTTTGGAGCTCCGGTCAAAAGTTCTATTCGATTGAAATTTCGGAAGGTTTGAATTTCTCGCTTGAATTTTGGCTAAGTCTTTTGGACCGTCCGACCGCCGTTGTGGGAGCGGTCCGGCCAAGCATAATCGGTCGGACCGGCCACGTAAGCGATCGGGCCGGCGATCACTGAATGAAAGCCAAGTGTTGCATTGAGTTGATTTTGAGTGTGTGATTCTATGAACTTCAATGCTTTATTGATGTATATCGCATTGCGGAGCGGCGTGGGTCAAGTTGAGAAGAACTTGTTCCGGAAGCGGTTTGTTTGTCTATTCTTTGTGCGGTGGCTTGCGGTCAGCGGCGTCAGCGGTGAGTGGATCGGGACTACGCTTGGAGAGGCGAGGTCGAGCGATCGGGGATCTGGGTGAGGTTGTGTGACTCAAGCATGGTGCGAGAATGGACAAGATGGATCGAGCGGGTGGTTGAAGCAATTTGGTTGGATCGGCGGTGCGGATATCGGTGCGAGTCTCGGGAGGTTCGATGGGATTCGGACAAGAGAGGCTTGGCGTCGATGAGAACCGTGATCAACCTACACGTGGTGAAGCGGCGATTGCTTCAAGAGTTATTTGTGTGTGGGTCCCATGTGTAAGAGACCCAAAGGAAACCCTAGCTCTCTAGTATAAATAGGAAGGGAGAGGTGGAAAACCTAAGCAAGCATTCATTTAGCCCCTTCTTCCTTTTCTAGGGTTTGGAGGAGAGGAGAGGAAAACTAGGGTTTGGAGTGTGCTCCTTGTTGAGCTCTTGCCCTCCTTGGTGGAGAGGCTTTGTAAGCATCTATTGTGGATGAACAATCTTGTGATGCTTAATTGAAAGATCAATTGCTCCCTTTGTGTTCTTCTCTCTTTTGGATGTTTTGGTGCTTCCTTGATTCAAAGGTTCATGCTTGGTCTCTTGGCCTACTTTACCTTGCTTTGATGTGTGGGATTACTACTAGAGTCATCTAGATCATCAAACCCCACAAGCAAGTCTTGAATCAAGATTTCCTCATTTCTAGGGTTTGTGCACCTCTTTGGTAAAATCTCAAGAGATCGATTTTGCGAAGTGGATCGACCGATCGTCGCTAGAAATAGGTCTCAATATCTTTAGGAAGGTGTGCTAGAAATTTGGTCAAGTTTTATTGGTTGAATCAAAAGTTGGATCAAATTTCGTTTTGGATTTGGGTGGAGTTTTTGATCTTGGACTCTACCGGTCCGGCCCGGCCCTTCAGCGGCGGTTCGACCGCCGTGTTTTCAGACCATTGGTTTCTTGGGTCGAACCGCCCGTCCACCGGTCCGAGCCATTTGGATAGTTGCGGTCGGACCGCTTCTTGACCGTCGGTCCGACCGCCCGTGGTAGCCGGTCGGACGCGCGTGTCGATGAAGAACATTGAGTTCTTTTCTCCTTTTGTGTCGTGTGCTTGAGGGGCTTATCAAATTCAACACAAGGCTTCCGTTGTGTGCTCACTAAACTTCTTAGCTTTCATAGCTAAAGGAGTAAAGTGCGTGTTGGTTTTGATTTAGGTGAGAAAGTTTTGAAAGCGCCTATTCACCCCCTAGTCGCCTTTCCGGTCCTACAAGTGGTATCGAGCGGTTAGCTCTCTTCTATAGATCTTAACAGGTCTTTGGAGCCATGGCGTGACAAGTACTCAACCAAGCCACACATTTTTGAGGAGTTGACTTTGCATCTTTGGAAGGCTCGTATGCAGCGTATATCGAGGCTCAAGGGCACGCTATTTGGCTAAAGGTGAAAAACCCTTATGTCGTGCGGTAGATGGCGATCGATCACTCGGATGTGGAGGCCAACGGCAAGGCTCGGAATTATTTGATCCAAGGCCTTAGTCGATCCGAGTTTGGCGTGTTGCTCACTTGCGGTCTGCTCACGAGATCTGGCGGACACTTTGTGATTATCACGAAGGGTCCCTGCGATCAAGGAAGTGAGGCAGAACCGGCTCAAAAGGTTTACTCGAAGATCGAACAAAGGCACGGTGAGTCTTTGGATGAGTGTGGGAAGATTCTCTAAAATTCTTCATGATCTCGTATTTGTTGACTTGATATTTTACGAGTGCGAAAATGCGCGCCGACTTACAGGTGCTCTTGATGTGAAGGTGCAGGGTATGAAGATCACTTCCATCAATGACAACCTTGTCATGAGTGAGCTTACCATGGATAAGCTCTACTCGAGGTTGAAGCGCATGAGATTGACTTTATCTCGCGTCTCCCAAAACAGTCGATGGCTTTAGTGGTCGACAAATCCAAGGGTTGCTCTTCCGATTCTCTTGATTGTAGCTCATCGGCTTTTCATTATCGCTTTACATTCTTTGAGTGATGAGCAACTTGAGAAATTGCAGAGGATGACTTAGCCCTCCTTTCCACCAAATTCACAAGAGCGTACAACAAGGTGAGAAATAGGAGGAGGAGTGGACCTATCACGTGCTTGAATGTGGTGAGCCAAACCACATTCGCTCCAAGTGCCCCAAGCTAAAGGGCAAGGAGGAGAAGGAGACAAGAAGACATCCCGGAGAGGATGCAAAACCCAAGAAGACAAACTATCGGAAGTTTGTCGGTAGGGTCCTGCCGCTCTTGAGAATGTAAATATGAGCGATGTGGACTCGGAAGCGGAGGGCGACGAGTGATTCTCGTGGCAAGAAGAAGGCGCATGACTTCACGGCATGTGTTTCATGGCCAAGAACGACCACGACAGCGATTCCTCCAAAGATGAGGATCCTTTTAGTGATCGATGAGGTATGCCCTTCTATTGCGATATGAAAAGGGCTTTGGTGCTTCTTTGAGCGAAATTGCATAAGCAAGTAAAAATGATTAGGAAGCGAGGACATTATGATTGATAATTTAAATCTTGAAGTTGTTAGGCTTAAATCTATCAATCCTGGCGATATTTGTGATTCTGCACTAGCTTGCTTAAAGATTTGACAAGCTTGAAATCTGCTCATTCCTCTGTCACAAATCAACTAAAAGATGCTCTCGATGAACTAGAATCTTTCAAGTCTAGATCGCTTGTTTAGATGTCATTCCTCTTGATGTGACCGCCATGGAAGCTATCCCTTTAACTTGCTCTAATTGTGCTTTGCTAGAATTAAAATTGGATAGTTCCTTAAAAGAATTGCAAAAGTTTGATGCTAGTCACACATGCTCTCATTGTAAGGATAATAGGATTAAGATGCAAGAGATGCGAAACATTGATTTACTCTAGAGTTGCATCTTGTGAAAATTGTCCCAAGCTTACAATTGAGATTGAAGCCTTAAACAAGACCACGGAAGAAAAGGCTAAAATTGAAAGATCCATGTCTTTCTTGCTTCTAAAAGGTTATTGATTCTAACTCTTGTGTTTTGAATCTTTGAAGTTGAAACCATGGTTAGTCGGATACAAGAGGCTTTTAGAGTCAAGTTTAAGGAAGCGATTGAGTAGGATTAGAGAATCCTATTGTGTGTCTTGTGAGGCCTTCAAAGTGGAAGTGGCCCTTCTTAAGAGTAAGCGCAATGAGGTAATCAAGTCTAGCAAGTGTACTAGATGTGAGGAGTTAATGAAGAGAATGATTACCTCAAGGTGACTCTTGAGAAATTTTCAAGTGGGAAAAAGAAACTCAACATGATTCTTGATCAATCCAAGGTGGCGTGAAAAATAGTGGTCTAGGTTTCAACCCCTAGAGCATTCCAAGAAAAACCCACCTAAGATTGCTAGAGTTGTGAAGAATGGTTTGTTTGAGCTAGAACCTCCTAAGCCATCGGGGTTGTTTTCAAATCCGGTGGTTTTGCTCAAACTCTTTACGGCAAGAAAGGTGCTTTCACTCATGCATGCAGAGACCCTCAAAGGTCGATACCATTGCACCTTACAGCAAGAAAGAAGGCCATCTTGTTGAGTTACCTTGGGAGAGCAAAACTTGAGAGAAAAGAGAGGATGGCGTCCTAAGATCCATTAGAGAGTCCCTTCTCGGATGTAGTCTCTAGAGCTAGGCGACTGTTTATCGCACCACACATAGGCCTAGATTTGTAGAGAACATTGTAGACTCTTTTGGTGGGTCTAGGCGGCATGTTGGATTAGGACATCGTGAGGAGAGACAGGGTAGCACCTAGGCAGGGAGTATCGATCTTTTGGTAGATCGTTTGGAGAGGTCTAGGTGGTTCTCATGTGCATTCTTATGATTTTATTCTGATCATGTTTGACTATTTCTCTGCTTTGCTCCCGGACATCGTGCTTCTCGATCTTTGGATTCCTCGTTCATTTATCACTAACTTGATCTTGAGGCACGGATGTTTTCGATTGTGCCTTTTAGGTCCGTCGTGCGAGGAAGGAGGACAAGTGGCTTGTTGACTCGGGTGTTCTCGACATATGACCGGAGATTCTAGATGGTTCTCCTCCTCACGTGCATCGGCAATGAATTGATTACATTTGGGGATGCTTCTCTGGGACCGTGTTGCAAAGGGCCTTGTCTTGGCGTCAACGACAAGTTCATGCTAAAAGGCGTCGCTTTGGTAAGTGGTGAGGTATAATCTTCTATCTGTTTCTCATTTGCTTGATGAGGTCTAGAAGTGAGGTTTAAGAGAGGTGAGTGTAGAGTTCTAGATTCCTCGGGTGAGCTTGTTTTGAGATCTCAGTTTGAGAAGATTTTACGTGCAAATTTCAGCATTTCTTACCTTCTAGTCCTAGGTGTCTTGTGGCCTCTGATTCTCATGACCTTGTTTTGTGGCATCGTAGACTTGGGCATATAGGTTTTGATCATTTGTCTAGAGTCGGTTGCAAGGACTTGATTAGAGGTTTGCCTAAGTGAAGGTGTCGAGAGATCTTGTGTGCTCTCCCTGTAGACATGGTAAGATGGTGTGCCTTCCCACCCACCTCTTACTTTGGTAATGGTGATGGACTGGACTGACTTCTTCACTTAGATCTGATTGGTCCTTCTAGAGTTGATCATTTGGTGGGAAATGGTATGTGCTTGTGGTTGTGGATGATTACTCCGGTATTCATGGGTTTATTTTCTTGCTTCTAAGGACGAAGCATTTGGATTCTTTAAAGATTTGGTCCTTAGAATTCTTTGTTGATATACTGGAGCTTTGAGAGCCATTAGGAGTGATAATGGGATGAGTTCAAGAATTCTTCTTTTCTACCTTACTGTGATAGGGGAATTGAGCATCGTTTTCTTCTCCTAGAGTTCCTCGTGAGAATGGTGTTGTAGAAAGGAAGAACAGAACCCTTGTAGAGATGGCTCGGACCATGCTAGATGAGCATTCTACTCCTAGGAGATTTTGGTGAGGCGATCTCTCTTGCTTGTTATATCTCCAATAGGGTTTTCTTGAGATCTGTGGTTGGGAAGACTTCTTATGAGCTTAGATTTGGTCATTCTCCCAAGGTCTCTCATTTCAAGATTTTTGGTTGCAAGTGCTTCATTCTTAAACATGGAAATCTTGATAAATTTGAGTCTAGATGTTTTGATGGCATATTTCTTGGATATCCTGCTCATTCTCGTGGCTATCGTGTTTTTAATGTTGATACTAACAAAATTGTTGAGACTTGCGAAGTCACTTTTGATGAGGCTAGTCACAGTACTAGACCCGATGCTTGGTACGAGTTTACGAAACTCAAGAAAGCATCTTCGTCGATGATGATTACGAGGATGAAGACCCAAACCATCCTCCTGCTACCTCGAGAGGGTGGAGAGCTGCTACTACTACTTGATGTCGGTGAGCACCGCCTCCTATCCCCACCGACGATCTGAGTGGCTCTGTTCCTACCTCCACAACTCATGGGGTAGAGGCCACTTCTGCACCAGGAGCACCTCTTCGCATTCAGCGACAACATCCTCCTGAACAGATGATTGGGGATCTTCAAGAGCGAGTCACTCGCTCGAGGTTTATTCTCTGATTCCCATGCACATTACGCTTTTGTCGCTTCTTTTGAACCCGAGATATCACCCATGCTTTATCGATGCCTCTTGGGTCAATGCCATGCATGAAGAGCTTGAAAATTTTGAAAGAAACAAAGTCGGTTTTTAGTTGAGCGACCTTGATTCTCATGTTATTGGAACAAAATGGGTTTTAAAAATAAGCAAAGTGAGGATGGATTGGTTGTTACGCAATAAGGCTAGACTTGTTGCTCAAGGTTATTCCCAAGTAGAGGGCTTAGACTTTGAGGAGACTTTTGCTCCAGTAGCTAGATTGGAGGCCATTCGCATTCTTTTAGCATTTGCAACATCCAAGGGTTTCAAGCTTTTTCAAATGGATGTTAAAAGTGCTTTCTTGAATGGCTTCATAGAAGAAGAGGTCTTTGTCAAGCAACCTCACAGGTTTGAAAATCAAAATTCCCAAACCATGTTTTAAACTCTCTAAAGCCTGTATGGATTGAAACAAGCTCCTAGAGCTTGGTATGTGACTTAAGAGTTTCTTGCTTGAAAATGATTTCAAAATGGGAATGGTTGATAAAACCTTGTTCACTCTCAGGCATGGCAGTGATTTCTTGTTGGTTCAAATATATGTGGATGATATTATTTTCGGTGGTTCCTCTCATGCTTTGGTGTCTAGATTTTCAGATTCTATGAGCAGTGAATTCGAGATGAGCATGATGGGAGAGCGACATTCTTCCTTGGTCTTCAAATCAAGCAAGCGAAAGAAGGCACCTTCGTCCACGAGTAAGTATACAAAGGACCTTCTTGGCGCTTCAATATGGGAAGCGATAGGCCAATGTCTACTCCCATTGCAACAACCACCGTCTTTGGACCACGATGAGGATGGAAGTCAGTGGACGGAAGAATACCGCGATATGATTGGCTCCTCCTCTATCTTACTGTCGAGGCGGACATACAATTCGCCGTATGTGCGTGCGCTCGATTCGAGCTTCCTCGTGCTTCTCATCGTCAAGCATCGCGCATCTTGGTATCTTCAAGATACGCTTGATTTTGGACTCTGGTATTCTTCTTCTTGGCTCTTTCAATTCGAGCATTTTACGATCTTGATTTCACGGGTGTAGAGTTGATAGGAAGAGTACTTACGGCACTTGTCATTTCTTGGGCACATCTCTTGTTTCTTGGTCTTCTAGAAAGCGGTCTTACATTGCCTGATCCACGGAGGCCGAGTATGTAGGCTGCGCGATGGTTGCTCTCGGAGTTCTCTGGATTTTGTCCATTTGCGAGACTATGGGTTATCTTTGGGAAGTGTTCCTCTTTTACGTGACAACACTACGCAATTAATATTGCCAAAAACCGAGTGCAACATTCGAGGACTAAACACATTGACATTCGATTTCATTTTACGAGAGACCATGTTGAGAAAGGTGATGTTGTGCTTCATTTTGTAGAGTCGAGCAACGACTTGCGGATATTTTCACTAAGGCTCTTGACTCTTGGCGTTTCTTTGCTTTGAGGGAGAGTTAGGGTTATTAGTCCTATTGGGCTGTTTTGAGGGAAGTTGCTCTTTTGCATTCATTGTATCATAATGCATGTTTCATTTCATTTGTCTTGCATTGTGTAATAAAATCGGTGGAGCTTTGATTATTATCCTTGTATGACTTGTTCTCATATTCTATACCTTGTCATATCGAGTGATAGTCTGCTAGACCTCTTTTATGGCTCTTCGTGTGTGGCTTAGCTTTTGACTTGCTAGCTTTATATCGTGAGAAATTGAATCAAATCATGTCTTGTTGGATCTTGTGACTAGTTTTGCTCTAGTGATCCACTTATGATTCTCGCCATGTCTTACAAGTTGAATTGAGTCTTGAACTTATTACGAGTTGAAAAATGAGCTTTTATCTTATTAAGTCAAGCAAATGAAAAATGAGATTTTACGTGCGAAAAAGCGATCTCACCAATCCTTTCTCATGAGACGGCTTGCCATTGCACTAGGCATGAACTCGGGGAGTTTTGGATGACCTAGATCATTCTTTTAAGCTTATCGCTTGAGATGGTGTGGCAAGGCTTGAGATCTAGCACACGAAAAAAGGGGAGAAAGAAAAGAAATTGCCCAAAAGGGCTAAGTGCTTGAGCTTTGCTTCAAAAGAATTTTCTTAATGCTCAAAATGCCTCAATTCTTGTTTTGAGTCTCTTTTACTTATAGACATGGCTTGACTCATTTTGGTTGCTTTGAGTGGATCTATGATTTTGAGCAACCTTTCATGATTTCAATTCATTAATCTCAGTTTTCGCTATCTTGGTTTTAGCTTTGCGATTACACGTTTTGCCATGATTGAATATAGCGTCTTCTCCTTATATGGCTTGGTATAATACTTGTCTTGTCTATATGTATAATGGTCATGGCTCCTTTTCACTAAAATTCAAAAATAAAGTCATTCCTTCATGCTCTTTCTTTTCATGCATCTTGATGAATTCATTGTCAAAGGGAGAAAGATTGTGAAGAAAATGATGTTAATAATGTTGGAGCTTTTGGTTTCATACTCAAGGTTTAATATAAAAGAACTTCATAAAATAAAAATTTTGAACCTTTTGAAAATCTGTGATCATGGTGAGTTGAGTTTACGGATTTCATTGTCTTATCTTATTTGATTTGCAATTGAAGAATACTCACAATGATCAAAGGTCAAATAGAACATTTTGTTTTTCAAATGGACCTTAGTGAGATTTTGGCTACTTTACGGAATGTGAATCCTTTTGTGCTTTCAATGCCTTATCTCACTTGCTTACACTATTACGAAGCCGACTTGGTGGTTCCTAGGCTTTTGTTGCTTATGGACCAAGTTGTGCCTTTATGCAGCAGCGCAATTTTACTTTTCATTTTGAAAAACCACATTTTCTTGAAAATTGCCAATGTGTTCATCAAGGGAGATTGTGGATATCGTGAGGATATGTGCACGATCTCGGGATGATGAGTCAATTGGCAATGGCGTTATTAGTTTGCAAAATCTCGCGTTTCGGGTTTGCTCCAAAATTTGTCGAGCCCTTGGCGGTCGACCGGTTGTCTTGGCGGTCGGACCGCCCGTGGAAGCGATCCGGCCGGCCATGGTGGCGGTCCGACCCATGATTTGAAAGTTGGGTTTTGGGTGAGCCAAAAATAGGTTGTGTAGGCAAGTTAGGGAGTCTCTGGATGTGGTCCCATCATTTTGGAGCTCGAGTCAAAAGTTCTATTCGATTGAAATTTCGAAGGTTTGAATTTCTCGCTTGAATTTTGGCTAAGTCTTTTGGACCGGTCCGACCGCCGTTGTGGGAGCGGTCCGGCCAAGCATGAAATCGGTCGGACCGCCCGTGAAATGATCGGGCCGGCGATCACTGAATGAAAGCCAAGTGTTGCATTGAGTTGATTTTGAGTGTGTGATTCTATGAACTTCAATGCTTTATTGATGTATATCGCATTGCGGGCGGCGTGGGTCAAGTTGAGAAGAACTTGTTCGGAAGCGGTTTGTTTGTCTATTCTTTGTGCGGTGGCTTGCGAGTCAGCGGCGTCAGCGGTGAGTGGATCGGGACTACGCTTGGAGGCGAGGTCGAGCGATCGGGGATCTGGGTGAGGTTGTGTGACTCAAGCATGGTGCGAGAATGGACAAGATGGATCGAGCAGGTGGTTGAAGCATTTGGTTGGATCGGTGGTGCGGATATCGGTGCGAGTCTCGGGAGGTTCGATGGGATTCGGACAAGAGAGGCTTGGCGTCGATGAGAACCGTGATCAACCTACACGTGGTGAAGCGGCGATTGCTTCAAGAGTTATTGTGTGTGGGTCCCATGTGTAAGAGACCCAAAGGAAACCCTAGCTCTCTAGTATAAATAGGAAGGGAGAGGTGGAAAACCTAAGCAAGCATTCATTTAGCCCCTTCTTCCTTTTTCTAGGGTTTGGAGGAGAGGAGAGGAAAACTAGGGTTTGGAGTGTGCTCCTTGTTGAGCTCTTGCCCTCCTTGGTGGAGAGGCTTTGTAAGCATCTATTGTGGATGAACAATCTTGTGATGCTTAATTGAAAGATCAATTGCTCCTTTGTGTTCTTCTCTCTTTTGGATGTTTTGGTGCTTCCTTGATTCAAAGGTTCATGCTTGGTCTCTTGGCCTACTTTACCTTGCTTTGATGTGTGGGATTACTACTAGAGTCATCTAGATCATCAAACCCCACAAGCAAGTCTTGAATCAAGATTTCCTCATTTCTAGGGTTTGTGCACCTCTTTGGTAAAATCTCAAGAGATCGATTTTGCGAAGTGGATCGACCGATCGTCGCTAGAAATAGGTCTCAATATCTTTAGGAAGGTGTGCTAGAAATTTGGTCAAGTTTTATTGGTTGAATCAAAAGTTGGATCAAATTTCGTTTTGGATTTGGTGGAGTTTTTGATCTTGGACTCTACCGGTCCGGCCAAGCCCTTCAACGGCGGTTCGACCGCCGTGTTTTCGAACCGTGGTTTGCGGGTCGAACCGCGTCCACCGGTCCGACCATTTGGATAGTTGCGGTCGGACCGCTTCTTGACCGTCGGTCAGGCCGCGCGTGGTAGCGGTTAGACCGCCGTGTCGATGAAGAACATTGAGTTCTTTTCTCCTTTTGTGTCGTGTGCTTGAGGGCTTATCAAATTCAACACAAGGCTTCCGTTGTGTGCTCACTAAACTTCTTAGCTTTCATAGCTAAAGGAGTAAAGTGCGTGTTGGTTTTGATTTAGGTGAGAAAGTTTTGAAAGCGCCTATTCACCCCCTAGTCGCCTTTCGGTCCTACAATACAGTTGGTCCAGCTCGAGTGCAGTCGGCGGGAGGAAGTGGTATATTCTTGTTGTGGTCGATGACTTCTCGAGGTACTCTTGGGTGTTTTTCTTAGCCTCGAAGGATGAGGCGTTTACTCTTTTTCGTGGTCTTTTAGTAGGCTTTCTGTTGAGCTCCCGGGTGCATTACGAGCAATTACACCGATAATGGCACCGAGTTCAAAATTCCTACTTTGAGAGTTTTGTGGTGAGGCAGTGTAGAGCACAGTTCTCGTCTCCATCGTCCCCCAGCAGAATGGCGTTGTGGAGAGGAAGAAGCCGTACCTTGAGTCGAGATGGCGGGGCGATGCTTGATGAATACTCTACACCTAGGAAGTTTTGGGTGAGGCAATTACTCTTGCTTGTCATGTTTCTAACGAGTCTTTCTTGGGCACTCTTGCATCGTACTTCTTATGAATTGAGATATGGCGAAAACCAGCGTCTCGCATTTTCGTGTGTTTGATTGCAAGTGTTTTATTACGAAGTGCAGGAACCTAGATAAGTTCGAGTCACGATCTTGTGATGGGATCTTTACAGGTTACTCGACTTCTTCTCGTGCCTATAGAGTGCAGGCTGCGAGTCTAGCAAAATGGTAGAAACACGTGAGGTGACCTTGATGAGGCGGTCAGGGACTAGGCACGATATCTCGAGTTCTCTAGAAGCGATGCGAGTCCATCTTTGTGGGCGATGAGGAAGATGGAGATGAGGTTGTCTGCAATCGGATCTTCCTCCTCCTCTTGAGTGCCTTCTTCCTTCGCTGCGTCGAGGAGATCGGCCCTTACCTTCGCTTACGAAGCTAGTGGCTCTGTTCCTATCTCATCCGCTCATGAGGTAGAGGCCACTTCTTCATCTCACTGGACCTCAAGACACATCAAAGGACCATCCTTGAGCGAGATCATTGGAGACCTCTTTGAGCGTGTCACACGTTCCAAAGCTGGTTTGTCTCTCTTCATGTCTCCATTACGCCCGTCGCCTCATTTGAGCCCAAAGACATTTGTCATGCTCTATCGACGAGTCTTGGACAAGCGCCATGCATGAGGAGTTGGAAAACTTTGAAAGAAACAAGGTATGGTCCTTGTTGAGCCCCCTCAAGGTCACAATATCATTGGGACCAAATGGGTGTTCAAGAACAAGCAAAGTGAAGATGGGTTAGTTATTGAAACAAGGCTAGGTGGTAGCTCGGGGTACTCTCAAGTTGAGGTCTAGATTTGAAGAGACCTTTGCCCTGTAGCTAGACTTGAAGCCATTAGAATCTGCTTGCCTTTGCGGCTTCTAAGGGTTTCAAGCTTTACGAGATGGATGTCAAGAGTGCCTTCCTCAATGGCCTTATTGAGGAAGAAGTCTATGTTAGACGACCTCAGTTTCGAGAACCCCAAATACCTAACCATGTCTCTGAGGCTTTTCAAAGCTTTGTATGGACTCAAGCGGGCTCCCGAGCTTGGTATGAAAGACTTAAGTCCTATCTGGTTGAGTCATGGTTTTGAAATGGGTAAAATAGACAAGACCTTGTTCATCGCCGTCTTGGCAGCGATCTTTTGCTCGTTCAAATCTATGTGGACGACATCATCTTTGGCGGCTCCTCACATACTCGTATCTCGGTTTTACGATGTTATGAGCTCGGAATTTGAGATGAGCATGATGGGCGAGTTGAGCTTCTTCCTTGGCTTCCAAATCAAAGCAGACTCGGGAGGTACCTTTCTTCATCAAGGAAAATACACTCGAGACCTCCCAAGCGCTCGACATGAATGATGGAAAGCCGAAGTATCAACTCCGATGGCATCTCTGGTGCTCCGGATCGGATGAAGCGGCGAAACTGTTGACCAAAAGGAGTTCGAGAGCATGATTGGCTCTCTCTTGTACCTCACGGCCTCGAGACCGGACATACATTTCTCGTGTGTCTTTGTGCTCGGTTTCGAGCTTCTCCTCGCGTATCTCACCGTCAGCGGTGAAGCGCATCTTCGGTACCTTGAGCTACCATAGAATATGGTATCGGTACTCCTCCTCTTCTTGTCTATCTCTTAGAGCCTTCTCCGATCACGATTTTCTTTGGTGTAGGATAGATAGGAAGAGCACTTAACGCGTGCCAATTCATTGGCACTTCTCTTGTCTCTGGTCGTCAAGGAAGCAATCCGGTGTTGCAGATCCGCTGCAGAGGCCGAGTGCGTTGCTGCGGCCGATTCTTTGTAGCCAAGTGCTTTGGATGGTCTCGACCTGCGAGGATTTTGGGTTATCTATCGATTTGTGTTCCACTCTTTTGTGATAACTGCGTCTGCGATTTGCATTGCCAAGAACCCGTGCAACATTCACGGACCAAGCATATTGATATCGAGATATCACTTTCTTGAGACCATGTAGAGAAGGGTGACATTGTGCTCGGTTTGTGGAAGTGAGCACCGGTTGGTGATATCTTCACTAAGCCTCTGCACGACTCTCGGTTTCATTTCTGCGGGGAGAGCTTGGGGTGGTTTGTCCTACTGATTTGTTGTGAGGGGAGTTATGTGCTACTACTGTATAATATAATATTATATTTATACTATTACTCCTTTCTGGTTGCATTTCTTTTAATATTTTGGGTCGAAGTCCTTCCAGCATAGGTTAGAGTGGTTCTCTTGCCAAATTGCTTTGACTGCTATTTCTTGTCTTGTGCTTCTAGGATGCTGCTTATTAGCTGTCTCTTCTTTCTCTAAGTAGAGCTTACTCACTTCTTATAGGTTCTAGCGAGGGTCGGGCCACCCTTGGGTAGACAGAGGGGCGAGTGTTTGCTCCTTAGTGTATGAGTTGATCAGCTGATAGTCCTAGAATCATATGGGGTAGATAAGAACCTGTCTGAGCGATAGTTTTCTCTATATCTTTTCTATGCTCTAAAGGACTGCCTTTTCTGTTTCTCTTATCAGATTCTCGTTTTTGTTCTTTTGGTTCAGGGGGAGTTCATCCTGGTTATTCCAGTTCTTAATTATGACATAACTCAACCTGTAATTAAAAGATGCATCTCATTCTGAAGGGAATCTGGATTTTCGTGCATTTCATCATGCATTGCATTATAATCAAATGGAGCCTTGTTTATTATCCCTTATGATCTGTTTTCACTGTTTTACATCTTGCCATGATTTATGCTAAACTGCTAGATCTATCATGACTTTTTATGTGTAGCTTAGTCTTTGTCATGCTAAGGTGATTAAAAATGCTAAACTTGAATTAAAATCTTGTCATGATAGCTCTTGAGACTAGTCTGGTTGAAGCCATCCTTTTATGATTTTCGCCATGTCAAGTAGGCTGAGTTGAGTCTTGTATCTCCTTTGAACTTTTGAGTAAGCTATGTCAGTTTGTTAAGAAAACTTGACTTATCTTTAAAAATTTGGTCTAAAAGCGTCAAAAGCAAAAATGATCTCTTTTGTGCGAAAAAGCGATCTCACCAAATCTTTCTCATGAGGCGCTTGCCATTGCACTAGGCATGAACTCGGGGAGCCTTGGATGACCTAAGATCACCTCCTTAAGTCTGTTGCTTGGGTGGTCGCATAAGGCTTGGGATCTAGCACATGGTTACAATTTGAAAAATGGTTGAAGCTCGGGAGGCGATTGTGGATGGCACCTAGTCGAGCTTGCTTTCTTGAGATAAAACCATAAAAAGCCTTGAGAAAAAGAAAAATGTGCTAAAATTGCTTATCTTTAAAAAGACCAAGTTCTGGATAAAATGAGTCTTTCTTCAACAGGTAGCTCTCTAAACTGTTCGATATGAGTCTTCTTGGTTCAACTTAGATTATTTGACATGGCTTGTATCATCCTTGGATACCTTTAGTGAAGGACCGAAATGGCAACAGAGGGGGGGGGGTGAATGGTGCCTAAAAATTAATACTCCCCTTTACTGTATTTAAAACCAGCCTACAAAGATCTCTGAAGATCTAAACAAAGTAAATGAAGCAAGATCAAATAACAAAAACAAGTTTCAGGCTGTTCTTCTGGAAATCGGAAGTTCCGGGCAGTAGATTGCGGAAGTTCCGCTTGCGGTAGTTCCGCAGTGTATATCGCGGAAGTTCCGCTTGTGATACTTCCATTGCATAAAATCTAAGCTCGATTATCGACCAAGAACGAGCGCTCGGGTTTTTGCCCAAAAATCCAAACTACTTAATCTTGAATGCTCTTCTCAGGTCAAGTTTTACAGGACATCATCCTAAACACCATCTTGACCTTATGGAGAAGAATCGCAACCAAAGATTCAATAATCGAACCAAAAACGGATTTCTTGAAGAAGGGGCAAGAAAGACCAAAACCAATGATAAGAGAGATTCTCAGATTCTTAGAGCATGAAACTTTGAGGAAGTAATAGCAATACCAAAACGATTCTAGATATGAAGTTTCATGCTATCTCATAAAACGAATCAAGAGATATGCCAAAACCCTAGATATTCAACATGAACAGAGAGAGAGAGAGTTGCAAAATCAGATAATCGAAACCTCAGATTTCATTGGATTGAAACATGGATTACAGAGGTAACGCAAAGAGGAAAGATTACAATAGGTTTCAGTTCATACTCTCCCTCTCAACAAGCTCTCAAAAAGCAAAACAAATCCTTTTTAGAGCTAACCCTAATTTTCTCTCCAAAAGTCTCACCCTAACTCCAGGGTTCTCCCCTATATATAGCCTTGGCTAATGGGCCTCCAACCCATTAAGCCCGCTACACCCGAACGGAACCGCCTCCACTTTTGCCGCTTTGCGAAAAGACCCTTTCGCCCCTTGCGCACCTTCTGGAAGCCTCCCGTACACCTTGTTGTGCACGACTCGCAACCGCTTCAAGATTCACGCCGTCTTCGACACATCCCGACCGTTCTGACCTCAACGCCTCCAGCGCCTAGTCCGATCCACGTGTCTCGCCACGACTCCATCTTGATGCCTGCGATCAACAGCACAAAAACACATCACATAGCATTGCACAATATCATAGCAACAATATTTGTATAAGACTCAAACTCATACAAGATCAAAATCCACAAAATAATCTTCTCTGCACAGTTCTGGACACAATCGGAAGTTCCGCAATTATCACAGCGGAAGTTCCGATTTCAATTTATCCAAGATTGTTAGGAATATCGGAAGTTCCGCGCTCAACACTGCGGTACTTCCGATATCCGGAACAACCGATTTCCCAGATATTTAATTCCGATTTGATATCACAGAGAACACTTAATGTCAGAAATATCGGACACTCCGCTACCCCTTGTGCGGAAGTTCCGATTTCCTTGACCAAAAGCAAAACCGGATAAATCGGAAGTTCCTATTTCCAACACCGGTAGTTAGATTAATCGAACTTCCGCTCCATACACATGTAGTTCGATTTCACTGACTTCGACCAAACACCCAAACCGAAAACCTCAACTCTCAATCTAATCAACACACTTGTCAAATACTCATCACTTAGAGTGGAGGACCTCTCACATGGTCTCTCAATCTCCCCTTGATGAGTATATTGACAATACAAAAAAAGCATAAGATGAGTTTGAGATTCCAGTCAACCAAGGTCTAAACAAGAGCAATTAAGCTCAAGACCAAGTTGACAAAAAAGAAAAAGACTTGAGATGAGATGAAAGAGCAATTTTCGCACAAAACTCAAGGCTTTTCTTTAGAAGGCTTTTTCTCACAATCATTCTCCCCCTTTGGCAATAAAATCATCAATATGTAGAAAAGGGAGGAAAAGACTATATGATGTTCATTTTAAGCATTAGGAGCCATGTAGATTATCCAAAATGACTATTAGAGTATTACACCAAGCCATAACACAGAAGAATGCTATCAAGATCATGACAATCGATGTATAGAAGAGCTAAGACAGAAAGTCCATAATCTGATTAATGATCCAATTCTTTAGCAGGTCAAATAAGCCAAGATTGAAGTCTAGCTAAAGATATCCAAGGATGATACAAGCCATGTCAAATAATCTAAGTTGAACCAAGAACTCATACTGAACAGTTTAGAGTGCTACTAGTTGAAGAAGGACTCATTTTATCCAGAACTTGGTCCTTTTAATGATAAGCAATTTTAGCACATTTTTTTTAAAGCTCTTTATGGTTTTATCTTAGTAAAGCAAGCTCTGGACTAGGTGACATCCACAACTGCCTCCTAAGCTTCAACCAATTTTTCAAATCTTAGCCATGTGCTAGATCCCAAGCCTTATGCGACCACTCCAAGCAACAGACTTAAGGAGGTGATCTTAGGTCATCCAAGGCTCCCCCTGAGTTCATGCCTAGTGCAATGGCAAGCCGTCTCATGAGAAAGATTTGGTGAGATCAGTTTTTTCGCACACAAGAGATCATTTTTGCTTTTGAAGTTTTTAGTGATTAGAGATAAGTCATGTTTCTTACCAAACCGAGCTTACTCAAAAGTTCAAAAGACATTCAGGACTCAACTCAGCCTACTTGACATGGCGAAAATCATAAAAGGATAGTTTTAACCAGACTAGTCTCAAGAGCTATCATGACAAGATTTTAATTCAAGTTTAGCATGTTTAAATACTTTAGCATGGCAAAGACTAAACTACACATAAAAAGTCATGATAGATCTAGCAGTTTAGCATAAATCATGGCAAGATGTAAAAAGTGAAAAACAGATCATAAGGGATAATAAACAAGGCTCCATTTGATTATTATGCAATGCTTGATGAAATACACAAAAAATCCAGATTCCCTTCAGAATGAGATACATCTTTTAATTCAGGTTGAGTTATGACACAATTAAGAATATGGAATAACCAAGAATAACTCCCCCTGAACCAAAGGAACTAAAACGAGAATCTGATAAGTAAAACAGAAAAGGCAGTCCTTTAGAGCATAGAAAAGATATAGAGAAAACTATCGCTCAGACAGACTCTTATCTACCCCATATGATTCTAGGACTATTAGCTGATCTACACAAACACTAAGGAGCAAACACTGTCCCTGTCTACCCAAGGGTGGCCCGACCCCTGCTAGAACCTATAAGAAGTGAGTAAGCTCTACTTAGAGAGGAAGAGACGACTAATAAGCAACATCCTAGAAGCACAAGACAAGAAGTAGCGATCAAAGCAATGTGGCAAGAGAAACACTCTAACCTATCTTTGGAAGGACTTGACCGAAATATTAAAAGAAATGAAACCGAGAAAGGAGTAAGCGTATAATATAATATAATATAATATAATACGAGTAGCACAACGCTCCCCCTCACAAAGATCCGTAAGGACAAACCACTAAGCTCTCTCGCAGTGGCAAAACCGAGAGCATCCGGAGGCTTAGTGAAGATATCGCCAACCGGTGCTCACTCTCCTGGCCCGGAGCACAATGTCACCCTTCTCTACATGGTCTCTAAGAAAGTGATATCGATATCAATATGCTTGGTCGAGAATGTTGCATCTTTGGATTCTTGGCAATGCAAATCGCAGACGTGTTATCACGAGAAGAGTGGAACGCAATCGATAGATAACCCGAAATCCTGCGGTCGAGACCATCAAAGCACTTGACTACAAAGAATCGGCCGCAGCGCACTCGGCCTCTGCAGTGGATCTGCGCAACACCGGATTGCTTCCTCGGCGACCGAGAGGCGAGAGAAGTGCCAATGAATTGGCAAGTGCGAAGTGCTCTTCCTATCTATCCTCTGACCGACAAAGTCGCATCGGAGAAAGCTCTAAGAGATAGACAAGAAGAGGAAGAGTACCGGATGCCATAGTCAATGGTAGCTCGAAGGTACCGAAGATGCGC
Source organism: Hsuehochloa calcarea (assembly GCA_036346395.1). Taxonomy (NCBI): domain Eukaryota; kingdom Viridiplantae; phylum Streptophyta; class Magnoliopsida; order Poales; family Poaceae; genus Hsuehochloa; species Hsuehochloa calcarea. The sequence goes on along the minus strand of CM070610.1, from coordinate 44,041,661 downwards.
TTCACCGCCGACGGTGAGATCGCGAGGAGAAGCTCAAACCGAGCACAAAGACACACTGAAAAGTGTATGTCCGGTCTCGAGTACGTGAGGTACAAGAGAGAGCCAATCATGCTCCTGAAATCCTTTTGGTCAGCAGGTTCGCCGTCTTCATCCGGATCAGAGCGGTTTGTAGATGCCATTGGAGTTGATATCGGCTTTCCATCATTCATGTCGAAGCGCTCAGGGAGGTCTCGAGTGTATTTGCCTTGATGAAGAAAGGTACCCTCCGAGTCTGTTTGATTTGGAAGCCAAGGAAGAAGCTCAACTCGCCCATCATGCTCATTTCAAACTCCGAGCTCATGACATCGAAAATTGGGAAGCGAGCATGCGAGGAGCCGCCAAAGATAATGTCATCCACGTAGATCCGGACGAGCGGAAGATCGGTGCCAAGGCGGCGAATGAACAAGGTTTTGTCAATTTTACCCATCTCAAAACCATGGCTCGTGAGATAGGACTTAAGCCTTTCATACCAAGCTCGGGAGCTGCTTGAGTCCATACAAAGCTTTGGAAAGCTTTGTAGACATGGTTAGGGTATTTGGGGTTCTCGAAACCGGGAGGTCAGTCGACATAGACTTCTTCCTCAATAAGGCCATTGAGGAAGGCACTCTTAACATCCATCGGTAAAGCTTGAAACCCTTAGAAGTTGCAAAGGCAAGCGATTCTAATGGCTTCAAGTCTAGCTCTGAGGGCAAAGGTCTCTTGAAATCTAGACGCTCAACTTGAGAGTACCCTGAGCTACCGGCCTAGCCTTGTTTGAATGACTAACCCATCTTCACTTTGCTTGTTCTTGAACACCCATTTGGTCCCAATGATATTGTGACCTTGAGGGGCTCAACAAGGACCGGACCTTGTTCCTTTCAAAGTTTTCCAACTCCTCATGCATAGCGTTTGTCCAAGACTCGTCGGATAGAGCATGACAAACATCTTTAGGCTCAAATGAGGCGGCGAAAGCGAGAATGGAGACGAAGAGAGATAAGCGACTTTTGATCGTGTGACACGCTCGAAGAGGTCTCCAATGATCTGCTCTGAAGGATGGTCCTTTTGAATGTGTCTTGGAGGTCCAGGGTGAGAGAAAGAAGGGGCCTCTCCTCATTAGCGATTTGAGATAGGGACAGAGCCACTAGCTTGAGAAGAAGCGAAGGTAAGGTGATCTCCTCGAGGTGCGGTGGAAGAAGGCACCTCAAGAGGAGGAGGAAGGAGGCTGGTCGGTAGACAACCTTCATCTCCGTCTTCCTCTTCGTCCACAAAGATGGACTCGATCGCTCTAAAGAACACGAGATATCGAGGCCTAGTCCCCGGTGGCCTCATCAAAGTCACCTCACGAGTCTCTAACAATTTACTAGACTCGCAGTTCCAGACTCTATAGGCACGAGAAGAAGTCGAGTAACCCAGAAAGATCCCATCACATGATCGTGACTCGAACTTATCTAGGTTCCCAGACTTCAGAATAAAACACTTGCAACCAAACACACGAAAATGCGAGGCCGCCTGGTTTTCGCCCATATCTCAACTCATAAGAAGTGCGATGCAAGAGTGCAGAAGAAAAACTCTGTTAGAAACATGACAAGCGGTAGCAATTGCCTCATTAAAACTTCCTAGGTGTAGAGTACTCATCAAGCATCGTCTGGCCATCTCGACCAAGGTGCGGTTCTTCCTCTCCACAACGCCATTTTGTTGAGGGGCGTATGGAGCGAGGCGGTGCTCTACACTGTCTCACCACAAAACTCTCAAAGTAGGAATTCTTGAACTCGGTGCCATTATCGGTCTGGTGCTCGTAATGCACCAGGAGCTCAACAGAAAGCCTACTAAAAGACCACGAAAAGCGTAAGCGTCTCATCCTTGAGGCTAAGAAAAATACCCAAGAATACCTCGAGAAGTCATCGACCACGACAAGCACGTACCACTTCCTCCTCTCGTCGCACTCTGGTGGTCCTCTTGTGTCCATATGGGCGATTGACACAGTGCATCTGTCATAGTCATCATGGCGGAGGATGTGAAGCGGCAACCATTTTGCCGTCTTAGGCAAGGAGCACAAACAAGATCCTTGACCATTTTGAGTTTGGCAAACCACGAATGAGATCGTGGCGCTAACTCGGTCGATGATCAAATCCTATATGACCAAGTCTCTTATGCCGTAAAGTCAAATCACGAGATTGAAGCAATTAAACATCGGAGAGGATCACGGAAGATCGGAAAAATCAGCACGAAAGATCCTCCCATATCGAAATCCCATAAACTAGACTACAGAAGAATCAAGAATTTTGCAATTGTTTTCTTAAAGCTCACCTCGAAACCGTCATCGGTGGTGAGAAGCAAAGCGATTATCTGCGCAGCTTACTTACTAAGGCAACATCTTTTAAAATAAAAGAATCATTAATGCTCACAGTACCTTTAGCGATGGCGCGCCCAAATGAAGCATCTCCGAAGGTGATCGTCTCATCACCGGAGCGCGGGCTAGGGAAGAAAACCAACGAGACTCACGGTCATATAGCGTGAACAACCGAGTCTACAATCGGACTTTTCCCTTCGGCCCAGCGACCACGAGTCAAGCAGAGTAAAGTCTCGATCTTGGGGTGAATCAACAATGATTTTGGCACCCAATCTTGAGTAACACGGCGAAGATGAAGTAGTCAAGCAAGGCGACCTCTATCTACCCTCGCTCTCTGTCACTCAATAAGTCAAAGATCTCGACTGTTCTTTGGATCCATTGCTATGGAAGAGCGAGTCGAAGTGCGATAATATGTTGATCTCGCCATGAGTAGCTATCTCGAAGGAAAAGCGAGATCTACCCTCGGGGACGGCGGAGATTACGACCAAAAGGAGCATGAGGACGAAAATCGAAAACTTCGGAAAAACCAAGTCCTCGATCTTGCCCAAAATCATCGATGGAACAAACCTAGACCTCGTGTTGATCTTAGGTGCACTCAAGATGCGGGTGACCACGAATGTGCCTAAGAGACTCAACACGGTCTCTCTACGCTATCTTGGCGCGCTGAAGCAATGATCAACTAAATGTCCATCTTTACGATGAAGGTGCAATGATACTTAGCCTTCGAGGGGCAAGCTGCAGTGGAATCACCTTGTCATCGAAATCCTTTGAACAAAACCCGGCGACTTAAAATTGACTTTCTCGATCCTGGGCTTAGTTTTGATCACACAGTGCTATAGTTTTGAGCACGACGGTGGATGCTTCCTCATATCCTCACGGATATCATATCCTAGACCACGATTAAATCTGCAAATTTTAGATTTGTCTAGAATGAGATTGAGCTTCTTCTTGCCTCCTACAAACCTCTCGAGAGTGTTCATAAGATACCGACACTCCAGAAGAGAGAGGTGCAAGAAGAGCAGGGGAAGAAAGGACAACGAGAAGGTAAGGGAGCGTAAGAAGAACCAACAACAGAGGAAAGATTGGCTTGTGCACGCACGTAGGCTTTGGGGAACAATCCTCTCGCTATGATTGGTTCACGTTGCTAGGCGTCTCTACCAAACCCTTAGACTTCTTCCAGACACACAATACAAGCGAGATGATTGTGTCTCTAGAAGGTCCTTAGTTAGCTTCACACATTTTTCATCCATAGCAATCAAATCACATTTTAGTTTATTACATTGCTTGCATGGTGAGCTAACAAGATCCTTAGAAGCATCTTGAGCCAATTTATTCTTGTGATCAATCATTTCTTGAAAGCGCTTAGATCTGATTCTAGTTCAGTGATTAACTTAGGATGAGTTTAAACAAGAAACAATAGGCTCTAGTAGCGCGACTTGGAATTGACAATTTTGTGATCTGCCTTTTAGGTTCATCTTGAGATTATTACAATTTTCACAAGTTTGAGGCGGATCAAGCAACATGGTATAAAGACCTCTAAGCGAATTGTCCTTAACCTCACATGAGGTGCAAGCAATAGCCTCAACAGTAGTGGATGAAAGAGGTGCTACCCTACTCATCTCTAATTCAACAAGAAGGCTAATGTTCTCTACCTTAATCATGTCAAGTTCGGAGGACACACTATCATGCAAGGTCCTTAGTTTTCCATGTCATCAAGCAAAGCACGGCAAGTGTCACAATCATCACGGGAGGAGCGGATGTAAGTAAAGTAAGCTCCGTGATAGTCTAGCTACTTCCTTCTCCAACTTGAACACTTAGCCCTAGACTTAGCATGAAATCTACCTAGCTTAAGAAAAGCATCATTAAGCTGGTCGGTCGTAAGTGGGACTAACCTCGTCGAGTCGAGATACTGACCGCTCATGTCGCTCGATTCGCCCCGAGGGCCATGAAGCACATGCCGGAGAAGTTGCCGTCGTCCTTGGGATCATGATCATCCTTCCCATCATCGTCACTCCACCCTTCCACCTCGCTGGTGTCCAGTTCGTCGAGGCGGTGAGGGACGCGATGGAATGACTTCTTTGCCTTCCCAAAGTTGCGGAACTTCTTCTTGCCTTGATCAGTCTTTGAGGGCTTCGTGTTGCGGTTCTTGTCGATGTAGTCGTTCTTGCTTGGACCGCCATAGTCACCTTTGCCCTTCCCAAGCTTGGGACAGTTTGCTCGGATGTGGTTGGGGCCACCACACTCGAAACAAATCACAGGACCTCCTCTTTTACCATCCCTCCTCCTCTTGTAAGCATGGGAAAACTTCCGAGCTAGGAGGGCTAGTTGTTCATCCTCAAAATGCTCTAGCGATCATCGTTATGTCACGAGAAGCGACTAGGAGAACCACGTGTCGATTCGAGAAGAAGATCCGAAGTAGGATCGGTGACTAAAGCCATCGATTGTGACTTCGACCTTGAGAGACAATGTCAATCTCGTGAGTCTTGAGGCGAGTAAAGCGCATCAAGAGTCGTGGTCGAGAGGTCCGTGCTATCTTTGATGGTAGTCACTTTCATCTCCCAAACACGAAGATCAAGTCGAAAGCATCGTCGGCGTTATCCAGTCGGGTATGTAAGACCGACCGCTCGGAGGTTGCTCAAGATCTTGTGAAAAGCCGAAAACACTCGTCTAAAGATTCACCAACAAGCATTTCAAATTTCTCGTATTCACGCTTGAACCGGTCTTGTCGAACCGTCTTAATCGAGTGGTGCCCTCATGGTATGCATCGAGGTCACCCGGATGTCGTAAGCGAAATCAAATGAAATACGATCAAACTCATACGCTTAAACCACGAATGATTATGTTCCTTGCCTTAGCATTTGCCTCAACATCGACCATGTTTCCGGCATTGATGTTCTCATCGGCGAGAACGACAAATCTAACCTTCACCTTTCTCGGATGGCATACCCCGAGCACGGATGTAAGTTTCCATTCGGCTCTTCCGAAGGGTAATCGGACCATCAAAAGCGGAGGCTTGGTGGAATACTTGTCATTGCCATGGCTCAAACGACCGGTTAAGATCTATCAAGAAGAGCTAACAGGCTCGATACCAATTGAAGGACCGAAATGGCAACAGAGGGGGTGAATGGTGCCTAAAATTAATACTCCCCTTATTGTATTTAAAACCACCTACAAAGATCTCTCAAGATCTAAACAAAGTAAATGAAGCAAGATCAAATAACAAAAACAAGTTTGTTTGTTCTTCTAGAAATCGGAAGTTAAGGCAAGAGATTGCGGAAGTTCCGCCATGTAGTTCCGATGTATATCGCGGAAGTTCCGCTGCATGTACTTCATTGCATAAAATCGGAAGCTCGATTATCGACCAAAGAAGTAACGCTCGGGTTTTGCCCAAAAATCCAAACTACTTAATCTTGAATGCTCTTCTCGAGTCAAGTTTTAGGACATCATCCTAAACACCATCTTGACCTTATGGAGAAGAATCGCAACCAAAGATTCAATAATCGAACCAAAAGCGGATTTCTTGAAGAAGGGGCAAGAAAGACCAAAACCAATGATAAGAGAGATTCTCGATTCTTAGAGCATGAAACTTTGAGGAAGTAATAGCAATACCAAAACGATTCTAGATATGAAGTTTCATGCTATCTCATAAAGCGAATCAAGAGATATGCCAAAACCCTAGATATTCAACATGAGCAGAGAGAGAGAGTTGCAAAATCAGATAATCGAAACCTCAGATTTCATTGGATTGAAACATGGATTACAGAGGTAACGCAAAGAGGAAAGATTACAATAGGTTTGATTTCATACTCTCCTCTCAACAAGCTCTCAAAAAGCAAAACAAATCCTTTTAGAGCTAACCTAATTTTCTCTCCAAAAGTCTCACCCTAACCCGTGGTTCTCCCTATATATAGCCTTGGCTAATGGGCCTCCAACCCATTAAGCCCGCTACACCCGAACGAACCGCCTCCACTTTTGCCGCTGCGAAAAGACCCTTCGCCCCTTGCGCACCTTACGAAGCCTCCGTACACCTTGTTGTGCACGACTATAACCGCTTCAAGATTCACGCCGTCTTGACACATCCCGACCGTTCGACCTCAACGCCTCCAGCGCCTAGTCCGATCCACGTGTCTCGCCACGACTCCATCTTGATGCCTGCGATCAACACAGACATAAAAACACATCACATAGCATTGCACAATATCATAGCAACAATATTTGTATAAGACTCAAACTCATACAAGATCAAAATCCACAAAATAATCTTCTACGCGATTACGGACACAATCGGAAGTTCGCAATTATCACAATGGAAGTTCCGATTTCGAACATCCGCACTTGTCAGAATATCGGAAGTTCGCGCTCAACAACTGCGGTACTTCCGATATCCGAACAACCGATTTCGGATATTTAATTCGATTTGATATCACAGAGAACACTTAATGTCAGAAATATCGGACACTCCGCTACCCCTTGTGCGGAAGTTCCGATTTCCTTCAGCCGAGAGCAAAACCCAGATAAATCGGAAGTTCCTATTTCCAACACCGGTAGTTCCGATTAATCGGAACTTCCGCTCCATACACATGTAGTTCCGATTTCCGACTTCGACCAGTAAAGCACCCAAACCGAAAACCTCAACTCTCAATGTAATCAACACACTTGTCAAATACTCATCACTTAGAGTGGAGGACCTCTCACATGGTCTCTCATTTAGCTAGACTGCAATCTTGGTTTAATTGACTTGCTAAAGAATTGGATCATTAATCAGATTATGGATTTTCTGTCTTAGCTATTCTATACATCAATTGTCATGATCTTGATAGTATTCTTCTGTGTTATGGCTTGGTGTAATTCTCTAATAGTCATTTTGGATAATCTACATGGCTCCTAATGCTTAAAATGAACATCATTTAGCCTTTTCCTCCCTTTTCTACATCTTGATGATTTTATTGCCAAAGGGGGAGAATTATGGAGAGAAAAAGCCTTCTGGAGAAAAGCCTTGAATTTTGTGCGAAAATTGCTCTTTCATCTCATCTCAAGTCTTTCTCTTTTGTCAAACATGGTCTTGAGCTTAACTACTCTTGTTTAGACCTTGGTTGACTTTAAACTCAAACTCATCTTATGCTTTTTTGGTGATTGTCAATATACTCATCAAGTGGGAGGTTGAGAGACCATGTGAGAGGTCCTCCATTTTGAGTGATGAGTATTTGACAACGTGTTGAATAGGTTGAGAGTTGAGTGTTTCGGTTTGGACTGTTTCTGTGCTGAAACAGGATAATCGGAACTACCGCTGTGTATGGAGCGGAAGTTAGATGTCGAACTCCGGCGTTGGAAATAGGAACTTCCGATTAACTTTGGTTTTGAGTTGGCCAAGGAAATCGGAACTTCCGCACATGGGGTAGCGGAGTGTCCGATATTACTGACGTTGAGTGTTCCTCTGAGACGACAAATCGGATTTGAAATTGGAAAGGCGGTTGTTCCGAAGATCGGAAGTTCCGCAATGTTAAGCGCGGAACTTCCGATAATCCTGACAAGTGCGGACGTTCCGGAAATCGGAACTTCCGCTGTGATAAGTGCGGAACTTCCGATTGTTTCCAGAACTGTGCAGAGAAGGATATTTTGTGATTTTGATTTTGTATGAGTTTGAGTCTTATACAAATGTTGATGCTATGATATTGTGCAATGCTATGTGATGTGTTTTTGTCTGTGTTGACTGCAGGACATCGAGACGAAGTCGTGGCGAGACACGAGGTGATCGGACTAGGCGCAGGCGGCGTTGAGGTCAGAACGATCGGGATGTGTCGAAGACGGCGTGAATCTTGAGGTGGTTGCGTGTCAAGGACAGCAAGACGTACGGGAGGCTTCCAGAAGGTGTGCAAGGGGCGAAACGGTATTTTCGCAAAGCGGCACAAGTGGAGGCGGTTCCGTTCGGGTGTAGCGGGCTTGATGGGTTGGAGGCCCATTAAGCAAAGGCTATAAATAGAGCTGAACCCCTGTTGTTAGGGTTAGACTTTTGAGAGAGAAAATTAGGGTTAGCTCTAGCTAAAGGTTTTGTTTTGCTTTTTGAGAGGTTGTTGGTTTGGAGAGAATGAACTGAAAATCCTTGTAATCATTCCTCTATGTTTCCTCTGTAATCTTTTGATCTTTATCAATGAAACTTTGAGGTTTTTGATTACTTGTTTGTGCCTCTCTTATTCCCTTCCTGTTCTTGTTGAATATTTAGGGTTTTGATGTATCTTTTGATTCGTGCTATGAAATAGCTTGAAACTTGATATCTAGAGTCGTTTTGATATTGCTATTGCATCCTCAAAGTTTCATAAGCTAAGAATATGAGAATCTCGTTTATTGTGGGTTTTGATCTTTCTTGCCCCTTCTTCAAGAAATCCGTTTTTGGCTTGTTTATTGAATCTTTGTTTGCGATTCTTCTCCATAAGGTCAAGATGGTGTTTAGGATGATGTCCTGTGAAACTTGACCTGAGAAGAGCATTCAAGATTTAGCATTTTGGATTTTTGGGAAAAACCCGAGCGCACTGTTCTTCGGTCAGGACAATCGGAACTTCCGATTGTCCAAGGCGGAACTACCGCAGGCGGAACTTCCGCACTAACCCCGGAACTACCGGAGTGCGGAACTACCGCCGGGTAGAATCGGAACTTCCGATTTTTGACAGAACAGACTGAAACCCGATTTAGTTCTCTGATTTTGTTTTACTCTTCTTGAGAGGGTTTTGTAGATCTTGTTTAAATACATTAAAGGGGAGTTCTTAATTTTAAGGCACCATTCACCCCCCCTCTGTTTCCATTTCGGTCCTTCAATGCTGGTCACTGATGCCCTGCTTTCACTCTCTGACACACGTCACACAAGGCAACGAATTCTGCGACGTCTCGCTTTAGGTTTGGCCACCAAAATTTATTCTTAACATTCTGATACATTTTAGTACTTTCAGGATGAATCGAATACTTTGAGTCACGGGCTTCCTTCAGAATTAGCTGTCTCAAACCATCAATATCTGGTACACAGATACGTCAATTGACTCACAGTATGTCTTGCTCATCTATGGTGAAGTCTTTAAATTTTCCTTCTGCCATCTTCTTGTTGATATCTGACAACTCAGAATCCTTTAGTTGGGCTTCACAAATATGCTTCTCTAGAGTAGACTGAACTTCTAGATTGGCTACAAATCCCTTAGATACGACTTCCAGCTTCTGGAATTCCTCCTGAAGTTCCGAACACAACTCTTTTGCTTCCAAAGTATTGTAGTAGCTTTTATGACTCAATGCATCTGCAACTACATTGGCTTTACCAGGATGGTAATGGATTCCAAGATTATAATCCTTTATTAATTCCAGCCATCTTCTTTGTCTCATGTTCAGATCAGACTGAGTAAAAATGTACTTCAGACTCTTATGATCCGTATAAACTTCACAGCGATTACCTATGAGGTAATGGCGCCAATCTTCAAGGCATGCACTACGGCGGCTAATTCCAAATCATGGGTATGGTAGTTCTCCTCATGAGTCCTTAATTGCCTTGACGCATAGGCGACATCTCTTCCTTCTTGCATAAGGACATATCCTAATCCTTGACGCGAAGCGTCACAATAGATATCAAAATCCTTGCGAATATCTGGCAGAGTTAGCTCTGGGGCTGTGGTCAAACGTTTCTTCAGTTCTTGGAAACTCTCTTCACAAGCTGGGGTCCAAGTAAACTTATTCTATTTCTTCAATAATTGCGTAAGAGGCTTAGCAATCGTTGAGAACCCTTCAATAAAACGGCGATAGTATCTTGCCATTCCCAAGAAACTACGAATTTGAGTAACAGTCTTGGGCTACTCCCAATTCAATACCGCTTTAACCTTTCCGGGGTCAACTGCTACTCCTTCAGCTGTCATCATATGACCGAGGAAATCAACTTTCTTCTTCCAAAAGTCACACTTGTTGAACTTGGCATACAACTGATGTTCTCTGAGTTTCTCTAGGATTAGCCTTAGATGTTCATCATGCTTTTCTTATGACTTGGAGTATACCAAAATATCATCAATGAATACTACCACAAACTTGTCCAAGTATTCCATGAATACCTTGTTCATCATGGTATACATCAGCTGAGTCTGAGCTGCCATGAATGCTCCAAAATTCTACAGATCAACTGAAGGTGCTTGTTGTGGAACTGCTTCTATGGGGGTCTCCTCCTGGCCTTCTGACACTGGTGTATCGGAACCACTTGCAGCAGCTTGACGAGTCTGAACCATCTGGTGAATCTCCATAGGTTAGATAAGGTAGCAAGCACAAGATAAGTTGTAGAACTAAGCGGGGTAGGTAAAACCCAATAACACACTTTAAGAAAGCTCAACTGAAACTATTATATTAATTAAGATAATAGTATGGCATGCAACAAATGCCTAACGACCTCTGCAGCTCATACTTGCACACAAGAAATTAAGGACGAACCTAAGCACACAAACTACCGTCTAAAAGGTGTCTCGCAAACTACGACTGGCTAAGTCTGAAACAAACTCGAACGGACTACTCGATGAGATAGCCTCCGTAGCCCTGAAGGTGCTCCTTTCTTGTAGAACTGAAAGTGGTGGTATCCTTGCAACTGGTCACGATGCCCAGGATGGTGCAATAGGAGCAGCGTCTCGCACTGTGCAACCTTCTTTGGTTCCTCCGCTCTCTTGCCTCTGTTGGCTCTTCTGGTTCAGCTGGTTCATCGGCTTCTTCTGGGTCTTCTTCTTCAGTGTCTTCCTGGTGATCGTGTTGTCCATATAGAGTTTCTTCCAGAATGACGATCCTCTCCTCGGCTCTCTGAAGGGTCTCGTAGACACACTTCAGCTCTGTGGCGGCTAACTCCAAAGATTCCTCCTGGGCAGTGGCGAACTGGGCAAGATGCACAACGATGGTGTTGCCTTCTCCCTCTGTAGACTTTTATCATTTTGAGATTTTTATTTAATTTTTGGATTTACTTTTCCTCTATGTTTTTATTCATTTTATTTATTTATTTTCGTTTGCGAGTAGACGTTGATACTTCGGGAAATTTTGAAGGAGTTTACCGAGACCAATACCAGTATTAGAATTTATTTCAAGGCAAGTTATACCTTTGATCATATTGAACCCAGTTTTGAAAACTACTTTAATTCAAAGTACTGCATTCTACTTTAAGTATTTATTTGAATTCTTTTGGGTGTTGTTGTTAATCCTATTTGATTATATTCACCTTGTCTATTGTATTATCATGATCTTTTGTCACCCTAGATTGGTTTATTATTTAGTTGGTATTATCATGTCACCAATGTGGGTTGGTTAGACGAATAGTATTGCGTAGCCTTGCTACGAGTCACATATATCATTTGAGTTGCAATTATAAATTTGACTAAGTGACTATAAAACTTTGTGTAAAACTATATAATATGTGTTATTACTTTGTGATAGCATGTGTTGCACTTAACCAACAAGGTGGGAAAGGATTTGGACTGAGGCAAGTGGTGGATACTAAGTGGTATGGTGGAACTTTGTGAATGGGAATGATAAGCTTTGTGGCATAGTTAAACATTAAAAGTCTTACCTTAGTCAATTAAGGACTTAACTTTGTGCACCATTGAACTAGGCCTTTCGTAAAATCACATACCTGATGGGACGAGCCTAACTTAATAAGTTATGTAGTCTTGACATTGACAACTCAGGTTGTAGGTTAGGAGCTCAGTGATGGGTGGAGGTGTGGACTACTAAGTAGATCACATCGCGGGGCGGTTCGCCGTTTTCCTGTCCAACGGTGTATGTCGTACCAAAGCATTGTGTATGGGTTGGATGACGGTAAAGCATACCAGGAGTGTCAATGCTTGAGATAATGTTTCTAAAGGGTTTTGTTATGATTAGTGCTAGCTACACTGGTTATATCTTGTGGGTAATGTGTACAACCTCTGCAGAGTGTTAAATAATCTAGTCGAATAGCCGCATCCGCAGTCATGGACGTGCTCGAGGATTTCACATGAGGGTTAGATTTTTATAAAATATTTGGAAAGGGAGCTATGTGATCTAAGGCATATGACTATTTGAAATAATTTGATTAGGCTTTGTATCTTTGTGAAAACAACTTGTTGGACCGAAAAGGCGACTAGAGGGGGGGGGGGTGAATAGGAGCACGCTCACTTTTTCACAAATAATAGATTCAACACAAATTTCGCTCCCATAGCTATGGAAGCTATGAAGATCAATATACCAGTAGAGCGGAAGACTAGTATTGAATCCAACCTAACCCCCGAAGTAAAACAATCAAAGATCAACACAAGCTAAAGCAAATCTCAGTGTAGGGCGGTCGGACAGCTGGGTCAATGGCGATCGACCGATGGCTGCTGCCGATCGATCAGTGACCACCGGCGGTCGACCTCGACTGAAAAACGAGTAAGTAAATCCCGATGATGAAGTTGCAAATAGATGGAACTTTTGATCTACAACTCCAAACTTGATGAAACTTGGAACTCACCTTCTCTATGATGCCAGGAACCTATTCCAATCGAATATTGTGATAATTCTTAGAAGAATAATGATTATTTTCCATTTGATTGAAGAAGGGTTCAAAACCTAGTCAAAACGAAAACTAGATCCAAAATCTTGCTCGTGGGTGATTGATGATCAAGATGATCCTAGATATATTCCCACATATCACAACAAGCTAGATCATGTGAATAATTCAATTAAAAACTCGCGGATCAAAGAAAGACTCAAAATCATCAAATATAGAGAAAGAACGCAAAGAGACAAGTCATTCATCAAACTTTCCTTTGATTGATTTGATATGATATAGGCTTACAGCCACTCCATCAATAAAGAACAATGCTCAATCCAAGAGCACGAAATTCACATCAAACTATCAAGAAACATAGCCTTCGCAAAAACTCTCCCTAAGTAAATTAGGGTTTCTAAGATAAAAGAGACGAAGAGGAGTGCGACCACCTCCTCCCTATTTATAGTGGAGGCTTAGATCTTCTAGAAGTTTGACTCAATTGGGCTCCTGTTAAGGCCCAAAACAAATGGGACACATACGCACGTATTTTAATGCGCGGTGTTCAACACCTCTTGACCTAATTAGCTACACCTTGCGTCATCTTGCGCCTCGGATTAGCCAATAGGTCACCCTTGTCCATCCTGCACCACGCTTGAGTACATTGACCTCACCCGGCGATCGTCGATCGTTACGGACCTCGGCTCTCAAGCCTAGTCCGGTCATCCTCGCCGTTGACCGTCGTTGACCACCAAGCAACCTGCACAACAATAGATAAGTAAGCCGAATTTGGGAACAAGTTCTTCACAACTTGACCCATATTAGTCAAAACATGCATCATGCAACATATATGCCCTGAAACTCATGACTTTGACCTAACAACCGAACATCTCCGCCACGAAGGCCGACGATCGAATTGGCCACCTATTGGCCGGTCAGACCGCCAGTTAGGACTTAGCCGAATTTCCTCTCTGGAAAACCGAAACCTACTGGAATTTTCAATCGAATAGAACTTTTGACTGGAGACTCCAAAAATTATGCGACCAAGTGCAATAGAATCCCCTCTGTTGCCTGCTACCTCTATTTTTGGCCCAGCTCAAAATAACATTTTTGAAGTTGGCGGTCCATCGCCGCTATGGCGGTCGGACCGCTTTGACCGATCGGCCGCCCATGCTGGCGGTCGAGACCGATTATGGCTCGACAAAGATTGTAACTTTGCCGAAAATATGTGAAACGATAAACCTTTAACGCCCTTGCCAATTATCACATCATCCTAAGATCTGGAGCATATCTCCATGATATCCACACAACTGTTCTATCTATTATTTGTATTCCATTGCAAATGTTGCTTTATCCAAAATAACCACATAAGCCATTCGTTTGGAATAAGCCATCATCTATAAATTACATTATGTGGTATTACTTGTGAGTACGGTTGTGTACTCATACTTGCTACAGTCAATCAACAGAAGTGGAAGAATCTTCACCTGTCTTTGAGGAAGAGTTATACGAATGTGCTAATCGTTAGATCTTGATCCCAGTTGGTTGCTTATGGTGAATTGATGGGATTCCGCTAAATTTTATTTGTTACGCTGCTTATTTAATTATGGCTAGCCCTGCGAGGCTTAACAAATGCAAACTCGACCATAAGGTCAAAACCCTTATTTGTTATTCAAATTAATCGCTTTTGCTATGATTTGTCTTGTGTGGGTCGATATTCATCTATGTTGACACCGTGTGCACTAGCGTGATCCTACACTAGTACAAAATACACAAAGGGTACTGAATTGCATTTTTGGGTCCCAACACATATGCAGAGTTCGCCTACAACAATAGTTTTCAGTTGAGTCTAAAGATCTCACCTTTTTTAAGCACTCTATTTAGAAAATGCAGAACTCTGCATTGGTTAGAGTCAGGAGAAGGTTATGTCTTCAGACCAGATACCCTCAAGCGAGCAGAAGAGAAAGTTCGACGGATCAGAGACCGCCTTCAAGCGGCCTGATCCGGATAAAAGAGTTATGTCGACAATCATCAAAGGGTTTTAACCTTTGAATTTGGGGATAATGTGTATCTCAAGGTATCACCACTTCGTGGGACCCAACGATTTAAAGTGAAACCCAAGCTAATGCCAAGATACATCGTCCCATTTCCAATCACCACCAGGAGTGGAGGAGTAGCCAATCAACTAGAATTAATAGAGTACTTGTCAGACGTTCACAATATGTTCCACGTCTCCCAACTCAAGAAATGTCTCAGAATACATGAAGAGCAAACTCCAGTCGAAGACATCGCACTTTAGAAAGATCTAACTTATCCAAAACATCCGATAAAGATTCTCAACGTTGTAGAGAAGCAAACCAGACGCCAGATCATAAGCCTTTGCAAGGTTCGATGGAGCAACCACTCAAAAGGAGAAGCCTGCTGGGAGCGCTAAGACTAGCTGAAGTTGGATTTCACGTCCGTGTTCTCGGAGCAGCTCGAATCTCGGGGTCAAGACTCCATTTAAGGTGGGTAGGTTTGTAACAGTCCATTTTAGGATTGTAAATAGTTTTTGTTTCTGCCAGTTGAGTTCAAAAACTTATTTCAACTTAAGTCGTATTTTCAAAAATCTATAGCTTGGGCTCCGCCCAGTTTCAGCCCCCTTGGGCCGGCCCGTCATTCCTCACGGGCCCTGAAGGAACGCGAGAAGGCTACGATAGCGCAAAATAAAAATTTACCACGCAACCAATGAACCTCGCTAGTAATAGATCACGAGATTACCACTAGACGCGCCGACTCGTTGCAGAAGTAGAGTCGATGTAGCGAGTTGATGCGTTCGTAGTCGTACTTGCCACACGTCTTCTTCTCCGAGTAGTCGTACTCATGACACGTCTTCTCCTACGAGTAGTCATACTCGCCCGCCGCGCGTCTGATCCTCCGAGTAGTCGTACTCGCCGCACGTCTACTCCTCCGACTGGGCGTACTGAGTTACAGATCGGCCTAGTGCTGATGCTTCGCAACACCTTCAAGATATCCACACATACGGGGTAGGGGCATGTCGAACCCGGAAACGAAGGATCCCGAGTTCTCTGTGTTCATACACTAGTCCAGGATTTCCAGTGTACACAGTCACAACCCTTCCAAAAATCGCTCCTGCCTGTCTTCATCTCTGGCTACATCCTTGGTGGCATAGCGAGCAAGTTGGTTGAACTTATGCAGATACTCGCTGACTGAACGGTTTCCTTGGCGAAGAGAGCGAAACTCCTTCTTCTTCAGTGTAATCATGCCAGATGGAATGTGAGATCGGCGGAAAGCTTGCATAAACCCATCCCAAGTGATTTCTTGGGCATTAGCATGGGACATGCTGAAGTTATCCCACCATTCTGATGCGGGACCATTCAACTGATGAGAGGCAAACAAAACTCTCTCACGATCTGTGCATTGAGCAATATCCAGCTTCTTGCCAATGACCCTGAGCCAATCGTCTGCGTCCATGGGTTCCGTGCTACTAGAAAACGTCGGCGGACGCATCCTCATGAACTCTGACAAAGTCACTCTTGCGGGAGGTGGAGGAGCATGATAAGCTGCTGACGCTTGAGTACTCTGGTTGCTGTTGAGAGACTGGGCTAGCAATTCAATCAGATGAGTCTGATTGGCCATCATTTGGCGCCAGTCGGGGGCTTCAGTTGGAGGAGGTGGTGGCTGTTGAACTGGGTTTTCTTGATAATCAGCATTCTCATTTCCTTGCCCTCTGGCACTGCCACTTCCAGTGCGGGTAGTCACCATCTGCTGGACTCTTCACAGATCATACAAGAGAGACAGGAATTTCTAAGCGGTATAGGTCTAAAATAGCCCAAAACCAACAAACGCAAGGCAAGAACACTTCGGCAAAATAATTTATTTTATTTTATTAATTCATTACGGCTACCACAAGGGTATTGTAGCTCATAATTCGCAACTAAAGGACAATTTAAGGACATATCTATGGGGTTACTGGGGTATAATCTGGCTCACTAGAACTAGCCTCGCCTGCCTTGTAGTAGGCCAGTTCTTTTTCTGCAGCCTTCAACTTTTCTTCTGCGTCTTGTAATTTCCCCTGTATAAGAGACAGCTCATCTAGGGTATTCCTGTAGGCATAATCCATGGCTCTGGCCAGATCCACCTGATGCGTGAGATCGGGGCAGTCTTCATCTCTAGTTGAGCGGAAGGTACTGTCATGCCGGGTTGGGATGTGCATCGGGTAATAGTGGAACCCGATCAGTTGAGGCGGTGATCGTAGATGTAGCGAAGTCGTGGGTTGCTTCCTGGTCGCATCTGGATGCCTTCGCGAAGGTGTCTCGTCGCATTGGGGCATCGAAGATATGAAAGTCGTGTTCGTGATAGGTTGGAGTAGAGGATCACTTCTACCCTCCACCGACCACGATTTCCCACCTTATACTTGTATCCTTGATACGTCGGTCTTTCTTCAAAGTCCAAGTCTTTGCATGATCTTCCAGAGAACTCATGCCCAATGACCAAACAAAGACACCATGGGAAATGGCATTGAACTTGACCATCTACAATTTTTGAGAAGGAGATGAGTTAATAAATATTTTCAAGAGAAAAGTTGAGAAATGACTCTAAGACCAAGTTATTTTAATTTTCAAAAGTAAATCCTTAGGGGTTTGATTTCCTTCTAGGTCACGACCTACAGTCGATATGGCTCTGATACCACTTTTGTCGAACCCGGGAACGAAGGATCCCGTGTTCTCTGTGTTCATACACTAGTCCAGGATTTCCAGTGTACACAGTCACAAAAAAATGTTATCACAAACATATCCAGCGTGTTTATTAATAAGCATAGAGTTTATTACAATTTGGGCCGGAGGCCAAATAAAACATTAAGCGGAAGCAAAATATAATGGTAAGCCACACGACACGCCACAGGCAATCGTCTGGAGGTCGTTGCCTAATCGTCCTGCTCCTCACCTTCCGGATAGTAGTCTTTTCCTGAATAATAATATTCAGCAAGAGTGAGCACTACAACTGTGCTCGCAAATTACACCCAATACAGAATTTAGAATGCATGCATAAGTTTTTCAAAGGAAGGTTGTAGGGTTTATTTGCGTAATTCAACATTTTTGGGTTTTAAATAGTTATACTAAGTTTCAAGGCACATTTTTATTCCATAGCTAAAATCAGATTTTAAAATTTATCATTGTATAGTGGATAACCTCCATATGAAACATGGCGAAGAATACCCTCCTATCACAAGGCTACCCGCCCAATTTTAACACAAGGATTAACCATCTTCAAATCATGTCCAAAGTTATTTTAAAACAAAAAACAAGTCTAACTTAGAGTGGCTTTGCTCAGCATGTCCATGACCGTGGACACGGCTATTCGAATAGATTTACACTCTACAGAGGGGTACAACTTTACCCACACGAGATAAATTGCCCGTTATGTCGGCCAATGCACGCTTCCTTAGGCGTGTGACTAGGCAATTATCACAAGGCGTTTCCAATGCCCTACCTCACTACTAATATGCCCGCTAAGGTTTCACTTCCATTAGGCTAACCACCTGCCGGAAGCCCCCTCTTGCGCCAAGTGGGAATAAAGTCTAACCGACACCCACACAACAAAAATAGCACGAACAATAATGAGGTAAGACAAATTATTAAGCCTGGTTCTGCCCATACAGAACATGTGGTAGTACGGTGGAGCTTTGCAAGGTGCGGCTCAAAGACCGGTCCTTAACCAACTTGGACAACTTTCAATAAAAACCCTGGGCCTCAATCCTAACCAGACGAGCCCGTGCATAAACCTGCACCCACCAACGGTCCATTTTTGCCCAAGTACAAACCATTTTCTTTTATTTATTTATTTTTATAATTTTCAAAGACTTTTGCAAAAATCCACCATGACAAAACCATGTCATAGGCTTTTTATCAAATTTCAAAATTTTGGCTAAATTCTCCCAAAATCAAATGTTTCATGGTCTAAGCATTTGCTAAGCATATATTTATTTTTAAATTCATTTGACTAAGGTGACAAGGAATTGGTAATACAACATTCAAATGTGGCTATACAAAGGAATTGGAATAATTAAGTATTTAAAACAGGAATTTAAAATAATTAAATACAACTATGCATGCAATAATAATTTAAAATAGAAATTAAATAATTTTAAATATTGGGGGCAAAATGGTCAATGGTGTAACTTGCCTTGCTCAAAATCTTGGTATTCTACTTCTTCAATAGGGTCAAGCTCTCCGGAGTCGTCAAAATCTATACGTGAGAATAATCCAAATTCAAACAGAATTCAAATAAACTCAAATAAATTCAAATTAAAATACAAATTAAATCCAAATTAAATAATTTTGGTTTAGTTGGCTAGATCTTGATTTTATACAAATTTAGAAATTTGAATCACCTAAATCGGAGTTCGTACGAAGAAATACAAGCTCCTGGAAGTTTAAATCTAAATTAAATTCCAAATTTTAGAATTTCTTTTAATTTTTGAATTATTTTTCTAAAAGAAATTCAATTTATTGCGCAAGCGGGCGTCAGTGGTACTGTTCACAGAGGCTGACAAGTGGGCCCGCACAGTATGGACTGAGTCCACGGCGCCTTTCGAGTCCACGGTGGACTCGGCTCACAGCACAGTGCGAGGGGAAGGCTGTGCTAGCGCGGCGTGCTGTGCTGGCGCTCACGTGGCTGCTACGTCGGCTAAAATGCCGATGTGGCACTCAGTGTGGCGCCGACCGCCGCCACGTCGTGGCTGGAGGGGCGCTTCGGGAACCTAGGGACCGGCGAACGGTGGCGCGGCGGGCTCCGGCGAGGCGCGCAAAAGGTTCAGGGGGAGGCACTGAGGCGAATGCGCTACCTGGCGGTGGCGAAGTGTGGCCGAAGGGTGGTCGGCAACAAGGCGAAGGCGGCGTGAGGTTCGGTCGGCGGCGAAGGTGTTTCGGGGATCTTGGGGCCGGGAGGAGACGCGCACGAGGATCGCCTGGTCACCGCGATGCCTTTGGTGTAGTCGATGCCGCCGAGGAGGCCTTGCCGGCGCATGAAACGATAATCTTCCGAGCTTCGGCCGCCGAGGGAAAACTTCGAATTGCCGGTGATTGGGTGCGAGGGAAGGGACGAAAGCTAGGGGGTTGGGATGAGGAGATGGATGCGCAGCTGAGGCACGCTTAAATAGGGCCGGGGCGAGGTCGGGGTGGCGTGGAGCGCACGAAGGTCCGAGCGGTCGCCGGTGAAGTTTCAGGGATTTGTGATGATGAAAACGGAAAGTAATGCCATATTTGAACGCGGAATTGATTCGGTAAATTAATGCCTCAAAAATTCCGAAGAATCCGAGTTGATTTGCCGAGTTTTGGAAACTCCCGTGCAGCGGTAATGGCGGAGCCGTGCGAGCGCGCGGGGAAGAAAGGGACGGGGAAGAAGCACAGTGCGAGGGCCCACCTGTCGGCGAGACAGAGAGAGGGAGAAGGGGCACGGGGAGGATTGATATCGGCCGTCCGATTTCGATCGGACGGCCCGCATTAATCATGCGCGGGGAGAATGGGCCGAGGCGCGCACAGTGCTGGGCTTCGGCCCAGTACTATTGCCGAGGATTTTAAATTCCTTTTCCAATTTATTTAATCCTAGAAATTCAAATAAGCTTTAGAAAATATCAAATAAAGTCCAAAAATTTTGAGAAAATTCACAGAAATTCTCAAGAGCATTCTGGACTTAAATAAAATAATTCCAACTTTTAATTGGTAATAGATTTTGCACCTAATTTATTTTAGCTTTAAAATAATTAGGGAAAAGCTTTTAAAATTTCCAGAAAATCCATAAAAATAATTAAAGTCTTATTTTCAATCAAATGAAATTTTTGGTCACATAGGCACTGTGCCTTGGAGTGCTCAGACCGCGGCGTGGTTGAGGAAGGTGTGGCTATTAGAGTTTCGGGAGTTCTTCCAAAGATCATCATCTCACCTCTTGCCACTGCCCCTCTATTTATATGCATCCATAATGGGTCTCGAACTTGATGCCCATTACGAACTCGTGGCCTACAAGAATTTGGATTACCATCCAAATCAAATCCCAGCCCTTTAAGTGTGCGACCCAATATGTTCATGTGAAATTGGTTGTGACTCAAAAACTCTTTTCCGACCACTTGTCGTTAGCGGTACCTAGCAGCACATAATGATTTCCAAACACGCACAGAATATATCGGATGAACCTTAATACAATATGATCTACGACCAGGTCTATATCACTAACGACCAGCCCGTATCTCTATACGACTAGTTCATATATGGTCTCGACCAATTCATATATGGTCTCGACCAATTCGTAACTCTTTACAACCAGGTTTCGACCACTTAGTGACCATTTTCGACCAGCCTACGACCAGCTTGTATCTCTATACGACTAGTCCATATCTGATCGAACCGAAAGACCTTCTCGTATATTCTCCCTTTGCCTCATGATGTCTGGTTGAACTCCAGGTGAGATGTTGTATCATCCATGGACTGCTCAATACTTTCTCGATCAAGTGTTAAATAACTTCATGTGGTCGACAGTTCGACCACTAGTGGTATGGCCATGCACTTTCTTTATCTATCTAACCACAACGAGGGGCCCAGAGACATTTCTCCTGTTATTTTAGGAGGGGAAAATCCCATATCTGACCAGTCACATCCCTCCGCATATTTCATAGCATAGTCGAAAGCAACCTTTGTAACACTCTGACTATGCGAAAGCCAATATGCTACCTAAGCGTCTACCATTGATCAACAACTTGAGGGAACTATACTACACTAACATTTAAAAGCCAACTAAGATTTACTTCAAACGACATCTTGCATAATAAACAACCTAATTTCAGGAATAAACAATCAACATTTGAATTCGAACATGATACTTCATTCGAAAGAAAACTATAAAGACTATAATCGGAGAACATGGATCAATAACTCGCATAACCTAAACATAACATTATCCAATATTGATCATACAGAGAATTATTTATTATGACAGTCCAAACTCTTAGGTGCATAATAATAGCAAATGTGTATTTCAATGATGCGTGCACCTGTGTGTCTACTCCCTCCCACAATTGTCATCATCATGGTTCACCTAAAAACAGGAAACACATCAAGAATGAGTCCATGACTCAGCAAGTACAAAATAAAACTTTGAACCAAAAACATGTATAATTCATCAAGCATACAGTTGAACGAAAATATGAGATGATAGAAACCACATGATTGAATGTATGCACATGCCCTTCACTTCTGCTCATACCGGTATAGCTATCGAACACACGTCGGTGTTCACTTATGCCTGCGTTATCCAAAACGCGGGGATCCAAGGCCCGTTTGAAGAACGTTTCAAAACAGGGATCCAAATTGCCCACATTGGAATGGTGGGTCTTACTTGCCTAGGTTAGAATGCTGGGACTTCACTACCCACTCCTGTGGGTGTAGCAAGATCAATACTTGCACATATGAATGTATTCGATGAATGAAGAAACATCATTAATAGAACAATGGTAATCAGATACTATTATGAACAAGTACATATCAAACATTATTCAAACATTATTCACCATGTAATCATCAACCAAGGAAAACACATATCAAACATAAACATACAGTTGTACTTGCCTTTTTCACTACGCCGTGCGGGAAGGCAAGGACGATGCCCCTAACTCCGGAACCCCTTCTCCTACACAAGAATAACACTAATATAAGAACGCTGAGGAAAATAGACTCCACTCACACCCCCTATCCCGATTCCCGAAGGCCAGGATTCGAATAAGGGTTCGACTCAATTTTCCCAACAGTCTAGCAGAAGATCCCACGGGACAGCAGTACTACAATCCTCATATATTTTACTACGAAACTCGGAATGGAGTGATATTGGTCTCTCTAGAAACAAGATGACATCATCTACGATAAACTAGTTGGCAAGGTTCTCTGATTCGGCATTCTAATAAACCAAATGATCAGGTGAAGTTCCTGCCCCTTCAATCTGACAGTCAAATCTACAGCGATAGAAGAAAATTCATATCTTTTGACTGGCTGATCCAAAAATCATGTTGTCTACCATTCTGGAAAGCTAAAAGGATTGTCTACAACTTTCATGTTAGATGAACATTCTGATTCGGCATTTAACTAAATCATACTAGCCACACAAAGTGACTGCTAATCGTCGTCAGCCCTTCTGAACAGTCGCAAAAAAACTGTCATAACTCCTAAACCGTAACTCCAACTTCAGTGATCTTTATTCCTAAAGAAAGCTATGCACGAGTACTACAACTTTATAAGAGACAAGATTTCCCAATTCGGCATGTAACTAGATCATATTGGTCACACAAAGTAACTGCTAATCCTCGTCAGCCCTTTTGGACAGTCACAAAGAAACCATCATAACTTCTAAACTGTAACTCCAAATTGAGTGATCTATGCGCCTAAAGAAAGATATGAACGAGTACTACAACTTTATAATAGACATGATTTCCCAATTCGGCCTATAACTACACGAAAACAGACACACAAGAACACCTACAGATCTTGAATTCTTGCGCAGCAGCTCGACGAAACTAAACCATCACTCCAATGGGACTCGGGGACTTACCTTTGGAGATGAACATACCCGGCGTGTACCCGGCGAGGTGCTGGACCAGGGAGGGGTGGCGGCTATGGGGGGAGAGGGAGAAGTGGGGCTAGGGTTTAGGGGGAAAGCCCCCCTCCCTTGGCCAGCCACCCCCTGGGCTCCTCCTGGGCCGCGGCCCATGCCCAGGCCCAGGTTGGTGAGGAATTGCGTAAAACCCTTTATTTTTTAGGAAATGCTAGTTCTTTAATTGTCTTTATCCTCCCCGACATCTTTTCTATTTACCCAATTCATTTTTGGGTAAATCTGAACCCTCTATGTATACATCACTAGTCCAGAATCACGCTAGTGCACACAGTGGCAACATCGATGAAATACCATTTCTATATGCAGAGATGACTAATAAATAGACAAATAAAAATAATTATTGGAGTAAAGGCATTAAGGTCAAATCTTACAATTGATGTCTCAGAAGACAAATAGCTCAATAAAGCTGCAGCGGAACGAAACTGGATAACTTCAGTGAAGCCCATCCATATACCCACAGGCAATCGGCTGGGGTAGCGAGACCTAGTTCTCCACGGTCCTTCAAGTAGACCTTGTTGACTAACGATTCCTCCACTTTTGTCGATTGATCATAGCAAGCATGCGTACACAACTGTACTTGCAAGTCATACCACAGAATGCAATGTATAGATGCAAGCTTATTCCAAATGAATGGCTTATGTGGTTCTTTTGCAGAAAGAAACATTTGCAATTGAATATGAATAATAGATTGAGAACAATATTTAAAGCAAATAAACAGTAATAGTTTAGCATTTATTTTCATAAAGAACACACAGTCTAAACAAGTTATTCGCACAACCATATGACTTAGATCACACAACTCCCTTCCCAAATGATTTCATGAAACTCTACCCCTCGTGTGAAATCCCCGAGCATGTACATGACCGCGGATGCGGCTATTCGAATATATTGATTAAACACTCTGCAGATATTGTACACTTTACCCACACGATATAATCAGTGTAGCTAGCACTGACCATAACAAAACTTTTCCGAAACTTCATCTCAAGCATTGACACTCCCGATGTGCTTTACTGCGGTCCAATTGATACACACATCGCTTGGCACGACACACACCATTGGACAGGGAAGTGGCGAACCGTCCCGCAATGTGTGAATCACACCCCCAACCCATCACATAGCTTAACCACAACCCAGGTTGTCAATGTCAAGATTCCATAACTTACTAAGTTAGGCCCGTCCCATACCAAGCATGTGGTTATACAGTAAGGCTCAGTTCAATGGCGCATAAAGTTAAATCCTTAATTGACCAAGGCAAGACTTCTAGTTTCTAACTAAGTCACACAGATTATCAATCCCATCACAAAGTTCTACCATATCACATAGTTTCCACCACTTGCCTTAGTCTAAATCTTTTCCCACCTTGTTGGTTAAGTGCAACACATGTCACCAACGAGCAATAGCACACAGCACACATAATTTTATCACACAGTTACAATATCACTTAGTCAAGTTTATATTTATAATTCACATGAAATAATGACTCAAAGCATGGCTAAGCAATATACTCGTAGCTAACCAACTCACGTTGGTGCTACGATAATACCAAGTAGTAATGAACCAACCTAGGGTGACAAAAGATTATGACATAACAATAGACAAGGTGGATATAACAATTTGTATTAATAACTAAAACCAAAAGCATTTAAATAAATACTTGAAATATAATGCAATACATTGAAACAAATTATTTTTGAAAACTGAGTTCAATACGATCAAATTGAAATTGAATGGTACAGGAAGATAGATATTGAATTTATATGAATTTAGAAACTTGAATGAGTTCCATCGAAGTTTGGACGAAGAAGATATGGCTCTCGGAAGATTGGAATTCACATGAAATGATGAAAAAGGAAAAAGAGATAGAGAAATTGACAATTGGGGTCTACAAAATATGCTCAGAATATTCTATTCTAAAAATATTAGAAAATGGCTGAGTGTATGACAGGTGGGACCTACTGTTATTTATTAATTTCTAGAATTAAAATAATTCTAGAAATAAGGTAGAGAGAATGACATGTGGGACCAATAAGATAAAATGATTTTTCAAGAATTAAATTAATTCCCAAAAATAGGATTAGAGTTTGACATGTGGGCCACTAGTCTAGGGACCAGGTCCACGGAGATATGGTAGTCCACGATAGATGAAGCTCATGAACTAGGGTTGACTGACATGCGGGATCCGCATGTAAGTGAGGGAAATGAATAGGGTTTTTAATTGGGTAGATGACATGTGGGGTCTACTGATCAACAGGGAGAGGAAATGTTACAGAGCAGAGCTCGTGCTGGCTGTTTCCTATCACATGGTGGCTGGAGAAAGCATTGAGTTGGCAAAGCAAAAGAATAGAGAAATGATTGCAGGGAGAATCAACTAAGAAATATTAATATAGAAGAATCAATGGAGAGGTATATGTTGGAGATACTACATGCATTGGTCTAGTTCATGGTGCATGGAGATGGATGCATGGATTCTTAGCACTGAGATGGGAAGCAAGGATTAGAGAAAAGAATTAACATATAGAAAGATTAGCATAGATGAATCAATAGATGAGGATAAACATAGAAGGATCAACACAAAATACACAGAGCAAGAACGAAGCTACATACTTCAATAGAGGGATGGAGGGTTGCTGCTGCCGGCTAGTTCCTGGAGCATGAGAACAGATGATGGCAAAGCTAGGGCTATGGAAGAAAAAGGAGAAGGATTAACAAAGGAGGACTACTAGAGCAGCCGCAACAAAAGCAAACAGAAATGACAATGAACAGGAACAGGGAGCTGCTGTTGTCGGTTCATGGCACATTGATGCATTGGCATGGTGATTGAAGATGGCAAAGTATGGCAGCTAGAATTGAAAAGGAGGCATTGATCTTTGGAAACCATACATCAGTGAATGGAAGAGCCATAGGAGCATCAACCGACTTCAACAGGAACGCCAGAGAGGAAATGAACGAAGACAACAACAGCATAGACATGAATAGTAACCAGGGAACATGCCGATTTTGGCGCATGGGATGGACGGTGGCCGGCGGCGAAGGGGCAAAACAGAAAGGAAACGATGAGCCAGATATGAAGGGGATGGAACCATGAAGCGAGGTCGGATTTTGGAAAAACTCATCGAGGAAGCGACCAACGAGATGAACACGTTTTGGCTTTATGGCTTGACAAGGCTCTAGCGATCTTCAGGCGAAGGGGATGGAACCATGACGTAGAGCACGACGACGTGAACCCAACGCCACAAACGGTTCGGCCGGAGGACGTCGGATGAAGGCGCAATTTGTCGGAGAAGACCTCCGGTTGGAGCTCAGTATTTTGCCGATTACGATGAAAATATAATGATTTGGAGGAAACCAATTCAGGGGATTGGAAGACGAGATCAAGACGGACGTTTGGGCGCAAACGGTTTGCTTTTATATGCATCATAGAGGGAGATGATATCAAATTTGGAAGATACGGTTGGAAACACGTACAGGAAACAGACTCTCAGTCGGTTCGGTTGGAAACGATGAATTGTAATCATGTGGTACTGTGGCAGCCGAGAGGAGAGAGAAAAGAAAGATTTTAGGAATTAAAGAAAATCCCACAAATCAAGGAGACCAAATAAAAAGCAAACAAATCTAGAAAAATCTCAGAAAATTCCTTGGAACACAAGAAAGGAAAATAACACAGGTTTTTATTTAATTGATGTTTAGATTAGTCAAATTAAATATTTTTATTTTAGAAAATTCCCAATTAAGCTTTATTAGTACAAATAAAATTGGTGAAATTTTCTAGGGACCTAAACTACTCAAAAGATTTTCGAAAAACCAAATTTTGGGACGATACAAACCTTCCCACTTAAAGGAATCTCGTCCCTAAGATTTAGGCTGGCTGTGGAATAGGTTAAGGAACTTAGCCTTCGGGTTCTCTTTTTGCTATCAAACTACTTTGACTTTGATAGAATTGCCCTTTTGAACACTTACGGAATAAACACCTTTCTTCTTGCTGAACTTCTCGCTTCAACAAAAACATGACGAACTGGCTCCTGGTAGGAAAGGCATCTTGAAACTCGATCGCTTCGATATTTGCTTGAAGGCACTTCAGGAGTTGAGGAAATTCTGCTGCTAACTGAGAACTTAGGTCAACAAGCTAACTCTTGTTCTAAGCTTCGAAATCTGAACAGACCGACACACCTCTGTCTCCTCTGTCGTACAATCCTTAACACAAATCTTCAACAGGTATTCTGAAGATAGACATGACTGCGAGGGTGATAATATGCATAATCTGCGTGGCTTTTCTGCTTGAACTAAGGTACTTATAATCCCTTAAAGATTAAAGACACTTGGCCTTCTGCTTCATGATTAATGCAAAGTCCACAAACTTTGTGATCTGATCTGCTCCTAGTTGAGCGATGTCTCACACGGTCAATCATAGAGGACTTCAAATAATGACAATTGCAAACTGCCTTACATCTGGTGTTGTAGGGGAACTCCGCACACAACACTTACTTGCTCGACTTGGTACTATGAGTTAAAGCACAAACTCACTATTTCTTTCAATATGTCCACTGATTCAGGGTTATACACAATACTGAACTGAATAGGCATCCAAGGCTACATACACACTCTGTCACTAACACGAGGTAAACTGGGATCGTTGGTTTGACACTGACTCCTTCTGGCACATCGTGCTAACTGACCATCTCTGTCGATCTCATACTAGACCAATTATGGCGAATACCATCTCTATCGTATACAACTTCTGTCGTATACCACTCTGCTAGACAGTCTCCAAACTAGGTGATATTTGCAGGCTTGAAGCGGCAAATTTCTGTCAAATGATCAACAATCACCTTTCAAGAAATTATATCCCGATTGGGTCCTAGGAAAACCCATGCTTGAATTCTCGAAATAGAAGTACTCTGACTGGCCTTTTACATACTAGCCGACTTTTTGAAACACCAACCACATGGTAACATATTCTGTGACCTTTTGCCTTATATTGGATCATCATAATTCAACTTTGAGATCCTTGTACACCTTGGTACTTTCAGGGGAAATGGACTGTTTGCACTCAAATGTTGGTTTGAGCATCAACTACTTGAGTTTCTTCTCATTAGATACACATATATACTCATTGATTCATGTATCATTTAGTTCGCCTTCAGCGGGTTCTCACACTTTACCTTACTTCACGTGAGGACTGATTGTGAACATTGAATCCATCGGTTTCTACATCAGCAGTGTAGTTATTCACATCTTCTTCTTCCACCTCATCTGCCCAAGAGTGGGTAGTAGGTGGTGTGCGGCGAGCAGGAGGATCCTCCACTCTTGCCTCACCCTGGGTAGTGGTTTCAGCAAGTTGCTGATGTTCGACGAGTGCAACGCGCGTGTGGAGCACTTCGAGGTTGTCATCGATCTTATCCAAGGCATTGCGAACGCTCTCACCGAGCGAGTGCTCAATGTGCCACACAAGCTCTCTCATGCGAGGTGTGAGAGACCCCTCACCCGCATGCTCCAAATATTGGTCGTTGTTATTTCCGCCATGTGTAGATCCTCGTGATTCCACCATTGTTAGTAGAAAACAAAAAACAAATCGTAATTTATATGTCCCTATGGACTACTAGATTCTAGAGTGTCATAAGTCACTCTCACAATGTCTTACCAAGTTCTTACAAGCTCTTACCAATGCAGCAAGGACGTGGTACAACCGGTGTCTGGTTCGTAATACTCTGACTTGTGAATAACACAACGATTGCAAGGAAACGGTACCTGCTGAGTCAGGAGAAAGTAGAGCTCGGAAGGCTAGTATGTAGCAAAGGAGTAGTAATTGTTCAAATCAATATGCAAAGTTGAAAAGTAGTTCAAAGTACTAGTCACAAGTGTTGGTTCTAGTCTAAACCAATCCTAGCTAGAGCAACTCACAAGAATGACTAGGAGCAAAAGCGGAAAGGCTAGCACAAGAACTATCAAACCAGGTGAGCAATGGATGAACTATGCCAATCCAAACAAGAAAAGAAAAGTCAAGAAAGGAGGCAACTCTGAATTTTTTTCTTCTGTTTTTCTTCTTCTCTTTCCTATTTTTCTTCTTCTTTTCCCTTTTTTTTTTTGCTCTCCTTTTTTTTTTGCAAATCTGCAACTGACTCAAATTTCTTCAAATTCCTCTTTTGGGCCTAGGGAGGTATATGAGTTACAAATTTTTTTTTGTATAAGACAGGGGTATAAAAGTAATTAAAAGATCGTGTTGCTGAAGTCAGAGCAGTGGAAGGGTGGCTGGTGGTCGCGGCAACAAGATGGTCGAACTGTGGTAGAGCGAGTTTCTGCCGCGGCAGTAATTAGCAATGGCGGCAGACACCTGTGGTAGCCGTTCGATTGCCGCGGCAGGCGTTTTGGTGGCTGCGGCAATGATTGGTAGGCAACAGTGCGGCAGGGGTGATGGGTGCCACGGCAGCAAAGGCAACGGCGTGGCAGGGGGTGATGAGTGCGGCGGTAGTGAAGGTAACGACGGCAGGGGACGGTGGTAGGAGTGCAGCAGCTAGGAGTTGTTGCGGTAGTATTGAGGTGGCCGAAAAAAATTGCTATGGTAGAACTAGACGACTTGCAAGCGACTACAAACTAGACCAATCTAAACAGAAACCAACACAATGACTCGACGATGCAACAAAAATTCAACAACACAAGCTAAAAGAAATAAATTGCAATGGCATAAAGGGCTCGGTATGGATATATATGCAATAATTTTTTTGGGCAATTTTCAGGACTCTAGGTACGAAAAACGAATCTACTACTAGAAAACTGGAAACTCTCACCAATCAACTGTAGCTCTGATACCATTTGATGAACCACGGAGGTCCTGATTTGGCTCGATATTTCGATGAGAAGATAAATTCAGTAGAAGTCGCTCAACTCTCATGATCCTGGCTCCGAACTCGCAAGGCTCGAAACCACACAATCGTTGAACTGCTCGATAAGTCGTTATCAACCGTGCACGAATATCGGGATGACCTGATCACGATTATCAACTCCTGCATACAACGAAGAAGAACGCAAGAACAATGTAAAAATGCAATCTGAAGTATTGCAAATATGAATGAAAATGTTTTGAAGACGATGTCGCTGTTGTTCTCGCTGAACAAGAGGACAAAGTATAAAGTAGCAAAGCCGAACAAGACGATTTTGCTATAGGGGCGGTGGCTCCTATATGAGGAGTGCAGCCAGGAGGTGGGAACCCTAGGGCCAGTGGTACTGTTCATGGGTATTTTCCACGTGAACAGTACAGCCTCCCCTAGGGTGGCCGGCAGCATACAGGCCTCATGGGCCAAGTCGACCCATACATTACACAGCCTGTGAGCCAACAATTAGTGACACAGCACTATGGCATGTAGACATAGCTGGGCTCGTAGGAGTAGAGGTAGCTCAGTCCAATTGGGGAATATGGCATTGTTGTGGCCGAAAGTCCAACCAGTAACATCCACATCACGAGAAGGCTGTCACAAGACATAGTTTGCTAGTTCTATGCTGAGTTGTATTGTGGGAATTTATTTTGGCAAAACTATTGCAAATTAATATTTTGATTGATAAATTAATTGAAGTTCAATAAAAATAGTTTAATTTTTTGCAGTGTTACTATTTTTATAAATACATAACCATCAGAAATTTTAATATACTCTACAAGATTTGAGATAATTAACAGTTAGTAGCTAATCTAATCAGGCATCTGGGTAAAATCTAATTAAGGAAATTACTATCTTGGTATTTTCTAATAAATAGCATACAAATCACTACTGTGCTCTCAAGTCTCAACAGAACTAAAAGTAAAGGCCTTTCTCAACTAGAATTTTTTTATTTAATCTTTTTTAATAATATTTTAAAGTTAACTCGTAGCTAACTTTATTTCCAATTCTGGCCCCTTTAGCCACGCCATCACCCGTGGCGCGGGCAAACCATTCTGTCTCGCCATTGTCCCCGGTGTGGCCAAACCTACTACACAAGCCCTCGAGCGCTCGCAGTGCCAGCATGGAGGGCTAACGTGGCAGTAGTCACTGTCGGGACCCAAAAATACAATTATGGACTCTCTGTGTATAATGAACTAGTCGATGATCACACTAGTACACACAGTATCAACATAGATGAATATTGATCCATAGAAGACGATTAATAAAATAAACGACTAATTTGAATAGCAATTCATGGATTTGACCTTATGATCGGGTTTACATTTATTAAGCCTCACAGGGCTGGCGATAGAGAAATAAGCAGCAGCGGAACAAAATTAAACTCTAGCATAATCCCATCAATTCACTACAGGCAACCGATTGGGATCAAGACCCTAACGATCAACACCTTTGTAGAACTCCTCCTCAAATGCAGGCGAAGACTTCCCCACTTCTATTGAATGTTTGAAGCAAGCATGAGTACACAACCGTACTCGCAAGTCATACCACAGAATATAATTTATAGATGATGGTTTATTCCAAATGAATGGCTTATGTGGCTCTTTTGCAAAAATACAACATTTGCAATTGAATACAAATAATAGATTGAAACAATATTTAAAATAAATAAGCAATAATAATTTGGCATTTGTTTTCACAAAGGACACAAATCTAAATAAGTTATTCACACAGCCATATGACTTAGATCACACAGCTCCCTACCCAAATGTTTTATAAAAATCTAACCCTCGTGTGAAATCCCCGAGCATGTCCATGACCGCAGACGCGACTATTCGAATAGATTGATTAACACTCTGTAGATGTTGTACACTTTATCCATACGATATAATCAGTGTAGCTAGCACTAATCATAACAAAATCTTTCAGAAACTTAATCTCAAATATTGACACTCCCGATGTGCTTTACCGTCGTCCAATTTATGCACACAGCTCTTAGTACGACAAACACCATTGGACAGGGAAGCGGTGAACCGTCCCTCAATGTGAGGATCACACCTTCACCCTAGCACACAACCTAACCTACACCTAACCTACAACCTGAGTTGCAACATCAAGACTCTATAACCAACTAAGTTAGGCCATCCCATCAGGCATGTGGTTGTACGGAAGGCCCAGTTCAATGACGCACAAAATTAAGTCCTTAATTGACCAAGGTAAGACTTCTAATTTGTAACTAATGTCACACAGACCCATATTCTCATGCACATAGCTTCCACTATATCACATAGTATCCACCACTTGCCTCAGTCGAAATCGTTTACCACCCGGTTCGTTAAGTGCAACACATGCCATCAACGAGTAATAGCACATGACGCACATAGTTCCATTATCACTTAGTCAAGTTTATATTTGCAACTCACATGAGATAATGACTCGTAGCATGGCTAAGAAATCTACTCGTATCTAACCAACCCACGTTGGTACTACGATAATACCAACTAATAATGAACCAACCTAGGGTGACAAAAGATCATGGCATAACAATAGATAACGTGGATGTAACAAATTGGATTAATAACTAAACCCAAAAGTATTTAAATAAATACTTAAAATAAAATGCAATAAATTGAATCAAAGTATTTTGAAAATTGGGTGCAATATGTTCAAAGGTATAACTTACCTTGGAATAGGTCTAGGTACTGGTCTTGATCTTGGTGTAGTCCTTCCTCAAAAGTCCCTGATGTATTAACGTCTATTCGCAAACGACATAAATAAATAAAATAGATAAATAAAAGAGATAAAAAAACTCAAAAAATTAAATAAAAATCTCAAATAAATATAGATCAAATTTAGATGAATGTAGGAATTTGAATGGGCTCAATCGGAGTTCGGGTGAAAAAGATATGGCCTTTGGAAGATCAAAACTAAAGAAAATAACCTAAATTAGAATTTCTGGAATTTTCCAAATTATTTTTTAGAGAAAAATCTAGATTAGTGTGAGACCCCGGTTTATCAGGCTTGTAATGCTTAACCATCCATTCGGTCCTAGCATCACAAATCAAATAAACCGAGACTCGAGACATGTATACTTTCCAGAAATGCAGTATACACACCTCTTTACAAAAAGCACCTCTTTACAAAAAGTCACGCATCAATTCAATTCATTCACATAGAACCGAAGCACAGCACAAACCATAAGTTAAGCTAAATAAAGGATAGTTATTACAAAAGAGAGGCCGATCGGCCAAATAGTAAGCAAAAAGTAATTAAACAGCGGAAGCAAAAGTGTCATAAGATGGTCATAAACAAAATAACCAATCAGTGTGCCTTTAACCCACAAGGCAACTGATCGGGCCGCCAAGCTAGTCGTCAAAACCGCACCACATCTCACAAAAGTGAGGCCCTTGGGGCTCACCTTCCTCCTCTGCAACAAATAGTTAAGCAAAGCAAATGAGTACAAAAATTGTACTCCGCAAGACTTACGTGTAGAGTAACAGACCTATACATATGCTACATGCAAGCTTATTTGAGTGGAGGCTGTATGTTTCATTTTCAGCATAAAGCAAGTTTTCATTTGCAATAATGTAGTACATTTGAAAGCAAGTTCAAAATTTGTTTTTAGTGTTTAAATAACAGTAAAAGACAACAATAATAACAGTAGATAGATGACAACAACAGTCCTGGAAGTGACTAAACCATTAGTCACCACAACAATAGTATGAATTACCCATTCATACCAACCATGTCAAATTTCAATGAAAAAGGTTGTAGTCTAATTCTCACGGGGCGTATCCGGGCGTGTCCATAACCTAGGACGAGGCTATTCGAATAGTTTTATCCCTGCAGGGGTGTACCAATATACCCACACGTCAGACCGCCTTTTTGCCTCATGATTAGCATACTTCCTTTGGTATGCCGGCACAGCTAAGTCCTTCGAGACATTTCCAATATTATGCATTAACTACGGGTCACCTGTATGGATATAAACCCATACGTTGTGTCGGAGTCATCGTAAAGCCTCGGTCAACTACCCATCACGAGTAAAGCCTTGGACAACTACGATGCCCCTCGAGGTGGAGAACCTACCCGGAATCTCCACCACCGCACACCCAACACAAAAACACAGATCCTTTTTAACACAACACACACAACCCTCCTCCTACGACTTGGAGCTAACACACGCCAAAGTACTAAGTCAAGAGAGGCCACATATCCCTCTCGTATGGTTAGCACGCAAATTGCCCAGTACGGTGGCGCAAGTAATTCAGTCCTTGTTGACTTAGGCATACCACCACAACCCAAACAATCACACCATCCAACCAATATGCCCAAGTCTAAATCAATTTTTCATTTTCAGATTTTGACTTTACAAAATAACAAAGCACAAGTGCTAGACATAAAGGAATAATAATTAGATGTGTGATCAAGATCATCGACTAATCGATGATCGCCCATTACTACCGAAACTAAGCATTTCTAAGCAATTTCAAATCGCAATCTACTAAGCGACAAGAGCTCATCCAACGAACTCTAATCACAGCAAATAACATAGGCTCATGGTAGTAGAGGATAATCAATTCCTACAGATTATGCTACTATAGGATCCACTAATCATAATTTAACACAAAATAGCAATGCATACATACAAGTTACAAAAAATATATTTGTAACACCCTGGCTATTCGGAAGCCAAGATGTCACGCAAAACTATCAAACTACTAAGAATAGCATTAAAGCTGGATTATACAGATTCAA
The DNA here is from genome assembly GCA_036346395.1 of Hsuehochloa calcarea. Lineage (NCBI taxonomy): Eukaryota > Viridiplantae > Streptophyta > Magnoliopsida > Poales > Poaceae > Hsuehochloa > Hsuehochloa calcarea. The sequence goes on along the minus strand of CM070610.1, from coordinate 44,006,515 downwards.
TCAACAATAATTTCTAAACAATGACCATAAACGATCACCAGATTCATGGAAATGAATGGATAAACAGATATAATACCACGAACAGTTAAGCAATACCAAAGTTGGATTATTACAAATCTGGAAATTTATTTAACAAGTTGGCTTGACTGAAAGGTAATAATAATTATTCTGATTGGATAAAAGTGAAGTGCAGTGTGTCGAACTACCCCACCAAATCACCTTGTCTTCTCCTCAATTACCTAATTAAAACATACAAAGCAAGGGTGAGTCGAAGACTCAGCAAGTACATACAAGAATAATCAAACATAGAGTGGACAACACAATCCAGTTGAATTACGAACAAATCTTGGAACACATATATGATTGAATGGAATGAATACATGAATGGATGGAATGAAAGAATGCATTGAAGGAATGGACTAATCACAGCTTATACCGGTATAGCGAGTGATACACCCGTCGGTGTTCACTTAAGCCCGTACTTCGCAAAGTACGGGGACCCAATCACCGTATGAAGAACGTTTCATACGGGTGTCCAAGTTGCCACATTGGAATGGTGGTCAACACTACCCACATTGGAATGGTGGGTTTTCAAATGCCCATGCTGGAATTGATGGGTCTTTCAAATGCCCATACTGGAATTGATGGGACTTACCAAAAGAATCCACTCCCGTGGTCATAATGAATTTTATGAATGAATATGATGATTTCTCATGGTATGAATGAATAACACACATTAGTGGAAAAGACACATGGCATTCAACAACATATGTAAACAAGTATGAGTATGCATTCCCACACAACATAATATATCAAGGATGCCACACAAGTTAGTTGCATGTAATGGAATGCAACAACTGAAATGAATGTTAATTCTTTAATCACAAGAATCATCTTCTTGAAATGAAATAAACATCAGGATGGATAGAAAAAGGCATTCACAATTTATCACAACATCAAGAAAACAATTGGAAACATCACCAAACAACATAGGGTACTTGCCTTCCGCGATGTGACGTAATAGGCGGACACGAAGATGCCCCTCCACTCACCGCCTCACCGCCTACACAAATGTATAATCGAAATAAAAATAACAAGGTATGACATTGCTACAAGAGCCCTTCCACCCCCTCTATCTCTCCCACCGAAACAACGGGATCAATTTTTACCAAGTTTACCCAACAGCCCGATTACCGCTAAACTGGCAGCGATACTAGAAAAATCACTATTAATTATCTGTAACTCCAAAAGACCTAAAACTAGTGCTCACTGAATCTTAACAGATCAGGCTACAAAACATTAGTTGGCGGAATCCCCTGATTCGGCCAAAACAGAGGGCTAATTAACAGCTAAACACAACCCATCTACGTCTGTCCGAATACGATCGAGATAAAGAAAATGGCGTAACTTTCAACCTATTGATCCAATGAGAATGATTCTTATCAGCTTGGAAAGATAATTTTAAGGGATAAAATAACTTAGTTGGGTTAAGGTTCTGATTCGGCCCCTAATTTGAACAAAACCGAGGGACAAACATACTGACCTCAGTTTTCAGACAGACCGGACAGTTCGTAATCAAAAATTCATATCTCCCAAACTACAGATCGGAGTTTCCTGATCTCGGTGCCAAAAGAAAGCTAACGTTCCCAGCAATAAAACTCTAGAAGGGCAAAACCCCAGATTCGGCCTCTACGGTAGTCTAAACAATAGATGAAAACACTAACAATTATCTGCCCAAAATTCAGAACAGTGGTAAAGAAAATATCATAACTTTCATTATACAGATCCAATGGAGATGATATTTATCAGCTTTGAAACATAATTTAAAGGGCTACAATAACTTATTTGGTTGGAGGTTCTGAAAATGCCTCTAACTAAATCAAAACCTAGGATCAAGCTGACAGATCTTTCTCGTCAGACAGACAGAACAGCGCGCACTAAACAAATCATATCTCATAAACCGTAAGGCGGAATCACGTGATCTCCGTGGCTATGGAAAGCTAAGAACAATACCTACAACTTTCTAAGAGATGGACAGGACAGAAAATGAACGCATCTTACCCAAAATCGACGTACAAGGCGGTGCACAGCAAGGGGGAAGGGGGGCGGCGGCTCCAAAGGGTGGGAGGGGGAGAGAAATGTGGAGTTTAGGGTTTGGGGTGGGAACCCCCCCTCTTATGGCCAGCCACCACATGGGCCCCTCCTGGGCCGTGGCCCAGGCCCAGGTTACCGTGAAATCACAGAAAACCCCCCGGTGAAAAGATAATTCTGGTTTTTCGATTAGCTCCCTTTTTCGAAACTTTTTCTAATAAGCCGAATCACCTTCGGGGTATTACATTCTACCCCCCTTAACGGAATTCGACCTCGAATTCTAACCGGCAACTAATACCAGAACGAATTTCCAAGGAGTTGAATTCAACGGATTTAACATGTACCAGAAACAAACGGGTCTGGATACTGCTCGCGCATGCGAGACTCTATCTCCCAAGTAGCCTCTCTCGGAATAGAGAAACCACAAAGCAAAGATGTGAAGCGACGTCCGACCTAACAATCAACTTGAACTTTCTAGGTACACTCATCAGAAGAGGATCGAAGGTAAGACCTTACTCGATGGTCAACGTGTTTAACTTAATCTCAAACTTTGAATGGTCCTGCTACTCTCTCAGCACCCGCACACACCTTACGTTGCGTACTTCGCCTATGTACCCGTGACGGTCAAAGCGATAAGCCAGCTTCCTAATTTCTTCTACTGCCGGAGATGAAGAGAATCCAACTGAAAAATAGAGAGTTCTCATCGCAACCACGCAATGTTAACTCTTCACCAAAAAGGTTAAATCCCAAATGTGACTATTCATCAGTAAAGCAATTCCACTTCCAATGAATCAATTTGCGAAAGAACACCACGAAAACCAAAAGAGAAATTTGCTTGAATACTCAAATCAAATATTTCTTTTACTCGATCGAATGGAAAGATTCAGTCATGCCAACACTGCCCCAACTCAAAGTGCGAAAACACTTATCAACAAAGACAAAACCCAAACGAGAAGCAAGGAAACACATCATTTTCCGAAGAAACATCCTTTCTTCCGCTTCTCTCTTCGAGGAGTAAAACTTCTCTCCAATATTGGAATTTGAATTCATCGCATACCTCAAGAGATTAAACCTCTTAATTGAACATTATCAAATTATGCTCAAACTGAAATACATCATCCACACCATCTCGCATTGCTATCCAATTGCGTTACTCTAAAAAATTCAATGAAGGTTTTCATACCTCCGATAATCACCAACCTTTTAAATCTCGAATTGAAGTTCTAGAATTTCACTATACCAGTGTTAATCGGTAGTAACACTTTTGGACTTACTTCAAGTCAAACATCTCAGGTGAATCAATTTCCCTCCAAGGGATTCAGATCAAAACCATTTCACATTCTACTACTCCTCCGCTAACTTGGTAGCAAAATATCATTGCTACGATTACTCATCCACCACCAAACAGTTGCCAAACTTTCACCTTGCAAACACTTCGCAACACAAAGCGTGATCCTTTCTCAAAAGGAAGAGGCGAACAAAAACAAGTTCATTCATACAGAAAGCGTTGCTCACCACGGCGCCAAGAAACCAAAAGAAATATTCTCGCTAAAGGTGATCTTGGAAAACGAAAACTAAGTTCGCGATTGAGGCACACATCCTCAAGAGAGAATAGCAAATAACATCCGATACTGAAAGAAAGACATTGCGATTGAAACTCGACATCTCTTGAGCGGAAAGAGTAAGAGGTTTAGGAACGATTCAAATAATCACAAGTTACAAAACTTGACTCAAATTATCAAATACTTTACTGCACTCTTTCCTTTAACACAAGAATTAGTTCTTGAACTAATAACACCTTGCCACATGAACAAAGTAAGTTCTTCAGTTCAACCCACGGAACTACTTAAGAACAAATAAAATTTTTCAACACGCCAAATTTGTTCGAAACAGTTCATCTACTCATGAAACATGTAATCCAAATGACCTCAGTCACAAAACAAGCATTTTCCTTTACAGGACTTCACGAAAAGCAAACGGATTCTCAACGAAAGCAACGAAAATTTCTTTTGATTGCAACCTCACTTTACGAACTCAAACCAAGGAGCCTTTAGGACTAAATCACACGAAACTCTTAAGAAGCAATAGGATATCTCCATGCACCCTTTTACTTAAAACAATCTCAGTTACCAGAATATTCACGAACTCCAAAATGTCACGGAAACTAAACTTGAAGTATTCTCATTTAGGCGGTATCACGATGTGATTATTTTACTACAAGTTTCAACATCAATCTCACAACGTCAATTAGAAAACACCTCGAAAGACTCATGCGAAAATAATGGGTGAATATTTCTCAAAAGAAGAGGCACATGAAAACGATTTTCACCAACTAGAAAATCATTTACCACTCGCCACAAACACTGGACCAAGGAGAAAATCAATTAAGCAATGAACTCATTGAACATAAGGGGAGTCCACAGTTGAAAGCATAAGCCTCAAAAGAAGAGAATGTCTGACCTTAGCAGATAAGAACAACGAGCATTCAATATCAAAGCGCTCGCATCACTGAAGAACTGTTATAACTTTACAACAAATTGTTTTACGCGGCAGACTTCGTTTACCAAAATAAACTTGAACCCCCAAAAGGTCATGAACACAAAACTTGAAATTGGATCATTTTAGAAACAACAAGAAAGGTGGTCAAACTTCTTTCTCTATAACAGAATCAACCTTACTCTCACATTCTTGATCGTGTCAATAAACCTTCTTAAAGGGAACATGACAAATCGGGTCATAAAATTTTCAAAGATCAAATGGAATTGTAATAACAACTTATTCTAGAAAAAGAATTCGCACGAAAACCACAAAGTTGAACAAACGTCACACCCAAAGACTACAAAACTCTAGAGAAAGGGGATTTCGACACTTTTCTTTTCAAAGGGAGGTTCTAAACTCCAACACTCCAAATATTCCAAAGAAATGAACATAGTCGAAATTTTCTTCAATGAACTTTGTGAAAGGAATTTTCATTCTCCGAACTGCAAACGGATAACCGAGCTACCCTTATCAACAAGAGAGATAGGGCTAACATAAAGAGAACGATCTTGTCAAGAATAACGTTCACCAACAGAATGAGAGCTCCGCAGCCAGAAAGGCAAGAAACTATTTTGAAAAACAAATAGGGTATAATAGAAACCCGTAGCCCACAATCTTTGTTTGGGTGCAACCCCCGACTTAAGCATAACCAAGCACTCCAAAAGGGTTTTAACGCTTTTCTTCAGAAAAGAGATGCATCAAATTTCAACAAGCAGAGGGTTCCAAAAGGAATACATTGAGCCAATGCTTTCTCGTGTTAACGATCTTGCAACAAGAATTCTCATTAGGCAAACCATTAAACGAGTAAATGAGTCGCTCTTTTCCAATGAGAAAGAAAGAACAACTATGAAAATATCAATGTTGCCAATTTACAAAGATCATTCGTAGTAAAAACAATTCGACAATCGAAAAACAATAATGTTTTCGGAGTGCCATTAAAGGCCTATTTAAACTCGTCTACCAACATCATGAACCCAAGAGAAATTCATCAATCGCCACCGGACAAGAATTTATCAAATTCGAAAATCAAGGAAGAGAACGACGTACTAAAGCAGCCCAAGAGAAATATGCAAGATCAATACACACTTGATAAAGAACTTACAAAAGAAGTCTTCCAATACCGAGATTCCAAACGAACGAATGAGGTAAATTTCCCAACAGGTAAAACAAGTCTTTTGTGAAAAGAGGAATCTTGCATTTGAACTATGCTCACGTGGAGCGTAAATATCACAATAGTCGAAAGGGCAATATTTGTTTCAAAGATCGAATCGAGAACCGCTAGAGCTTGCCTTCTTCATTAAAACCCCAATTTCAAAAGAATTCACGAACCGCCAGAACCACAACCAGAAACCAGATATCGGTTCGAGAAAGGCAACAAGTTCATCAATGAGCTCATGCTCAATACTGAGCTTATGGAGCAGAGGTAAGAAGTTCTCTAATATCATACTACAAACAATGGTGTAGCCCGCAAAACCGTGACATCAACCACGAACTCAATCGATCGCGCCCGCTAGCTAAACGCATAACTAATGCAATCAATTATGAATATGTATATTTATATCGGATCATCTCATGACGATCATAGAATAATTTCATAGATAGAGGTTATCACATCATATCATGGATTAACACATCATAGCACAACACAATTTAACAACGACTCAATACTCGAGTCACCACAATTGAAATGCGGAAGCAATGGTTTACCCACCCCTCCTAATGTGCACAAAGGTGTCAATTTAATATGTTTGAATGAACCACGGACCTAAAGCCCGCTCGATACCAACTATAACACCACGCTATTGGAAGCCAAGATGTCACGCAAAACTATCAAACTACTAAGAATAGCATTAAGTTTGGATTATACAGATTCAATCAACAATAATTTCTAAAGAATGACCATAAACGATCACCATATTCATGGAAATGAATGGATAAACAGATATAATACCACGAATAGTTAAGCAATACCAAAGTTGGATTATTACAAATCTGGAAATTTATTTAACAAGTTGGCTTGGTGAAAGGTAATAATAATTATTCGATTGGATAAAAGTGAAGTGCAGCAGCCGAACTACCCCACCAAATCACCTTGTCTTCTCCTCAATTACCTAATTAAAACATACAAAGCAAGGGTGAGTCGAAGACTCAGCAAGTACATACAAGAATAATCAAACATAGAGTGGACAACACAATCCAGTTGAATTACGAACAAATCTTGGAACACATATATGATTGAATGGAATGAATACATGAATGGATGGAATGAAAGAATGCATTGAAGGAATGGACTAATCACGACTTATCTGGTATAGCGAGTGATACACCGTCGGTGTTCACTTAAGCCCGTGCATTTGCAAAGCACGGGGACCCAATCACCGTATGAAGAACGTTTCATACGGGTGTCCAAGTTGCCACATTGGAATGGTGGTCAACACTACCCACATTGGAATGGTGGGTTTTCAAATGCCCATTTGGAATTGATGGGTCTTTCAAATGCCCATACTTTGGAATTGATGGGACTTACTAAAAGAATCCACTCCGTGGTCATAATGAATTTTATGAATGAATATGATGATTTCTCATGGTATGAATGAATAACACACATTAGTGGAAAAGACATATGGCATTCAACAACATATGTAAACAAGTATGAGTATGCATTCCCACACAACATAATATATCAAGGATGCCACACAAGTTAGTTGCATGTAATGGAATGCAACAACTGAAATGAATGTTAATTCTTTAATCACAAGAATCATATTCTTGAAATGAAATAAACATCAGGATGGATAGAAAAAGGCATTCACAATTTATCCCAACATCAAGAAAACAATTGGAAACATCACCAAACAGATAGGGTACTTGCCTTCCGCGATGTGACGTAATAGGCGGACACGAAGATGCCCCTCCACTCACCGCCTCACCGCCTACACAAATGTATAATTGAAATAAAAATAAAAAGGTATGACATTGCTACAAGAGCCCTTCCACCCCCTCTATCTCTCCCACCCAAACAACGGGATCAATTTTTACCAAGTTTACCCAACAGCCCGATTACCGCTAAACTGGCAGCGATACTAGAAAAATCACTATTAATTATCTGTAACTCCAAAAGACCTAAAACTAGTGCTCACTGAATCTTAACAGATCAGGCTACAAAACATTAGTTGGCGGAATCCCCTGATTCGGCCAAAACAGAGGGCTAATTAACAGCTAAACACAACCCATCTACGTCTGTCCAGAATACAGATCAGAGATAAAGAAAATGGCGTAACTTTCAACCTATTGATCCAATGAGAATGATTCTTATCAGCTTGGAAAGATAATTTTAAGGAATAAAATAACTTAGTTGGGTTAAGGTTCTGATTCGGCCCCTAATTTGAACAAAACCGAGGGACAAACATACTGACCTCAGTTTTCAGACAGACCGGACAGTTCGTAATCAAAAATTCATATCTCCCAAACTACAGATCGGAGTTTCCTGATCTCGGTGCCAAAAGAAAGCTAACGTTCCCAGCAATAAAACTCTAGAAGGGCAAAACCCCAGATTCGGCCTCTACGGTAGTCTAAACAATAGATGAAAACACTAACAATTATCTGCCCAAAATTCAGAACAGTGGTAAAGAAAATATCATAACTTTCATTATACAGATCCAATGGAGATGATATTTATCAGCTTTGAAACATAATTTAAAGGGCTACAATAACTTATTTGGTTGGAGGTTCTGAAAATACCTCTAACTAAATCAAAACCTAGGATCAAGCTGACAGATCTTTCTCGTCAGACAGACAGAACAGCGCGCACTAAAAAAATCATATCTCATAAATCGTAAGGCGGAATCACGTGATCTCCGTGGCTATGGAAAGCTAAGAACAATACCTACAACGTTCTAAGAGATGGACAGGACAGAAAATGAACGCATCTTACCCAAATTCGATGTACAAGGCGGTGCACAGCAAGGGGGAAGGGGGGCGGCGGCTCCAAAGGGTGGGAGGGGGAGAGAAATGTGGAGTTTAGGGTTTGGGGGGTGGGAACCCCCCCTCTTATGGCCAGCCACCACATGGGCCCCTCCTGGGCCGTGGCCCAGGCCCAGGTTGCCGTGAAATCACAGAAAACCCCTCGGTGAAAAGATAATTCTGGTTTTTCGATTAGCTCCCTTTTCCGAAACTTTTTCTAATAAGCCGAATCACCTTCGGGGTATTACATTCTACCCCCCTTAACGGAATTCGACCTCGAATTCTAACCGGCAACTAATACCAGAACGAATTTCCAAGGAGTTGAATTCAACGGATTTAACATGTACCAGAAACAAACGGTTCGATATCTCGCCAAGCATGCGAGACTCTATCTCCCAAGTAGCCTCTCTCTCGGAATAGAGAAACCACAAAGCAAAGATGTGAAGCGACGTCGACCTAACAATCAACTTGAACTTTCTAGGTACACTCATCGAAGAGGATCAAGGTAAGACCTTACTCGATGGTCAACGTGTTTAACTTAATCTCAAACTTTGAATGGTCCTCGCTACTCTCTCAAAGACTCGCACACACCTTACGCTATGCATTTCGCCTATGTACCCGTGACGGTCAAAGCGATAAGCCAGCTTCCTAATTTCTTCTATCACGGAGATGAAGAGAATCCAATCGAAAAATAGAGAGTTCTCATCGCAACCACGCAATGTTAACTCTTCACCAAAAGGTTAAATCCCAAATGTGACTATTCATCAAGAAAGCAATTCCACTTCTAATGAATCAATTTGCGAAAGAACACCACGAAAACTAAAAGAGAAATTTGCTTGAATACTCAAATCAAATATTTTTTTACTCGATCGAATCGAAAGATTCACCATGCCAACACGGCCCCAACTCAAAGTGCGAAAACACTTATCAACAAAGACAAAACCCAAACGAGAAGCAAGGAAACACATCATTTTCCAAGAAACATCCTTTCTTCCGCTTTCTCTTCGAGGAGTAAAACTTCTCTCCAATATTGGAATTCAATTCATCGCATACCTCAAGAGATTAAACCTCTTAATTGAACATTATCAAATTATGCTCAAACCTGAAATACATCATCCACACCATCTCGCATTGCTATCCAATTGCGTTACTCTAAAAATTCAATGAAGGTTTTCATACCTCCGATAATCACCAACCTTTTAAATCTCGAATTGAAGTTCTAGAATTTCACTATACTGTGTTAATCACCAGTAACACTTTTCGGACTTACTTCAAGTCAAACATCTCGTGAATCAATTTCCTCCAAGGGATTCAGATCAAAACCATTTCACATTCTACTACTCCTCTCGCTAACTTGGTAGCAAAATATCATTGCTACGATTACTCATCCACCACCAAACAGGTTGCCAAACTTTCACCTTGCAAACACTTCGCAACACAAAAGCGTGATCCTTTCTCAAAAGGAAGAGGCGAACAAAACAAGTTCATTCATACAGAAAGCGTTGCTCACCACTACGCCAAGAAACCAAAAGAAATATTCGCTAAAGGTGATCTTGGAAAACGAAAACTAAGTTCGCGATTGAGGCACACATCCTCAAGAGAGAATAGCAAATAACATCCGATCTGAAAGAAAGACATTGCGATTGAAACTCGACATCTCTTGAGCGGAAAGAGTAAGAGGTTTAGGAACGATTCAAATAATCACAAGTTACAAAACTTGACTCAAATTATCAAATACTTTACTGCACTCTTTCCTTTAACACAAGAATTAGTTCTTGAACTAATAACACCTTGCCACATGAACAAAGTAAGTTCTTCAGTTCAACCCACGGAACTACTTAAGAACAAATAAAATTTTTCAACACGCCAAATTTGTTCGAAACAGTTCATCTACTCATGAAACATGTAATCCAAATGACCTCAGTCACAAAACAAGCATTTTCCTTTACAGGACTTCACGAAAAGCAAACGGATTCTCAACGAAAGCAACGAAAATTTCTTTTGATTGCAACCTCACTTTGCGAACTCAAACCAAGGAGCCTTTAGGACTAAATCACACGAAACTCTTAAGAAGCAATAGGATATCTCCATGCACCCTTTTACTTAAAACAATCTCAGTTACCAGAATATTCACGAACTCCAAAATGTCACGGAAACTAAACTTGAAGTATTCTCATTTAGGCGGTATCACAGATGTGATTATTTTTACTACAAGTTTCAACATCAATCTCACAACGTCAATTAGAAAATACCTCGAAAGACTCATGCGAAAATAATGGGTCGAATATTTCTCAAAAGAAGAGGCACATGAAAACGATTTTCACCAACTAGAAAATCATTTACCACTCGCCACAAACACCGGACCAAGGAGAAAACCAATTAAGCAATGAACTCATTGAACATAAGGGGAGTCCACAGTTGAAAGCATAAGCCTCAAAAGAAGAGAATGTCTGACCTTAGCAGATAATAACAACGAGCATTCAATATCAAAGCGCTCGCATCACTGAAGAACTATTATAACTTTACAACAAATTGTTTTACGCGGCAGACTTCGTTTACCAAAATAAACTTGAACCCCCAAAAGGTCATGAACACAAAACTTGAAATTGGATCATTTTAGAAACAACAAGAAAGGTGGTCAAACTTCTTTCTCTATAACAGAATCAACCTTACTCTCACATTACTGATCGTGTCAATAAACCTTCTTCTAAAGGGAACATGACAAATCGGGTCATAAAATTTTCAAAGATCAAATGGAATTGTAATAACAACTTATTCTAGAAAAAGAATTTCGCACGAAACCACAAAGTTGAACAAACGTCACACCCAAAGACTACAAAACTCTAGAGAAAGGGATTTGACACTTTTCTTTTCAAAGGAGGTTCTAAACTCCAACACTCCAAATATTCCAAAGAAATGAACATAGTCGAAATTTTCTTTAATGAACTTTGTGAAAGGAATTTTTCATTCTCCGAATCACAAACGGATAACCGAGCTACCCTTATCAACAAGAGAGATAGGGCTAACATAAAGAGAACGATCTTGTCAAGAATAACGCTCACCAACAAAGAATGAGAGCTCATGACGTAAAGGCAAGAAACTATTTTGAAAAAACAAATAGGGTATAATAGAAACCCGTAACCCACAATCTTTGTTTGGGTGCAACCCCCGACTTAAGCATAACCAAGCACTCCAAAAGGGTTTTAACGCTTTTCTTCAGAAAAGAGATGCATCAAATTTCAACAAGCAGAGGGTTCCAAAAGGAATACATTGAGCCAATGCTTTCTCGTGTTAACGATCTTGCAACAAGAATTCTCATTAGGCAAACCATTAAACGAGTAAATGAGTCGCTCTTTTCCAATGAGAAAGAAAGAACAACTATGAAAATATCAATGTTGCCAATTTACAAAGATCATTCGTAGTAAAAACAATTCGACAATCAAAAAACAATAATGTTTTTGAGTGCCATTAAAGGCCTATTTAAACTCGTCTACCAACATCATGAACCCAAGAGAAATTCATCAATCGCCACCGGACAAGAATTTGTCAAATTCAAAATCAAGGAAGAGAACGACGTACTAAAGCAGCCCCAAGAGAAATATGCAAGATCAATACACACTTGATAAAGAACTTGCAAAAGAAGTCTTCCAATACCGAGATTCCAAACGAACGAATGAGGTAAATTTCCCAACAGGTAAAACAAGTCTTTGTGAAAAGAGGAATCTTGCATTTGAACTATGCTCACGTGGAGCGTAAATATCACAATAGTCGAAAGGGCAATATTTGTTTCAAAGATCGAATCAGAGAACTGCTAGAGCTTGCCTTCTTCATTAAAACCCCAATTTCAAAAGAATTCACGAACTGCCAGGAACCACAACCAGGAAACCAGATATCAGTTCGAGAAAGGCAACAAGTTCATCAATGAGCTCATGCTCAATACAGAGCTTATGGAACAGAGGTAAGAAGTTCTCTAATATCATACTACAAACAAGGTGTAGCCCGCAAAACCTGTGACATCAACCACGAACTCAAGCGATCAACGCCCGCTAGCGAAACGCATAACTAATGCAATCAATTATGAATATGTATATTTATATCGGATCATCTCATGACGATCATAGAATAATTTCATAGATAGAGGTTAACACATCATAGCAAAAGATATGAGAAACACAAATCTGCTCAGCCTTATAAATCCCAAATGCTACTATTCATTACAACTAAAATCTTCGCAAAAATTTCTGGATCTATAATGAGGTTAGAACCATTTTCAGATTAAAGTTTAGTAAAAACATAACTAACAAAATTTGAATCAACTGAAAAGGAATTAGAATGAAATAGTTATGTATTTTACAAGTTAAATGCATTTTTCAGTTAACAAATAATCTCTCTCGGGAAAATCCGAAATTAAAACGACGTGAACAAACATGGACCGGAGATCTGAAATCTGATGGCCCACGCGCACTTAGCACAGTGCGTGCGCACAGCTCACTACTCCACCGTTGGATTTGGATCCAACGGTTCATGTGGATCGAGGCGTTCGGGCGGTCCGAACGTTCACGCGAACCGGAACCGTTGATCTTGGATCCAACGGTCCACGCGGATCGAACCGTTCGGACGGTCCGAACGTTTACTCGAATCGGGACCGTTCATCTCGGATCCAACGATCCACGGATCGAAGCGTTCGAGCGATCCGAACGTTCATTCGAACCCGGACCGTTGATCTCAAGATCGACGGTCCACAGAGAACTACGTTCTAAATGCTCGCGCACAGTTCGTCCGACAAAACCGACGGTGAAAGGAGGCTCACCGCCGGCGACTCTGGTCACGCCGGCGCGAGCTAAGGCCCAAAATGGGTTCGCAATAACCTTGCGCACACAATGGGACCAAAAATTACGGCTGCGGCGGTCTAAAACGCCGGCAAGCCGGAGTTGACAGAGGTGACCAAGATCGGTCGAAAATGAAAAATACAAAGAAGCTCCGCTGCGGTCCAAGTAAGCGAGTGCAAGCAACTAGGGACTAATGTGGAGCTACCTTAGCACTCGAGAGGCATAGAGGAGGTTGGAGCTGCTCCGGTGACGAAAAATGGTGCTTTCGGCCGAAAATGGGGAATCTCCGATTCAGCCAAGCCCTGAGGAAGATAAGTTAAATTGAGCGAGGGTTAAGCTGGAGTGAATAAAGAGGGAGCAAGAAATGGAGAGTGAGAGCCACCGAGGTACCGCCTTCACCGTGACCTTGAAGCTCGGCAATGGCGGCCGAAATGCTTTCGAGTGAATCCAGCTCAAACAAGCACTGAGGTGCTAGCTAGAGTTGCGGAAATGCTAACGGAAGCCAAAGGGGAAGCAATGGAGCTCAAATAGCTGAGAAGGCAGAGGACAACTGTAATACCTCATTTATCCAGCTAGGTTGTATCGTTTCATTTGTCTGGGAGTTTTATTCGAAAACGAGATTTACAACTTTCCGGAATCGAATCGGTAAAAAGAAAGAAGTCGGAGGGAGTAAAAGAAACAACTTTCGGCGGATTTTTCCAAACAGCGGGGGTAAATGATATTGTACGTAAACCTGGGCCGCAGGCCGTGACCCAGGTGGCCCAAGAGGGGCCGGCCGGCCCATGTAGTGGCCGGCCAAAGGGGGGAGGCACCACTCCCCCCAAAACCCTAGCCGCCACCCCCTTGCCCCTTTCCCTCCCCCTTGGCCGCCTCCTCCTCTCCCCAAACCGACCCCCATTGCTGCCCCTTGGAGGTGGTGCCATCTCCGGTGATCCCCGTCGCTCCTCCTCAAGTTCCTCTCAATCAACTCCGTTCCCCGCCGACGACGACGGCCGCTGCTCGTCTCGGTGGCCGCCCTAAGAGAAGAAAGAGAGGAGAAGGGAGGAGGACCCGTGTGCAGCGGATCTTCGTCGTTTTACTGGTCTACAAGGGTAATTAGACCTCCGATTCGTTGTTTGATTCCATTAGAATTGAGGATCCGATTGGATTTGTAGTTTCGTTTTGATTCGGTTAATAGATTGATTCTGTCCAGAATGTTGTAACTCGGTTTTGGGTGTCTTAGAGGCAGAATTGGATGTGTTCGCCTTCTAGAGATTTGTTCCTTATTTCATTATCTTTCTTTTGGCACCTGGATCACGAATTTTCACCCAGTAGATTAAAAGTTATGACTGTTTTACTACGTACTGGTCTGTCTGTCAGAAATGTTGAGTATAGTCGGTTGCACCTAGGTTTTGATCTAGTTAGAGTCAGAATCAGGTCGTCCACCCAACTAGGTTTATGAATATAATTTCACCATCTTTCCAGGCTGATAAAAATCACTTTATTTGGATCAGTGGTTTAAAAGTTAGAGCCTATTCTTTAGGGCTGTTCTGTATTCTGGGCAGACTGCAGTTAAAGTTTTTCATTGGATGGTTAGACCTCTGTATTGGCCGAATTAGAGTTTACCATCAACTAGAGTTTTGTAGCCAGTTAAGTTAAGAAAATATGAGCACTGGTTTCAGGTCTTTTGGACTTACGGTTTTTATTTGGTGAATTTTCTAGTAAAACTGCCAGATAAAGGATAATTGAAATGTTTGGGTAAATTGATCAAATTGAACTTTTATATGGTTAGTTTGGCTAGAGATTGAGGGAGGACACGTGTAGCATTGCCCTATTCGTTTGCCCTCATTTCGATTATTTTATGTTGTAGGCGGTGAAGCGGTGAGTGGAGGGTATCTCAATTACCTCCCAACCCGCAGTAGCTGCACAGCGAGCAAGTAATTTGTATTCTATGATTGATGCCATGTATGATGTGTGAATGAATGATTATATTTATTCGTATTTGTAGATGAATGCCATGTGTTCTTTTCATTTATGAGTACTATTCAATATTGACATGGGATCACATCATGACATGCGACATTACATTTGTAAGACCCATCAATTCCAAAGATGGGCACTT
The DNA here is from genome assembly GCA_036346395.1 of Hsuehochloa calcarea. Taxonomy (NCBI): domain Eukaryota; kingdom Viridiplantae; phylum Streptophyta; class Magnoliopsida; order Poales; family Poaceae; genus Hsuehochloa; species Hsuehochloa calcarea. The sequence goes on along the minus strand of CM070610.1, from coordinate 43,990,993 downwards.
GAAAATCCCATCATTCCGTATGGGTACATGAGTCCACCATTCCAATGTGGGCCACGTTACGCGAGTCCACCATTCCAATGTGGGCCACGTTGACGGTCGTATGAAACGTTCTTCATACGATTACTTTAAGTGAACACCGACGGTGATTCACTCGCTATACCTGTATATGCAAAGAATATGTCCATTTCCTTCAATGCATCATTCCACTTCATCCATTCATAAATTCGCTTCGAAGAAATGTTCAAATGATGATTGTGATATATTGCTCATGGAATGTTTGATTGTTACATACGATTATTTGTCGAGTCTTTGGCTCATTCTTGCTTTATTGTCTTATTTAGGTAAATGACAAGGAAGAATGATCTTGTGGAGGGTAGTTCATCACGATGCACTCACTACTATAAACCAAACATTTTGAGGACTTTTACTGTCGTTAATTATGACTTGTGTTGAATTGTAATAAGCCAGTTTGGTCATAACTACCTTATCTCTCAGAATTGTTTATTTCCATTCCATTGATTAATCCTGATGATGAATTCTTGTTTCCGTATAATCTTACTACTTGATTAACCTTGACATGTGTTTTGATGTTAATCTTCTAAAGAGTAGTGGTTGTAGGTGACATCTTGACTTTCTTATAGTCAGGGTGTTACAACAACGGCAATAAACCCTCTCGGATCAAACCTGCCATGGGAGCACTTGAGAGCGACGGTAGCAGTTGAGCTATGGACATTTGAGGGCGGTGCACGACGGACATTTAATGCAAGCAGAGAGAGCCGTTTAAAGGTGATCGCCGAGGTGACCCAACGCTGCTCCAGTTCTGCGCACGCCATGACTTTGACTCAACCGCACGTTTGCTCAGACGCGAGGAAGGAGACGACGCAGCCACCGTTGGATCTAAATCGAACGGTTCAAATGAGAAGGGACGATTGGAACGGTTTGAACGTTCGCTCGATCCAGGCCGTCGATCTGGATCCTACGGCTCACACTGCGTGAAACGTTCGGACGGTTCGAACGTTCACGCAAATCTGAGCCATCGATCTAGAATCCTACGGTACACATGGATCGACGCGTTCGGATGGTTCGAACGTTCATGCGATCCCGGGCCGTTCGATGCTGATCCAACGATCCACAACGCTCGCGCTCGGTTGACCGCGGCGGTGCAGTTAGTTGATTGAACCAAGTTAAGTGGCTCGAGCCCGAGACTGACTTGAACGCAAGGAACAGTGAAAACCAGCTAGGGTTTGAATTAACAGCTGATTTTTAGAGGTTTTGCTTAAGGTAGCAAACCAGCTCCAAAAATTATAAAATTTTAACTGGATATTGCTTACTTAAGGATTAACCTTACATAAAATTTCCAGAGATTTTTATGCATTGCATTCCTCTCCAGAAACCCCAGAATGTTGGAGTTAGGGTTTGACCAAGCTTTGACTTCTTTTGACTTGCCTCCAAAATTATCAAATAATTTCTAAAAATCATGAAATAATTCAGAGGTGTTACCAAGCCTCCCTAGAACTCGGTAAAAAATATTCACAGAGGTTTGGCACAAGATTTTTGCCAAGGAGGTTTTTGATTGGAGTCAATTGAGGATTTTTTATTTTGTTTTCCATAATTCCTTTACAAGAATTACAGAAATGTCCAAAGACTTCAAGATGAAAGAAAAGTTTTAATTTCTTCTCATTTTTGTACATTTGAAATAGAAATCCACATTTGGGATGTTACAAAACCTCCCCCTTACAAAAATCTCATCCCGAGATTTGGCTCACTCGGTAAAGAAAGATGGATAATCTGCGCGGAGATGATCTTCTTGTGGATTTCATAGGGATATGCTCTAGATCTTAGGATGATGTGACAATTGGCAATGGCGTTTACGGTTTGTCGTTTCATGCATTTTCGACAAAGTGTCAGGCTTACTAGACAGGGGCGGTCCGACCGGTCCTTACACGGCGGTCCGACCGGTCCCAAATCGGTCGGACCGGCCATGTGGGGCGATCGGACCGGCAATGACCTAAAAGTTCTCAAAACGAGCTGGACCAAAAATAGGTGTTGTAGCCAAGTGAGGGGATCCCAATGCACTTGGTCTCATGATTTTTGGAGTCTCTAGTAAGAAGTTCTATTGAATTTAAGTTTCCAGAAGGTTTCGGTTTTTGAGGGTATGAAATTCGGCTAAGTCTCGGCGGCGGTCCGACCGCTCACAGGAGCGGTCCGACCGCCGCGGAAGGCGGTCCGACCGCTCGTGGAGCGGTCGGACCAGATCCACTTGATCATCGGCCAACCGTGGCGATGTTGTTCTGTTAGGTCAAGTACATGGGTTCCATGGCATATGATTTGCATGATGCATGTTTTGACTAACATGGGTCAAGTTGTGAAGAACTTGTTCCCGAATTCGTGTTTGTTTGTCTATGGTTGTGCAGGTAGCTTGGTGATCAACGACGGTCAACGGCGAGGAGGATCGGGACTAGACTTGGAGAGTTGAGGTCCAGAACGATCGACGATACCGGGTGAGGTCAACGACTCAAGCGTGACGCAAGATGGACAAGGGTGACCTATTGGAAAATCCATGACACATGGTGAAGCGGTTTAGGTCAAAAGTTAAAGACGGCGCTTTGCGAAGCGTGCGTGTGTGACCCGTTTGTTAGTGGGCCTTAACGGGAGCCCAATTAAGTCAAACCCTAGGAGTTCTAGGCCTCCACTATAAATAGGAGGAGGTGGTGGCCGCACCCCTCTCTCTCTCGCCTTTTTATGTTTCAAAACCCTAATTGTCTTTAGGGGAGTTGAGGGGGAGGCTAGGGCTCTTGATGGTTTGTGGTGAATTTCGTGATTTTTGATTGTCCACTGATCCATGATGGTGTGGATGTAATCCAGCATCAACCACGAAATCAATCTATGCAAGGTTTGCTTGAGATAAGTCTCTTTTCGTTCTTGCTTTCAATTTCGTGTTTTTAGGGCTTTCTTTGATCCGCGAGTTTGTGATTGATTCTTTCACGTGAATTAGCTTGCTGTGATATGTGTGAATCTATCTAGCATCATCTTGATCATCAATCCTCACGAACAAGCTTTAGGATCAAGTTTTCGTTCTTGCCGGTTTTAGACCTTCGTTAATCAATTGGCAATTGCTCAAGATCGCTCCAAGAATTATCATAATATTCGATTGGAATAGGTCCTCAATAGCATGTAGAAGGTGTGTGCAAAGTTTCATAAAGATTGGAGTTGAGAATCAAAAGTTTCACCTAATTGCATCTTCGTCATCGGCTGATTTTTTGTTTCAGATCGGTTCAGATCGCCGGTCCGATCGCTTCGTCACCACCGGTCCGACCGATTTGAGCGGTCCGACCTCCAGACAATGCCGGTCGACCGCCCGCAATCGGTCCGACCGGTTCAATCTGAGGTCGACCGCCAAGATTTGTGTTGCTTTGATTCTTGCCGATTTTTGTAGCATTGCTTAGGGTTTAATTGATTCAATACTAGTCTTTCACAGATCGTATATTGATCTTCATAGCTTTCTAATAGCTACCGGAGTGAAATTGTATTGAGTTCATAATTAGTGAAAAAGTGAGCGTGCTCCTATTCACCCCCTCTAGTCGCCTTTACGGTCCAACAAGTGGTATCGAGCCCTGCTAGTTCAATCTTGATCTTAACCGGTCACCGAACTTTGGCGATGGATAAGTTTTCTACTAAACCGCATATCTTCGATGGGCACGACCATGCCTATTGGAAGAATCGTATGCGCGTCTTTCTTGAGAGCGAGGACAAGCTATTTGGGATGTTGTTAGAGCCCATTTGGTTATTCTGAAATTGCTACACCGCTTCGCAATTCTTTTGGCTAACAACAATAAGGCTAAGAATCTTTTATATGGTGCACTTGGTAGACAAGAATATGATAGAATTTGCAATCTTTCAATCTGCAAGCATGAAATTTGGAACACTCTCGAAACATATCATGAGGGTTCGTCCCAAATCAAAAGGTGCGCCAAACAGTTTACAAGCGTGAATACAATAAATTCGAGATGCGTCCCGAGAGAGCATCGATGACATTTTCGCTTTAATAAAGTAATTAATCAAATGAAAGTTGTTGATATTGAATATTCTCAATCTGAAAATGCCACCCATCTCTTGGCCGCAATCAACACCAAGGAGTGGGAGATGAAGGCTCTCGCTATAGAGGAAAATGTTGATCTTTCAAGTCTTACTTTAGAATTGCTTTATAGTAAACTCAAGACTCATGAAATTAAAAGAGTTGATCATCCCAAGAAAGATAATTTAGCTTTGGTAGCAGATCCTCTCAAAAGGCTTTTGATGACTCTTTTGAATCTTCTTCCGATTTTCATTTGCTTGTTTATCCGCTATTCATGAAGAGGAGCTTGAAAGTATTCTCAAACAGAGTTAGCTCTTCTAGCTAAAAATTCACACGGGCCTACAATAATGTGAGAAACAAAAGAGAGGTGGTCCGGTGACATGCTATGAATGTGGTGAGCTCAATCATATCCGCAAATTGCCCCAAGTTGAAAGGTAAGAGCAATCATAAGGAAGGAAAGCTACTTGGAAGAAGCCTCCTTTCAACAAATCAAGGTATGAGGCTAATAAGCTTGTGAAGGTCGCTCACCGGTCCTTGCCGCTTTGAGGATCAATCCTTGAGCGATGTGGATACCGGAGTGAGGAGGACAAGGAGGAGGAGATCCTCAAGGCAAAAAGAAAGGGAAGGCCAAAGACTTCACTAGCATGTGCTTCATGGTCGACAACCGACATTGATAATGATGAGGTATCTTTTTCTTATGATGAGCTTTCTGCTAAATATGATTCTATAGTTGAGCAATTGCTTAGTCAAGATGAAGCGCTAGAATTTGTTATGATAAAAAATAAGAAATTAGAGTCAAAAATTAGCAAACTGAAAGTAGAGCTTAAAAATGCTAAGACTCTTGAACTCGATGAATGTTTATCTTGTCATGCTATGCATCTTAAATTACCAAGTTACAATCTGCTCATAATATTTTCGTACAACAACTTGAGAATGCTAGATCTGAACTAAATGAAATTAAAAATGCTCCTTGTGAAAAATGTTTAGAATCTAGTAAATTGATTGCTTTTGATGTATTTGATTCTAGCCCTTGCACTTCATGCTTAGAAAAAGAACGTGAAATCAAAGATATCTTAGAAGTCGCTAGAGTCAAATATGCTAAGCTTAAGGACAATATTGAAAATACTACTTGTGCTTCTTGTTCCACTCTTAAGCTTAAAATTGCTTTCAGTATAAGGAGAAATCTATGAATAAAACTTGTGATGCTTGTGTTAACTTGAGAAAAGAAAATGCTTACCTTCATGATACATTAGAGAAATTTTCTAAAGGTAAGAAACAATTAAACATGATTCTTGACAAGTCTAAAACTCCTTATAAGAAGCAAGGTTTAGGATTCAATTCTTTTCAAGATAATTCAAACCCAAAAGTCATTCAAGTCTTGGAAAAGGTTTAATTGAATTCAAAACCCAACCTGCAAAAACATCTTTTAAATCTGCAGGTTTTGCTCAACCTTGTATTAATTCAAATGGTGCTTCTTCTAGTGGTACCAAGTACCATTGCACTTATTGCAAGAAAGGTGGGCATTTGATTGAATTCTGTTGGCGAGGTTGAAAATGATAGGAAAAATTTTGATAAAATTTCATTCATGCAACCTAGAGCTTCATGAGACATGGTAACACCGAAAAGAATAAACACGGATTAGGATTTTCTCTCATGCAAATCATTATGTTTCTAGATATTCTAATTCTAATGTTTATCGATGGCGGTCGATCATTGGTGGTCACCGGTCGACCGTTTTGTTGGTCATCGGCCCGATCACAAGACAACGCCGGCCGACCGCCCATGGACGCTTTAAGTCTCATGTTAATTTAAACATTGATCATAACCGAATGTTAGATGAAATCAAGGATAGTACTTCTGGTTTGTATACTTCTTGCAGACGTGTGTCTCAAGATCGATTCCTAAATCTTGTTTATCTAACTTGATGATTGAGACACATCGCTCTTTTGTTCCTTGATTTTCGTGATTACCGCGAAAGGGAAGAACACGTGGTTAGTTGACTCGGATGTTCACGCCACATGACCGAACTCAAAATGGTTCACCTCTTTCACGCGGGCAACAGGTGATGATTTCATCACTTTTGGAGATGATACACAAGGGCAAATTGAAGGAACAGGATCAATTAGGGTAAACAACAAATTCATTCTAAAGGATGTCGCTCTTGTGGACAAGCTTAGGTATAATCTCCTTTCTGTTTCTCAGCTTCTTGATGATGGTCATGAGACTGCTTTTAAGAAAATGCTTGTCGTGTGCTTGATTCTACCGTGAGTTTGTGTTTGGAATCTCTAGAGTTGGTAGAATTTTTGGAGTGATTTTTCGTAATCTCTTCCGGATCTCTTAAATGTTTGCTTACATCTTCTTCTGATTTCTGGCTTTGGCACCGACGTTTGGGGCACATTGGTTTTGATCATCTGACATGAGTTAGCAACCTTGATCTCATGAGAGGTTTGCCCTAACTCAAAACATCAAGGATGTCAGATGTGGGCCTCAGTAGGCATGGCAAACAAGTTGCCGCCTCACACCCTTCTCAGGACTATGGTTATGACCGACGGACTGTGACGCTTGCTTCATATGGATCTTGTTGGTCCCGCTAGAGTCCGATCGATCGGTGGAAAATGGTATATTCTTGTCATAGTCGATGATCTTTCTAGATATACTTGGGTGTTCTTTCTTACTTCAAAAGATGAAGCTTTGGTTATTTTCATGACCTTGTTCTTCGCTTGGCTTCGAGCTTCTCGGTGCTTTGAGAGCGATTCGCAGTGATAATAGCACGGAGTTCAAAAATACTTCTTTTGCTTCTTTTTGTGCTGAGCGTGGTATTGAGCATCAGTTCTCCTCTCCACACGTCCCTCAACAAAATGGCGTGGTGGAAAGGAAGAATAGGACCTTGGTCGAAATGGCTAGGACGATGCTAGATGAGTATAGCACACCGAGGAGATTTTGGGCCGAAGCTATTGCTACTGCTTGCCATATTGCAAATCGTGTCTTTTTGAGACCATCTTTAGGCAAGACTTCTTATGAGCTTCGTTTTGGTAGAAAACCCTCTGTTTCGCATTTTCGAGTTTTTGGATCAAAATGTTTTATTCTTAAGACATGCAACTTAGATAAATTTGAATCAAGAACTTTTGATGGGATATTTCTGGGTTATCCTGCTCATTCGAGGGGTTTTCGGGTTTTTAATACTGAGACTAACCTTATTCAGGAGACTTGTAATGTCACTTTTGATGAGACTAGCCACGAGCTAGATCAATTGCTACTGAGATAATTCACAGTGTGAGAGCATTTTTGTGGAGGAAGATGAGGACGAGGCTAATATCATTCCCTCATCTGCTGCTGCTGAGGCGCCCATATTGATACAAGAACCTGCTACATCTACTTCACCTTCAGTTGAGGCTCCTGCTGCATCTTCATCATCGCAGATACTGCGGAGGTCGAAGAAAGCAGTATCTCACCCGGTGCTCTACTTGCATTTAGAGACAAAGATCCTCCGGAATGATAATAGGTAATCTACATGAGCGAGTCACTCGCTCTGTATAATGATCCAAATCTCTACTCTCATTCGGCTTTTGTTGCTTCTTTTGAACCCCGCGATATATCACATGCTTTATCTGATTCTAGCTGGGTAAATGCCATGCATGAGGAGTTAGAAAATTTTGAAAGAAACAAAGTTTGGAACCTAGTATAACCCCCTAGCGGTCATAATGTTATAGGAACCCGTTGGGTGTTTAAGAATAAACAAGGTGAGGATGGTTCTGTGGTTAGAAACAAGGCCAGATTGGTAGCTCAGGGTTTCAGCCAAGTTGAGGGGTTAGATTTTGATGAGACATTTGCTCCTGTTGCTAGACTAGAAGCCATTCGCATTCTGCTTGCATTTGCTGCATCAAAAGGTTTTAAATTATATCAGATGGATGTTAAAAGTGCATTTTTAAATGGGTTCATAGATGAGGAAGTGTATGTTAAGCAACCCCCTGGTTTTGAGGATCCTAAATATCCAAATCGTGTTTTCAAGCTATCTAAAGCATTATATGGTCTTAAACAAGCCCCTAGAGCCTGATATGATAGACTTAAGACCTTCTTGCTTAAAAATAATTTTGAGATGGGTAAAGTGGATAAAACTCTATTTATTCTTAGGCGTGGAAATGACTTCTTGCTTGCTCAAATTTACGTGGATGATATTATTTTTGGTGGTTCCTCTAATGCTCTTGTTTCCAGCTTTTCTAACACTATGTCCAGGGAATTTGAGATGAGTATGATGGGAGAGCTTAATTACTTTTTGGGACTTCAAATCAAGCAATGTAAGGAAGGAACTTTCATCCATCGACAAGTACACTAAAGATCTACTCAAACGCTTCAACATGGGTGACTGCAAGCCAATTTCCACTCCCATGGCAACTTCGATCGCTTTGGATCCGGATGAGGAAGGAGAAGTCGTGGATCAACGCGAGTACCGCAAACATGATCGGCTCCTTCAGATTTGACCTCGAGACCGACATTCACTTCACCGTATGCCTTTGTGCAAGATTTCAGCGCCTCCAAGAACTTCCCATCGCCAAGCCGTTAAACGATATTCGTGTATTTACACTCTACCCTCTTATATGGCATTTGGTATTCTCGCTCTTGACTTTGTCCATTAGAGGTTTTTGATTCGATTTTTGCGGTCGTTTGTTAGATAGGAAGAGTACCTCGTGCACTGTCATTTCCTAGGCACTTCTCTTGTATCTTGGTCTTCTAGGAAGCGGTCTTACATTGCACAATCCATCTTTGAAGCGAAGTATGTAGTCAGCCGCTAGTTGTCAGAGCTGATTTTGTGGATGACGCCCACTTTGAAAGATTATGGGTTAAACTTTGCTAGTGTTCCTCTTTTCTCGTGATAACACTTCGCTATTAATATTGCTAAAACCCAAAGGCAACATTCTAGGACTAAGCACATAGACATTCGCTTTCACTTCCTTAAAGATCATGTTGAAAAGGTGATATTGTGATGCACTTCAGAGAGTCCAAGCTCAATTGGCGATATTCTTACCAAGCCTTTAGATCAAACAGATTTTCCTCCTTAAGAAGCGAGTTAGGGGTAATTTATCCTTATGGGTTGGTTTGAGGGGGAGTTTGATCTTTTTCTTATCTTTCCTTATTCTTTTGATCTTTTATTGTTCTTTTTCTGAACTTAGTGATCTTTTCGAACTTTTTAGGTTTTTAGGCTTTTTAATTGCATCTCATTGTGTCATATTGCATTCATATGAAAACTCCAACAAGTGGTTACAACAAATGGTATGAAAAATTAAAAAAAAAGATGCATTGTAATATAAGATTTTCTGCTTATCTTTTAAAATTGATGAAGCTTTGCCTATTACCCTTTGGAGCTTTTGTATTTCAATTCTTGCTCAATGTCATGTCTAGTTCTTTGACTTGCTAGAATTATCATGCTTTTACATGTGTAGCTAAGTCTTTGCCATATGAGCTAGAACCTTTTAAACAACTCAAATTAAGAAATTGCAATTTGTGGATGTTTTAGCGAGTTGCGCAATTAGTGCTCCTCTTGTGACATTGGCCCTGTCAGGATTGCTTTGTTAGGTCTTTGATCTAAAATTGACCATTACTTGAGCTTTTGTGTTCTTGAGATTCTAAAACTGCTCATGTGAAAAATGAAAATCAAGATTGTCTTATGCTTAAATTGTGCCAAACTATTCTTACGAGACTGCTTGTCAAATGACATGAACTTGGAGATAGTTTGATGAACCAGACGATCTCATGGGGACTACTTGTCAGAAATGATATGAACCTCAAGATTTGTCGCCCCGGTAGAAGCTTAGAAAGAGTTTGTGGATGGCTCCTAGTCCAGGATCTTCTTTACTAAGATATACCTTTAATCAACTTTTGGTCGAAGCTTAGGATGAGTTTGTGGATGGCTCCTAGTCCAGGATCTTGTCACTAAGTTAGATCATTAGTCAACTTCAATATTCAATGCAAATGAGAAAAATGTTGACAAATGGGCGTTTACAAAATATTGAGCAAAATGATTCAATACGGGACTTGATTGGCTCTTAATGTGGTCTTTGTTAGATTTTTGATCTCACTTTGATATTTTGACATGGCCAATTTCACTTTAGGATCCCTGTTGATGAACTTGCTGAATTTGAAGCGTTGCTTAAATTGATCAAATCTACTGCTTTACTTTTGAGCCTTTGTGCTTAGCTTTGATATATATGTCTTACCATGATCTTGCTAGCGCTGTCAGGCTTGATATGCTGTTTGTGCAATATTAGAGATACTAGCTTGTTCTTTTGGGTAATCTCCAAAGCTTCTTGTAATCAAAAATTGAAAAATACAAAAATTGAAGCCACTCCATTGCATTTCATGCATATTTCTCTTTACGCCTCTTTTGTTTCTGCTTCTTTCTTTATTCTATATTTGTTATCTCTGGATGAGAGGAATGCGTGATTCCTTGATGAATCCATTGTCAAAGGGGGAGAAGATGTGTTAAATGAGAAGAGAAGTTGTGTTAATAAGAAGATAGTTCTTTATTGGGGGAGAAGTTTATACAAAGGGGAGAAACTGAAAATTTGAAATTTGAGGAAGTTTATACAAAGGGGAGAAACTGAAAATTTGAAATTTGAGGATCATAGTGAGGGGGAGTTCTTGAGTTGCATTCTTATTGTCTTATTGAATATTCTGAACTTGAATTGCATTCTTTTATACTCACAATGATCATAGGTCAATTGAACAATTGTTCTTTCATATGGACCTCATATGAGAATTTTGACCCTTTTCTGGAAATCAAAGTTTTTATACTTTCTTTTGCCTTGTCTCACATGCCTATACTATTCTGATGCCAGCTTGGTCATTTTCATTGCTTTTTCTTGCTTATGGACCAAGTTGTGCCTTTGTCTAAAACCGCGAGTAAACTCGCTTTCAAACCTCTTACTTACATTTTCTGGATAATTGCCAATGTGTTCATCAAGGGGGAGATTGTGGATTTCATAGGGATATGCTCCAGATCTTAGGATGATGTGACAATTGGCAATGGCGTTTACGGTTTGTCGTTTCACGCGTTTTCGACAAAGTGTCAGGCTTACTAGACAGGGGCGGTCCGACCGGTCCTTACACGGCGGTCCGACCGGTCCCAAATCGGTCGGAGCGGCCATGTGGGGCGGTCGGACCGGCAATGACCTAAAAGTTCTCAAAACGAGCTAGGCCAAAAATAGGTGTTGTAGGCAAGTGAGGGGATCCCAATGCACTTGGTCTCATGATTTTTGGAGTCTCCAGTAAGAAGTTCTATTGAATTTAAGTTTCCAGAAGGTTTCGGTTTTTGAGGGTATGAAATTCGGCTAAGTCCCTGGCGGCGGTCCGACCGCTCACAGGAGCGGTCCGACCGCCGGAAGGCGGTCCGACCGCTCACGAGAGCGGTCGGACCGCATATTCACTTGATCATCGGCCAACTTCGTGGCGATGTTGTTCTGTTAGGTCAAGTACATGGGTTCCATGGCATATGATTTGCATGATGCATGTTTTGACTAACATGGGTCAAGTTGTGAAGAACTTATTCCCGAATTCGTGTTTGCTTGTCTATGGTTGTGCAGGTAGCTTGGTGGTCAACGACGGTCAACGGCGAGGAGGATCGGGACTAGACTTGGAGAGTTGAGGTCCAGAACGATCGACGATGCCGGGTGAGGTCAACGACTCAAGCGTGATGCAAGATGGACAAGGGTGACCTATTGGCAAATCCATGACACATGGTGAAGCGGTTTAGGTCAAAAGTTAAAGACGGCGCTTTGCGAAGCGTGCGTGTGTGACCCGTTTGTTAGTGGGCCTTAACGGGAGCCCAATTAAGTCAAACCCTAGGAGTTCTAGGCCTCCACTATAAATAGGAGGAGGTGGTGGCTGCACCTCTCTCTCTCGCCTTTTTATGTTTCAAAACCCTAATTGTCTTTAGGGGAGTTGAGGTGGAGGCTAGGGCTCTTGATGGTTTGTGGTGAATTTCGTGATCTTTGATTGTCCACTGATCCATGATGGTGTGGATGTAATCCAAAGATCAACCACGAAATCAATCTATGCAAGGTTTGCTTGAGATAAGTCTCTTTTCGTTCTTGCTTTCAATTTCGTGTTTTTAGGGCTTTCTTTGATCCGCGAGTTTGTGATTGATTCTTTCACGTGAATTAGCTTGCTGTGACATGTGTGAATCTATCTAGCATCATCTTGATCATCAATCCCTCACGAACAAGCTTTAGGATCAAGTTTTCGTTCTTGCCCGGTTTTAGACCTTCGTTAATCAATTGGCAATTGCTCAAGATCGCTCCAAGAATTATCATAATATTCGATTGAATAGGTCCTCAATAGCATATAGAAGGTGTGTGCAAAGTTTCATAAAGATTGGAGTTGAGAATCAAAAGTTTCACCTAATTGCATCTTCGTCATCGGGCTGATTTTACTTATTTGAGATCGGTTACAGATCGCCGTCCGACCGCCCGTCACCACCGGTCCGACCGATTTCGGAGCGGTCCGACCTCCAGCACAACGCCGGTCAGACCGCCCGGCAATCGGTCCGACGGTTCGATCTGAGGTCGACCGCCAAGATTTGTGTTGCTTTGATTCTTGCCGATTTTGTAGCATTGCTTAGGGTTTAATTGGATTCAATACTAGTCTTCCGCTGTATTGGTATATTGATCTTCATAGCTTTCTAATAGCTACTGGAGTGAAATTGTATTGAGTTCATAATTAGTGAAAAAGTGAGCGTGCTCCTATTCACCCCCCCCCCCTCTAGTCGCCTTTACGGTCCAACACTTCTTTTTCCCAAGTAGCCTCATCCTTAGAACAGTTCGACTACTGAACTTTAAGGAATCTGATGGTTTTATTCCTTGTTCTTCGTTCAGCCTCATCGAGTATGCGAACAGGGTGCTCGCGATAGGTCAAATCCTCCTGAAAGAGTTTCCAGCGGAGCTTCCTCAGTTGGAACACAGAGACACTTCTTTAGTTGGGACACATAAAAAACCTCATGTACCCCCTCAAGTACAGCTGACAACTCCAACTTATAGGCAACAACTCCCTTCTTCTCGATAATATGGTAGGGACCGACATATCGAGGAGCTAACTTGCCCTTAACGCCGAAACGTTGATGGCCCTTTAAAGGAGAGACTTTGAGATAAACAAAGTCATTAGGTTCAAAGCTCAACTCACGACGACGGCTATCCGCATAGCTCTTTTGCCTGGATTGAGCTGTCCGTAAACGATCACGAATAAGCTGGACTTGACTCTCGGCCTCATTGATCGAGTCCGGACCAAAGAAAGGTCTTATGCCGGTTTCAGACCAATTCAATGGGGTTCTACACTTTCTCCCGTATAAGGCCTCGAAAGGTGCCATGCCGAGACTGGCCTGAAAGCTGTTGTTATAGGAAAACTCGGCGAATGGTGAGCATTTCTCCCAATGCTCGTGGGCTAGAATGCCATATCTTTGATTTCACGTTCTTTTTCTAAGCATGAAGTGCAAGGGCTAGAATCAATCACATCAGAAGTAATCAATTTGCTAGATTCTAAATATTTTTCACAAGGAGCAATTTTAATTTCATTTAGCTCAAATCTAGCATTCTCAAGTTGTTGCACAGAAATATTATGAGCAGATTGCAATTTGGCAATTTCTGAATGCATAGCATGACAAGATAAACATTCATCAGGTTCAAGAGTCTTAGCATTTTTAAGTTCTACTTTTAGTTTGCCAATCTTTGACTCTAATTTCTTTTTTTTTTGTCATGACAAATTTTAGCGCTTCATGTTGACTAAGCAATTGCTCAACTATAGAATCATATTTAGCAGAAAGGACATCATAAGAGAGTGGTACCTCATCGTCGTCAATGTCATCAGTGTCGGCCATGAAGCACATGCCAGTGAAGTCCTTGGCCTTCCCTTTCTTTTTGTCTTGAGAGATCTCCTCCTCCATGTCCTCCTCGCTCCCGGAGTTCACATCGCTCAAGGATTGATCCTCAAAAGCGGCAAGAACCCGGTGAGCGGCCTTCACAAGCTTATTAGTCTCATACCTTGATTTGTTGAATGGAGGCTTCTTCCAGGCTGTCTTCTCCTCCCTGTGATTGCTCTTACCTTTCAACTTGGGGCAATTTGCCCGGATATGATTGAGCTCACCACACTCGTAGCATGTCACCGGACCACCTCTCTTTTTGTTTCTCACATTATTGTAGGCCCGTGTGAATTTTTTAGCAAGAATGGCTAACTCAAACTCAGGGATACTCTCAAGCTCCTCTTCATGAATAGCAGATAAACAAGCAAATGAAAATCCAGAAGAAAATTCAAAAGACCCATCAGAAGCTCTTTTGAGAGGATCTGCTACCAAAGCTAAATTGTCTTTCTTAGGATGATCAACTCTTTTAATTTCATGAGTCTTGAGTTTGCTATAAAGCAACTCCAAAGTAAGCCTCGAAAGATCAACATTCTCTTCTATAGCAGTAGCCTTCATATCCCACTCCTTGGTGTTGATTGCAGCCAAGAGATGGGTGGCATTTTCAGATTGAGAGTATTCAATATCAACAGCTTTCATCTGATTAATCACTTTATTAAAGCGACTGAAAATGTCATCGATGCTCTCTCCAGGACGCATCTCGAATTTGTTATACTCACGCTTATAGATTGTTTGGCGCACTTTCTTAATTTGGGACGAACCCTCATGATATGTTTCGAGGGTGTTCCAAATCTCATGCGCAGTTGCAAGATTGCAAATCCTATCATATTCTTGTCTACCAAGCGCACCATATAAAAGGTTCTTGGCCTTGTTCTTGTTAGCCAAAAGAATTGCGTAAGGTGAGTTGCAACCTCGTGAATAATGAGCGGATCGAACAACGTCCCATATTGCTGGTCCTTCGCTTTCAAGGAAAACTCGCATACGATTTTTCCAATAGGCATAGTCGTGCCCATTGAAGATATGCAGTTTTGTGGAGAACCTATCCATCGCCTAAAGTTCAGTGACCGGTTAAGATCAAGAGTGAACTAACCTGGCTCTGATACCACTTGTTGGACCGAAAAGGCGACTAAAGGGGGGTGAATAGGAGCACGCTCACTTTTTCACAAATTATGAATTCAACACAATTTCACTCCAATAGCTATGAGGAAGCTATGAAGATCAATATACCAGTACAGTGGAAGACTAGTATTGAATTCAATTTAATCCCCTAAGCAATATGACAAAAACATCAAAGATCAAAGCAATACAATGTACTGACGGTCTGACCTCTGGCCTGGAACGGTCGGACCGATTTCCTGGCGATCGGACCGCTGTTATACCGGCGGTCGGACCGCTGCCAAATCGATCGGACCGGTGATGATGGGCGGTCTGACCGGCAGACTCCAGAACAGATCTGAAACAGTAAAAACAGCCCGATGACGAAATTGCAATTAGGTCTAACTTTTGATTCTCAACTCCAAACTTCACGAAACTTTGCACACACCTTCTATATGCTATTGAGGACCTATTCCAATCGAATATTATGATAATTCTTGGATAGATCCTGAACAGTTGTCAATTGAGTAACAGAGGGTCTAAAAACGGGCAAGAACAAAAACTTGATCCTAATGCTTGTTCGTGAGTGATTGATGATCAAGATGATCCTAGATAGGTTCACACGTATCACAGTAAGCTAATTCACATGAAAGAATCAATCAAAAACTCATGGATCAAAGAAAACCCTAAAATCATGAAATTGAAAGCAAGAACGAAAAGAGACTTATCTCAAGCAAACCTTGCGTAGATTAAATTCGTGATTGACGCTGGATTACACCCACTCCATCAAAGAACAGTGGTCAATCTAAGATCACGAAAATCACCTCAAACCATCAAGAGCCCTAGCCTCCACCTCAACTCCCCCTAAGCCGATTAGGGTTTTGAAACATAAAAGAGGCGAGCAAGACGGTGCAGCCACCACCTCCTCCTATTTATAGTGGAGGCTTATAACTCCTAGGGTTTGACTCTATTGGGCTCCCGTTAAGGCCCACTAACAAACGGGTCACACACGCACGCTTCGCAAAGCGCCGTCTTTAACCTTTTGACCTAAACAGCTTCACCTAGCCCCATCTTGTGCCTCAGATTTGCTAATAGGTCACCCTTGTCCATCTTGTGTCACGCTTGAGTCATTGACCTCACCCGGCATCGTCGATCATTCTGGACCTCAACTCTCCAAGTCTAGTCCCGATCTTCCTCGCCGTTGACCGTCGTTGACCACCAAGCAACCTGCACAACCATAGACAAGCAAACACGAATTCGGGAACAAGTTCTTCACAACTTGACCCATGTTAGTCAAAACATGCATCATGCAATACATATGCCATGATACCAATGAACTTGACCTAACAAAACAACATCACCACGAAGTTAGCTGACGTTCATAAGTGGAAATCGGTCGACCGCCATTTGAGCCGGTCGGATCGCCTTTGGCTCTGTCGGACCGCTCCTCGTGAGCCGGTCGGACCGCCACAAGGACTTAGCCAATTTCAAGCCCCAAATTCAAACCTTCCGAAATTTAAAACGAATAGAACTTTTGCTTGAGGCTCCAAAATTATGAGACCAAGTGCATTGGGATCCTCACTTGCCTACACCTCTATTTTTGGCCCAAAGACATTCTCGACATTCTTTGGTCACACTGGTCCGATCACAAGACATGGCGGTCCGACCGATTTGGGACCGGTCGGATCGCTCCATCGTAAAGTCTCATCGCCATGCTATGGCGGTCGGACCGCCTCGCCCGTAAAGCTCGAACTTTGTCGAAAATCCTGTGAAACGACAAACCATAAATGCCATTGCCAATTGTCACATCATCCTAAGATCTCGAGTATATCCCCATGATATCCACAGTATCAATGAATGAAAAGTTATTCATTTACCTGTATATTCTTTCTTGCAGCATGTTATTCCACAGTCCCACACTTCCACGTGTGATGTTTCGTACTCATTATGAACAATAATCTTGATGTATGGCGATTAGCGTAATTAAGCATAAAAAGCAAGCAATAACACCGTGAGTAAATGAGTGATGTTTCATGCTAAAGCAAGCATCGCTATAGTGCTACTCATCAATTTCAACGCTACCATACTAGTGCTAGTGTACTAGTAATACACTAATATCGCTACTAGCCTACAAAATACTAGTACCAGAGCACTACCAAGCCGAGCACTTGAGTCTATAAGACTAGCTCTAATGGGGAATAGGAACAAATGAAGGAGACAAGGGATTGTTTTCTGAGTTGAAAGAACTAGATGGATACCGACCGAGTAGAGGCGATGACGAGTGGGATGGACGACTGATGGGGAGGCAAAGGAGCAGTGCTCATGGCGTCGAGACTTGGGAGGAGGACGTGCTCGTGTGTCGAAACTCGGGAGGAGGAGCTCATGCGTCGGCGGCCGTGCGCGCTAGCCCAACGCCCATGTTGAGAGAGGAGGAGGTGCTTGCACGTAAGCTCGAGAGGACGTGCTCGCGTCCAGACTCGGGAGTTGAAGCTTATGTGTCGGCGACCGCAGCTGCAGACCGCCCAGCCCACAGATGGAGGAGATGCTCGTGCGTCGGGAGACAGGAGGAGGACGTGCTCGCACATCGGACTCACAGGGGAGGAGGGGCTTGTGCGTCGGTGGCTTGCGGCAGTGGCAGTGCTGGCCCAGCGCCCGCGGTGAGGGAGGAGGTTTTGACGCCACCCGATTGGCTTCTCGTGCCCAACTCTTGTTTCTGCCGCCTAGTCGTAGTGCTTCGTCCCCTTTAATAGTGCTACCAAAAACCTTATTTGGGCTAACTTGCCAAATTTTGATAGTGCTCAAGATCTACTTGCTCGCTCTAGTACAACTGATACTCGCAATGCTATCACACCCATGGAGCTCCACCTGCAGCTTCATCCTACAAACGGTGTACCAATAACAGATCCCCCACTATCGTCAGCTTGTTGGGAGCTTTGTTTATCTCACTGTCACCAGGTCAGACATTGCTCATGTTGTTTATGTGCACAACTAGTTTGTTAGTGCTCTCACCTCAGTCCACTATGGTTATATTTTTCGTGTGCTGAGATACTTTAGGGGGATTGCTTCCAGACATCTGTTCAGTTCCAATTCGAGTCAGCTCCAGCTCCACGCTTACTTTGACTCCACTTGAGCGAGTGATCCTGTTGATCGTTAATCTATCACTGGCTACTGTACCTCTCTTGGTACTTCACTCATTGCCTGGAAGTCTAAGAAGCAGACTATGGGTGTCACGTTTCAGTGCAGAGGCTGAGTTTCGAGCTCTTACCACTACCACTTCAGAGATTGTTTGGCTTCGATGGCTTTTGGATGATCTTGGTGTCTTTTGTGATAATCCTACAGCTTTTTTTTCTGACAATAAAAGTGATATTCAGATTACTAGTGATCCGGTCAAGCATGAGTTGACAAAGTACATCGGTGTTGATGCATCATTCACACAATTTTATTGTCAGCAGTCGACCATTGACCTCTAGTATGTAGCCTCAGAGCTTCAAACTGCAGATTTTTTCACTAAGACTCAGACTCGATAATAGTATCACCTTCATCTATTCATACTCAGTACATCAAATCCTCTTGAACCACCTTGAGTTTGAAAGGGGGTGTTAGGAGTCTTGTACATATTAGTAGTAATATGGCTCATGTGACCTATGTAGCTCATGAGGCCGAAGTACACACACTTAAAAATGTATGTATATATATACACACACACTTAATAATGGATAACCTGCACAATTGTGAATAGTAGAATCCTGAACAAAATCTAACAGCATTCTTGACAATGATTGTTACTTGGTTTGCACATGTAACCTGAAACTTCTGACAGATTGTTGTTCGTCTACGACATCCGTCTAGTAACAACAGTTGCTGATATTATTATTATTATTATTATTTCAGATAAGCCTAGCAAAGAAAAAGACTGGTGTTATTTCTCCAAAACGTTTTGTCCATAGGGCGAGGAAACAGAATGAATCATTTCGCGGTTATATGCACCAGGTAACTTGAGATATTTTACAGTAGTACTGCATCAGGTCAATTGCATTATGAGACCTGAACCTTTCTTAAGAAGAATTTCTCTCCATTGATGCAACCAGCCTTTTAAAGTTGCCTAATATTTTTCGACCTCTAGTTGTGTGCCTCCATGCTGTATAAGAATAATCCTTGTCATCTCTGATGATCTGGAAGTGTTGCAAAAAGAACTTGCTTCTGTTTCTTAGTTTAGCTAGACAAAAAAGTAAACCTTCCATAAGTAACATCTCTTTTCTGTATTACTTTGTAGGATGCCCATGAATTTTGAATTTCTTACTGAATGACATTATTGAGACTCTGGAAAAAGAGTGTAGTACCACGAAGGATTATCCTGAAACCACATCTCCTGAAGAGGTCTCAAATGGGGCTGTCAATCATTTAGCGATTGGAGTCCAAAAAGAACCACTGGTTACATGGGTACACAGGAATTTTCAGCTGACTAAAATCACTGAAAATTGAAGAAGTTTGTATCCCCAAGGGATTTTGTGCATAGTCACCCTTTTTTTTTCTTATCCAGGGTATTTTGACCAATGAAACAAAGTGCTTGATGTGTGAGACTATCACCGCAAAGGATGAAACATTTTTTGATTTGAGCATTGACATTGAACACAATAATTCCCTCACAAGCTGCCTGCAGAATTTCTTTTCCACTGAAACTTTAAATGCTGAGGACAAGTTCTTCTGTGACAAATGATGCAGGTAACAATGCTGTATGTCATTTTGATCCCCAATGTTTCGTCTGTTTGTCGGGCAACAATAGAGGCCTTGCTCATTTGCATGCCAAGAAAAGCTAAATGTTGTGGTTCTACTGATTAAATGCTATCAAGGAACTACTTTAAATCTGGACAATATAAGTAGATTCAAACGGCTAGTGTTAAAGAGGATCTTTTGGTGAATTTCCCTCACTCTTTAAATCACTGCTGTTTTACACTCGAGGTCCGGGCTGGGTTTACAATCTCAGGGTTTTTTTTTTTTGGAGAAATCCCGGACCTCAGCTGATAAATTTTCTCCCGGTTGGCTTAGTTTTCCCCCCTCTAATTTTTTCTCTGTTTTCTCCATGTTTTGTTTTTTTGGTGCCTCTTCAGTCTTCAGTATTGCATAATCCTTGGTATATATATAGCAGAGGAATAGTTGAGATTTCAGTCTGCTACCATACTTCCCGCTCCTCACCGGATTGTCAACCTTGGTCTTGGGTAGATGGAAGAAATACATTGAGACCTACCATGCGGCAAGGAACTACTTTGTTTTGCTTGGTTTCCTTGTAACGACTACTGAAGTCAAAATTTTGGTCTATTGTTCAGTTTGCAAGAAGCACAGAAGAGAATGAAGATAAAAAAAGGCGCCACGCATATTGGTGATCCACTTAAAGCGCTTCAAGTTCGTTGAGCAGCTTAGTCGGCACAAGAAACTGTCATACTGAGTGGTATATCCCATGGAGCTGAAGCTGAGCAGCATCTCTGACGATGTAGATTGCGAGTACTCGCTCTTTGCTGTTGTACTCGTTCTATGGTTCCTCGCGAATATTCTGGCAACACAGATCATGGCTACATCTTGTTCTGTGAGTGCCTTGGTGGGAAGAGCTATGAATGTTCTTTGCTTTTGTTCACTATCTGTCGGACTCGGATTTTCTTAATTCAGAATTCTCTGTGAGAATCCTGTGCTACTCTCTAGATTAGTAGGTAGTGATCAAACATAATATTACAAATATCATAGTTAAATAGACCGCGTCGGGTCGAGTTTACATAAGAGGGCCGAACAAACCAAATGAGTTCATTACACAAAATACAGAAATAGGTGCGTAAGCAAAAGGGCAACACGACTCCCCACAGGCAAGCAACTGTGGCGCCCTGTGTACAACCGATATTAACCAGGGACTTAGAGAATATTAGTTGTACGCAAGTACCAACGGAGCCAGCTAAACTGCGGCGAGCTCTAGACTACGAAACTAACTACTCTTCGCCTTGGTCTTGACCGTCGACACCTTGATTCTCGTAGTAGGCATAGTCGTCCTGATCAGCGGATTCTAAGGGTTTGGGGAAAGAGCAGGGGTGAGCACAACTTCCGTACTCGCGAGCCAACAATGCAATAATAAATATGCAAGGCTAAACAAGGATGGCTCTGGTTCTTTTTGTTGGACCGTAAAGGCGACTAGAGGGGGGGTGAATAGGAGCACGCTCACTTTTTCACAAATTATGAACTCAATACAATTTCACTCCAGTAGCTATTAGAAAGCTATGAAGATCAATATACCAGTACAGCGGAAGACTAGTATTGAATCCAATTAAACCCCTAAGCAATATAACAAAATCAACTAAGATTACCAAGACTCACAAAGACGGCGGTCTCGACCGTTATACTCAACCGGTCGGACCGATTGCGGGCGGTCGACCGGCGCAGTTGGCGGTCGGACCGCTCCAAAATCGGTCGACCGGTGATGACGGGCGGTCCGACCGGCCGACTCGAACCGATCCGCAGCGAAGAAATCACCGATGACGGTTGCAATTAGGTGAAACTTTTGATTCTCAACTCCAATCTTTATGAAACTTTGCACACACCTTCTATATGCTATTGAGGACCTATTCCAATCGAATATTATGATAATTCTTGGAACGATCTTGAGCAATTGTCAATTGATTAACAGGAGGTCTAAAAACGGGCAAGAACGAAAACTTCATCCTAAAGCTTGTTCGTGAGAGATTGATGATCAAGATGATGCTAGATAGATTCACACATATCACAGCAGGATAATTCACGTGAAAGAATCAATCACAAACTCGCGGATCAAAGAAAGCCCTAAAATCACCAAATTGAAAGCAAGAACGAAAAGAGACTTATCTCAAGCAAACCTTGCATAGATTGATTTCGTGATTGAAGCTGGATTACATCCACACCATCATGGATCAGTAGACAATCAAGGATCACGAAATTCACCACAAACCATCAAGAGCCCTAGCCTCCACCTCAACTCCCTAAAGACAATTAGGTTTTGAAACATAAAAGGCGAGAGAGAGAGAGGTGCAGCCACCATCTCCTCCTATTTATAGTGGAAACCTAAAACTCTTAGGGTTTAACTTAATTGGGCTCCCGTTAAGGCCCACTAACAAACGGGTCACACACGCACGCTTCGCGAAGCGCCGTCTTTAACTTTTGACCTAAACCGCTTCACCATGTGCCATGGATTCGCCAATAGGTCACCCTTGTCCATCTTGTGTCACGCTTGAGTCGTTGACTCACCCGCATCGCCGATCGCTCGACCTCAACTCTTCAAGTCTAGTCCCGATTCTCCTCGCCGTTGACCGTCGTTGACCACCAAGCTACCTGCACAACTACAGACAAGAAAACACGAATTCGGGAACAAGTTCTTCACAACTTGACCCATGTTAGTCAAAACATGCATCATGCAAATCATATGCCATGAAACCAATGACTTGGACCTAACAAATCAACATCGCCACGAAGTTGGCCGACGTTCAAGTAATTACGGCTCGACCGCTCCAGTGAGCGGTCGGATCGCCCCATGGCGGTCGGACCGCTCCACGTGAGCGGTCGGACCGCCACCAAGGACTTAGCCGAATTTCATACCTCAAAACCAAACCTTCGAAACTTAAACCAATAGAACTTCATCGAGACTCCAAAATTATGAGACCAAGTGCATTGAGATCCCTCACTTGCCTACAACACCTATTTTGGCCCAACTTATTTTGACAACTTTGGTCACCGCGGTCCGAGCCGCCCACATGGCCGGTCCGACCGATTTGGGACCGGTCGGACCGCCGTGCAAGGACCGTCGGACCGCTTCGCCCGTAATACACGTAGCTTTGTCGAAAACACGTGAAACTACAAACCGTAAACGCCATTGCCAATTGTCACATCATCCTAAGATCTGGAGCATATCCCCATGAAATCCACAATCTCCCCTTGATGAACACATTGGCAAATATCCGAAAAATGTAAGTAAGAGGTTTGAAAACGAGTTTACTCGCGATTTTGCACAAAGGCACAACTTGGTCCATAAGCAAGAAAAAGCAATGAAAATGACCAAGGCGGCATCGTAATAGTATAGGCATGTGAGACAAGGCAAAATAAGCATAAAACTTTGATTTTTAAAAGGGTCAAAATTCTCACATAAGGTCCATATGAAAGAACAATTGTTAAACTGACCTATGATCATTGTGAGGATAAAAGAATGCAATTCAAGTTCAGAATATTCAATAAGACAATAAGAATGCAACTCAAGAACTCCCCCTCACTATGATCCTCAATTTTCAAATTTTCAGTTTCTCCCCTTTGTATAAACTTCTCCCCCAATAAAGAAATATCTTCTTATTAACACATTTTCTCTTCTCATTTAACACATCTTCTCCCCCTTTGACAATGGATTCATCAAGGAATCAAGCCTTCCTCTCATCCAGAGATAACAAATATAGAATAAAGGAGGAAGAGGAATATGCATGAAATGCAATGGAGTGACTTCAATTTTTGTATTTTTTAATTTTTGATTACAAGAAGCTTTGGAGATTACCCAAAAGAACAAGCTAGTATCTCTAATTATTGCACAAACAGCATATCAGGCCTGACAGCGCTAGCAAGATCATGGTAAGACATATATATCAAAGCTAAGCATAAAGGCTTAAAAGTAAAGTAGTAGATTTGATCAATTTAAGCAACGCTTCAAATTCAGCAAGTTCATCAACAGGGATCCTAAAGTGAAATTGGCCATGTCAAAATGTCAAAGTAACATCAAAAATCTAACAAAGACCACATTAAGAGTCAATCAAGTCTCGTATTGAATCATTTTGCTCAATATTTTGTAAACGCCCATTTGTCAACATTTTTCTCATTTGCATTGAATATTGAAGTTGACTAATGATCTAACTTAGTGACAAGATCCTGGACTAGGAGCCATCCACAAACTCATCCTAAGCTTCGACCAAAAGTTTGATTAAAGGTATATCTTAGTAAAGAAGATCCTGGACTAGGAGCCATCCACAAACTCTTTCTAAGCTTCTACCGGGGCGACAAATCTTGAGGTTCATGTCATTTCTGACAAGAAGTCCCCATGAGATCGTCTGGTTCATCAAACTATCTCCAAGTTCATGTCATTTGACAACCAGTCTCGTAAGAATAGTTTGGCACAATTTAAGCATAAGACAATCTTGATTTTCATTTTTCACAAGAGCAGTTTTAGAATCTCAAGAACACAAAAGCTCAAGTAATGGTCAATTTTAGATCAAAGAGCTAACAAAGCAATTCTGACAGGGCCAATGTCACAAGAGGAGCACTAATTGCGCAACTCGCTAAAACATCCACAAATTGCAATTTCTTAGTTTGAGTTGTTTAAAAGGTTCTAGCTCATATAGCAAAGGCTTAGCTACACATGTAAAAGCATGATAATTCTAGCAAGTCAAAGAACTAGACATGACATTGAGCAAGAATTGAAATACAACAGCTCTAAAGGGTAATAGGCAAAGCTTCATCAATTTTTTTTTAAAGAATAAGCAGAAAATCTTATATTACAATGCATTTTTTTGAATTTTTCATACCATTTGTTGTAACCACTTGTTGAAGTTTTCATATGAATGCAATATGACACAATGAGATGCAATTAAAAAAAAAACCTAAAAACCTAAAAAGTTCGAAAAGATCACTAAGTTCAGAAAAAGAACAATAAAAGATCAAACTCCCCCTCAAACCAACCCATAAGGATAAATTACCCCTAACTCGCTTCTTAAGGAGGAAAATCTGGTTTGATCTAAAGGCTTGGTAAGAATATCTGCCAATTAAGCTTCGGACTCTACGAAGTGCATCACAATATCACCTTTTTCAACATGATCTTTAAGGAAGTGAAAGCGAATGTCTATGTGCTTAGTCCTAGAATGTTGCACTGGGTTTTTAGCAATATTAATAGCAGAAGTGTTATCACAGAAAAGAGGAACACTAGCAAAGTTTAACCCATAATCTTTCAAAGTGGACGTCATCCACAAAATCTGGCTACAGCAACTAGCAGCAGCTACATACTCCGCCTCAGCAGTGGATTGTGCAACAGAAGACTGCTTTCTAGAAGACCAAGATACAAGAGAAGTGCCTAGAAAGTGACAGGTGCCTGAGGTACTCTTCCTATCTAACCGACAGCCCGCAAAATCAGAATCTGAAAAACCTATAATGGACAAAGCTGAAGAGCAGGAATACCAAATGCCATATAAGAGGGTAGAGTGTAAATACCTGAATATGCGCTTAACGGCTTGGCGATGGGAAGTTCTCGGAGACGCCTGAAATCTTGCACAAAGGCATACCGTGAAATGAATGTCCGGTCTCGAGGCTGTCAAATACAGAAGGAGCCGATCATGTTTGCGGTACTCGCGTTGATCCACGACTTCTCCTTCCTCATCTGGATCCAAAACAGTCGAAGTTGCCATGGGAGTGGAAATTGGCTTGCAGTCACCCATGTTGAAGCGTTTTAGTAGATCTTTAGTGTACTTCGTCTGATGGATGAAAGTTCCTTCCTTGCATTGCTTGATTTGAAGTCCCAAAAAGTAATTAAGCTCTCCCATCATACTCATCTCAAATTCCCTAGACATAGTGTCAGAAAAGCTGGAAACAAGAGCATTAGAGGAACCACCAAAAATAATATCATCCACGTAAATTTGAGCAAGCAGGAAGTCATTACCACGCCTAAGAATAAAAAGAGTTTTATCCACTTTACCCATCTCAAAGTCATTTTTAAGCAAGAAGGTCTTAAGTCTATCATACCAGGCTCTCGGGGCTTGTTTAAGGCCATACAATGCTTTAGATAGCTTGAAAACACGATTTGGATATTTAGGATCCTCAAAACCAGGGGGTTGCTTAACATACACTTCCTCATCTATGAAACCATTTAAAAAGGCACTTTTAACATCCATCTGATATAATTTAAAACCTTTTGATGCAGCAAATGCAAGCAGAATGCGAATGGCTTCTAGTCTAGCAACAGGAGCAAATGTCTCATCAAAATCTAACCCTTCAACTTGGTTGAAACCCTGAGCTACCAATCTGGCTTTATTTCTAACCACAGAACCATCCTCACCTTGTTTATTCTTAAACACCCAACGGGTTCCTATAACATTATGACCACTAGGAGGTTCTACTAGGTTCCAAACTTTGTTTCTTTCAAAATTCTCTAACTCCTCATGCATGGCATTTACCCAGCTAGAATCAGATAAAGCATGTGATATATCGCGGGGTTCAAAAGAAGCAACAAAAGCCGAATGAGAGTAGAGATTTGGATCATTATACCGAGCGAGTGACTCGCTCATGTAGATTACCTATTATCCGCTCCGAGGATCTTTGTCTCTGAATGCGAAGTGGGCGCCGGGTGAGATGTCGTTTCTTCGACTCCGCAGTATCTGATGATGATGATGCGCAGGAGCCTCAATCAAGGTGAAGTAGACGTAGCGGTGTTCTTGTATCAATATGGGCGCCTCGCAAAGCAGCAGATGAGGGAATGACATTAGCCGTCCTCATCTTCCTCCACAAAATACTCTCTCACACCAGTAAATCATCTCAGAGCAATTGATCTAGCTCTGTGGCTAGTCTCATCAAAAGTGACATTACAAGTCTCTGAATAATGTTAGTTTCAAAGATTAAAACTCAAAACCCTCGAATGAGCGGGATAACCTGTAAATACCCCATCAAAAGTTCTTGATTCAAATTTATCTAAGTTGCTGTCTTAAGGATAAAACATTTTGATCCAAAACTCGAAAATGCGAAGCAGAGGGTTTTCTACCAAAACGAAGCTCATAAGAAGTCTTGCCTAAAGAAGGTCTCAAAAGACACGATTGGCAATATGGCAAGCAAGAGCAATAGCTTCGCCCAAAATCTCTCGGTGTGTTATACTCATCTAGCATCGTCCTAGCCATTTCGACCAAGGTCCTATTCTTCCTTTCCACCACGCCATTTTGTTGAGGGACGTGTGGAGAGGAGAAGCGATGCTCAATACCACGCCGGCACAAAAAGAAGCAAAGAAGTATTTTTGAACTCCGTGCCATTATCACGCGAATCGCTCTCAAAGCACCAGGAAGCTCAGAAGCCAAACGAAGAACAAGGTCATGAAAATAACCAAAAGCTTCATCTTTTGAAGTAAGAAAGAACACCCAAGTATATCTAGAAAGATCATCAACTATAACAAGAATATACCATTTTCCACCGACTGACTGGATTCTAGCAGGACCAACAGTATCCATATGAAGCAACTGTCCTGGTCCGTCAGTCATAACCATAGTCACAGAAGGGTGTGAGGCGGCAACTTGTTTGCCATGCCTACATGTGGCGCACATACAAAGATCCTTGACAGCTTTGAGTTTGGGCAAGCCTCTCATGAGATCAAGGTTGCTAACTCGTGTCAGATGATCAAAACCAATGTGCCCCAAACGTCGATGCCAAAGCAAGAAATCAGAAGAAGATGTAAGCAAACATTTAAGAGATCCAGCAAGAGATTCTGAAAAATCAGCTCCAAAAATTATACCAACTCTAGAGATTCCAAACACAAGCTCACCAGTAGAATCAAGCACACGACAAGCATTTTTCTTAAAAACAGTTTCATAACCATCATCAAGAAGCTGAGAAACAGAAAGGAGATTATACCTAAGCTTGTCCACAAGAGCGACATCCTTTAGAATGAATTTGTTGTTCACCCTAATTGATCCTGTTCCTTCAATTCGCACTTGTGTATCATCTCCAAAGGTGATGAAGTCATCACCTGTTGTTCGCGTGAAAGAGGTGAACCATTTTGAGTTCCCGGTCATGTGGCGTGAACATCCGAGTCAACGAACCACGTGTTCTTCCCTTTCGCGATAATCCACGAAAATCAAGGAACAAAGAACGATGTGTCTCAACATGGGGTTAGATAAACAAGATTTAGGAATCCGATCTTGAGACACACGCTCGCAAGGAGTATACAAACCGAAGTACTATCCTTGATTTCATCTAACATTCGGTTATGAGCAATGTTTAAATTAAAATGAGACTTGAAGCGTCCATGGGCTATTCGACCGGCGTTGGTGGCGATCGACCGCGACCAAAAAGGTCGACCGGTGACCACCAATGATCGGACCGCCCGATCGATAAACATTAGAATTAGGATATTTAGGAACATAATGATTTGCATGAGAGAAAAATCCTAATCCAGGTTTATTCTTTTCAATGTTACCATGTCTCATAGAAGCTCTAGGTTGCATGAATGAAATTCTATTAAAATTCTTCCTATCATTTTTCAACCTAACGCCAAAGAATTCAATCAAATGCCCACCTTTCTTGCAATAAGTGCAATGGTACTTGGTACCACTAGAAGAAGCACCATTAGAATTAATACAAGGTTGAGCAAAACCTGCAGATTTAAAAGATGTTTTTGCAGGTTGGGTTTTGAATTCAATTAAACCTTTTTCCAAGACTTGAATGACTTTTGGGTTTGAATTGTCTTGAAAAGAATTGAATCCTAAACCTTGCTTCTTATAAGGAGTTTTAGACTTGTCAAGAATCATGTTTAATTGTTTCTTACCTTTAGAAAAGTTTTCTAATGTGTCATGAAGGTAAGCATTTTCTTTTCTCAAGTTAACACAAGAATCACAAGTTTTATCCATAGATTTTTCCTTATACAAAGCAATTTCAAGCTTAAGAGTGGAACATGAAGCACAAGTAGTATTTTCAATATTGTCCTTAAGCTTAGCATATTTGACTCTAGCGACTTCTAAGATATCTTTGATTTCACGTTCTTTTCTAAGCATGAAGTGCAAGGGCTAGAATCAAAAACATCAAAAGCAATCAATTTACTAGATTCTAAACATTTTTCACAAGGAGCACTTTTAATTTCATTTAGTTCAGATTTAGCATTCTCAAGTTGTTGTACACAAATATTATGAGCAGATTGTAACTTGGTAATTTCGAATGCATAGCATGACAAGATAAACATTCATCAGTTCAAGAGTCTTAGCAGCTTTAAGCTCTACTTTCGGTTTGCTAATTTTGACTCTAATTTCTTATTTTTGTCATAACAAATTCAAGCGCTTCATCTTGACTAAGTAATTGCTCAACTATAGAATCATATTTAGCGTAAAGCTCATCATAAGAAAAAGATACCTCATTATCATCAATGTCGTCTGTGTCACCATGAAGCACATGCCGTGAAGTCTTTGGCCTTCCTTTCTTTTTACCTTGAGGATCTCCTCCTCCTTGTCCTCCTCACTCCCGGTATCCACATCGCTCAAGGATTGATCCTCAAAGCGGCAAGGACCGGTGGCGACCTTCACAAGCTTATTTGCCTCATACCTTGATTTGTTGAAAGGAGGCTTCTTCCAAGTCGGCTTTCCTTCCTTATGATTGCTCTTACCTTTCGACTTGGGGCAATTTGCTTGATATGATTGAGCTCACCACATTCATAGCATGTTACTGGGACCACCTCTCTTTTGTTTCTCACATTATTGTAGGCCGTGTGAATTTCTTAGCTAGAAGAGCTAACTCTGTTTCAGAATACTTTCAAGCTCCTCTTCATGAATAGCAGATAAACAAGCAAATGAAAATCGGAAGAAGATTCACAAGAGTCATCAAAAGCCTTTTGAGAGGATCTCGCTACCAAAGCTAAATTATCTTTCTTAGGATGATCAACTCTTTTAATTTCATGAGTCTTGAGTTTACTATAAAGCAATTCTAAAGTAACACTTGAAAGATCAACATTTTCTTCTATAGCAAGAGCTTTCATCTCCCACTCCTTGGTGTTGATTGTGCCAAGAGATGGGTGGCATTTTCAGATTGAGAATATTCAATATCAACGACTTTCATTTGATTAATTACTTTATTAAAGCGATCGAAAATGTCATCGATGCTCTCTCCAGACGCATCTCGAATTTATTGTACTCACGCTTGTAAACAGATTTGGCGCACCTTTTGATTTGGGACGAACCCTCATGATATGTTTCGAGAGTGTTCCAAATTTCATCGCAGATTGAAAGATTGCAAATTCTATCATATTCTTGTTTACCAAGTGCACCATATAAAAGATTCTTAGCTTTATTGTTGTTAGCCAAAAGAATTGCGTAAGGTGTAGCAATTTCAGAATAACCAATGGGCTCTAACAACATCCCAAATAGCTTGTCCTCGCTCTCAAGAAAGACGCGCATACGATTCTTCCAATAGGCATAGTCGTGCCCATCAAGATATGCGGTTTAGTAGAAAACTTATCCATCGCCAAAGTTGGTGACGATTAAGATCAAGATTGAACTAACAGGGCTCGATACCACTTGTTGGACCGTAAAGGCGACTAGAGGGGGTGAATAGGAGCACGCTCACTTTTTCACAAATTATGAACTCAATACAATTTCACTCCAAGAGCTATTAGAAAGCTATGAAGATCAATATACCAGTGGAAGACTAGTATTGAATCCAATTAAACCCCTAAGCAATATAACAAAATCAACTAAGATTACCAAGACTCACAGCACGGGCGGTCTGACCGTTATACTCAACCGGTCGGACCGATTGCGGGCGGTCTGACCGGCGTTGTGCTGGCGGTCGGACCGCTCCAAAATCGATCGACCGGTGATGACGGGCGATCGACCGCCGACTCGAACCGATCCGCAATAATAAAATCAGCCGATGACGAAGTTGCAATTAGGTGAAACTTTTGATTCTCAACTCCAATCTTTATGAAACTTTGCACACACCTTCTATATGCTATTGAGGACCTATTCCAATCGAATATTATGATAATTCTTGGAACGATCTTGAGCAATTGTCAATTGATTAACAGGAGGTCTAAAACGGGCAAGAACGAAAACTTGATCCTAAAGCTTGTTCGTGAGAGATTGATGATCAAGATGATGCTAGATAGATTCACACATATCACAAAGCAGGATAATTCACGTGAAAGAATCAATCACAAACTCGCGGATCAAAGAAAGCCCTAAAATCACCAAATTGAAAGCAAGAACGAAAAGAGACTTATCTCAAGCAAACCTTGCATAGATTGATTTCGTGATTGAAGTGGATTACATCCACACCATCATGGATCAAGAGACAATCAAGGATCACGAAATTCACCACAAACCATCAAGAGCCCTAGCCTCCACCTCAACTCCCTAAAGACAATTAGGGTTTTGAAACATAAAAGGCGAGAGAGAGAGGTGCACCACCATCTCCTCCTATTTATAGTGGAGACCTAAAACTCTTAGGGTTTGACTTAATTGGGCTCCGTTAAGGCCCACTAACAAACGGGTCACACACGCACGCTTCGCAAGCGCCGTGCTTTAACTTTTGACCTAAACCGCTTCACCATGTGCCATGGATTCGCCAATAGGTCACCCTTGTCCATCTTGTGTCACGCTTGAGTTGTTGACTCACCCGCATCGCCGATCGCTCGACCTCAACTCTTCAAGTCTAGTCCCGATTCTCCTCGCCGTTGACCGTTGTTGACCACCAAGCTACCCGCACAACTACGCACAAGAAAACACGATTCGGGAACAAGTTCTTCACAACTTGACCCATGTTAGTCAAAACATGCATCATGCAAATCATATGCCATGAAACCAATGACTTTGACCTAAAAATTAACATCGCCACGGTTGGCCGACGTTCAAGTAATTACCGGTCTGACCGCTCCAGGTGAGCCGGTCGAACCGCCCCATGGCGGTCGGACCGCTCCTCGTGAGCCGGTCGGACCGCCACCAAGGACTTAGCCGAATTTCATACCTCAAAACCAAACCTTTCGAAACTTAAATCCAATAGAACTTCTTCTTGGAGACTCCAAAATTATGAGACCAAGTGCATTGAGATCCCTCACTTGCCTACAACACCTATTTTTGGCCCAAACTTATTTTGACAACTTTGGTCATCGCCGGTCCGATCAGCCCACATGGCCGGTCCGACCGATTTGGGACCGGTCGGACCATTGCGTGCAAGGACCGGTCGGACCGCCCTATCCGTAATACCGTAGCTTTGTCGAAAACACGTGAAACTACAAACCGTAAACGCCATTGCCAATTGTCACATCATCCTAAGATCTGGAGCATATCCCCATGAAATCCACACTTTTATTTTCGCAAAGCAATATTTGTAAATACACATATTAGAAAGTCCTGGCACTAAGCAGTTTAACTGAACCATATTTTTATTAAAGAGATTACTTGTGCAATATCAATAACAGCAGAGGTTACCTCCACCTCATGCTTAATTTTGATAGCGGTTACATCCACCTATTATCAGCACTGGGTAAGACTACCCAGGAAAAATCCAAAACAAGAGCTAGATGAGCCCGTCACATTTTTCAACCCACCCACAAAGTTTTATAAACATAACTAATTCTTGTAAGTTCCCATGCCCGCCTGTGATCGTGGCCACGGCTGTTCGAACAGTTTATTTCTCTGCAGAGATTGTACACTTTACCCACAAGAGATAATCGGCTTGATATAATCACACGTTTCCTTGGACATATGAATCAAGGGGAGATTATCACAAGACCTTTACAATGCATCCCTCCATACTTGTTACACCCGCTGAAGTTTCACCTAAAGTGGGTTACGCTCTCACACCCGCGTCAACCCTTGCCCCAGACCTCCCCCCTTGCGCCATCAAACGGCCTTCGCCGTGCACTCTGACCCTTCACCACGAAGGCTTGTGGCGTCGTGAGTCATCTACCTGGTGCAACTCGTATGGACGAACACAAATTATTTGGTCAGGTCGACACCATTATAGACTTATGGTTATACTGTTTTACATTAGGAGGTCATCACAGGATTAAGTCTTTAAAGTTATCTGGGCGGTTCATACCACATACCAAACACATACCCACATATCCTAGGTTACATTAGAACCCAACCACATACCCTCCAACATACCATCCACCCAGATGGGGTATTAACAAGTTTTTAGGGTTTTGAGAAGTGTAAAATAAATTAACTCAACCATTTCAGTCATTTACCCCAATGACTACCCAAAATAATCTTTATGCTTAAAGGATGATGATTGGGGTGATTAATACCCCGGTACTCAAGCAAGGCTAGCATGGCGCTTGAGTACAGACTATAACTAGTAGGTTACCATATAATTACTAAGGTGACAAGGATTAGGGAATTCAATTATCAAGGATAAGGTATAATAATTACTTAATAATGAAGTTGGCATTTAACTACCTTTGGACCAGTTTGATATTTTAAAAGAATATAATTTGCATGAAATATAGGTTCAACATGATCAAAGTGTTGACTCACCTAGGTCAAAGGCTAGGGGATCTTGGTAGTCTTGAGCTTGGTCAAAGTGGGGACCGCCGGCTTCTTCGAACTCTACTCGGACGAATGAATCGGAAAAGAAAAGACAAGCAAATAGAATAAATAAATAAAATTATAGAATAAATGAACTCCAAAATTAACCAAACCAATACCAAAATATAGATCTTAATTTTACAAATTTTTGGGCACAATTTTTATAATTTTTGGAGTTATAAAGAAAGAGATATGAATATTTGAAGCTTTATAAATAATTTTTAATTGAAAAGAAAATCGGAAAACTGGAAAAATCATGGCGCTGATACGTGGCGTGCAAGGAAGCAAAGGCGTGGATCGAGTCCACGACGGCCCGACGCGAGTCCACTGCACGACAAGACGTGTGGGCCCCACCCGCGACCACGGGGTCATCTTGTGGATGGGGCCCACCTGTTGGTGATAGCGCGCGCGGGTCAAAAGAGAGGTGACGCATTTGGCTGAACACGTCGCCTCGTCTCCTCCACCACGTGGAGGAAACGAGGGGGAGGGAGAGAAAGCAGGAGAGGGAGAGAGAGGGGAGGAGAGGAGAGGGGCGCACGGTGGTGGCGGTGCGAGAAGGAGGGAGGGGAGAAGCGGC
Organism: Hsuehochloa calcarea; assembly: GCA_036346395.1. Lineage (NCBI taxonomy): Eukaryota > Viridiplantae > Streptophyta > Magnoliopsida > Poales > Poaceae > Hsuehochloa > Hsuehochloa calcarea. The sequence continues at coordinate 43,957,040 of CM070610.1, read as the reverse complement.
GGGGCTGGGGCGGCGCCGGAAGTGCGGGAGGAGCCGGAGGCAGAGATGGGGCCGGGAGCGGCGGATCTGGCGGGGTGGCAGCGGCCGGAGGCGGGGAAGACGAACGGCGGTTCGGCTTCGAGAGGGAGGAGCAGGCAAGGTGGGGGAGATGAAGAGGCGCGCGGGTGCTTAAATAGCCAAGGGGAAGGGAGAAGCGGCGGAGTGGGGCGGGAGAGGATCCGGGCGGCGCGGCGACGAGACGTGCAAGCGGCGCTGTAGTGGAGGACCAGGTGGCAGGCAGGCACAGGGCCGGAGAAGGTGGAGCGAGGCGCCGAGACGCGGACCCAATTTCCACACGGTCTAATCCTAAATATTCTCCACTTGAGCACGGAATGTGGCTTTTTCACATATACACGCGGTTATATGTACTATCACCCTATTCAAATGTGCCTCGAGATTGATGCAAACTTTCAATATTCAAATCACTAACCCATCTAATAATTGAATACCCCTTACACAAATGTTTAGGTTTTTTTTACAGTTATGATAGTGCATGTACCGCACGTACACGTGGTTTTGCATTTTTGCTCAAGTGAAAACCTCCCGATTGACAGCTTCTGGCTTCTGGGCTCTAGCTTCCCAGAACGTGGGAGCATTTTTGCACTTGTGACCCTCTCTATTCATCAGTAACACCTAGAGTTGGCCAAATGGGTCGTGCCCGGGCACGGCACGACCGGCCATGCCGTGCTTGGGTTGGCACCTCGGCCCAACGAGCCGGCACGGCACGGCCCGGGGCACGGTTATTCACACTGTTGAAGCTAGTGCTCAGAAATCACAGAAGAAGTTAAGCAAGACTACCAAGTAGACATCTTGTCATGGACCGGGGCACAGTTATGTAGGTCAATGCACACTTGTAGTCAGTTTGTGTTAGTTCATTGTCATTAACCTTTTGGACTTCTCCATGGTCTGGACATGTAAGTATGTAGGTTAATTTCATTTGTAGATGAATGTTTCTAAGTGAACCTCTCTGTCAGATGATGAAGCTTTTGGACTTGTTCAAGAATTACTGGAATTTGGACATGTCAATGATGTGTTTTGGATATGTAATGACCTCATGCAATGCAATGCCAGAGTTCTCAATGTCAATGACAATGTTGTTTACTTTCTCATAACTGTCAATGTTGTACATGTTCTCAATGTCAGTGTCAATGTTGTTTACATTCACATATCTTCAGTGCCAAACTTCTCAGACAGATGATCCAGAATGACTGCATTCCATAGAGTTCAACATTCAAGTATTTCAATTGCATATCACGATTACAAAAGAGTCACAGTTGTTGACTGCCACTAGCCCACACAGAAAACACAACTACACTTACAACTACTGCATGAAACAATAACTTCATCATGTTCTACTTCTGAACTCTAACAACTAATTCTGCCACCTCCATTTTCTTCCCCTCCAGCTTGTTCTTCAGGACAGCAACCTCTGCGGCGTGGCTTCCTTTGACCTCTACCACACTTCTCTGGGTATCAACGATGTCATTCTCAATCTGCATCTTCTCCCTCTTTAGCTATGCATTCTCCTTCTTTAATCCCCACACTTTATCACACAGATCCAACAACAAATGACTCAAAAAAAGGAGCGGTTTCCGGATCATGCCAGTGCCAAAAACCGCAACCGCTAGCCTACTCCAACAAAAAATGGCACCCAAATCAAAGTGAACTCCAACAAAATCAAGTTCAATGCACACAAATCGATCTAAACTATAAATATGTGTAGTACCTCCTCCCGGGATTCTCATCACTCCAAGAAATCCATCTCGGAGCTTTCTCCTTGCAATAGCACAAACGCGCAGGGAGGTAGTTGAGCGGCTTCTCACGGTAAACCACCGGTGACTGCAACCCTTCCGCCCTGCGCCCTTTGCCTCCTGACAACGCCGCACAGGGAAACCGTGAGGTCCCGGAGCTTCCTTCCTCCTCCATGGCCCGAACCCTATCCTCACTACCGCCACTAGAGAGAGGAACTGCGAGTGGAAGGAAGAAACGCAACAGGGGTAAAGCCGTAAAGGGAATCTTGCACCAAATAACCCCTAAAAAACGACACCCAGCTCACCTAGCCAACACATTGCCCGCACATCGGCCGACGTGGCCAAACCGGGCCGCCTGGACGCCACATCAGCAATACCACCACACGAAACAGCCGGAGGGGGTATCTTGTCTGGTTTTGCAACTTTGGGGTGTCAAAGGGCCGATTTTTTAATAGAGGGGGTCACTTGTCTGTATATCAATACTTGAGGGCGTAGAATAGACTTCTTGCAAAAAAAATACTTGAAATATTGAAAAGAAATTTCATTCTTATATGCATTTGCATTTATTTTATATCATATAGCTAAAATTCAAGAATTTGCTAATGTTTTTGAACTCCTTAGTGATGCTACAGGCTTAGACTATTCTAACTATTTTGCAGGTGTTCGTTCTAAATTTTTTGAGATTTTTAAAAGATACGAAAATAAGTTTCAAGGAGTTCGCTTTCAATGACCTCCATTACCACCCACCATAGGATAACATATCCAGTGTTATCCATATTAACACGTGATGTGTTAACTGTTCCTGTCTCAACGGTTTCCTCCGAGTCTGATTTTAGTATTTTTGGACGAATATGGGAAGATAGAAGAATAAGTCTCACAAGTGAGATGGTAGAGATACTTCTAACTGTCAAAGGCTAGGAATAAACTGATGCACGAACATTACACTCTGTAGATAATTCAGAGTTAGCAAATGTGTTCGAAAATATGTAATGTAGCTAGACAACGATATTTAGAACATTGATGTATGTAGGGCTATAAGTTGTAGTCTTTTTTTCTTTTGCTAATATTTTTTCATATTGAGTTTTTACTTAGAAATATTTTAACAGGTCAACCATGTCAATATATGTGTACCTTTTTATGGGTATCTCTACTACTTAAAAGAAGGAATTGGTGGCAGTCTGTCCTCTCTCATGCGATGTGAGCCGTTAGATCTATCTTTCTTCGTGAGATGTGAGCCGTTGGATCTCGTTCTTTCTCGATTTCTCCAATGCGTACAGTTGGCCACCCATAGCCTCCTCTCCACTCCCCCAAACCCCAACTGCCCAAATTGGTGCGCAAGAAGCCCAAAGATTCCATCGATCTTTCCAAGAATGGGTTACCGACGGATTACTTGCATTGTAGGCTGAGCACGACAACAGTTGACGAGATATGATTTTTTAATCCGTAGCAAAGCACGGGTACTGAACTAGTAGAACTCATTTTTTTACAATTTTAATATGTATTTTTGAATTCTACATATTTTCTGATTTTTTTAAAACTTTTAGACCAAGACAGATTACACGGGCTAACTGGACTATAAGACTAAACGTGATCAAGCTGACCCAGCACGGCCCGATTAGTTACAAGGCCGACCATACCGGGCCTAATCGAATCCATGCTAGCCCGAGCCCGGTCCGTGCCCGGCAGTCCATTTGGCCGGCATAGCACCTAGCACGTACTACCTATCAAAAAAGCACGTACTACCTATCAAAAAAAGAGGAGGGAGGACCAGAGAGAAACAGCTTAACGAAGAGACAAGCAACAGGGGAGCGAAAGAGTAAAGCGGGCTCGGTCAAATAAAAATTCTGGAACGGCGGCCGACCGAATTCTGGTGGTTCCGATCGGAAGCGGGCGCGGCGCGGGGAGGCCGAATGGGCCCGAAGGCGGCGGCGGCGGCGGGCGTGCCGAGCCGGCGCAAGGTGGCGCTCTACCTCGCGCTCCTCACCCTGCAGTATGGCGCCCAGCCCCTCATCTCCAAGCGCTTCGTCAGGTATCGCACTCGTCCCCTGTCCCCAATCTCACCGCGCCAATTAGGCGGTTGCACCCTTTCGTTGTCTACTCTCTAATACCTAAAGCTTTGCTCCTTCGACATCTGTCGCCTCGTGCGCCTTCGTGCTGGCCCAGTTCGATTTGGAAGGGGAGAAGGCTCCTTCCGTATTGGTGTTTGGATTTTATTTTCCTAAAGCACGTAGACTGTAGAGTTCGTCAGATTTGGTGTGCTAGGGAGGGGTCGAGTGGGTGCAGATCGCTGTGCGAATTGCGGTATCTTTTCAATTGTTTGGGGTTGCATTTAGTTCAGATTGCTCGTTTTGGTTAGGCTGTTGTTATGCTACTTCCATGAATCAATTGGGCGTCAACTTTTGCTTTTTTTAATCGGATCATGGCTGGAAAGAGTAAATTTTCTTGTTTGAGGTCAGGCACTGCGAATTCGGATGTGATTACGCACATCTTTGCAGTATTCATGGATAGGTTGGTTTGTGTAACTCTGGGTAGCAGTATTAGCTTGCAGTACAGGGAGTGATTTGTTATTTGGCACCTGACAGAGTTGGAACCATAGACGGTTAACTACATCGTTGTCTGATCTTATTGCTGAAACCAATGTAAGCTGTCTTTTTAGATGTTGACCTGGGCTTGAGAAACTAGAAGCCTAGATGTAGAGTTCATAAATGATTCAATATGAAAATCCGGTCATCCTTGTGACAACCGGGGAAAAAAATCCCTGCCCGGGAAACCTTTAAAGTTCAATTATTTGTTGAGTTGAAATCGATAAACAGTAATTCCGGGCACTAACCGCTGGGGAATCAGTCAAATTCAAATTTTTAGGAAACCACGGAGGAGAAAACCGGTTCCCACCAGTAAATGGCCCGGGACTGGTACTGGCTGTGGTCTGTGATTTTTGAAATAACCAGTTTTCACGTCCTTGCTCTCAATCACTACGATGCCTGAAATGGTTTTCTTAGCAATTGATGAATCAGATGTACACATGCTTTGTTAATAATTTAATACTCATGTAGAATTGTACCAGTTAGCAGCCAATATATAGGCATTGCACGTTAACAATTCCTTAGATGTTAGGTTTTATGTACTTTCATGAACTTGGATTTCCTTCCACTGCTATTCCTACAGCGAAATAATTTAACTAAGTACTATTTGAATGTGCTGAACCCATCTTGTTGCTTGTATTGCTGCAGGCGAGAAGTTATAGTGACTTCATTGGTTCTTGCAATTGAAGTAGCAAAGGTCTGATCGTATATTTTATTTTGTCAAAAATATTCTTCACCTGGTCGTTTCTGATTGTTTATGCATGTGTATAGGTTATATGTGCAGTCATCTTATTGGTTGCAGAGGGTAGTCTGAAGAAGCAATTCAGTAACTGGAGTCTTGCTGGATCACTGATTGCATCAGGACTTCCTGCTGCCATCTATGCACTGCAGAATAGCCTGTTGCAGATATCATACAAGAATTTGGATTCCTTGACCTTTTCAATCCTTAACCAGACCAAGTTGTTATTCACAGCATTCTTCACATATCTTATTTTGGGGTATGTCTTGATGATACCTCGTATTTGAATTACAATGTCTTGACAATACTCAAGATCCTGCTTCATCCTGTGAAGCAGTAACCATGGAATATGGGTGTAGTGATCTTATACTTTGGACTTCCTTAATATATTCCATTTAAAATGACATCCGACTGCAAGAACAGGCGCTTCTTGTTTATTTGGGTAACTGTAGCTCAATCGTTTAAATGGTCTTAGATGACCCAACGGAAAAGTAGCACTCCTAATTTTCGCATGTTATACAATTAGGCTTTTAACTGGACTTTTTTTTACATCTATGATCATTGCTTTAGAATATAGAATTTAAAGTGGAAGTTAGGTTGGTGTTCTGGAAGCCTGCGTGAACATTGGATATATGTTTGAATCAACTATGAATCTAATAATTCTATTGGCTTAGTTGCTTATGTCCTTATCTTGCTTGTGTCTTGTACATGTGCCCTTTTAGTTCAACTGACGTAACATAGCAAGCCAGCAAAAAACGAAGGAAAGGAAACACCTCTAGATCACGTCTAAAAAAAACATGGGCCTTCAGCTGTTAGATATCTCAATGATTTGACAAACTACTGGTAATTGGTGGGGCTAGAAAATGAAAAATCTCAGCAAGGTGTTTGATCCTGAACCCTGGGTAAATAGTCCTAGTTATGGACTTATGGCATATTTAGGCTGATTTTTCTAAAAAAATTTAATTGCTACTTGATGGGACTATTTCAGAAAAGGTGAAATAAGCACACATAACTTTTTCCTGCTATTTGTTAGTTGTTACAACATACAAGTCAGCCAAAATCAGCCTGTTTCGGTTGATTCCTCGCTTAATGTTGTGGGGGCCGCAGCTAGTGTTTATTATGCACCGGTTACTACAAGAAAAATGGACCTTTGGTTGTGTTCCTTTAAATTGCTGCTTTTTTACTTTTTTAAATAAAAATAGTGTCTTTTACACTCCACATATCACATGCTGGTTCACTCTGTGAATAGGCAACTATCTGGAGTAATTTCTTATTCATTAGTTTGATTTTTTTTTTGGATCATATTGCAGGCATAAGCAATCACCCAAACAAATTTTAGCATTAACCCTCTTAATCATTGCTGCTATCCTTTTAAGTGTTGGGGAGACTAGCAGCAAAGTTTCTAGTGGTGGTAGCTCTGACTATGTCTTGCTCTATGGAATCGTTCCTGTGATGGTTGCATCTGTGCTCTCTGGTTTGGCCTCTTCTTTGTGTCAGTGGGCATCTCAGGTTGGACTTACTTGTCATGTTACTTTCCAGGAAGCACTTCGTTGCCACTGTTAACATTTTCAAGAATAGTGCAGGTTAAAAAGCATACTTCCTACATGATGACTATCGAGATGTCATTTATTGGGAGTATGTGCTTGCTAGCAAGTACCTTTCAGTCACCAGATGGGGAAGCCATCAGAAAATATGGTTTTTTCCATGAATGGACTTTGTGGACAGTGGTGAGTACTTGTTATTTTGTTATGCTTTGTTAGGTTAAGTTTGGACAAAATCAAGCTGGCTGCTTCCAACAATCATAAAGATAGACATGTCTGTAGTTGCCCAAATCTAGTTTCAGAAAATAAAACGGTATTGACTATTGAGATGGCTAAAGTTAACAGAACCTGACAATATGACATCCTTACTAGTTCCTGCTTCAATTCTCAATGAAGGAACGAAGTTATGCCCTTCCATAATCAGTATGGAAATTTGTAAATCCTTTAAATTCTGACTTTTGAACGCTATGCCACTCCTGAATTGTTTTTGAAAATGATCTGTTATAGGAATGGTTGAGTACTGAAAACCTCACTTACATTTTATTTCCACTTTGCACCTAAGAGGGATTCCAATCCTCTGCCATTATTTATAATGGCACCGTGCCATCACTACTCAGCCGTAGAATTGAAACCTGATGTTCAAGATCCATGAGGTACTTTAGCACATACTGCAGCAAGCAGCTGTAGAAACTTCTTTTTGGCACTCAGCGAATCAACATAGAAGCTAATCTAGACCTTTGATATTTTTTATTGGATCGATGGCTGAAGACAATATGCATTTTCATCTTTATGTTGTAACTTTTGTTGAGCTCAAGCTCTTTTAGTGTTTAGAAGTGGGCCAATGTTCATCTGCAAGGACCAAACTATGTGTATTGCTTCCCTTTGTGGTACAATTTCATGTTTATCTTTTAAGGTAACTAAGAAAAGTCTTTGCATTGATTTAGAAGTACATCTGTAACATATCCAGTATACATGGTTTGATTTCAAATGGTGATCCATGGATAGTAAGAAAAAGTTGTATACTTAGTTTAAGTCTGTAAACTTCAACAAGTTTGATCATGAATCATCACTGATTTGTGGGCTTTTAATCTTCACTCTTTTCTTCAGGTACCAGTGTTAATGAATGCTGTGGGTGGAATTCTTGTTGGTCTTGTGACAACTTATGCAGGAGGTGTTAGAAAGGCAAGTACCCAAGCTACCACTAAATGGAATATCCCTTTGCTTTCATTTACATCCAAGTACTGAACTGTCCTGTTTTTCTTATCAGGGTTTTGTTATAGTCTCAGCTCTCCTTGTAACTGCACTACTACAATTTATATTTGATGGGAAGCCGCCATCACTCTATTGCCTGATGGCATTACCACTTGTCATGACAAGTATATTCATTTACCAGAAGTATCCATATGTTGATAGAAAGAAGAAAGACTGATAAGCATACTCGTCAGAGAAGGGAATTATTTAGCGTCAGCTCAACATAATACTAACCTCTTTTTTATCCCACGAAAATTGGAATTTGCACCATGAATGGGACCATGTATCGCCTTGAAGAGTTGTCTGCTCATGGAGCTTGTATCAACCATCTACTGATCCCTATATATCAATTGAATTACTAGCTTCACGAAGCATTGGCCTTGAAATAATTCCAGCAGTTAATTTAATATTAGTTGTATTCACTTTGCTTTTTGAGTCATGTTTACATTAATCAAGTGTTTATGAGTACAGCTATCCATATTTGAACAATATGAAGAACTGACTATCTTCCATAGTTCCATATGATGTTCTGATTGCTTGAACATGAGGAAGGAACATTATCTCTCATATTGATTGTAACAAAACTAGTCATAATCAAACATTGCGTCATTGTTTTCACGCGCACATTCCTTCTCGCTGAAATTTACGCTAACCCCTATCATTGAAATTTGGGAAAAATTGCCCAATAACATTGCAAATATGTATAAATTAGAAAATAACATCCAATAGGTGAGAATGATAGGTGGGGCTAGGGGTCACATGTCAATGATATATTGATGTTATTTTTCAACGCGTGTAATCTTTATAGTGTTACTGAATAATTCAAAATTTGTGATCATCTTATTGTTGGTTTCATCATATCTATCTATCTATATCTATACTAATTGGAGGCTCTTCTAGAAACTCTCGTATTAATCATAGGAGGTAAAAAGGTAGAAATTCCCACATTAATCAGAGAAAAAAAAGAAAAAAAGGCTAAAAATTACCACATTAATCAGAGAAAAAGGGGAAAATCATAACCATCCAATCTATCTATCTATCTACTAATTGGATGCTCTCCTAGAAGCTCCCGTATTAATCCTAGGAGGTAAAAAGGTAGAAATTCTCTATCTACTACTTGGAGGTTCTCCTAGAAGCTCCCGTATTAATCCTAGGAGGTAAAAAGGTAGAAATTCTCATATTAATCGGAGAAAAAGAAAAAAAAGGCTAGAAATTCCCACATTAATATCTATACTAGTTGGAGGCTCTCCTAAAAGCTCCTGTATTAATCCTAGGAGGTAAAAAGGTAGAAATTCCCACATTACTCGGAGAAAAATAAAAAAAGGCTATAAATTCTCACACTAATCAGAGAAAAAGGGAAAAATCATAACCATCCAAATCTAGCTATCTATATCTTTACTAATTGTAGGCTCTCCTAGAAGCTCTCATATTAATCCTAGGAGGTAAAAATGTCGAAATTCCCACATTAATCGGAGAAAAAGAAAAAAGGGTAGAAATTCCCACATTAATCAGAGAAAATCCTAACCATCCAATCTATCTATCTATATCCATACTAATTGGAGGCTCTCCTATAAACCTCTATCTATCTATATCTCTATATCTCTATACTAATAGGAGGATCTCCTAGAAGTTCCCATATTAATCCTAATAAGTAAAAAAGTAGAAATTCCCACATTAATCGGAGAAAAAGAAAAAAAAGGCTAGAAATTCTCACATTAATCAGAGAAAAAGGGGGAAAAAAAATCTAACCATCCAATCTATCTATCTATCTATATCTATACTAATTGGAGGCTCTCCTATAAACCTCCATATTAATCCTAGGATGTAAAAAGGCTAGAAATTCCCACATTAATTAGAGAAAATAGGAAAATCCTAACCATCAAATTTATAAAAAGGTATAAATTCTCACATTAATCAGAGAAAAAGAAAAATGCTAGAAATTCCCACATTAATCAGAGAAAAAGGGAAAATCCTAACCATCCAATTTAAACGCATATAGCTTCACCAAATAACCGTGTAGGATGCAGATACTTACTAAATAATGACATCCTAACCATCCAATTTGAACACATATAGCTTCACCAAATAACCGTGTAGGATGCAGATACTTACTAAATAATGACATTCGAACACGTGAGAAATTAATATGGCCAGATTTCTACATGAGATCTTAAGGTTAATGTTAAATCTATAGCGTTATAATATGGACTCACCAAAAATCGAAGGCGAAAAAATATATTTGTCACTTAATATAAAAACAAAATTTTAAATTGTATAAATTTAAAAAATTTAGAATTTTGAGAGATAATTTCAAACTAAAAAATATATGTCAAATTCATATTAGTTAGGAGCTAAAAGTTACAAAAATTCTTAGCCCTGAAAATAATATTTAAAAAGTATCATGTCCGTGCGGATGCACGGGTTGATGACTAGTAATGCCTAATCAGAATCAAACGGTTACTGTCATTTTCATGCTATGGTTTTCACTCTGCTAGGTCACAATAGTATGTGTGCCCGATATTGTCATGTGGGGCATCCCGTATACACGGTGCAAGCGGAAGGAGCAGGGCATCGGGCAACTCGAGTTGCCTTCGGTTGCGCTAGCTTCAAATCCGGTTTCGTCGGTTTCGGAATAGGTTCCGGACTCTAGTGTCCCTTTAGGACTCTTCATTTAAATTAGGAATACTTATAGGATCTCAGATTGCTTATTAGTCAAAGATTGTTAGAACCTCTATTTAAAGAGAAGAGACACTTTGCTTTTGGATTGTGAAAGAAAATTAGAAAACTCAAATCTCTCCCTCTCGGCGGACGCTCACGCCATCGCCAGCGTGACAATCGTATGCCACCACGGCTCCCTTGCCACGCCATCAAGGTCCAGGGCCCTGTCCCGTTACTACTGATGACTATCCCCTATGATCCAATCCTCTCTCCAACAATTCTATCTGTGGCAGCTTGGTATCAGACACATCCGCTCCAGCAATTCTGTCTGTGACAACTTGGTATCAGAGACATCCATTGTTCAGTCAACCATGTCCAAAGGAGATAGCTCGGATTCGGTGAGCAAGAAGCTGGACGCCCTGTTACAACAGATGGAGACCGACCAACTCAAGTTGTACGACAAGATCGATAGCCTGGCCGATACCATTAGCGACATCGATCATCAGCAACGAGCAGACCACCTCGCCATCACGTGCATGGAACAAGGGCACCACTGTAATATCCCAATTTTCTGAACTTTTAAAAATCTTTTATTAGTTAGCAGTTGGAAAATTCACCATTTGGATTTTATTTGAATTTTAATTAAAACTTAATATGGACTTTCAGTATCAAAATAATTTAATACAATTAATTCCAACATCAACAATTGTTAAAATTATTTTATTTGGATTCTATGTGTTTGGATATATTTTCTAGATTTTTCTATAATTTTTCCGAGTTCATTTGCTATTTTCTAATTGCTATTTGGATTTTCTGGTATTTTCTAAAAAGAAAAATCTATTAAATCTCAGAACAGTAACCGGGCCGAATCTCTTCGGCCTAGTGCTAGTTCTGCCCGATATTCGAAAAGATTTGTTATCTACTGTGATGCTTCGTGTCAAGAATTAGGATGCGTCCTCATGCAAGAAGGAAGAGTTGTCGCTTATACATCAAGGCAATTGAGACCATATGTGGAGAATTATCCTACACATGATCTGGAATTAGCTGTCATAGTGCATGCTTTAAAGATTTGGCATCACTACCTCATCGGTAATCGTTGTGAAGTATACACAGATCATAAGAGCCTGAAGTATATCTTAACTTAGTCTAACCTGAACATGAGACGGAGAAGATGGTTGAAGCTAATAAAGGATTATAATCTTGGAGTCCACTACCATCCTGGTAAGGCCAATGTCGTTGCAGATGCTTTAAGCCGTAAGAGCTACTGCAATGCTTTCGAGGTGAGAGAGAATTGTCCAGAACTTTATGAGGAATTTCAAAAGCTGAACCTAGAAGTTGTATCCGAAGGATTTGTGGCCAGTCTAGAGGTACAGTCTATGTTGGAGAAGCAGATTCGTGAAGCTCAACCAAAAGATCCTTGTTTTCGGACATCAAGCTCAAAATGCCAGAAGGAAAATTCAAAAACTTCACCAAAGATGATCAAGATATATTGTGCATCAATGGACGTATCTACGTGCCAAATGTTGATGGTTTGAGGCAACTAATCTTGAAGGAAGCCCATGACTCAATGTATTCGATTCAACCTGGTAGTACTAAGATGTACCAGGATGTTAAGAACAAATTCTGGTGGTCAAATTTAAAATGGGAAGTCGTAGATTCCGTTGCCTTGTGCGACGTGTGTTAGAAAGTAAATTTAGAACATCAAAGACCAGCAGGTTTGTTACAACCCTTGAAGATTCCATAATGCAAGTGGGAAGAAATTGGAATGGATTTCATTACCAGTTTACCGAGGACTCAACCGGGTTATGATTCGATTTGGGTAATAGTTGATTGTTTGACTAAAGTTGCTCATTTCTTGCCAGTCAAAATCACTTACTCCGGAGATCGCCTTGCAGAGTTATATATGTCAAAATTGTCAGTTTACATGGTGTGCCTAAGAAGATAGTGTCAAATCGAGGATCCTAGTTCACCTCGCGTTTTTGGCAAATTATGCATGAAGCTTTGGGAACTCTCCTGAACTTCAGTACTACTTATCATCCCCAGACAGATGGACAGACTGAAAGAGTTAATCAAATATTAGAGGATATATTGAGAACTTGTGCTCTAGCTAATGCCATCAGTTGGGATAAGAGTTTGCCGTATGCAGAATTCTCGTACAACAACAGCTATTAAGCCAATCTGCAAATGTCATCATTTGAAGCTTTGTATGGTCGTGCTTGCAGAACCCCTTTGAATTGGTTTGAAATAGCTGAATGTTTGGTATTTGGACCAGATATTATTCAAGACATAGAAGAACAAGTGTCTATGATCAAAGAAAGATTAAAGATAGCCCAATCAAGGCGGAAGAGTTATGCTAATAACCGTCGTCGTGACCTCAGATTTGAACCAGAAGATTTTGTTTATCTTCGAGCTACTCCCCTCAGAGATGTAAAAATATTTTATGCCAAAGAGAAGCTTGCCCCTAGGTATGTTGGCCCGTTCAAGATTTTGGATCGCTGTGGAGAAGTACCGTATCAGTTAGAGCTACCGCAGTCGTTAGCACGAGTGCATGATGTCTTTCATGTCTCGCAATTGCAGAAGTGTCTTCGCATGCCAGAAGAACAAACTCTGTTGGATTCAATTGAGTTGAAAGAAGATCTCACTTATAAAGAGCAGCTAGTCAAGATTTTGGATGTCGCAGCGCGTCGTACTAGAAGCAAGACCGTTCATTTTTACAAAATTCAGTGGAGCAACCACTCGGAAGGAGAAGCAACGTGGGAGTGTGAAGAAAAGCTGAAAGCCGAGTTTCCCAGCCTTTTCTCTAGCTAGCCTAAATCTCGGAGTCGATATTCCTTTAAGGGGGGATGTTTGTAACATCCCAATTTTCTGAGCTTATAAAAATCTTTTATTAGTTAGTCATTGGAAAATTCACCATTTGGATTTTATTTGAATTTTAATTAAAGCTTAATATGGACTTTCAGTATCAAAATAATTTAATATGATTAACTCCAACATCAATAATTATCCAAACTATTTTATTTGGATTCTATGTGCTTGGATATATTTTCTAGATTTTTTTCTAAGTTCATTTGCTATTTTGATTTTCTGGTATTTTCTAAAAAGAAAAATATATTAAAATCTCATAACAATAACTGGGCCGAATCGCTTCAGCCTAGTCTTCTTTTCTCCGTGTGTGGCCTGCTTTGCATCCCGTTCACGCTTCTGAGTCAGCTCGCTCGCCCGCGCCGCTCAGTCTCGCCGCCAGGTGGGTCCCACGCCTCCGTCGCCTTCGTGTCGTCTTCAACCTCGCGCCTGAGCTGCGTCCGCCATTAGCGTTTCTTCGAGCTTCGTCCGACAATGGAGTAATCGACTCGCAAATCCCGTGCCTATCTCGCCATTCAAATCTCTCCGCAACCGATTTGATATCGTATCCCTTCCTAATTTTGTTCAAATCTCCTTATCCCTTTTTCGTTCCAAATTGGACTCCGCCGCCAACACACCTCCCGGGACTCGCCCTCGCCCTATAAATACGACCCCAAGGATCACCCTTGCGCCCTCTTCCAGAACTCCCAAGTCTCCACCCCTCCGAAACCCTAGCGCTACTGCAAGTTGGAGTTTTAGGGTTTTGGCTGAAGCATTTTGTTTTTTTAATTACGCCACCATCGTCGTCGCCTCGTCGACGTCAACTGCACCGCTGAGTTTGCCGTCACCCGCACTCCCTCGCGCACCCATCCCTACTGCCAGAGCATCATTGGAGCTCGTCGCCGACAATAGCCGTGTCTTCTTCTCTGCTCAAATCTCACCGCCGGCCACCACCATCGCTTTCGACCACCATTGAGTGCACCCGCGAGTGCGCAATAGCACCAGTACCACTCGCCGTCGACGAAGCCCCACCATTCGCCGGAGACCATCGGGATCTGAGCACCGCCGCGTTTCTGTAACCCACTTTAGTGGCCATGTCAGCTTCGTGCGTGCATGGCAGCCTGCGTGGCGTCCTCGACAACGCCACGTGTGCGCGTGCGTGGGCGGTTCATCCGAACCCCAGATTCAATCTTCCATGAACCCAATACACCGTAGACCAAGCCTATGCCTTGTGGGCCCCGTTGTTAGGTGCACTGTTCTGTAGACCAGTTAGCCCGTGGACCAATAGATCAGTTTCGTGGACTCGGTCCATAGACCGTGGGTCCCGCATGTCAGCCACTATAGTTTTTTCCTGGGATTTATTTTAATTCTGAAATATTGTGCTGACATCATGCTTGCGTCAAAATGTGATTTTCCAGTATTAAATAATTAGGATAATTCCAAAAATTACAATATAGGTTATTTCTTTAGTTTTGATCTTCCAGGAGCCATCTCTTCTTCATCCGAACTCCGATTGAGCCCATTCAAATTCATAAATTCATCTAAATTTGAGATCTACTTATCTGAGTTTTTTATTTAATTTTTCAAGTTATTTTTTCTCTATTATTTATTTATTTTATTTATTTATTTTGTTTGTAAGTAGACGTTAATTCATCGGGGACTTTTGAAGAAGAAGGACTGCACCAAGATCAAGACCAGTACCTAGACCTTTTCCAAGGCAAGTTCTACCTTTGATCATATTGTACGCAATTTTCAAAATACTTTGATTAAAATTATTGCATTTTACTTTACGTATTTATTTAAATGCTTTTGAGTTTAGTTATTAATCCAATTTGTTGCATCCACCTTGTCTATTGTTATACCATGATCTTTTGTCACCCTAGGTTGGTTCATTATTAGTTGGTATTATCGTGGCACCAACGTGGGTTGGTTAGATATGAGTAGATTGCTTAGCCATGCTACGAGTCATCATCTCATGTGGGTTGCAAATATAAACTTGACCAAGTGATTATGAAGCTATGTGATAAAACTGTGCGCGTTGTGTGTTGTTACTCGTTGATAACATATGTTGCACTTAACCAACAGGGTGGGAAAAGATTTAGACCGAGGCAAGTGGTGGATACTGTGTGATATGACGGAAGTTACGTGTATGGGAATATTGGTCTATGTGATATTAGTTAGAAATTAGAAGTCTTGTCTTATTCAATTAAGGACTTAACTTTGTGCGTTATTGAACTAGACGTTCCTTACAACCACATGCTTGATGGGACGAGCTTAACTTAGTAGACTATGGAGTCTTGATATTGACAACTCAGGTTGTAGGTTAGGCTGTGTGCCAGGGGTGGAGGTGTGAGTCTCATCTCGCGGGACGGTTCGCCGCTTCCCTGTCCAATGGTGTGTGTCATACCAAGAGCTGTGTGCATAAATTGAACGTCGGTAAAGCACATCGGGAGTGTCAATGCTTGAGATGAAGTTTCTGAAAAGTTTTGTTATCATTAGTGCTAGCTACATTGATTATATGGTGTGGGTAAAGTGTACAACCTCTGCAGAGTGTTAATCAATCTATTCGAATAGCCACGTCCGCGGTCATAAACATGCTCAGGGATTTCACACGAGGGTTAGATTTTCAAAAAACATTTCGGAAGGGACAGCTGTGTGACTTAATCCATATGGCTGTGTGAAAGAATTTGATTAGGCTTTGTGTCCTTTATGAAAACAGATGTTAAACCATTACTGTTTAATTGTTTTTTAAATTAAGTTTTCAATCTAGTATTTGTATTCAATTGCAAATGTTGCTTTATGCAAAATAACCACAGAAGTTATTCCTGTGGAATAAGCTATCATTCATAAATTGCATTCTGTTGTATGACTTGCGAGTACGGTCGTGTACTCATGCTCGCTGCAAACATTCAACAGAAGTGAAGGAGTGTTCGCCTACATTTCAGGAGGAGTTTTACGAAGGTGCTGATCGTTATGGTCTTGATCCTGATCGGTTGCTTGTAGTGAATTGATGGGATTCCACTAGAGTTAAATTTTGTTACGCTACTGCTATTTCATTTGTTGCCAGCCTTTGAGGCTTAAAAAATGTAAACTCGACCATAAGGTCAAAACCATTATGTTATTCAAATTACTCATTTATGCTATTATTCGTCTTGTGTGGATCGATATTCATCTATGTTGACATTGTGTGCACTAGCGTGATCTTGGACTAGTGCATTATACACAGAGGGTCCAGAATTGCATTGTTGGGTCCCGACAACCACCAACCTCCCGGCGACCTCGACCACGACACGATCATCGATGCATGACTCCGGGCGACCGAGGGCTTGTTGCCTAGTCTGTGTCGTATTTCGCACGTCTCGCCGATCGCCTCCATCATCGAACTGCGCATGACCGACAAAGACGAACCTATGGTCGACGTGCGCATGACTCACCGGCTGTCGAAAAACGGTCACCGCATCGGACGTGGAGGCGTCCCTCATTTTCATAAGCTGAATTTTTCGACGTTCGATAGTCAAGACGATCCACTACCGTGGCTTAATCGCTGTGAATAATTTTTTTGGGGCCAACAATCCATGGAGGAAGATCGGGATCGGCTCAGCGCAATTGTGGTACCATCGCTTAGAGCACGACACCAGGACACCATGATGGCGCCACTTCGTGGAGTTGGTCAATACACGGTTCGATCCGCCCTTTCATAGCAATTCCTTGGGTGAGCTCATCACCCTCCGCAAGAAAGGCACCATACGGGAATTTTTGGATCAATTCTTGGCCCTCTTATGCCGCATGCACTGCCGATGTGATGAATGCCAACAAATCTTGTTGTTTATGGTCGGTCTGGGCCAACCACTATAAACCGATATGGAGTTGCAAATGCCACAATCCTTGGAGTCCGCGATGAGTTTGGCCTGCGCCTACGAACGCCCACACAGGTGGCGGTACCTCTGACCACTCGGTACCACACGTCGACCACGGCGTTGTTGGCAGGCCATGCTAGCCTCTGGCCCAGGTGCACCTGGCGACACGAGGAGCGCGCTGACCACTCAGGACCTGTGCTACCACTGTGATGAGAAGTTCTTCATCGGCCACCGATGTAAAAGTCTTTTCATCCTCGAAATACAACCAGAATTCCATTACGATGACGCTGACCCAAACACCAGCATCGAACCTGAAATTTCCTTGGCAGCACCTATAGGCGTAAAACCGCGGACCTACCAGACCATGCGCCTCATGGTCGAAATCAGTCACAACTCGTTAGTTGCCCTTTTCGATTCGGGGTCCACGCATAAAGTCCTTGCCGATAATAGCCACATGTGTACTCGTGCACCCCCGCTCGAGACTCGGTGTCACGATGACCAATGGCGATCGGGTTACTAGTTTGGGCTTATGTCGTGCTATGTCTGTTCGCATTGGAAAGGAAGACATCACGCTCGATTGCTATGCTATGCCATTGGAGGGCTTTGATGTGATATTGGGGGTTGAATGGCTTGGTACTCTTGGTTCAATCACTTGGGATTTCTTCCGCATGACCATGTCCTTTGCTCGGGAAGGACATCGATTGTCCGATAGGCCGCATCACATGCCGGCTGTCAGACAGAACAACGTTGATGGATGATCTCGAGGAGTTCGGCCTCTTTACCGAACCGCATGGGCTCCCGCCAGTTCGGGAACTTTGTCACAACATACATCTCAAGAAAGGGGCGGATGCCGTTTCCGTCCGACCATACCATTATGCTCAATTGTAGAAAGACGAGCTGAACGCCAGAGTGCCGACATGCTTCGCCAAGAAACTATACACCTCAATGCATCAGTCTTTTCATTCCTGGTATTCCTTGTCAAGAAGTCGGATAATTCATGGCGCTTCTGTGTGGACTATCTTGCGATTTCCACTCGCAATACCGTCGAGTGCTCTCCAACAATTGTGTTTGTCACAGCTATACTCATGGTCCTAGGCTCCTAGCTAATGACAAGATAGTGGGGCCGTGATTTGTTCACTTGATTTGATTACTCGTGCGCCTATGCTGTCTCCAGAGCATATCTTGCAGCAGTTTTTAGTTTCTCGTCCCATGGTAAGTCCACAAGAAGAGAGTAAGGTCATGCTCCAATGTTCATGTTATTTGGTTACTTTATCATCTATTATGTCTCTGGTAAATCTCTTGCAGTTTTCATTTTATATTACTTTTGGCTTGTTCTTTCAGACTATCTGATTATTTCTACGATGATGTACTGCCAAAGGTATGTCCTGAAGTCCACCTTAACATACCAGGTATTGTTGAGATATGTGATCTGAATTTCTAATGTGGTTGTATTCAAACTTGTCATATTAGCAGATTATGTTTCTTACTTGGAATCCAAGTCATATTACTCGTTTATATACCTCTTGTATGCCGCACGGGGATAGTTGACGCCTCATTGTAATCCCCCTACGATTTGTAAACACTCCTCATATACTGATCATCGCCAGTTGGCACCTATAGTTTTTCCCGCAAGGGTTTTTTACGTAAAAATTCGTGTCTTCCTTTTGTCTCTATTTTTCTAATAAGTGGTATCACAGCACAGAGATTAGTTTTTTTAGGACGGAAAAAAATAGCAGATCCAATTGTGGCGCCGTCTGACGTCGCCGCCATCGAGCAGTGCATCTTCATCTCGCAAGCAGTTCGATTCGAAGCAAGGCCGAAGCGAAATCAGGCGCTGCGTCCGCCCATCCATCGCGACGGCGCTCGTCCCGATGTCAGTGCACCAGCAGAGCACTCGGGCGTCATCCACTCCTGAAGCCCGAAGCCCAAAGCCCGAAGATGTCACGCCCAACGGCGTGGCCTCGCCTTCGGTCCAAGCGGTGCAAATCGTCCGCGTCAGCGAAGCCTGAAGTCCTCGATCCATGCGCCCAACTCCTTTTGCAAACGACGCTGCAAACTGTTGTGACACAAAAGAATAACTACACAACAGTTATGCCCAATGTACAAAACAGTTTTTGTAACTCACACCCCTTACTTTATTGCCACCCCTTCATCATGTATATATACATGTACAAGATCAGAATAAAGGCACTTTTGTTTTCTCTCAATCACTTTACAACACGTTATCAGCACCCTGCTCTCACACAAGTAGAAAACAAGAGGTAATGGCACTTTGTGACAATCACAAAAGCGCTTTTCTGCAGATCCTCGCTTTAGTTGATTCCCTGCACAAGAACTTGCATGTTCTTCTTGCTCCTCTCCATGAGGAGCCTCCACCACCACGCCCGCAACCACCACCATCATCGCCACGGCCATGGCTCACTACGGCTCATCGTCGTCCATGGGCGACGCACGGCGTTTGCCCACCGGCAAAGGCCCCACGCTATGGACCTTACCGGCGACCGGCGCATGCCTCCGCAGCGGCTAACCGTCGTCCCGGCCTCCGGATCTGCACCCCCACACAAGCACCCTCCCAGAGGATGAATTTTCATCCACATAAATCAAAAAGGAGGATGCTCGGCTGCCTTGCACTTCTAAGATGGCCGGCGATGGCCTTGGCCGAGCAACAGAACGGCGGCGCTCAGCGCATGCTTCAAGATTTCAGCAAGAATTTCAAGATGACCAAGACATGGCGCTGGCCGGGCAATAAGAAGCCAAGATGGTTTGCGCAAGATGGCACTACGGGGAAAGACCGGTAGTGCGGACTCAGACGGCGGGCGAGCTTGGGCAAGGCGCAATGGGCGCGGAGGGGCGGGGTTCGTGCTGGCTCGCACGGCATGGCGAAATGAGGTCGCAGGCGCGGATGAGGCGGCGGCGCTTCTTCCAAAGAAAGTGGTACGTCTCAAATGGGCTTTGGCCCAATTAATTCCCACCTCCCCACCTGAGCCAAAAGGCCAAATGGGCTTCAGCCCAGGTTGTCATGATTTTGTTTTTTTCCCCCTGTATTTCATGGGAAATGCAAAAATTTTATTTTAAATAAATTCCTATTATAAATTTGCATTTCAGTCCCTACAGGATCTGAAAATTATGTAAATATTTAAATAAATGTGCATTCACATTTATATATATATATATTTATTTACATATATAGGATTATTATTTTATTGCAATTTATTTGCAATACGCATTGCGACCATATTTAAATTTGCTATCTTTAGCAATTTCAAAATTCAAAACTCCCATTTAATGAGTACCATTGTACTTAATAATTTGGAATTTTTTGCAAAATATTATACCTAACATAAATACCATAATATCACAATTTATGGCCCTTTTTGCTACATTTATTTGTACGCTATGCCATACAATAAATTGGTGTTCACCACCAATATTGTGATTATACAGTATTATAAATATAACCACACGTTATATTTAATTTGGGTATATATATTCATTTGGAATACAATACTCATATTGTTTTCCACATATTTTGCATTTTATTACAACAATACCATACACATTAATTTACCTCCTGTAAATTAATTATTTATGGTGTACTTTTCATGTAGGTTTTAAATGGCTACCAAAGATTTTGAGCCACTCGCTATCGATAGTACCAATTACCCTACATGGGCTATGGACTTAAAGATCAACCTCACCACACGTGGGTTGGAAAGGGTGATATTTAATCCTCCCGCAGATCAAATTCCTCCAGATATTGTGAAATATTCCGTTTTAAACATAATACGGAATCACATACATCCAGATTTAAAGGCGGAATATCTGTATGAGGAGAATCCACTTACTTTATGGATAGCCCTCAAAAATAGATATGAACAGCAGAAAGCTGTTATCTTACCAGAGGCTAATCATGAATGGGCACATCTTAGACTCCAAGATTTCAAAACAGTGGTAGACTATAACCATGCCCTTCATACTATTTGCTCCAAACTGCGTTTTTGTGAGAAGGAACCGACAGATGCGGATAAAATAGAGAAGACTCTCTCTACAATGCTCCCATCTGACAGGGTCCTACAGCAGCAATGGCGTGCTGCAAATTACCAAACTTATTTTGATCTTATGCATACTTTACTTCAGGCAGAAAAACATGCTGAACTTCTTTTAAAGAATAATCAGCAACGTCCCATCGGGGCTGCTCCACTTCCTGAAGTTCATGCTAATCAAAATAACAATAAGTTCAATGGTTCAAAAGACCATTCAAAGAACTTTAAAGGTAAACACAAACGCAACATGAAGCAAAAACCAAGTGGATTCAAGAAAGGTAAAGGCAATTTTGGTAAGAAAATTGACAAAAATGAGATTTGTCAAAAGTGTGGTTGCTACAACCATCCTACCAAGAAATGCCACACCCCGAAGCATCTTGTGAACCTCTACCTCCAGTCTTTGGCTCAAGGCAAGAATGCTCAACAGAAGAGATTTGAAGCACACTTCAATCTCACATCCAACGATGATGAAACCGGATGTTCTCAAAAGTTCATTCAAGAACTCAAAGACACATGTGCCTCTACAAAGAAGGATGATCTCATGTGCACCGAGGACACACTTGAAGAATTTCATTCTCACGACATGCTTGGAGATCTCAATTAGACTCCTAGTTCCATAGCTACTAAGTACTTTTATGTTGTAATATAAATAATGTTGTCATCTATATTGTAAGCTTGTATGCTACAATCATATATCGAACATATTCGATATTGCAAAATAAAGTTTGTATGTATTCTATATATTACTTCAAGAATTCATTAAATTCTTTTCTTTGTGTATATAGATTTTGGAGTCAATCCAATGGAGGAGGAATTATGCCTTGTGGATAGCGGTACCACAAACTCTATACTTAGGGACAAAATATTTCCTAACCCTTACAAGGAGAAAAGGAAATATTTTAACAATCATTGGGACGCGATGCAACGATAGTAGGCTCTGGTCGCGCTTCTATCACTCTCCCTATGGGTACACATTGGAGATTGAGGATGCACTCTTGTATCCCGATTCAACACGTACCCTACTTAGTTATAGAGATATCCGTCAGAATGGTTTCCATATTGAAACCCAAAGTGACAACAAAGAGGAATATCTACTCTTAACCAAAAACAACGGATATGGCAAACAAGTACTAGAGAAAATTCCATCTTTAAACTCTGGATTGTACTATACATACATCAAATCAGCTCAACATATTATGCACAAAGTAATTTTCCAAAATACTAATACATTCCAAACATGGCATGATCGCCTTGGCCACCCAGGCATTGGAATGATGAGGAAAATTATTAGCAATTCTATTGGTCATACATATCTCAAAATAAAATTTCCGGAATCCTCAGATTTTGTGTGCACTTCCTGTGCAACCGGAAAATTGATTTTAAGACCCTCTTATCTTAAAATCAGAGCTGGACCACTTAAATTCCTTGAACGCATTCAAGGAGATATATGTGGTCCTATACAACCATTGTGTGGATCATGCAGGTACTTCATGGTTCTCATTGATGCATCTACTAGATGGTCACATGTGTGTCTTTTATCCACACGAAACCATGCATTTGCTAAGTTAATTGGTAAAATCATCCAATTACGAGCACATCATCCTGAATATCGAATTCAATCAATTCGAATGGACAATGCTGCTGAATTTTCATCCTATGCCTTCAATGATTATTGTATGGCTCTTGGGATACAAGTTCAACACTCTGTTCCATATGTTCATACACAAAATGGTTTAGCATAATCTCTTATCAAGAGAATCAAGCTCATTGCACGACCATTACTACAGAATTGCAACTTACCAACATCATGTTGGGGTCATGCGATCTTACACGCCGACTTAATACAATTGCGCCCAAGCGCATATCATAGCACTTCCCGCTACAATTAGTACATGGAAATCCACCGATATTTCCCATCTGCGAAAGTTCGGTTGCGCTACATACGCATCGATCTCACCACCGCAGCACACTCAATGGGACCGCACAGAAACTTGGGATCTATGTTGGGTATAAATCACCACAATCATAAAATACCTCGAACCCTAATAGGGGACCTTTACTGCCCAAGACGATTGCATATTAAATGAGGAGCATTTCCAGCATTAGGGAGACAATAAGTACCAAATCAATGCCGTGAAATTATTGGAATGTTCAAGGCATTCCTCCTCGCACTCCACGATTACGTAGACTGAACTTCAAGTTCAGAAAATTATTCATTTGCAAAACATTGCAAATAATCTGCCAGATGCATTTACTGATTATAAAGGTGTCACAAAATCCTATAATCTCGCCGAAATGTGCCCGAAAGAGTGGAGGTACGAAAAATACCACTCAACTCCTGCTCAAAATAAGATGGGGAGAAGTACGGACAAATGGCGGATCTGACTTCTAACAAGCGATAAAGGAAACAAAAGAATGTAAATACAGATCAACCTCAAGTTGATAGACACCAAAGGATCCTTGAACCCAGATCAACAGTACACTCAATCACTGATCCTGAGACATCGGAATACCCCGACTCAAATGTTTTGGGAAATAACATTGAGTCACCAGCGGTCCAAGAAATTTCCACTAACTATAATGATTCTGGAGAATCATATGATCGTAAGACTACAATTGTCGACATTTATTTCTCCACAACAATTGCAAACAACCTTCAAAATGATCCAGATCCTAAGACCATGGCAGAGTGCAAATAGCGCTCGGACTGGAACCAATGGAAGGATGCAATTCAAGCGGAGTTAGCCTCGCTTAATAAAAGAAATGTATTCACCAATGTGATACATACACCTCCCAAAGTATTCCCTGTAGGTTTCAAATGGGTTTTTGCCCGCAAACAGAATGAAAACAATGAGGTGGTGAGATACAAAGCAAGGCTTGTAGCACAAGGGTTCACGCAGAGACCCGGCATTGATTTCAATGAAACATATTCTCCAGTAATGAGTGGAATAACATTCCGATATTTAATCTCATTGGCAGTTAAAAATCATGTAGCTTTTCAGTTGATGGATGTAGTGACTGCATATCTTTATGGGTCACTCGATTCGGACATATACATGAGAGTTCCCGATGGAATTTCAATTCCGAATCCAAACGCAAATCGCAATATGTATTGTGTAAAGTTGAACAAGTCTTTATACGGCTTGAAACAGTCGGGTAGAATGTGGTACAACCGACTAAGTGAGTTCCTAACCAAAAAGGGATACTCCAACAATGATGATTGCCTTTATGTATTCATAAAAAGATCCTCAACAGGATTTTGTATTATATCTGTGTATGTTGATGATCTTAATATCATTGGTAACACACAAGATATAGATGAAGCACGCAATCATCTTAAGACGGAATTTGAAATGAAGGATTTGGGTAAAACCAAATTTTGCTTAGGTATACAACTTGAGCACCTTCATACATGCATTCTAGTGCATCAATCAGCCTATGTCCAGAAAATATTGGAGAAATTCAATATGGACAAAGCATATCCATCGAAAACCCCCATGGTTGTTCGATCTCTAGACAGGGAGAAAGATCCATTTAGACCCTGAGATATCAATGAAGAGCTATTGGGACCCGAGGTTCCATATCTCGATCTATCGAGCGCTTATGTACCTTGCAAATTGCACCCTACGGATATTGCATTTGTAGAAATCTACTTGCTAGATACAGCGCTACTCCAACCAAAAGACATTGGGTAGGAGTGAAGAATATCCTTAGATATCTTCAAGGCACTAAAGATCTCGGTCTATTCTTTCAAAAGAATAAAAATATGGATTTAATAGGATATACAGATGCTGGCTATTTATCAGATCCCCATAATGCCAGATCTCAAACAGGCTTTGTGTTTTTACACGATGGAACATCCATCTCTTGGAAGTCTTCGAAACAGACCCTAGTGGCTACATCCACTAATCATTCTGAAATAATTGCATTATATGAAGCATCACGTGAATGTGTATGGCTTCACAGAATGATTAATCACATACAACAGTCATGTGATATAGGTGCTATTTCATCACCTACCATTATCTACGAAGATAATGCTGCTTGCGTTGTTCAAAAGCAAACGGGTTACATAAAGAGCAATATCACAAAATATATTGCACCTAAACTATTTTACCCACATGAATTACAAAAGAGTGGGGAAATCACTATTCTACAAACTAAGTCTTGTGATAACCTCGCAGACTTATTTACCAAGTCATTACCAATTTCCGCATTCCAAAAATGTGTTCATGGAATTGGTATGCGAAGACTACGTGATTTGCAGATGTCAGAGGGAGAAGTTTCCTAAGACTTAACCCGTTCAGATAAAATATTGTACTCTTTTCCTTTATGAGTTTCTCATCAAGGTTTTTAATGAGGCAATATAACAACATAATCATTAACATATCAACTTTTCTCCTTAAATTTCCCCACTGGGTTTTAAAGGAGTTTTTCATGGCATATCTATTCTATCGGTTCTCCTCATATTTTTCCTACAGGGTTTTTGGAGGAATTTTTTTAAAAAAGATGATGAATTAGAAGATCATATGAAGACACATTGGTCAAGGGGGAGTGTTGTGACACAAAAGAATAACTACACAACAGTTATGCCCAATGTACAAAATAGTTTTTGTAACTCACACCCCTTACTTTATTGCCACCCCTTCATCATGTATATATACATGTACAAGATCAGAATAAATACACTTTTGTTTTCTCTCAATCACTTTACAACACAAACGAAGACAGCAGCGAAAGCGACATGAGAGAGAGCGCCTCGATCCATCGCGTGAGTGATTAGGTCGGCAGACCAAAACCAAAAGCAAGGGCGTGTGCTCGAACAGTAGGTCTAAGAAATTATCCCTTTCTTTAATCTATCATCGAGCAAGCCTAGCAGCAGGTCCAATAAATTTTTCCTTTACTTATTCTATCATCGAGCAATCTGGTTGATTCACGTGGAGTGCCTCGGAGCTAGGTTTCACGTGTACAACAAACATCATCCAAATTCTTTTCTACGTCCACACGAAAAGACTACCAGGAGATTCGAAAACTTTTGATTCCCGTACATAGAAGGAGTACCAAAGAGGTTATATATTTTTTTGCTAGGTTTACACAGATCAGTGCCAGCAAATTTTTGATTTTATTCCTCATGGCGACTTTGAAGTATAATCTTCCACTCTTGGGTCGAGACACAAGATTTTTCTTGTGGCAAGTCAAGATAAGGGTTGTGTTGGCATAGGTGGATTTAGATGATGCATTGGAAGAATTTGAGAAACAATCTACCACATGGACCGCAGATGAAAAGCATAAAGACCGTGAGGCTTTATCTCAGATTCAGCTTCATTTATCAAATGATATTTTGCATTAGGTTTTGAAGCAGAAAACATCTGCTGCATTATGGTTGAAGCTGGAATAAATTTGCATGACAAAGCATCTCACGGGCAAGATGCATCTCAAGCATAAATTGTACTCTCATAAATTGTAAGAAGGAGGATCTGTGCTTGATCACCTTTCGGTGTTTAAGGAGATCGTTGCCGACCTAGAGTCGATGGAGGTAAAATATGATGATGAAGATTTGTGAATTATTCTTTTGTGTTCCCTGCATAGTTCTTTTTCAAATTTGAGAGATACCATGTTATATAGTAGAGATACTTTCAATTTTAATGAAGTTTATAAAGCTTTGCATGTGTAACATCCCCAATTTAATTAATGATAATTAGTATGCATATCATGAACATGCATATGGTTTTTGAATCTTTTGCATCATTTATTGCACTTGGAAAATCCCAAACCAAATTCAAACCTACAACTCAAATCTTAACCCCAAAAGAAAACATGAAACAAATGCTACTAAAATTCTCTAGAAAATAATGTATTCAACTAATATATGAATTATCATGAATTAATATAATTTTTAACAAATTTTTAGACATGAGTTCAAACCTCAGAAAATGCAAACACAATCAATGTCCTATTTTAAGTTTGAATTTGAATTAAGCAAATAATTCATGAACAATGGTATTTCAAATTTTATATGGGGACTAGGTCACCCTAGGAACACCCTTGAATTATTTTATTTGCTATATTTAAAGCCTTGGTCAAACCAGTCATTTGTTGGTCAAATCTGGATTTTAAAACCTAGCATTGTTCCTCTGGTTCAAACCATGCACTGTTGAACCGACCGAGCCCGACGGCCACTTGACTCGGCTGGACCGCCTCGCCTGCGCCCGTTTTCTTACGTCTCTGACCGCCCGGCCCCACCGCGTCAACACCATCGTCTTCCTTGGGCAGGCGATGCTCGGGACTCGAGCGCCACTTGGCCGCTTTCCTCTGCGCCACTCCATCGACGGTGTTCCCCCACCGCCCTTTCTGACCAACCCGAGAGCTTTGCCCTCTCACGCTGCCTCTTTCTCTGTCCTCGCTCCCGCTCAAAACCTGCTCTACCCCGTTCTCCCAGCTCACTTATCCTCTCGGTGACCGAGGAGAGGAAAGCTCGTGTGAGCGTTCCTCTTGGGTAAAATCCTCGCCGCCTTGTCCCTCGGTTCCTACCTTTCATGCCTTTCCCATTTTTGCTCATTTGAGCTCTTGTCATTGCTTGTGGGATCCGGGGAAAGCTCGTGCTCCCACTGTCTCCAGAGCGCGCCCGCGACTACCCCCTTTGGCCATCATCGACTCCGGTGAGATTTTCCCTCGGTTGATTGCGTCATCCCGTGCCATTGAGCATTCTCACGGTTTACCCTCAGCCAATTTGGTCGAAGCATCATAGGGACGTTGGAATTTGGAGTTTCCCCCATTCCTCGGCCGACAACACTGTTCCCCATTCATTTTCAATCGGGTGAGTCATTGTCGAATCCTTACGTTTACACCATCTACACCACCTCCTGAAGTTTTCCCTTCTGCCAACTTTCAGTTTTGTTGTCCAGGGTGACCCCTCTTCGTGAGCCGCACCGCCGCTGCCGCCATTGCCGTGGACGACACCTCTCCGAGCTTCCCCCAGCCTTTTCTTCCCTTTGGTAAGCTTCAGTGTCCACCCTTGTCGCTTTAGAGCGCTTTGGTTGGCTCAAAAGTGTATCGTGTCGTCGCTCGCACCACAGCTGTATGGCTGCCTCCACTCGCCGGCGTTGTGCCGCCATTACAGGCCATCCCACCCCTTGCCACTAGTACCCTTAGTATTGCATGAGTGGTAGGATTCAATTCTTACCCTTGGCCAGCGCCGCCACGGTCGAAGACGTCGACGAAGCTCCAACGAAGCCGCTCCGCTGCGGTCGGAATAGCCGATAGCACTGTAGCCCGGGGATTAAAACCAAATCACAGTATTAATTAGCGTTAATGATTACTCGACAGTAATGGCGTCTTAGGGGGTAATGAGACTATTACTGGTGGGCCCGATGAATAGAAAGTGAAATAGTAAATTGGTTGGCTTGTGTCTATGACTTGTGGGACCGGCCCTTAAGTGGGATTAGTCCACTTAGTCCACAGGACTGTGGACCGGTGAACCCAGTGCATGGGCTTCGGTCCATGTACTGTTCCCATGAGCCGTCTCTATGACAGGTAGGCCCCACATGTAGCATAGATAAATCATAAATCAAAATAAGAAAACACACTATTCATTGGACCCCACACATCACCGACTGAGACTAGAGTAGGGTTTGGTAAGAAAAGTAATAACATATTTAGAAAATCCCGAAATGATTTATTTATACATTGAAAATTTGAATAACTTCAAAAATGTATAACTAATTCATTGTAACTCCAAAAAATAGTGAAACTAATTTTGTTATTTTTCATTTTAAATGAACTTTATTCTAAAATAGGTTTCAACCTTGTCACTTCCAAAAAAAATATAGTTTGTGTAGAGTGATCCAAAATTGAATTATTGTTACATTATAAATTGCTATTAACTTTGAAAATTCATAACTAATTCATACAAACTCCAAATAGAATAATTCTTTCACCTAAATTCATATAAAATCATGATCTACCTACTGTTTAAATTTCATGCATTTTGGATGATATTGAACTTTTGTATGTTTTCGGTGTTATTGTTCTTATACGATGATTTTAGCGTTCGATAGCTTTTGAAGATACGAGTGTGATCGAGAGTGGTTTTCAGCAGTACCTGGACCATCCGTAACAAAGGCAAGTAGTTCTTCTTTTGATGCATGTTGAATTCCTATTACTTTTGAAAATGTATCTATGTTGTTTTTCCAGTATTCTATGCATTGCTTAATTTCAAATACTTGTATGTCAAATGGGTAGTTTATTTATCTTCACTTGCTCCATTGGCCCTCCTTGAATGTTGATTACCCTTTTACCTTGAATGATTAAGGATATATGCTATATGGGAATATTTGCTAATTTGTAGCACGTTGCTTAGCCATGCTAGCAGTTGTAGTCGAAAACGGTTGATGGAGCTAGTCCATCGGCCAATGGATTGAATTGAATCTTGATAAAATTTGAGGATTATATGGATTGAATTATGTTGAATTTGAGGAACATGTCCATATCGTCGAATCTGGTTCTTGTGGACTTGTTTGGTAGTGGTTTTTGTGTGTTGGACTTGGACGGGTGATAGGGCGATGAAGGGAGGTTGTTCCGGATTCATGTAGCCCCATCTGGATATTTGAGGACTGATCTGTGGTGTGATGAACCAAGTCTTATGTACAACCACACACCGGGATAATGGCGAAGGCATGGCTAACTAATTTGTTGTTTGTTAGCTATCAGAACACAATTATGTTGACAACTTTTATTGTTACTGTTTAATTACTATGTTGTCAATATAGTGGGGGCTTGTTAAGCGTTCTCTTACTTGCCCTTAAGGGTCTCTTGTGTGCAAGGGACTTAATTACACAACGGGTACACCTATGGTGATGATAAGCGACTTTCGGCTATGGTTTTGTTTCCTCGGGTGGTTTGATAGTTAGGACATGACATTGTAAAAGCCTTGTTATGATATCTCAGTCACACTCCTACGGAAGAGTGCATGGTGACAGTATGAGGTATTCATATCGTGTGGGGAAAGCTGTACACCTCTGTAGAGTTAAATAAATCTATTCGAAAAGTCGTGTCCCCGGTCGTGGACATCGCTTGTGGGAAAATATGCACAGTTAGCTTATGGGAACCTTGGTTTGGGTTATGGTTGGAAATGTTGTGTCATTATGTTAATTTGTTCATATCTGAAATGTTATCACGGACGGGAAGTTCGTGTAATGATTTTGTTAAGGAATGATTTGTGTCATGAACAGGAAGTTCGTGTGTTGATTATTTTCGGAGTATCTACTGTTGTTGATCATGAATTGGGATTACCTACTATTATATAAAGTTTCTAAATATTTTACAAATAGATATTTGAATATATATCGTTTATCTCAATTAAAAACTTGCTTTATGCTGAAAATGAGCCATGTAAGCCTATCCTTTGATACTTGAATGCATTTATTATATGTTGTTATTCGTAGGTCTTGCGAGTACGTTTTTGTACTCAGCTGCATTGTCCATGTTGCAGGTGAGAAGTCGTTCAAATTGGGTAAAGTACTTCAGGCGCTACGACTTTAACTCCAGTTGGTTGCTTGTGGGTTTTTGGGCATGCCAACTCGGTTTTGCTCTTTTATTTCCTTATTTATCTTCCGCTGTGATTTATTTGAGTTATTTTTAAATTTGGCCAGTCGGCCCTCTTATGCAAACTTGTACCTTAAGGTCCTATTTAATGATGTTGTAATAGCAATTCTATTATTTTATACATTGTGTATGGATGTGGATGCAATGTTGTGTTAGGATATGTGCATGTTAGCCACTGATCATTGGGAGCTAACATCAGACACATATCCGAGCACTCGGAATTGTTTTCGTCTCTCATTAAATGTTGTGCTTTTGGCGTAATCACTTAACTTGAAACGGATCCGATCCCGAGGTCACCACAGCATGCTAAGGAGAAGATGAAACAGATGGTGCCTTCTGAAAATTCAAGTTCGCAAGGAGAAGGCCTGTTTGTTCATGGCAGGCAAAAGGAGAAGAACTCAAACAATGAATCTTGAGGCAAAAGTTCGAACGACTACCAGAACCGGTCGAAATCAAGAGGCCAGTACAAGTCATGCAAATATTACAAAAAAAATAGGCACGACATCTCTGAATGTTGGAAGCTACAGAATAAAGAAAAGATAGCAGGCTATTATAAGCCAAAAGGTAAAGCAGATGATTAAGGTAAAGCCTCCCTTGTTGTTGATGAAAGTTCTGATGGGGAAATTCTTGTTGCCTTTGCTAGATGTGCTAAGACCAATGATGAATGGATTCTTGATTTTGCATGTACCTTTCATTTGTGTTCTAATATGGACTGGCTTGCCACCTATGAACCTGTTGAAGGTGGTACTGTGTTGATGGGTGATAACTCATCTTGTAAGGTTGCAGGAATTGGTTCAATTCAGATCAAGATGTTTGATAGCATTGTCAGAACTTTGACAGATGTGAGGCACATTCCAGATTTAAAAAGGAACCTCATCTCTTCTAGTACTCTTGATGCTAAAGGGTACAAGTATTCTGGTAAAGGTGGAGTTTTAAATGTATCAAAAGGCTCTCTTGTTGTGATGAAAGCTGATATTAAATCTGCCAATCTGTACCATCTGCGAGGTACTATAATATTAGGTAATGTTGCTGTAATTTCAAGTTCATTATCTAATTCTGATGCTACTAATCCTTGACATATGCACCTTCGGCATATGAGTGAAATTGGTTTGGTATAATTGAGCAAGAGAGGACTTCTTGATGGACATAGCATCGGCAAGCTAAAATTTTATGAGCATTGTATATTTGGCAAACACAAGAGGGTGAGATTCAACACTTCAGTTCATACCACAGAATGTATTTTGGATTATGTGCATTCTGATTTATGGGGGTCATCTCGCAAGACATCGCTGGAAGGTGCTCGTTATATGTTAACAATTATTGATGATTACTCTAGAAGTGTGTGGCCTTATTTCTTGGAGCATAAGTCAGAAGCATTTTCAACATTTAAAGAGTGGAAGACTATGATTGAAAGCTAAACTGAGAAGAAGGTAAAAAACTTCGCACTGATAACGGGATGGAATTCTGTTTTAATGAATTTGAATCATATTGCAAGACTGAAGTCATTGTTAGACACTACACCGTTCTCTATACTCCTCAACAAAATGGTGTAGCTGAGCGTATGAACATGACCATCATTTTCAAGGCACGTTGCATGTATTCTAATGCAGGTTTGCATAGATATTTTTGGGCTGAAGCCGCTTCCACTACTTGCTATCTTATTAATCGGCCACCCTCTATTGCAATTGAAAAGAAGACTCCAATGGAGGTATGGTCTGGTTTCCCAGCAAATTATTTAGAATCGAAAGTTTTTTATTATACTTCTTATGCTCATGTTGATAATGAAAAATTAGAGGCTAGAGCTGTTAAGTGCATCTTTCTTGGTTATAAATATGGTGTCAAAGGATATAAGTTATGGAATTCTGAAACACATAAGGTTGTGATTAGCAGAAACGTTGTCTTTAATGAATTTGCTATGCTTCATGATAAACTGCCTACTAATGTTTCTGTTGAGAGTAAGCATAATTCAAGTGTTCAGATGGACTATTTTGTTGGCTCAGATAACACATGAGATAAGAAAAATATTATTATTCATGATGCACCTATTGTTGAGAATCCTCCTATTGTTGAGCAGCCACCACAACGGTTCATTGCAGTTGACATACCTAGGAGGGAGATTAATCCACCCAAGAGGTTGATTGAAGAAGCTAATATTGTTGCTTATGCTTTGAGTGTGGCAGAAGAAATTGAAGGTAACGCAGAACCTTCATCATACTCTGAGGCTATTTACTCCACTGATTGTAATAAGTGAATAACTGTCATGCATGATGAGATAGAGTCACTTGAAAAGAATGGCACTTGGGAACTAGTGAAATTACCAAAAGAGAAGAAGCATGTTCATTGCAAGTGGATTTTCAAAAGAAAGAAAGATATTTCTCCTACTGAACCAGCAAGTTATAAAGCAAGGCTGGTCGCTAAAGGTTATAGTCAGATTCCATGTATTGATTTTAATGATGTCTTTTCCCCGATTGTGAAGCATAGTTCTATTCGCACTTTACTCGGTATTGTTGCTATGCATGATTATGAACTTGAGTAATTAGATGTTAAAACTGTATTTCTACATGGAGAGTTGGAAGAAGACATTTATATGGACCAATCTTAGTGTTTTGCTATTCCTGGAAAAGAACACCTTGTTTGTATATTAAAGAAATATCTTTATGGTTTGAAGCAATCTCCTAGGCAATGGTACAAGAGATTTGACTCTTTTATACTTTCTCATGATTTTAAGCGGTCTGATTATGATAGATGTGTTTATTTAAAGATTGTTAATAGTTCAGCTATTTATTTCCTTCTCTATGTTGATGATATGTTGATTTGCTACAAAAGATAAGTCGGAAATAGAAAAACTTGAAGCACAATTGAGTAATGAATTTGAGATGAAAAACCTAGGTGCAGCAAAGAAAATTCTCGGCATGGGGATTATTAGAGAGAGACAATCTGGCAAGTTATACCTTAGTCAACAAGGTAATATTGAGAAGATCCTTCGTCGTTTTAATATGTATAATGCAAAACCAGTGAGTACTCTATTAGCTTCGCATTTCAAATTATCTTTAGCTTTATGTCCTGAGTCAAATTATGATATTGAGTACATGTCTAGAGTTCTATATTCCAGTGCAGTTGGTTCTCTTATATATGCCATGGTTTGTTCTCATCGTGATTTATCTCATACACTGAGTGTTGTTAGTAGATACATGGCTAATCCTGAAAAAGAGCATTGGAAAGTAGTTCAGTGGATTTTCAGATATTTGCGTGGCACTTCTGATGCTCGTTTGCAGTTTGGGAATTTTAGGGATGAACTTGTTGATTATGTTGACTCTAATTATGCTGGTGATTTGGATAAGAGGAGTGGTCTCTCACGTGATTTGGACAAGAGGAGTGGTCTCTCACAGGTTATGTTTTAACCATTAGTGGTTGTTCTATTAGTTGGAAGGCAAATTTGCAAGCTACTATAGCCTTATCTACCATTGAAGCAGAATATATGACTATTTCTGAAGTTTGTAAAAAAGCTATTTGGTTGAGAGGTTTGTACACTGACCTTTGTGAAAATAATTCTTGCACTACTATATTTTGTGATAGTCAGAGTGCTATATGCCTTACAAAGGATCAGATGTTCCATGAGAGAACAAAGCACATTGATGTGAGATATCACTTTATTCGAGTTGTTATTGGTCAAGGTGATGTCAAGGTGTGCAAAATAAGTACTCATGATAATTCAGCTGATATGATGACAAAGTCAGTTCCTGTTACTAAGTTTTAGTTTTGCTCAAGCTTAGTTGGTATCACAGTTTAATCCTAGAGACTAATTGGCGTACGGTGATTTTTATCTTATTGTTGCGTTATTTGGTGATTGATGGTTCTTCATTTTGCTACAAGAGGAAATTCGTCTCAATGTGGAGATTGTTGAGGTATGTGATCCGAATTCCTAATGTGGTTGTATTCAAGCTTACCATATTAGCGGGTTAGGTTTCTTACTTGGAATCCAAGTCATATTACCCCTTTATATACCTCTTGTATGCCGCACGGAGAGAGTTAACACCTCACTGTAATCCTCTTATGATTTGTAAACACTCCTCGTATACTGATCATCACCGGTTGACGCCCATAGTTTTTTCTTACAATGGTTTTTTACATAAAAATCCGTATCTTTTTTTGTCCATATTTTTCTAACAGGTATGTACCACACTGTACTGAGACCGACTGCTCTGCGATGACTGTTCCATTACCAAATATTGCAAAAACCAAAGGAATGTACCATTATAGACATAATGCTAGAAAACCCTCTTATTTGATAAATAGTACAGATCCTTTTGACAACTAACAAGAGTTCTATAAGACTAGCTTTACATAATCATTATTTCATCTAGGAAGCTGCATCACTTGATTCATGCACACCAAGGTTACAGATGAACAAAAGTCGATAATTTACATATGTATTCTTCTCATTGTCGAACTCCTAACCATTTAAATTCGGACGCACGGCATCAATTTTCTACTTCCCAGCCTGTTGTCCTACAATCAGATTCATAAGAAATCGGAGGAGCATTAGCAGGCACATAGAATGGTCTGTTAAGATAATGTACTTGAGCCAAATTTTAGTTTGTTAAAACTTAAAAGGTCTCATATTTTACCGCCAATTTAACGAGTTGGCACAACTCTTGTGTGGAGATAAGCTGCGAATTTTCAATGTAATACTAATGCAGTTTGCTGGGAACAATGAGTTACCGTGCATCTGAACTCACAATGACTGCGAGAGCTGACTCCAGTTCATCAACCCGTGCGACTGCGGATGCCTGTCCAAATAACTTCTACTGGAAATGTCAGCTTCGTCGGCGGCGTAAGGATCTGAATGGCCTGACGCCGCTGGAGGCGACCAGACCGGTACCACCCCGCCTTCTCTCCCAGTCCAACTGCTTGATGCCTCTGACGTGGACGGCGCTATGCCCCGCACACGGTCTAGGCTATTCTGAAGGTTATACTGCTGGTGAACGTTAACGCCGTTGCTTCTGGCAGCAGTGCCGCCGCCTCCGCCGTCGACGGTTTCTTCCCTGATCTCCATCCGAGTCTGGAAGTGCACCTGCGACGGCACCTCCTGCCTGCTCTCCTCGCTGTTGTTCCCAAAATCCGCTGAAAGTGCTGTTTCAGCTCTGACCAATGAGGAGGTCATGCTAGGAACCATCTGATCCTCTCGTCTCCGACCGGCCGTCGTTGGTGTGTAGATAGTAGGCCGGACCGGTTCTCGGTCCACTTCCATCTGCAATTCTTGGGGGAAGTCGATCGGCGGCACCTCCGAGGAGTCTCCAAGGCCTTCTTCCATTCCGTTCTCCATCGCGGCACGGGACGCCGCCTCGAGTTCCCACATCTCCGACAGTGCATCCTGCAACCTGGACTTGGCAGCATCTAGCTCAACAATGGGGAGAGGGTAGTTGGAGCCTAGCTCAACTCCTGCAGCCTGCAGCACGGACTCGGTGCATCCCAGGGTGGTGTATCCATTCCGTCGGCAGCCTCGCCAGCTCCGGCAGCCATCGCCTGACGTACTCCCCGTGCGGGTCGAACTTGTAGCCTTCGAGCTGACAAATGCAATACAATGCATCAGTGTGCCATTTTGCTCATTACAAGATCGCATCACATGAAGGAACTATGTATATATATGTACCTGAGGGTTGTCGATGCGGTCGAGCTCACGGCCATCAGGAGAGACCGGAAATGTACTGCCAGCCCAACGCGTCGCTCTCGAGGTCGGCGTCCAGCAAGGTGTCCCAGAAGTACTTCATCCCCCAGCGCCATGGCAGCTGGAGCACCTTGACGAAGAAGCTCGAGACGACGACGCGTATCCGGTCGTGCAGCCACCCGGTGGCCCAGAGCTCCCTCATGCCGGCGTCGACAAGAGGGTAGCCGGTCCTTCCCTGCCTCCAGACCTTGAAGTGCACCTCATTGACCACCCAGGGGAAGAACCTGAGGTGCGCCAGGAGCGGCCTCTCGTGGCTGCACGGGTGGTTGAAGGTGAGGTACCTCGAGTACTCTCGCAGGCCGACGGACCGGAGGACGAGGCTGCAGCTCTCCTCGCCAGCGCGGTTGCCCTCGTTGCTCCACATCAGCTGCTTCATCCGGACCTGGTGGAACACCTTGCGGACGCTCAGCTCGCCGAAGTGCAGGTGCGGGGAGAGCAGGGACGTGCTCGCGCTGTCGGCCTTCTTGCGGTTCACTGAGTAGTCGATCAGCGGGCCGTTGAGGAAGGCCGTCAGCGCCTTGTCGGCGTTCTGCCACCCCGGCGACCACGCCCGGGCGAGCAGCGCATTGCTCCCCCTCTCC
The DNA here is from genome assembly GCA_036346395.1 of Hsuehochloa calcarea. Taxonomy (NCBI): domain Eukaryota; kingdom Viridiplantae; phylum Streptophyta; class Magnoliopsida; order Poales; family Poaceae; genus Hsuehochloa; species Hsuehochloa calcarea. Next base: position 43,919,826 of record CM070610.1, on the reverse strand, counting down.
GACTCGTCCTCGAAGATCAGCTCGTCCGACGGACACCTCGACAAGTCACCTGTGGAGTGCGTCACACGGAGCAGAACACACCATTTTCATGTCAATGATTCACCGAGAACCTACTACCACATCAGTACCCATCATGCCATTAGAACGTTGCAGTTGATGCTTTTCAATACCTGAATTGATCCTCTTGGGTGGCAGCAGGGGCGCCGGAGGGTCCGGCATGCAGAGCAACCTGTTCCAGAACGGCGCAAACATGGTGAACGGGCAGCCAACGTCGTCGAGGACATCCCACGGCTCGTAGAGCAGGTCGGCGTTGAAGGACTGCACGGTGATGCCCTCGGCCGTCAGCAGCTCCTTCACCCGGTGGTCCCGGACCAGTGACAGCGGGTCTGCACGGTGGCCAGGAGACATCGATCGGTGAGCAACACCAGACCATTCGTGTCAGCTCAGACGATAAGGTGCTAACCATTTTTCCTGAAATAGTAACTAGAGCGCGCACACACTGACACACACACCAAGTGACCAATAGCTAAATTTGTGGGGTTCTTGGGAAAAGTTCAAACTAGTAGTAGGTTGGTGGCCGCGAGAGCTTTTGGGAATTACAGAAGGAGACGGCGACCAAGTGTTGGGGGAGTGTTTGCTGGAAAGTCTAAGGCTATGCTATACTTGGAGTTGTTTGACGTGTAGAGTAAGGGTGTTAAGGTATGAAATATCCATAATTGGCAGACACAAGGTACTGTTCATGGAAAGATTTCAAACCCCCTTCCTTTTCTATTTGGATCATGGTCGAATGGATCTTGTTCAACCAGAGCAGAGCAAGACTACCAAAATTCGGGAGGGGAAACCAGAGGAAAAAAAACTAAATAATTTTAAAAGAGAAATCCTAACCAAGTCTTTTGCAAGAACAACAACAAAGAACTGGCCAAGAGTAACAATCACAGTAAGATATAGGAATCGAACCGAAGAGGTGGTTGAAGAAGAGGTGGGTGGCGCCGGTGCTGCGGACGAGCTCCAGCAGCGCGGCAACGGCGTCGGCCGACCGCCGGGTGACGAGCCGGCTGGCGCCGAGCCGGCGGAGCGAGGCGTCCAGGTGCTTGAGGCTCTGGCTGAGCCACCACCGGGACACCCGGCCGGGGTAGTACGGCCCGTCCTCCTCCGGCGCCCACACGTACGCCGGCACCACCTCCCCGGCCGTCCGCGCCGCCGCCACCAGCGCCGGGTTGTCCTCCACGCGCAGGTCCCGCCTGAACCACACCACGCTCCGCACCCCGGCCTCCCCGGCGCCGCTCATCGACGACGGCGACACTGACATGGTACCCACTCCAAACAACTCGCCAAGAACTCTCGAGACAACAAGTTACTTCTCTCTCTGGGATGATGATGAGCAGCAGCTCAGGAATCTGTCACGAAGCCAGGAAACAAGTTCTTGGCGCTCTGGGATGATGAGCAACAGCTCAGGAATCTGTCATGAAGCCAGGAAACAAGTTCTTGGCTCTCCGGTAGGAGCAGCTCAAAGAAGATGTCAAGAATTTCTTGGACTGAGTGAGGATTTCCAGGAACTGTGGAATGGGCTGGATTGGTTTGGTCTCCTCAGAGTGAGTGCATGGGCAGTGCGTGGAGTAATCTGACTAATCTCTCCACTTTTCTCGATAAAATTTTTTGGAGTATTTTTTTTGTTGGGGGATTTGATGGTGCTCTTGGAGAGAGTTGCAGGGGTTTCTTAGTTTTGGTTGGGTGAGAAACTGTGGTCCAATGGAGGGGTGGTCTGTGGATATTGGGATTGGTTGGTTTGGATTTGTTCTCAACTTTTCCTCGTCCATTTATCTCCTGCCCCCACTTTCTTTTCTTGGCCTTTCTCGTCTCCCATAATATTCCCTCCATTTTGTTTTCCTACATGTGAAAAATAAATTGGGATTGATAGATTCCGATGGAATTCTTACTTGGTCACTGACAAGTGGGTTTTCGTGTTCGTGCGCAGAATTTTTCATTTGATACATCTAAATCACATTTCTATGCTCAACTCCATGCCTTACATGAAAATTTTATATACCAACGGTTATTTTACCTAACCAGCTCAAATCCTGCCCAATAGCACCACTACATGCTTACGTACAATACATATCTTTATATTTAAACACTGAGTTGTATTTATTATACAATTCTAACAGGTGAGTTTTTTTTAAGATCTATCTACACAGAATGTGACAGTTTTCTACGTAAAAAAATATCACATTTTAAAAGTTTATTTACAACTTCATTATACATAAATTACAGTAAATTATTTATGTAATTTTGGTTCTTAATCGCTGTAATTATTCTTGAAAGTCTTAATAACTCATATTTTCATTACATAATTCAAAATTTCATATGTACTTTAAGATGTTGAGCAAAAACAAACACAAAAAAAATTATATACCAACAAAATACGACATGTGGTGAACCCGTTATGTTCTTCAAATGTACTTTGAGAGGTTGAGCAAAAACAAAGACAAAAAATAAAATTATATATCAACAAAATACGGCAATGTGGTGAACCCATTGTGTTCTGAATAAAAAGTCATAATAAATTCGGACCCAATTCATCGGACAGGAAAAAGTGCAAATCTCAGTATATCGGATGAATGAAAATTCAACTATTATATTTTTTTTTCTTATAGCACATCAACAATACGAATCATATCTCGCTTTGTGAATAAAGAGGAAAAGAAACTTTAATCGATCTCTTATGTTTAACAAAAGATTAAAGTGATGCATGCATGGTAAAGATAGTTGAAGGGCTCAAGGAAAGAGTCTTTGCCGTTCTTCAGCTAGTTGTTCCCGACGACGTGCATTCTTTTTAGGATTGAAAAGCGAAAATATAAAGCTTTATGTCTAAAGGTTATACCACTGTGTAACTTATAAGAAAGCGTCTAAAGTCTAAAGGTTATACTACACATGGTAAAGTATGCGTAAGTGATAAAAAAAGTGCATAAGTGATTGGAATGATGACTAGCTAGCCGATGAAAGCATCTAGGCCCCTAAAAATGTGTTTTGGTAATTAATGACATTATGTGAATATGGGACTAATATGTTTGTTGAAGTGATTACAAGGCATAATCCTAGATGACAAAGTCAAATCAAGCAGCTGCATGTCAAAGAATGTCAAGAAGATGGAGTTTGTCTCAAGGGCAAGGTACAAATAGACTAGTACCCCTTTGAATTTTACCGGTCTTTGGAGTGTGGAGGAAGACCGGATTTTAGGATAAATGCCGTACTATTAAGGGGGAGCTTGTCTAGTAGCTTGAAAGCACTTCATTATGTCTTTGGATCAACTTATGATCATGCATGCTCTCTTGGTATGGTTTTAAAATCAAAATCATTTTTTCAGTACGCAATCGGAAGTTCCGGCGTTATAACTGTGGAACTTCCGCTAGGCGTATCTTCCGAAAAATTCGCGGATCGTTTTTTTTTTCCAGAGAGTACCCTTTTTAGGGACTTAGCCGATTTCTCGAAGTGCGAAAGTTCCGCCATGATACGAGCGGAAGTTCCTATTATCGGTTGCTCTGAAATTCTTGCGGATCATTTTTTACAGAGAGTACCCTTTTTAGGGACTTAGCCATTTTCGCAAGTGCGGTAGTTCCGCCATGATATGAGCGGATCTTCCGATTATCGGACGAACCAAACTTTAGTTGGCAGAAGTTCCGCACATAAATCCAACGGCTATAATCAGAGCATTTAATGCCACTGTAATGACCGTTGCAGTACACTCGATGCAAGGCGGAAGTTCCGCACATTACATGGCGGAAGTTCCGATTTCTCTGAATTTTTCTGGATTCTTTGTGTAACGGTCATATTTGGTTGTGGGGGGTATAAATGCACCCCCACCAGCTCAAGGTTAAGTTGCTGAGCATTCATTCAATACATTTGAGCTTTGAGCACTCCCCTCACTCCTCATTTACTCTCTTTGCACAAATTTGTGAGGTTGTGAGCAAAACCGAGAGCATTGCATTCTAGTTGATCCTTTGGCTCTTGGTTGCCGTCAAGCGAAGGTCAAAGTCTATTCTCTTGGTGCTTGTCGGCACCTAGACGGCTTGGCGGAGGTTGCGCGGTGATCTCTTCAAGAAGTTTGTGAAGAGGCCCGACGCTGGTTGTGATTGGTCGATGTTCACCAACTCCGGAGAGGAGGAAGAACAACCAAGTGATTACGAGGGAAGACTTAATTTGTGGAGTCGGCTTGATTGAGTCAAGCTTCCTCAACGTGGACTAGTGAAGATCGACAAATCTTCGATACCACGGGAAAAAAAACTTAATTGTCCCATTGCGGTTATTTCTTGTCTTCACTTATTGCAATTAATTTTATAGCATATATCTTATGATAGATATCTTTGCTTAGTTCATCTTGCTAAATTGTTTAATTTGATCTAGAATTTTTAGAAACATCCTATTCACCCCCTCTAGTCGGTTATCCTTGATCTTACAGCCAAGCGGTGAGCTGATCAAGGTCAAAACAGTAGCTATTAACGCGAATCTTATAGCACAACGAACAAAAAAGTGACAGATCTAGCTTCAAAAAACTGTCATAAGTTGTATAGCAATTCCCTTTTTTTTATACTGTAACCATTCTAATAGATATTTGATTAATTTACAATATATATCCCACCGTATGGCTTTTTTACTAAAAATATTCGTGAATTCACCCAAATGTTGCAGTTTAACGAACAAAAACCGATATTAAATGAGAACCATTGACAAATTTACTTGGGAATTTAGGTTCTAGTAGCAATTAAAAAAAATACTTTTTTTAGAGCTCTTTTACGATATACTCAATTTAACACGAATCATCTATCGTTCTTGATCAAATGGTTCATATTAGTTAGGATTTGATCATACTACATCTGGTAATACGAGTAATAAAATCCTGATAGGGTAGAATTGGAATCGCTCATGTAGAGATTACATGACACAAGAGTAATATTTTCAACTATAATAGGAAAAGTCCATAATATCTTCACAAAAAATATAAATATAAAGAAAAATCTATTAAGCACTTAACAAATCAATAATTAGATTTGATTTATAATGTCTATCATATACTACTAGTAGAATATACCGTGAAAATTCTCTTTTTTAAAACATTATGGATCATATATGTATCAGCATCAAACTCAATTGCATTTAGCTAGCCAGGAGTGCTGTTGTATCATAAATGAAATTCTTATGGACACATGCTACAAACGGACCCGGCAAGTGCTTATGACTGAAATTCTTCAGAGAGCCACCACTGGTGGACAAGCCCGTCAGCACATGGATGCATGGAGAGGAATTTAGAAGACTTTGTACTGCTAATATGTCACAAAATTAAAGAAAGCTCAGTAGGTTGCAAAAACAGCAGTGTCAACATGCCCAGGTAAATGCATGGTCGCAACTAAATGGACAGCTATGAAGCACGGATCTGGGTCCTCTTGGACACCGCAGAGAAGTACTATAGTCACAATATTTTTTATTACGTTGCCACAATACTCTGCAGTATACAGTAGAAACAACACTGTTTTTACTGTACATAGAAAATAATAATATGATTTACTGTTTATATTGTACACGGTGTTGTACTACTGGTCTGAACCGTTCGCTGGCGATGGGAGAGGCTGGAGGAGCCCTAATGCTATATACTGCGCACTGCTACGGCACTGTGGCGGAGGATCCGCGACCATCAAGCACACGTGTATGCACGTACAACCAAGAGCTGTAGAGCTGGTGCTCTAGCAAGTACCGGTCGACGCATATCATGGGATGCGATTGTCTGCCACTGCATGCCAAGGTACTTGCTCGGTGCTCACCTAGCATGTACTAGGAGCATTGCACTTGCCACGCGGCCATCCTGTCGGGGACGAGGGCGTGATGGTACACTACTAGACCACACGCTGTTGCTGAAAGAACTGCAGCTTCGTCGCTAGAACATGCAGTTGAGCAGCAAGTCAGATGCAGTGACACTCTGGAGTTTTGCTTTTGCCGACAGCTTGGCCAGATTAATTGAAATCATTTACTTTAATGATTCCATTAACGAAAGGATAAGATTACGGGTCAAATCTGATAGATTGCAATGCACGGCCTCTATCACGTCACATGAATCCAAATAGGAGGGCTTCGAATTCGCCATCCATTGAGCTGTAAATCTATAGTCGGATACTCGACAAAAAAATTTAAAAAAAAATTGTTTAGGAGAAAACAGCTAATTGATGCTCAGCAAAAGTCACAAAAATAGAAATAGAGATGCTGTTGGGTTTGCCGGCTTTATTTTTTGGCTGAATTTGCCTTGTGGTTATTGGCCATTGCCTTGTCATTTGTCATGGCTAGCTCATCATAAAAATCGCAAAAAAAAACCACATTTATTACGTGAGGGCTTCTCCCTCACATTTGCCGGGATTGCTTTGTTAGTCCTAGGAAAAGTTTACAGCATACTTTAACTCAGCTGTCCTTTCCATAAAAATACCAATGCTGGGTGTGGGATCCCGATTTAGTCAATCCAGAATCCTCTGTGCGTGTACTGTATTATTTTTTAGATTAGTAGATAATACTCACAAATACATCACTCAATCATTTCATATAGGACGTAAACCGTATCATATATTAATTACAAAACATCAGAGTTTACATAGACCGCATCGGGTCAAGTTTACAATAAAGCCGATCAGACCAAAAGGATACATTATATAAAAGCAGAAGCAGAAGCAAAAGGGGAAAGCGCATATCGCCGCAGGGAAGCGACTTGGGTAACCCGAGTAAGACCAATGTTATCCAATAACTTGGATAACGTTGGTGCACGCAATCACTGACTTAGTCGGGCAAACTAGGGTGAGACCTAGACTACTAGAACATGATCTAATCTCCACCGTCTTGTTCGCCATCAGCTGCTGGAACTTTGCAATATGCGTAGTGCCCTTGGTCCACGGGCTTTGAGGGATTGGGGGGAGCGTGAGTGAGTACACGCAACAGTGCTCCGTGAGCCAACGCACATAATGCAATAGTTATACATGCAAGGTTTAACAAGTATGGCTCGGGTTCTTTTATTTGCTAAAGGTAATATTTTTTATTACAATAATTAGAAACTCCTATGACTTAGCATTTTAACCAAATCATATTTTATTAAAGAGAGTAAAAGTGTACAATATATATAACGGTGCAGGTTTCATCCACCTCATACATTGTTCCATCCACCATATGTTTAATTTTAATTACTAGGGTTACATCCACCCAACTAGCAACACTGGGTTACGTGCACCCTGGAAAAATCCTAAAATCAGGGTCACATCCACCCGACGAGTTTTCATCCCACCCACAAAAGGTTTATAAAATAGAAACTAACTCGAGCAAGTTCCCATGCCCACCCTTACCGTGGGCACGATTGTTTGAACAGTTTATACTCTACAGAGACAGTACACTGTACCCACAAGAGATAATCAGCTTGTTGTGTTTCACACGTTTCCTTATATATGTGAATCAAGGAGATCATCACAAGGCCTTTACAATGCATCCCCCAGTGTAAGTTACACCCACTGAGGTTTCATCTCAGGGTGGTTACGTCTACCACACTTGGACCACCTCTTGGGCCACACGGTGGCTTACACCAGCAATACGACCCGTGTTCACGACGACTTAAAATCAGCGACACGACTCATGGGTCACTCCAATGATGCAACTCGCATGAGTGGATACAAATTATTTAGCCAGGTCGACAGCATAATAGACTTGTGGCTGCACTATTTTACATTGGGAGGTCGTCACAGGATTAAATCCTTAAAGTTATCTAGGCAGTGCATACCACTTACCACTATTTCTCATACTACATCAGCCCAGATGTGGTGACAACAAGTTGTTATGGTTTTGAGAAGTATAAAACTAAGTTATCTCAAATATTTCAGTCATTTTCCCAGATGAATGTCCTAAACAAGTTTCATGATAAAAAGATGATGATTAGGGCAATTAATGCCCTTATATTTAAACAAGACTAGGTTATGCTTAAGTACGACCTATAGCTAGTAAAGTTATCAATAAATTATCTAGGGTGACAAAGATCATGTGATTCAAATGTCAAGGGGTGGTATAATAATACTAAAGTATCAAGTCGGTATGTATCTACCTTGAAGTTTGACATATATTTGCATAAGGAATTAAGCATGCAATTTGATAATTTAAATGAATATAAATTTGCACAAGTTAGGTTCAATATGATCAAATGTTGACTCGCCTAGCTCAAAAGCAGGTGGGTCTTGAAATTCTTGCTCTTGCTCGAACTGGGGCTCTTTCGTGTCCTCATACTCTACTCGGACAATCGCATCAGAAAACGAACAAACCAACGAGCAAATCAAATAATTATGAAAAAAAATCAGCTGAACTCCAAATTGAACAAAACCACTTTCAACAGATAGATCTTGAATTTAGAAAATTTTATAAACAAATTTCATTAAATTTGGAGCTAAAATGAGCAAAAACGGGCTCCCCAAAGCTTAAATTTGGATTAAATTCAAAAAATAACTAGAGGAGAGAGAGATTCTCCCTCTAACAGGTGGGGTCCACTAACCAGTACTTTTATTTTTGAATTAAATTTCTAATGTAAAGACCATTGAAACTGACAGCTGGGTCCCATTGGATTTTAAATAAAACCTGATTTATTTACTAAAAGTAAACAACACAGGGGCTGACAGGTGGGATCTAATTATTGTGCACACAGTAAGCCGGCTCAGTTGTCAGCCTCTCTATTGACTTAATTGGGGCTAAAAAGAATTTTAAAAGTTGACGGGGCCCAGATGTCAGCGAGACAAAGATTTAAATTAAACGAGGAGTGTCCACTGGCAACCGACTGATTAACAAAGGTTAAGCAAGATCATTACACACTAATTACACACAATTAAACCTAATGATGTCGCTATAGTGTCATCTTCTTTGCCAAAGAGAGGCGAAGCTCATCATCGACGAGGAAGAGGACAGTGGCCTAGAGCAAGGGCAAAAACATGTTCCACTGCATGGCGCGAACCTCCAGGTGAGGTAGCGCCGCTGGATTTGGAGCCTAAGGCAGTCGGCGGTGAGCTCATGCGGCGGCAAGGGACCGAGCATGGCGTCACAGCGACAGAAGGCATGGGGAGCCTAGTTCTTTGCTATGGGAGCAACTAGGGGTGATGAGAAACTCACTTGAAGTGATGGCGATGCTTGAGGAAGCTCGAGGTGGTCTGTTGACAAAGAGCCAAGGCGGTAGTGAGGTGGCCGTCGAGGAGGGATCGCCGGAGGGGAAGCGAATGCTTGGCGCAGCTTGGGTCGTCTTCGAGAGGTCCACGCAAAGCTCCAGGTGCGGGCAAATTGGACCGAGGTGCCGCGATTCTCGAATGGCGCTTGGAAGCGGCGATTTGACCAGAGGGGAGGAAGAAGGTAGCTCGGGTGACTCTCAGGGGCAATGGAGCGCGATGGGGGAGCGATTGGGAGCAGGGCGGGGCGACTGGGGCATTTTATAGCCTTGGGGGAATGAAGACGGTTGTTGGACGCTAGATGGCCGCGCGGGGTCCTGAGGTGGCGGAGCTAGGCTCGGCGCTAGGGGAGGGGATGGTGAAGCCGACGGGTGCGACAGACACGGGTGGGTTTAAGGCGAACTCCAACGGTCAGCCGCGGAATTCTCGGGCACGCGGGCGCGGCGTGGCGCGGCAGCGGCGGAGACGGGCATGGGTTGGGAGCTCGGACTGAGGGGGGGGGAGGGGGCTAGGTGCAGCGACGCACTGGCAAAGCACAAGGGCGCGTAGGCGGGCACTGACGCAAAGTAGGGTGAGGCGTCGGCGGCGGACAAGGTGTGCGCGGGTAGGGAGCGCCCACGGCGCTGGCCGATCCAAGCCAAACCAGGGGCTAAGCTGGGCCGCGCCAAGAAGGGTTTTGAAAATTTGAAAACTCGAAATTAGGAGAATTTTGAGTTGCATACTTTTAATTCAAATTTAAATTTTGAACAATTCAAAAAATGGGACGTTAGACTTGGCCCCGAGTGCATCGATGTTTTCTCAAATCTCTATCGCAGTCAGGATGGTTGATTTGCTGCGAACAAGACGACTCCAACGATCCACTTCGCGACTGGTCCATCAAATTTCAGAAGTTGCATATTCACTGTGCCTCGTGCAGTCTCTCTCTCTCTCTCTCTCTCTCTCTTGAGACTAGTCTAAAAATGAAAATTGCGCATTTCAAGGGAATACCTGGGATGCTGCCTGTAGGCTATAAAACTGGTCTCTGTTTAACGGAGCTAAGGAAAGTGTTAAATGAATAGTCATCCTTTAAATACGAGGATGATAAGTAGTTAAGGGTCTGTTTGGTTCCCTGTATATCATTAGCCTGGCCCGTACGGGTCATGCAGGCTGAGGCTAGCCAGGCTGAGTGCATGCAACATGGGTTGTTTGGTTGGTTGTTTCTGTTGAGACAAGCTGTGCTGAGATATTGTTTGGTTGGCTGCATCAGGAGAGTGGATGCATGACTGGATGCAATGTTGGACTGTTTGGTTGCCTGCATGTAGGAGTATGTGCTCACCTCTTGTATTGGGTGGTAAGAATACCCCTAAGTAAAATGTGGGCTTCAATACATCTTCAACTTTTGTGATTGTACTCTCAGCACCTTGTTCATTCGACACCTTCAATTCAGTCGGCAATGAATGACCGTGTCTACATTTTAGTTTGCTGTTGTCCGTTTGCAGTATGAGGCGAAGCAAACACTAGCTCTATGCACCCATTGCAATTCATGTTCTGTCATACGTTGTCATATGGTTACTTAACAGTATTAAGACTGATACATACAAGTAAATATAACTAAGCATGTAGATTGTTTTTGTTATGTTTTCATCAGACAACGAATATTGATCCGTTGAATCAATCATCACAGATGCCTCAATACTGTAGAGGACGAGCAAGCAGAGATCTCTAAATAAGATTTCTCATAAGTTACAAACATTGTCAAATCAACATTCATACATCCAGACTAGCAGTCAGTCATGCATGATCAGTCTCCATATATGCATATATATCATTCATATTCATACATCAACACATCCATACATCCAGCATTCATACATCCATACATCAATACATCCATATATATATACAGACATCCAGGATAGGCATCCATATATACATCCAGCATTCATACATCCATACATCAAAAGGAACAGTGGAAAGGTCTGCTAATTTCTGTTCATCAAATAAAATTGCTCAATGCAGTCAGTAATGAAACACAACTTCCATATTGCTACTTAAACACAACTTCATACATCCAGACAGGGAATACATCCATATATATCATTCAATAGTCTCCAGACATCAATATATTCAGACATCAAAATGTGTCCATATCCAGACAGTTTCATACATACAAAAAGTGATACATCCAGACATCAATAGTTTTGTACAGATCAAAGTTTGACAGATCAAAGTGTCATACATCTAGACATCAATAGTTTCTAAACAGTGATGGAAGTTTAGCCAAAACACATTGACAGATCCACATCCAGAAAGCAGTGATGGAAGTTTAGCAAAAAACAGTGATAGAAGTTTAGCCAAAAAAACAGGGATGTTCGTAGTCCACAAATAGTTAGTTAGGATCAGTTGTATGTGTGAGCGGCCTGGTAAGAACTAACCCACATCGCACGCCTAGCCTCACTCATTTGGATAAAAACCAGGCTTAGAGCTTTGTTGTTAGTCAGGTAGGTAAGAACAGCCAACAGTGCCTCCTCGTCAAAGCCTTGGAGATCCATGACAGCACTATACAGGTCAGGATGACACTCGGCATGCATGGTGTACTTGATGGCACTGGCCATCTCTCGTACAACATTTGACATGTTGTTCAAGATCATAGCTTCCTCCTCGGACACAAGGGGAGTTCTCTTCCTCTTCCCACCTGAGCTGGAGGCCTCTTTGCCACTAAATTCAGCACCTCCTATGCCACCAGCAGCACTAGTACCAGTAGCACCTCCAAGCGCAGCAGCAACTCCAAAACCAGCAGCAGCACTAGCACCTTCAGTAGTTGTTTCAATTTCAATACCTTTGTTGAACGAGGTATCAGAAAGCTCGGAGGGAACCCCTAGAGCTTCACTGGAGGCCATGGCATACCTCCCTGTGGCTTGTCCTGAACCAAAGATAGTGGCCATCTGAACTTAGTTCTCCAGCGGGACATTGAGGTAGTCCACATCCTTGGGGTGGTCCTATAAGATCATTAGTTGGATTGGAGGTTAGATGTTTGTGTTAGAAACAAGCAAGGAAGGATTGGACGTTAGTTTATACTGTTGTATTGACAAACCTTGATGTATCCCTTATAGTGCTCTTCATCAAGCACTATCATGCATAGGTTGTTATCCCAAAGTGCCCCGCTAATGTCTCTAAGTCTAGTAATCTTCACCCACTTTGCATGCCACTTGCGAAGATGGTTGTAGACCTGAGTTCCACTCACCTCAACACCCGTGTTCTCAGTTAAAGTCCTAGCACCTGGTTGAGGTGGACCTTTTTGAACCCCTTATCGGTCTTAATACCTTTGCCCTATGAGCTCAACCAGGCGTCGAAGCATGAAGCTGGACATTGCAGTCGTCCAACGAAGAGCGTGCCTACCCCCTTGAGCAGCACTAGCCCCCTGCCCATTGTTTCCCCCCCAAATCATCACCAAAGTCAGCCATTCCCTTTAGTGCAACAAGGACCAAGTTAGCACACACAATGATAAAAGTAGGAATCAAATACAATACTGCAGAACATATACAATGATGGAGGTAATACGAAAGTACACACAATGATAAAAGTAGGAATCAAATATCACCATTGCATGCAACAAATAGTCTCATTTATTGCTACATTGTTCAAATGACAAAGTACAAATGACAAAGTGCAAAACCATCACACACGAGAGGACCCCCTATTCTGCCACATCTCCCTAGACAAGTCATCCCTCATCTGAGCCCAAGCCCTATTATCTTGTGCAATGTCGTTGTGTCATTCCTCATCGATAGGGTTCGCATTCCACGTGGCCTCCGGTGGGACACAATCGTCCATTCCATATTGAAGGATCCAATTGTGTAGGATACCACATGCAAGAACTAACTTGACTTGGGTCTTGAATGGGTGGAAAAGTTTATTGTAAATAATCTTGAACCGGTTCTTGAATGTGCCGAAGGCCCTTTCAACAGAAACCCTAAGAGAGGAGTGTCTTAGGTTGAACAACCCCTCTCAGTCCGAGGGTAATTCCTTCCACCATACTCTCCCAAGTGGTATCGAGTGGCTCGGTATGGTGGAAGGAAGCCAGGTCGAGCAGCATAGCCCGCATCCACAAGGTAGTATTTGCCTAACAAATGATAAGAGTACCCTAAACATTACTACCATAAGTGTGACAAAATTTTAACCAACATAAACTTCTACATAATTATCTAGTATACCTTGGGGGACCCTTAGGCCATCGTCTCTCTCCAATGCATCAGCAAGTATAAGAGCATCATGGGCTGATCCTTCCCAACCGGCAAGGACATAAGTAAACTTAAGATCAAAGTCAACAACAACCATGACATTCTGTGTAGTAGTGCCCTTCCTACCCCTGAAGGCCGCTGAGACTTTGGTAGGAACCCTTGCGAGTACATGGGTTCCATCAATTGCACCGATGCAGTCCTAACACACATGCAAGCAATTTAGGCCAGCTCAAACCTCTCTACAAGTTGAGTAAGCATATTATTACCTTGAAATAGGGATAGAACCTCTTATTTGTTTGGATTTTAGTGGGGATTTCAGTGGAGGGTTGTAGGATCATCTCGTTACGCAACTCCCGACAAAGAAACAGACATCATGAAAGTACCGCTAATGGTCTCAATGGATCTCCTAAATGTTGGTCGCAAAGCCCTAAACCTATGGTTGTGGCCAATAACGAGGAGAAACATGGCCACTGCTCTCAACATAGGTATTAATGTTGTCTCTGAGCAAATTGCCTTGCACTAAACAAATTCTGAGAGATGGAAAAGGGGGCCCTCCTCATTCTAAGCTGATCTAAACAATGTATATCATCTGAATTGTAGATCCATTGGAGGTTTGACAGCGGAGCTATGTCTCTTTCTACCATAGGACCATATGTAATCATAGGAGTGGACTGTCTAGCACTTGCTCTTCTAACTATGGCAAGCATGTAAGCACACAGGGCAGCAACTAGACCAGCAACCCTCACAATTAGGAGTTGTCGTTTACGCGCCAAGTCATCCATCTACGAACCAAATACATAAACCAATATATCAGTTATGCATGTCTACCACGGCTGCCACATCATTCATATTAAACAAGTATGCAGATGAAGAATCAATAATCCAGTAGCATAACTGTAGGACCGTAAAGGCGACTAGGGGGGTGAATAGGCGCTTTCTACCTTTCTCGCCTAAATCAAATACAACACGAACTTTACTCCTTTAGCTATGAAAGCTAAGAAGATCAGTAAGCGCACAGTGGAAGCCTTGTGCTGAATTTGATAAACCCCTCAACCACACGACACAAATGGAGAAAAGAACTCACGTTTCGAATCGAGAAATTGGCGGTCTGACCGGCTACCACGGGCGGTCTGACCGACAGTCAACCAGCGGTCGGACCGGCTACTCACAGGCGGTCGGACCGTTGGATATCGGTTCGACCCGGCAGTACTAGCGGTCTGAAAAGCAAAGCGGTCGTATTCATCGCTGTAATAACCGGTCGACCGGTTCACCCAAAGATCGAAAATCAAGCCCAAATCCAAAACGAAATTTGATCCAACTTTTGATTCAACCAATGAAACTTGACCAAATTTCGAGCACACCTCCCTAATGATATTAGAGACCTATTTATAGTGACGATCCTTCAGATCCACTTCGCAGAATCATCTCTCAAGGTTTTACAAAAGAAGTGCACAAACCCTAGAAATATGAAAATATTGATTCAAAACTTGCTTGTGGGGATTGATGATCTAGATGACTCTAGGAGTATTCCCACACATCAAAGCAAGATAGAATAGGTCAAGAGACCTAGCATAAAACCCTTGAATCAAGGAAGCACCAAAATCATCCAAAAGAGAGGAACACAAATGGGACAATTGATCTTTCAATTAAGCATCACAAGATTGATTGAACACACTAGATGCTTACAAAGCCTCTCCAACAAGGAGGACAAGAGCTCACACAAGGAGCACACTCACAATCTCTCCAAACCCTAGATTCTCCTCTCCTCTCCTCCAAACCCTAGAAAATGAAGAAGGGGGCCAAATGAGTGCTTGGGGGGTTTTACATCTCCCCCCTTTCTATTTATACTAGAGGCCTAGGGTTTCACTTTTGGAACCCACTTACACATGGGACCCACACACACATAACTATTGAAGCAATCGCCTGCTTCACCACGTGTAGGTTGATCAGTGGTTCTCATCACGTCGCTAAGCCTCTCTTGTCCGAATCCCATCAGAACCTCCCAGAGACTCGCACCGACTTCCGCACCGCCTGATCCAACCAATTGCATCAGAACTACCCGTTCGATCCATCTTGCCCATTCTGCACCATGCTTGAGTCACACGACCTCACCCGGCATCCATGATCGTTCTGGACCTCAGCTCTCCAAGCGTAGTCCCGATCCATTTACCGTTGACGTCGTTGACCTGCAAGCCGTTTCCGGGAACAAGTTCTTCACAACTTGACCCACGTCAGCTCCGCAATGCAATATGCAACAATAAAGCATTGAAGTTCAACAATAAACACAATCAATACACAACAATGCCAACAAGGCCAAGCTACAAGTCATCGGCGGTCTGACCGCCCCACAAGGCCGGTCCGACCGATTTCAGGCCGATCGGACCGATTCCATAACGGCGGTCGGACCGCCCGAAAAGACTTAGCCAAATTTTCAGCGTGAAAATCCGAAACCTTCTCGAAACTTCAACTGAATAGAACTTTTGACTGGGAGCTCCAAAAATGATGTGACCACATCCAGGAGACTCCCCTCACTTGCCTACACAACCTATTTTTGGCTTAGCCCCAAACTCCACTTTTCATTTTGGCGGTCGGACTGGCAAGCACTGCCGGTCAGACCTCCCCACTGGCCGGTCGGACCGGCGACCTGGCCGGTCGGACCGCCCGTGGCCTGACAGCCCTGGAGCAAACCCGAAAACGCGACAAATTGCAAACCAACAAAGCCATTGCCAATTGACTCATCATCCTGAGATCGTGCACATATCCTCACGATATCCACAATAACAGATCCAGTAGCATTCTACCACCCCTCACAATTCTTGATCTACCACGACAATATAGATCAAGTATGCAGATCAATAATGCATAATACAAGGGTACAAATCACATATCCAGTAGCATAACAGATCAAGAATGCAGAATATAACAGCCAAAGTATTGAACCAGGGATGTGCAGATCAATAATGCAGAATATATAACGTATCCAGTATCCAATAAGAGATCAAGTATCAAATGGCATAACAGATCAAGAACACAGATTAAACATTTGTTGATGCTTCAGATTAAACATTGGCATAACGGAAAACTAGACAAATATTTGATGCTTCAGATCAAGTATCGAGTGGCATAACAGTTCAAGAACGCTCTAGTGCCATACCATCCCCATAATACAAATCAAGAACTACCAAGGGCCAAATCAGAGATCCAGTCATGCAACAAGATGAGAGGGGGCACCGAGGTATATCTAGGCACAACATGGGAGAGGGGGAGGAATAAGAGGAGAGGGGGCACCGAGGCCGGGCAGCCGCGGGTACCCCACTGGAGCATCGACCCCCACTCTTACCTCCGCTGGCGAGAGCGTTGAGAGCAGCGAGGAGGAGGAGAGCCGCAGGGAGGAGGAGAGGAGGAGCCCAAGGGTACCTGCCGCGGGGAGGAGCAAGGGAAACCGCCGCTGGAGGGGAGAGGAGAGGCAGCTGCGGAGTTGGACGCGGAATCGGCGCTGGAGGAGGTAACCCTAGGCGGAGGCCAATGCACGCGCTTATGCACGCGAAGGTTCGCCTGTCGCACGCGCGTAGCCAGGCTCGCGAGGAACGCGGTCGACGGGCGTTTCCGTCGGGCCGCTTGTCGGCGCCTTTGCACGCGGTCGGCTCGGCCCGAGCGCGTGGCAAATAACCAAACGGGCGAGATTCTTCATCAACAGGTGCGGGCCAACGCAATGCGAGAAACCAAACAGGCCTAAGTGTTCTTTTTTACTCGTCTTGTTTGTTATTGGTATGATCTCCGGTACATGTGTTTGATTTAAAATTATATGTTGACAAAAATTATTAAAAGCATAAAGAAAAAAAGTCCAGTTTACGCCTGGAAGTATCGCGTTTGTCAATTAAACCCCTGAAATTGTTTTTGGTGCACTCAATATCAGTTCACTTTACCACATGAACCAGTTTTAAGAGTGGTTTTGCCACGGCGACGCTCTGTCATCTGGTTTTTCCACCGTGTCCACCACATCAACTTTACATCTTCTTCATCCTCTTTATTGAATAATAATCGTTGGGACGATGAACGGTAATACAATCACAATAAAGCAATCAATAACACCAAAGCCGCTGAATGAGAGAGAGAGAACACCAGAATCTTTATTAATGAAATCAGGGATAATTACAGGGGTGCACTGCCTCTCTATATATAGACTAAGCCCACAGGGGCAATTTAGGTATTTGCCCATATCTAATCTTCCAGATTTCTTAACACTCCCCCTTGGGCGAATACCATGGCATGCACATGCCTCATTAAAAACTCCTCCCAAAAACCCAGTGGGAAAAAAGGGATAGAGAAAAGAGTGCATCGCATCCATTTCTTGGATCGCACTTGTTGCCTCATTAAAAACCTTTACGTGAGAAAACTTCAAGAAAACTCACAAAGGAAAAAAAAAGAGTGCAACATTTGGATCTTCTGGATCATGTAAATCTTCTGGTATTACATATGGGCTATGGTTCAGGGGTTCACTCCCCCTGAACCTTATAACTCACTAAGTCGTCTCATCCCTATGCCTCTAACACATTTGTGGAAGCTAGAGGCTGGGAGAGATTTTGTGAACAGATCTGCTAGGTTATCACAAGACTTAGCTTTTAATACATTTATCTCTCCGTTCTTCTGAAGTTCATGAGGATAAAAGAATTTAGGAGCAATATGCTTCGTGATATTACTCTTAACATAGCCCATTTGCATTTGTGCAATACAAGCGGCATTATCTTCATAGATAATAGTGGGGTCATCGACGGTGCTTATGCCACATGACTTCTTGATATGGCTAATCATCCGCCTAAGCCAAACACATTCTCGTGAGGCTTCGTATAATGCGATTATTTCTGAGTGGTTGGTGGACGTAGCTACCAAAGTCTGTTTAAATGATCGCCAAGAGATGGCTGTACCACCACAAAGAAATACAAATCATGCAGGATTTCGCATTATGTGGATCGCATGGATATCCTGCATCTGTGTATCCAACCATAGACATGTCTTGGTTCTTCGGGTAAAATAATCCAAGATCTTGTGTACCCTGAAGGTACCTGAATACGGTTTTAATGCCAGCCCAATGTCTTCGAGTTGGAGCTGCGCTATGTCTTGCTAGCAAGTTTACTGCAAAGGCAATATCTGGCCTTGTGCAGTTAGCTAGATACATTAGTGCCCCAATAGCACTTAAATATGGAACTTCTGGTCCAAGAATTTCCTCATTTTCCATCTTTGGTCTGAAAGGGTCTTTATCCGCTTCTAGGGATCGGACCACCATCGGGGTTTTTACCGGATATGATTTGTCCATGTTAAATTTCTCTAGGACTTTCTTGATATATGAGGATTGGTATACAAAAACTCCTTCAGGGAGGTGCTCCAGCTGCAGGCCTAAGCAAAATTTGGTTCGGCCCAAATCCTTCATTTCAAATTCTTTAACAAGATAAGAACTTGCTTCTTTTATGTTTTCTGTCGTCCCGATGATATTCAGATCATCGACATATACTGAGATAATACAGAATCCATTCTGGGATTTCTTTATGAATACACAGGGACAGTCTTCACTATTAGTATATTCTTTCTTCAGGAGGAATTCACTGAGTCGGTTGTACCACATTCTTCCAGATTGTTTTAATCCGTACAACGATCTTTCCAAATTAAATTGCATATATTTCGATTCACTTTATTTTGATTCGGAATCTTTACTCCTTCCGGGACTTTCATATAAATATCAGAATCAAGTGACCCATATAGATATGCTGTCACTACATCCATTAACTGCATACATAAATTCATACCTGCTGCCATTGATATTAAGTATCGGAACGTTGTTCCACTCATAACAGGAGAATAAGTTTCATCGTGATCAATACCAGGTCTCTGCGTGAAACCTTGTGCCACTAATCTCGCTTTGTATCTCACCACCTCATTATTTTCGTTTCTCTTCCGGACGAAAACCCATTTGCATCCTACAGGGAATACCTTGGGTGGTGTTTGGGCTATCGGGCCAAACACTTTTCTTTTATTCAGCGAGAGTAATTCTGCCTCAATTGCTTCCTTCCATTTACCCGGTCACAACGCTCGGCATTCACTAAGGACTTTGGTTTCGGATCCAGCTTCAAGGTTTCTAGCAATTTTGAGGCGAAATAGATGTCGACAAGCTGTAGTTTTCCTTTTATATAGTTCTCCTGATTCAACAAAATTAGTGGATATTTCTTCATTCATTTCGTCCAGCTCCTCGTGATTTCCCATAACGACGGAGTCTGGTTGTTCCGAAATCCCAGTATTAGACTCTGCGCGCGCAATTGTACTGGGTTTACTATCTTCAGGATTATTTCCTTCAGGGGTATTTTTAACTTCGTGTTGATTCTCTTTAAGCGACCGGAAGATGTCTTATTGAGTTCTATTTTCTGCGGACGTCTCATGAATTGAGGCCTCATTCTCCGGTGCTCTCCCCTCTTCTTCACATGAGGGTTGGAGTGGTTCAGTATCCTTCAGGGTATTTCTACTCTCTCGGAGCATTTCTTCTTTGGTATATAAGACTTTGTTACTCCTTCGATCGGTGAATGCATCCGCAAGTTAGTTGCAATTTGTTGCGAGTTTATTATTATTGAACTTCTAGTTCAGCTTCTTTAGTGCGTGGATCCAGGGCCTGGATGCCTGAGGCATTCCAATCTATTTCTCGGCATTTATCTATTCCTCCCCCTAATGCCGGGAAATTTTCTTCATCAAAGATACAATCGGCATGGCGGGCCGTAAACATGTCTCCCGTGGTAGGTTCAAGATATTTAATAATCGATGGGGACTCAAAACCGACATATACACCCAACTTCTGGTGGGGGCCCATGGTTGTACGTTGTGGTGGTGAAATTGGCACGTATACAGTACAGCAAAATTTCCGCAGATAGGAAATACTTGGTTCTTTCCCACGCACTAGTTGCAAAGGGGAAAATTGATGGTATGCAGCTGGTCTTAAATTTATGAGTGCTGCTGCATGCAACACTGCATGTCCCCAACAACTGGTGGGGAGCCTACTGTTCTGCAGTAGGGGTCTAGCAATTAGCTTAATTCTTTTGATGAATGACTCTGCAAGGCCATTCTAGGTGTGGACATGCGTGCATGTAATGCTCTACCTTAATACCTAAAGCTAAACAATAGTCATTAAACGCCTTAGAGGTAAACTCACTGGCATTGTCCATTCTAATGGACTTAATTCTTTCATCTGGAAAGTTGGCCCTTATTCTGATTATTTGAGCTATTAGTTTAGCAAAGACGTGGTTCCTAGTAGACAGCAGGCATACATAGGACCACCTAGTAGAAGTATCTAATACGACCATAAAATATCTAAACGGGCCCGACAGGGGTTGAATAGGTCCACAGATATCACCTTGTATTCTCTCCAGGAAAATAGGTGACTCCGCCTCTACTTTCAGGTAAGAAGGTCTAGTGATGAGCTTTCCTTTGGCACAAGCTGGGCATAAGAAATCTTCAGGTTTAGAAAAGGATAGAGTTTTTAAGCTATGACCAATAGAGTTGTTTATGATTTTTCTCATCATTCCTACTCCAGGATGCCCCAATCGATCATGCCAAATCTTGTAAGGCTCGAGGATTTGTACTGCTTTTAACGCTACATATTCGCGGTTTTATGTAGGTATAATATAACCTGATGAGAAGGAGGAAGTTTTTCAACCACACGCTTCGACCACCGTCGGGCTTAGTCGAGAGGAGATATTCTGTATCCCCATAACTGTCGGTCTCCACATGGATGTCATTTCGGCGAATATCCTTAAAGCTTAATAGGTGCGTTTGATTCGGGATACAAGAGAGCATCCTCAATCACTATTCGGGTACCCATAGGGAGAACAAGTGTGGCTCTTCCAGTGCCAACTATGAGAGCATCGCTTCCAGCTATTGTCATAACATTTCCCGTTTTCTTAGTTAACGTTTGGAAATATTTGGTATCCCTTAGGATTGAGTTGGTAGTTCCATTGCTCACTGCATGCATTTCCTCCTCCTTCATCAGATTCAAGAAGTTGTTCTATATAGAATATAATATAGTCAACAATAATCCAACAGGAATAAATCTTCAAAAGATAACAAGCAACTCTTTTATTCATCAAGAGAATGTTTCAATCCTAAACAATTAATGCTTCAAAAGAGCATGGAAAATCCACTTATTCGTGTGGAATAAACTAAACTGATATAGTAAATCTAAGGAAATTATGATATTTGGAGTTGCTTGGGGAGATAGCCTATGGCCTACTGCAAGTCACCATATGTGTCAACCTCCATGTGATCACCCCTTGCTGTAGTGTCGAGCTCCATCACACGGTTTGGGTCATCACCCTTATTATCATCAGGTTGATTAACAAAATGTGTCTCTGCAGCCTTCCTAACTGGCGCCTTCTTGCCCTTAGCAACTGACTCTTGGTAGAGTTCCACCAGATGTTTCGGGGTGCGGCAGGTGCGGGACCAATGGTCCATGCAACCACACCTGTAGCACTGTGAAGGAGGGTATGACTTCTTGCTACCCATGTCTGGTTTCTGTTGCTTACCTCTCCCTTGCCCCATCCAGCGGGGTTTGCCATTCCCCTTCTGCACATTTAATTTCTTCCACTGTCCACCTTTCTGCATGGGGCCCTTTCCGCGGCCCTTACCACTTGTCCTCTGGAAATTTGCATGTGCTTCTGGCAATGGCTATGATCCAGTGGGACGAGTCTGATAGTTCTTCATCAGTAACTCATCATTCTTCTCTGCCTCGAGAAGAGTGGTAATCAGTTCCGAGTACTTATTGTACTTGGCTTGCGATCTTCTTCTTTGGAGTGTCCTGTGAGTGGGTGAAAAGTGCTCAAAGTCTTATCAATGATCTCAGCATC
Organism: Hsuehochloa calcarea; assembly: GCA_036346395.1. NCBI lineage: Eukaryota > Viridiplantae > Streptophyta > Magnoliopsida > Poales > Poaceae > Hsuehochloa > Hsuehochloa calcarea. Next base: position 43,897,515 of record CM070610.1, on the reverse strand, counting down.
TGTGATCTTCTGGTTACAGAATCTGAGCTTAGCGATAAGTTTATGAATTGCAGAGTTGTATTCAGACACCTTCTTGAAATCCTGGAACCTTATGTTGGTCCACTCACGCTGTGCTTCAGGTAGCATGATGGATCTCTGCTGGTCATACCTCTCTTTCAGGGAGTTCCATAGTGCTAGCGGGTCTTCTTCTAGAAGATACTCAGACTTCAGATCTGGGTGGATATGGTGCCTCAAGAAGTGTAGTGCTGCGCATTTGGCAGCATCAGGAATGGCAGGAGCCCCCTCCTCAGGTGGGGTTATGGCAGCGCCGAGTGTTCTAGCCGTCAGGTTGATCTTAGCGTCCATTGCCCATGTGAGGTAGTTGCTACCGTCCAGGGCAAGTTCAGCAAACTCCTTTTTAGCGATGTCAGACATTTCCTACATTATTCATGCACAATACTAATTTACTACAGGTAAACAGCATGAATATTGCTATATCAGTAAGGTGTGGATGTTATCTAGACAATTCTAGAATAATGAGCAATAACTAATAGTAATTCTACAAAATTTCAGGGACTAAAATAAAGAAAAACAGTTCTGATAAAAATTGAAACGTAATTTTCGGGAAATCTGAGGGGTTTTCTTAAAAAAAACCTTATTCCCGAAAAGTGTTTTCGTAATTTCCAGAGTTACAGGGGTCTTTTTGCAAATTCTGCGCAATTCATTCGCGCGACGGCCCATTTCGGCCCGGCCCGTTCGCCGATTTGTTAAAAAGGAGGCGCCCGGGGGTGTCCGGTAGGGTTTCCACCCCTACTCCGGTTTTCAAGCGGCGCGGCGGGTTTCATGTGAGGCGCGGCCGGAAGGCGGCGGACCGGCGCGGCGGCGTGGGTTTCGCGCGGATGGCGGTGGCGTTCGAGCGGTGCCTTCGAGGCGGCCCGTCTGGCGGCGGCGGTCGGCTTCTGAGCCGAGGCGCCAAGCGGTGGCGCTACGGCACCGGCGTCTTCGAGGCGGCGCGGTAGCTGCGACCTTGTGCAGCCGATAGGCTCGGCGGGTGGCCGTACTGCGAGGCGGCCGAAGCGGTGGGTCGGCCGGCGTCCCGAGGCGGCGGGTCCGGCTTCGCGGCGTGGGAGCGGCGGCGAGCGAGGGTATGCCGAGGCCGGCCATCGTCGGCGGCCGAGGCGGCGGTTCTTGGCGCGCCTTCTTGGCGGCAGGCGTGACCCGGCGCCGCAATGGTCGGCTCCGCTCTTCCTCCCCTAGGCCGTGAGGCGCCCGTGTGAGGCGGTGCGGGCGTCGGTTTGAGCGTGAGCGGTGGTGGTGCGCGCCATCGCCCGATCGTGTTCGAGCGGCGGTGGTGCGACCATCGCCGGTCGTGTTCGGGCGGCGGTGGTGCAGCCACTGCCGGCCTCGTTCGGGCGGTCGGCCACCGAAAGCAAATTTTTCTTTTTCTTTTACCGTGATTCACAGATCGCAAAACTAACAGTCGATAATCTACTAGATCTAGGTATTAAAACTGTAGATTAATCTACTGGCGATCTAATCATGGCATTGCAGATTTAGTATGATTAACATAAATTGCAATGCACAGTAGATTGAAATTACCTTTCACCTTGGAGAGCTATTCGTGCTGATAACGTATTGAATAATAATCGTTGGGACGATGAACGGTAATACAATCACAATAAAGCAATCAATAACACCAAAGCCGCTGAATGAGAGAGAGAGAACACCAGAATCTTTATTAATGATATCAGAGATAATTACAGGGGTGCACTGCCTCTCTATATATAGACTAAGCCCGGGTGCGACCGCTCTATATATATGTATAAGCGCGAGGGCAATTTAGGTATTTGCCCATATCTAATCTTCCAGATTTCTTAACACTCTTAACAACTCCCCTTCTCTCCTCCCTCCAACGCAGTGCTTGCCCCTCGCTCGCGGCCCTGCCTCGCCTGGTAACCACCGTAGCCGTCGACCCGCTCCCGGTGCGCTTTGCAGCAACACTCGCCTAGCCGCCTTGCTGCTCCCTCTCTCAATCTCCCCCCATGGTTTGCAGCTCGGGCGCCATGGATGGGTTAGTGGTGTACGATGATGCAGCATCGCTGAGCTCGGTACTCGATTGGCATGTGGCGCTCCTCATTACTTACTTCTTCCTTGCCTGAGCCGTTCCCCAACTATGAATGCTACTACTGCCGCTCCCACACCATACCTCACAATGCATTATCCAATTAATTTTTGCCAAATGCTAATTGCATCCGTGCCATCTTTAATTTGACTGGAATTTTCCTATTTGCATACATAGATGTGGCAATCGCGACAAGAGAAAATGGTGGGAGTTTGGGACCAGCGTTAATGGTGGCTGCCATCTCCATCGGTGGAGACGAAGAAAGTACAAGCAGAAGCAGATGCCCCACCACCGTTGTCCCTGCACACGGCTGCCATCACCCAGGTCCGCATCGTCGGCCACCTCTCCGCGCGCCGTGGCCGCACCCTGGCCGTGCCATGCGCGCCAACCACGCGCCGCGACGCACGGTCACACGTGGACCAGTCGAACCAGCCCTGCCACTTGGGCTGATGAGCTCGTGGCGTGCAGCGACGGAGGATCGTCGGGGTCATCCTGGGCGGGCCGTGGGTCCCAGCGATCGTTGCGTGAGATGTACGATCTTTAGATACGAAGTATTAGTTGTCTTTAATTAAATTTTACGTGTGATGTATTCAAAGAAAATACTAGACACGTACGATTTTTTCGTGCCTTAAGTAGCCTTTAAATAGATCAGTGATGTTAGTATTTGTTAAAAACAGATCAGATAGGACTAAAAAAGCACTGGAGTGTTGATTCTTGGAATTAGTTTGTGCTTACCGACGTTTATGAAATTATTTTAACAATGTATAAATTCCTGAAATTATTTTAACAATGCATAAATTCTTTTCTTCCGATGTTTCTAACTTTGTAGGATTAAAAGTTAATTGAGTAGCTAAATGTCACTAAATTCCGATAAAACTGCACAATAATCCACAGCTTTCACCCTCTACCCTCTTTTCCAAGAGATTTTGCTCGAGCTGGCCGCGTGTCGCCCATCGATGCTCCCCACCTGCAAGGCTGCTCGGGTGGAAAGACGAGTGGCGAGAGAGACGTTGGAAGATGGGGAGGTTTGATGATGTCATCATCCATGTGTGCTTCAAAGTCATAAAGATAGGGACATAGGGTGACGCGGCAGTCCACGCCATCACCGATCAAAACCAGGCTCGGTGTTAAGTGCACTGGTATTAGAGGTTCAGTGGCTTAAGTAGACTGAAAAAAGGTTCTCGGGGGGTTAAACAGACAAATATGATATTTTAGGAAGTAAAATGGATTTTTCCAAAATATAATGATATCAAAATGTTTTTTTATGACAAATATATATACTAATATAATTTCTCATGTGACAAATTTAAATACTTTTAGTGTACATTGACAGTCAAAAGTTTTAAAATATTGTATACAGGCGTTCAAGGACGATAAGTAAAAAAGAACGGAACGAGCAAATAAGCATTAGATCAAACGTTGGGTGTGGACACAACTAGAAAAGGCCAGAAGGGGTGCCAAATCAACATGTGGGTTTGCCTCTTACCCTCTCCAACTTTATTTGGTCGCTATCTCATTTTTCACAAGCCTCTCCCCTCCCACTGTACACTGTCTCGTATAAGGTGTGGTGAGAATCCGCACGCATTATTGTGGTGGTGTTGGCCTCTCGACCACCCATTTTTGTTGCTGTCTATTTTGATGTCTTGCTATTTTCTGCTGTGACTTTCTGTGCGTCGATGTAACGGGAATGGCTTTGCATAGTGATCCAATGGATTCGAGTAATCATAGATCCTTTCATATCTACATGGCATGGCATAGTAAGGTGATTAAGATGGAAATCAGTGCACACTGTTCTTGTATTCCCCATATCCATTTACTGTGTGTCAATCTTATATATTTATTGCCACATGGTCTGATGGCCATATGCAGTTTGAGTATAGTTTCTGCAAGTTTCTGCAACAGGCGTTAAAGGATTTTTTTAAAAAAAATTACAAAAAATAAATAACCAGCCCAAAAAAAAAACAAAAATGAGTTCTGTCGCCGGTTGAACTGGCGACATGTTCCTGTCGCCGGTTAAACTGACGATAAGTACCTTGTCACCCCTGTCACCGGTCCAACTCCCTGTCACCAGATGAACTGACGACAAGAAGTTGAACAGTGCTCCTGTTGCCAGTTGAACTGACAACATCAATCCAGCTATAAAGACCCAGAAAATTCACTCTAAAGCTCATTTTAAATCCAGAAAAAAAAACAGAAAGAGAGGACGAGAGGGAGAGAAGAAATGTAGCGAAACTCTGTAAGTTCGTTGTAGAGGAGAGATAGACGGAGTATCGGATCCGATCGGCCATCTGTAGGTATATATTTTTTTTGAAACTTTGTACATTATGTCAAAATATTGTCGGTTAGCAAACAAAAATAGCGATATAGAATTTAGTAGATTAGATAAATGTAGTCCAATTATGTAGTACATCATTTGAGCTGTGTACGAGGTAGGTAGAGTGTAATCTAAATAATACTATTTTTATTTAGCTTTCCATTTGTGCACGATAATTATATTGTTAATATTGGAGATTATTTTTTTAACTAGGAAAATAGCATGACACGTTTTAAAATTGAAAAAAAAAATCTAAAACAGCTAATTAGGAAAGGTAGAGCTTAATCAAAATAATACCAGTTTTATTTTGCTCCCCATTTGTCCCACTAATTGAAAAGAATTATGTACAGCATATTGCACTACATAACCGTATATCCAAAACTATGTAATCCATTCGGTTCAAAAAATTACCTCTCAGGTAGGTAACCGGACAGGCAGCGCTTCACTAGCTTCTCTCCTCCCCTCTACTCCTCTCTCTTCCCTCCTTATCTTTTTTCTGAAAAAAATGAGTCTTATGTCGAATTTTAAGGTTTCATAGAGTTCTTACAAGGGAAAGAGTCATTGTCACCAGTTCAACCGGGGATTGAAAGTTGGACCGGCGACAGGGAGAGAACACCTGTGACAGTAACCTATTTTTGTAATTTTTTGGATCAATTATTTATTTATTTATTTTAAAAATAATAATATTATTATTATTAAAAAAAAATCGGTATTAAAGGTACATGTATCTGTAATGACATCTTAGCTATATGTACTTCCTTGCTTTGTCGAGCTCCTATTGGGAGCAGCTGACTTGTTTTCAGCTACGACTGTGACGTGTAAGGTGTTCTCCCTAAGCCGGGTTATACTGAGGAATAGATTCCTCCTCTCCTTGAATGACCTGACCGGAGAAGCCTAATAAATTTCAGCAAGTATGATCGTTGTATTTGTACTGGCCATGTCTTGTCACGCTTAGGAATTAGAAGCAGCTGCTCCGGAACAAGGCGAACAAATTTAAGGGCCTCGCCCCCACTCAGGTTATGCATTAAAGTTGTTCCTGCAATTAGTCGCAACAATTTAATCAAATGGACACAATAAATACTGTAACTGTATGGTACGTACATGATGTTCTTTAGGCAGCTGGGTGGGTCAAAGCTATGTGCGAAAACGATGTGTCCCAGCGGACGCTGGCCATCCACGAGGTCGGTTGACTGAGCTGGGGTTATGAACTCCGGGTACAGGACCTTCTTAATTTCTGAATAATTCGATGGATACTGGGGCTACTATATTCGTATTCGTTTCTGACAAAAATCCATATTCATTTCCGATCCGATAACTATCTGAGAAAAATCCGAGCCGATACAATCCGTATTCGTTTTCATACAAATTGGTTGGAAATTATCCGATCCAATTTCACCCTTCGTTAGAGCAAGCTGGGACTGGACTGGACAACCTATCTAATTTTCGGTCCTTGAGGTTCGGTTTAGGCTCATTTGTACTCAACCTGGTACTCCCGTGTTCTCGAATGCTTGATATTTTGGACATCCATCTAGTCTACGAGCTATAACTTTGGTAGCAATTTCAGTTGCGTCATAGGGCAGCCCCATCGACCCCAATGACCCGGTGAAGACCGCGGGGTAGACCTCACGATCCGCAAGCACAAAGGGACCCCACTCCGGGGGGCACTAGGTGCCCTTTCGGGGAGGCTCGGGAGGACCAGAGCACCGAAGGGTCTCAGAGGGCACCAGTGCCCATTCGAGGAGGCCGGGAGGAAGGGTCTTTGGGTGCCGTGGGATCGAAGCAATGGGTCCCCAGGGCCACCTCGGGGGCGGGAGGGTGCGGTCGACTCCACCTCAGCAGGTCCCAGCGCCCTTCGGGATGCTCGGGTGAATCACGAGACCAGCTGAGTACCACAAGACCAGGAGCTACGGTTCGTCTGGGCTACCTCGGAAGAAGCGAAGGATGCATGGGGCCTCCTCAGCCCGGGGGCGTCCCACACACCATAAGGTACCTCGGGCGCTGGTGAACTAAGTGCACTGTGGATCAAACCCAAGAGGGTCCACCATGGGCGGAAGGCTACACATAGGGGGAGCCCTTACAGCCTCTACGCGTATATGACCTTTTTAGGGGTAGGATAGCAACATTATTTACCCTGGTAAGGAGGCTATAAATAGCCATCTTCCCCCATGTAACAAAGTAAATCTAGTTTTTTTTGGAGCAATCAATCCACATATATTTTCCTAGAAGTTGGTCCCTCATCTTGATTTACTCTCCTATCACTCCAAGAACACCGGGGGTCCCCTCCTCTCACTGTATAGCCTTTCTTTTGCTACGACAGTTGGCGCCGTCCGTGGGGACCAGTTGAAAAGTCACGAAGCATAGCTCCGAAGCACTAGCATGGCCCCTAAAAAATCTACACCCAAAGTCACAGCGGCCGCCACGAACAGTGCCCCGAGGGCCAAGCGAAGTAGGACCTCCTAGGTGACGGCGGCCACCGCCCCAGCCACGGGGGAAGAAGCGAACAATCCCACGTGGGGAACATTACTGGGGGAGACACCAGCACACCGGGGCATCCGCTCTCGGGAACCTCCCGACGGGCCCGCAGCACGGAGTGGCAGGCATAACACGGGAGGCGTACGGAGCCCTCCAACGGGAGCTTGTGGATCTCTGCCGGGAGTTTCTCGAACTTTGGTAGCCAGGAAGAGGGTCCCTCGCGGCACCACTCGGGCTCGAGCAAACCAAGGAAGAGGGAGCTGCCCCTCAGGCACCAGCGACCGTGCTTTCGGCTCCAATACTTCGGGGGGACCCCAACTCCCCCTTAAGCGCCGAGCTAGAGACAACCCATTGGCCCCAGGGCTTTAAAATGCCAGAGGTCTGGCCCTTCGAGGGGTGCACAGACCCCTCAGAGTTCCTTCGTGTATACGAAATGGCCATCGAGGAAGTTGGAGGAGACAACAAAACAAAAGCAAAAAGCATTACCCTAGCACTCAAGGGCGTGGAGCTGACGTGGTTCTTTACCATCTGGCCCCGCTCCGTGTACGCATGGGGAGCAGCTACGAGACCTGGTCCGCAACAACTTCCAAGAAAACTACATGGAACCAAAGGATGCGGGGCACCTGTTTGCAATAAATCAGGCCCTAGGTGAGTCCCTCCGTAGCTTCTTCAAAAAGTTCACAGAGGTAAAGTGCCAGGTAAAGGGGGTCAACAAAACAACCATCATAAATGCCACAACCTGCGTACTCCAGAAGGGCCTCTTATCAGAAAGGCTGGCACGCAAGCCCGTCCACTTAGTGGCGGAGCTCTTCGACAAGATGGAGGTGTACGCCTAGGCAAAGGAAGATAGTGCCCGCCGAGCGAGGGCCCCGACCCCCGCTACTCCGGCTCTGGCCCCAAACGGGCCACCTGGAAATTAGGGACCCACGACCACCGCAGTGGAGTTACCGACCAAACCACGGGCCAACGATTACTGCTAGAAAGGGTGGGACGTCTACCATATGGACGGAGGGCAACCCCCTGAAGGGACAAAACGAGGAGGTCACGGCCGGGGCCGAGGCAGCAAGCGGAATGGAGGAAGACAACCAGACACCCGAGGCGGTGCTAAGGGCACCCCGCTCTTTTGTGACCTACACAATAAAGGATCTCACACGACCCAGGAATGCTGCACCATCGCGGCCATGCAGGATTACATGAACCGTGGTCAGCAATCTGCCGAGCACGAAGACAGGAGGGGACTGGGCAATCAGTTTCCTGCCCTACCACCAAGGCCCCGCATAAAGGGAATCCACCTAGAGCATCGTCGGAGGGTCATAAACATGATCACCAGATGCTCATCATATGGTATGTCATAAAAAAGACAACGACATGCGTACGCCCGTCAAATTCACCATGCTGTGACGTACCTCGCCTCCAGCCTACCCCATTACGCCGAAATACCAATCATCTTTGGCCTCGAGGATGCTTGAGGTATCTATTTTTCACACCAGGACCCCTCGTCATTTCTACCAACATCGCGGACTTTGAGGTTAGACGCGTCCTCGTGGACAGAAGAAGCTCCATGGACCTACTGTTCGTAGACGCCTTCTTCAAGATGACGATCCCCTGGGACCGCCTGTCTCCCCAAGCATCCCCTTGGTGGGCTTCAGGGGTAGACCTGTGACGGCCCTAGGTCAGATCAACCTAGCCATCACATTCAGCGATGACTTCGCCTCTCAAACTGAAATTGTCACATTCGACGTCGTCCATATACCTTACCAATACAACACCATTCTCGGCTGATGTAACATCCTAAATTTCTAATCTCTTAAAAACTTTTGAATAATTACTTGTGGGAAAATACAATATTTGATTTTCTATTAATTTTTATTATCTTTTATTTAAAGCTTAATATAAACATTCATGTAAAAATGATTTAATGTGATTAATTCCAACATCAACAATTGTCAAAACTATTTATTTGGATTCTATGTGCTTAGATATACTTTCTAGAATTTTCTGAAATTTTTCCAAGTTCATTTGTTATTTTCTATTTGCTATTTGCATTTCTGGATTTTCTAAAAAGAAAAATCAACTTAAATCCTTTGGAACAGTGTTGGGCCGGAGCCCAACACTATTCCCGCGCGCTCGCCCACCTTGCCCCGTTGGATTTCTGCCGCGTGTCCTCCCAGCCGATCGGACGCTCGCTCTCTCGCCCGCTCTCCCTCTGCCGTTGTCAGGTGGGGCCACCAAGCAGGAGTAGGGCATCTAAAAAAACCTATGCAAAATCTACATCTGGATTGCTGGAGGAGGGTAGAGGGTCACACCTTGTCTCCGGTGGTGCCCCCTGCTCACCGACAGCTTCGCCGACCGCTGTAGCCTTGCCCTTCGCCTTCTACGCCAGCACGGAGCGAAGAGACTCCATCGCAGCATCATGGTCACGTGGTGCCCAGAAGTCACAGGCGAAGGTGTTGCTTGCCTTCCACACCTGCCGCTGATCGGTGGTAATGTCCGCCACATATGCCACAGGCACGGAGCAGGCGCCGAGTGCATCAACTTGTCCACACCCGGCCCTCTGTCGTGACACGAAAGCCGCCGTCCAAGCGGCCTTCGCACAATGGTCACCGTAGGCTTGTGCGGTGGGTAAGAAGATCTCTCCGGCGCGCCGAAGCTGATTTAACGTGACATCCACTTATGTAGGTGTGTGCTATCGAGGTGGCGGCATCGCTCCAAGCTCGGTCACGGTGCCCTCCAGCGACTCTATGGCCTCCCACGTGGCGTGCAATACCATCTCCGCAAACTGTCGCGCCGCCTGGACCTCCGCCTCAAGATCGACGCAAGCACCTCGAAGCATCCGCGCCTCCTCTCGAAGGTCACGGCGCTCCCACTCTAGCTCGGTGACCTGCGCCTCCAGCTCCTTCGCTCTCTTGGTGAGGGCCAAGCGCTCGGAGCTAAGCGCCTCGTTCCGTGTGTGCTCCAGGTAGACTCGCTCTTGGATCGCCGCGTAGCCACGGTGGATGTCCCTATTGTGCGCGTGGGACAGCATCAAGGTCTGCGCAGAGCATACCTTGGTAAAAAAACATCAACCAAAAAAAAAGGAAATAAGAATGTTTGAACTTACCCTCGTGGCATTGGCTTCAATCAACCTAAACATTCGGTGTGTGGGCATGCTTTCGGAAAGTTGTTCCACGTAGGGCGGGCAGCGAAGCGAGCCACCTCCTCGCAAATAGTCGCCGCCTCGGTGCTAACATTAAAGTCATTGGTACACAGCGGGCCTAGGTCCGCGGTACCCGCGACGTTGGACGTGCCAGCAGCCGGGCACACCTCCCCGGATGCCCCGGCACCAGAGCCAACCCCAGCCCTGCAGGCATTGGAGTGTCGGGACCCAAATATGCAAATTTGGACCCTCTGTGTATTCTGCACTAGTCCAGGATCACGCTAGTGCACACAGTGTCAACATCGATGAAATACCACATCCATACAACGAATACAAGAATAAACGAGTACTTTGAATAACAAATAACTGTTGGAACCTTACGGTCGAGTTTTACATTTATTAAGCCATGCAAGGCTGACAATAAAGAATAAACTGCAGTGGAAACAAAATAAACTCCAGTGGGCTCCCATCAATTTACCACAGGCAACTGACTGGGATCAAGACCCTAACGATCAACCTTTGTAGAACTCTTCTTCAAAAGCAGACGACGACTCCTCCACTTCTGTTGATTTGTTTAGCAAGAGTGAGTACACACCGTACTCGCAAGTCATACCACAGAATGCATTTATACATGATGGCTTATTCCAAAGGAATGGCTTCTGTGGTTATTTTGCAGAAATGCAACATTTGCAATTGAATACAAATAATAGATTGAAAACATAATTGAAAATAATTAAAGAATATTAATTTAACAATTGGTTTCACAAAGGACACACAGTCTAAGCAAGTTATTCACATAGCGGTACAAGTTATCTCACACAGCTGACCATTCCCAAATGTTTTATGAAAATCTACCCCTCGTGTGAAATTCCCGAGCGTGTCCATAACCGAGGACGCGACTATTCGAATAGATTGGTTTAAACACTCTGCAGAGGTTGTACACTTTACCCACACGATATAATTAGTGTAGCTAGCACTGACCATAACAAAACCTTTCAGAGACTTCATCTCAAACAATAACACTCCCGATGTGCTTTCCTGCCGGCCAACCGATACACACAGCGTTTGGTTACGACACACATCGTTAGACAGGGATGCAGTGAACCGTCCCGCGATGTGACATATCACACCTCCAGCCCATCACACAGCTTAAATACAACCTGAGTTGTCAATGTCAAGACTCCATAACTTACTAAGTCAGGCCCAGCCCATACTAGGCATGTGGTCGCGTGCAAGAAGGCCCAGTTCAATGGCGCACAAAGTTAAGTCCTTAATTGACCAAGGCAAGACTTCCAGTTTTAACCCAAATCACAAAGTTTAAAGCACACAGCTCCACCATTCACACAGATCCACCACTTGCCTCAGTGCCAAATCTTTTCCCACCCTGTTGATTAAGTGCAACACATGCCATCAACGAGTAATAGCACACAGCACACACAATTTCATCACACAGTTCCATAATCACTTAGTCAAGTTTATAATTGCAACTCACATGAAATGATGACTCGTGGCATGGCTAAGCAGTCTAATATTATCTAACCAACCCACGTTGGTGCTACGATAATACCAACTAATAATGAACCAACCTAGGGTGACAAAAGATCATGGCATACAATAGACAATGTGGATATAACAAATTGGATTAATAACTATCCCAAAAGCATTTAAATAAACACTTGAAATAGAATGCAATACATTGAAACAAAGTATTTTTGGCGGGTTCAATATGATCAAAGGTATAACTTGTCTTGGAATAGCTCAAAGTACTGGTCTTGATCTTGAGGAGGTGCACCTTCTTCAGAAAAATTTCCCGAAGTATCGACGTCTACTTGCAAACGAGACAAAAGAAACAAAAATAAATAAATAAAAGAGGCAAAACAAACTCCAAAAATAAAATAAAATTCACCATTAAATAGATCTTGATTTTATATGAATTTACAAATTTGAATGGGCTTAATCGGAGTTCGGATGCAAAAGATATGGGCTTTGAAAGTTTGAAAATCAAATAAAACCCTAATTTGGATTTTATTGAATTTCCCGAATTATTTTTAGAAAGGAAAATCGGATTATTGCGCAATGCTTGCGTCAGCCGAGAATTTTCGGAAAAAGAAATAGATTTAAAATAATTCTGACATGTGGGCCCCACATGTCAGTCTCGGGGCCCACGGTGGACCGAGTGCACCGAGCTGAGGGAGATCTGGCGCGGTGGACTGAGCCACGCACGCATGTGCTGGCGCTGATCTGGTGCCACGCGGCTGCCACACCCACACTGAGGCTGACACTGGCGCTGAGTTGGACGACAACGGCGGCGGTGGCGCTCGGGGCCCGATGGTCGCCGGCGAACGGCGGCGACTCGCCAGTGGTGGAGGGTACCAGATTGTTCCCCGTGCTATTGTGCACTCAGGGGTGCCCTTACGATCGGCCGCAACGGCGGTGGCGGCGGCGCGAGGAAGAAGCGGCGGTGGAGCTTCGGGTTTTGTCGGAAGGGTGCTCCGGCGACGCTCCGGCGACGAGGAGGGGCGCACGAGGTAGCCTAGGACTTGCTGATCACGGTGGTGCAGTCGGTGGAGCAAGGGCTACAACGACGGCGTGGCAATTCACCGGAGAAGAAGCTCGGCCGAAAACCCTAAATCTTGAAATACGGCGGCGCTAGAGCGATCGGGGCGACGAGGGTGGCGGCTTTGGGTTGCGGAGGTCTGGGCGGTGCTAAGGGGGTATTTATAGGCCCGGGGACGCCGAGATTTGGAAACCCCCAAATCGAGTCCGAAACGGCCGTGATCGGAATTTTCGAGATTCGGGGAGGGTTTGGTTAGGGATGAGTACGGGACAGATACGGCTACAATTTGGTGGGGTCGGTGCGAAGAATCAGCGTCCCTTACGATTTTGTCGGATGAAGCTTTGAGCTCCAGCAAGGCGGGCGAAGGCGCGGGCGCGGGCGCGAGGAAGAAGAAGGCGCGGAGATGACGACCCTGTGGCGATCCCACTTGGCAGCGGCAGCGAGGCGCGGGCGAGCGAGCGAGCGATATCAGCGGGAGAGGCCATGCGGCGATCATCCAACGGAGGAAGGCGGGGTTGAGCGCGTGCGTCCGATCGGAAGCGAGGGGCACGCGTCAAGCATCCAGCGGGCGAGGGCGCGGCTGAGTAGCGGAATGGGCTGGCGCGGCTGGAATAGTGTTGGGCTTCGACCCAGCACTGTTCCGGAAGATTTAAATAGATTTTTCTTTTTAATAAATCCAAAAAATACAAATAGCAATTAGAAAATAGCAAATGATCTTGAAAAAATTCTAGAAAATTCTATAAAATATATCCAAGCAAATAGAATCTAAATAAAATAAGTGTGGCCATTGTTGATGTTGGAATTAAGCACATTAAATCGGTTTGTCCTTAAAGTCCATATTAAGCTTTTAAATTAATATTCAAATAAATCCAAATGGTGAATTTTCTCACTACCACTATTTAAAGGATTTTTTTAAAGCTCTAAAAATTAGGATGTTACACGGAGTCACCCTCTAACCCCCTGGCACCGGAATTGCCGTCATTGGCCTCCTTGTCACTCATGACTACGAAACACATCAAGTCAGCATGGTGGCAATAGCAAAAGTGAGCACAGGAGGAATTCACCGGTCGCGCCCCCGCCAGCAACGGGTACCTCCGCCAAGGTATCTTCAGACCCTTGGCCGTAGATGTGCGTAGGAGTCTCAGTCGAAGACTCTTTGAGGGCCAGGCTCACCACACAAAACAAGCCAGCCACCCTCTCCACCGCTTCAACGCCCTCTGCAGCAGCCACCGGAGAAATTGGGCGCACTTACGAAGAAGAGCCTATCTAGCTCACACGCTCGACCTGCCCCGCGGGAACCCGCACCACCTTCGGTGGACGTCCCGCCATGCCCGCCCTCGCGCAGTAGGAGCCAGTTGCGTCCCCAACATCAACACATTCAAGGGCACTGCGCCAATCAGCCCCGGGGCATTTTGCTCTTCCGGCACGCGGTTCTTCTTCCTCCTCCCCTCGTCGAGGTTGGGCCGCTCCGCTAGGCGAACAGCTGGGTCTAAGTACACCCGGTTCAGATGAGGCTCGCACACCACTAGCCCCTGCTTCGCATGCTCCTTCCCAGTATAGGGGCTCAGAAGCTGCTCCGCAACCTGTGCGACCTCATTGATAGGCAGCACTGCACGAGCACTTTTTGTAAAAAAGAGAAAAGAAGAAGATAATAATCTTTACCTCACTCGTAGCCTGACAAATCAAAGGAGGGGAGGCCACCCCTCGCCGCCGCAAGCTGCACATTTCAACCCCGCGTGAGGGGCCATACCCAAAGCGCGTAGAACTCGTTTATAAGATCCCTTGTGGAGAGCCTCCGTGTCGCAGTCAGCAGCAGTTAGAGAAGCACCTCCTCCCTCGACATCAAGTCAATTTCATGGGAGGCGGTCAGTTGGATAGGAGCTCCGGTCGATCGCAAGCCGTCGCCGCGGGGACTTGTGGTAAAACCACCGCCAATTCCAGACAGTCTCCCACCTATTCCTAGACTCGGGAGCTGGCAAATACAGGAGACAACGCGCCTTGGGCTGAAAGTTGACGCTCCCGAAGTTAATCATCTCGCCGGTATCATTCTTCTTCTTCAGTTGACACCGCCTGTCTTGAAGGTACGTGAAGAGGCGACCCTCCCCTCTCGCCCCCGTGGACCGCATCACCCACTCAAACACGCCAAACTTGGGGATGGAGGTTGGCGTGAGTTGCGCGAGCTCCACCCGGTATAGCTGGAGCACACTGGCCACCAACTCCACGTAGGGTAAACGAAGGCCGGCGTCAAAGAAGGCGATGAAGATAATAGCCACGACCTCCCAGGGCTCTGGCACTGTCTCCACACCAGGGGCTCGCACCTTTCTCAGGTCCGATTGCTTCCCCTTATCCTTTAGCGTGTACAGCACATGCTGCATCACCGACGAGCGACCAAGCTCGCGGTGTAAGCAACCGCCCCACCACCGTCCCTAGGACGCTTCATCATGATGCCACACAGAAGGCAAAGGCACCAGAGCTTGATCTCTCGGAGAAGCTACACAAACAACAACGCCTAGGGTGGTCAGAAAGAAAGTGGCATAAGGGGGGATCCCCCCTATTTATACCCGCACTAGGCCAGCAAAAAGACATGTCATGGAAGCCGAAGAGCGACACACCAATCATTGGTCGACACGTATTCCCTAAAATGGAGCAACAGTTACACACCATTATACCGCACAGGGCCCAGCGAACGGCGTCAGAGCGAGACACCCAACGACGACGCGCATCAGCCAAAGACACACCATCAAGATTACCAGTCGACCAAATACGACCAAAGAAACAAGGCTTTGAATACTTGGTGTTTCGACTACAAGCAAAGCAGTCTAAGAGCAACGCATCAAAACATCCCCGAAGGAGACGCGCGCCAGAGGAAACAACACAAACACGCTTCGCCAGACCAAAGGGGACTGTGTGCCTGAACACTTATGGAGAATGGTGTGGTTTTAGCCGTGACGGAGCAAGACCTCGGCCTCGAGGGGCTTGTTGTAGGGGCATCCCACCGGCCCCAACGACCCGACGAAGACCGCGGGGCAGACCTCACGACCCGCGAGCACAACGGCCCCCTACTCCGGTTGGCACCAGGCGCCCCTTCAGGGAGGCTCCGGGGAGGACCCAGAGCACCCCAAGGGTCTCTAGAGGGCAATAGGCACCCCTTCAAGGAGGCTCCGGGGAGGACCCAGAGCACCCCGAAGGGTCTCTGGGGTACCGTGGGACCGAAAGCAATGGGTCCACTAGGGCCACCTCGAGGGAGCCGGAGGGGTCCGCGACCGACTCCACCTCGGCAGTCCCAGGCGCCCCTTCGAGATGCTCCAAGCGAAGCCCGGAGGCCACCAGAGGGTCACCAGAGCACCATAAGACCAGGAGTTGTTGTTCGTCTGGACCACCTCTGGAGAAGCGAAGGATGCCTGGGGCCTCCTCAGCCCGGGGGTGTCCCACACCCCGTATGGTGCCTCGAGCGCCGGTGAACCAGGTGCACCAACTATGTGGACCAAGCCTAGCAGGGTCCACCATGGGCTGAAGGCTACGCGTAGGGGGGTGGGGTGGGGTGGAAAAGCCCTTGCATCCCCTACGCGTATAGGGCCTTTTTAGGGGTAGGATAGTAACATCATGTACCATTGTAAGGAGGCTAATAGTAACATCATGTACCATTGTAAGGAGGCTATAAATAGCCGTCTTCACCCATGTAACAAGGTAGATTCTGTTTTTTTAGCAATTAATACACATATTTTCTTAACAGCTGGTCTCTTATCTTGAGGACTCTCCAATCACTCTAAGAACACCGGGGGTCCCCTCCTACTGTCTAGCCTTCGTATCGGTAAAATATGAAAGGTTACTGTGAAAGTATTTTTTATGATTAATCTTGTAACACTATTTTCCATACAATCAATCTTGATGTTTTAAGCTATATCAGCCGTCAAAAGGTTAGACAAGTTTGACGGTAAAACCTTTATAACGACACCTACTACTATTTGTAAACAGCTGAGCAATACTGTTGTCGGGCTGGGTTGGACCTCGTAGGGGCAGGTGAGGCCAGAGGCGGGGCTAGGGCTCGGTCCGCCAAAGCAATTGTCCGAGGTTAAACTCAAAATCACTTGTTGTTTTTTAGAAGCACCATATTGACTGACCTAGCCGATGGTATTTTGGTTAGGCTAGCCTGAGGCTCAGCGACTGGCTGGCTACGCCCCCGGGTGAAGCAGCATGTGTTACCCGGAGTCTGATTTTCTTAGATTAAGGGTTCTGCATCGACAATTGCCTGCTTGCCTATTCCATCACCCGTGATGTTACGCGCTTCTTCTAGGTTCAAATAATCTCACAACATTGCTTGAGAGAGAAGGCATCCCCAACGACGAAGCCATCACTCGATTGAGATCCACCGAAGAGCGAGTGTTACAGTCTTATACAGCATCTCCACCAGGACGACAGAGACCCAGCGGCCCAGGAAAAACGACGGCGCCGGTCCGTAATATCGATCATGGACAACTATGGTCCCTTATTCAGCTTATCTGGAGAAATAGCAGAAGAGTACAATCAAAATGCGAAGATATTTATTGTTCTGGACATAATGAGAAGGTGCATAAGAATACAACGAGAATGATAATGGCAATTGAACGTTATTGTAATTACACAGGGCTAACTATTTATAGCTAGTGAAGGAGTGACAAATAATACCACTAAAGGCGTCTTATATCTTCACACATGTTTTTTCGTTGAGTCTTGAAGTCACGTCTTTCAGCCAACTGTCGTAAGTTGGTAGATGCGTCAACAACTGCTCTCACGTTAGTCACGTGAGAAACTGTTATGTCTCTCGACCAGTTTGCTAGTTAAGGGTGACCCAAACCATATAGCTGGTCGTGTAGTGTTCATGACTGGTCGTCTCGTAACTCAGACCAGTTTGACCGTAATAAAAGGGATTAGAATATTTTTTAATACTGGTCGTAAGTTCATAACCATAACTAAAGTGGGCCCCCTAATGCGTGGGTCTGCTTTTGCAGAGAGTCTGATTTTGACTGAAAAATATTGACCTGGTCAAGAATCCTCGTCGACTAGCCCCTAAAGCTTTTAAAATAAAAATATTTACTTAAGACTTTCTTGCCTTGAAGCGTGCATCAAGTAAATTTTCTTCTTCACAATCATTCCAAATATTAATGAGAACGTGGGAGAGAGAAAAATATTAATATTTTCTTGGTAACCGTATCTGAAGGTTGAGGTAAGTGGTTGAACTGTTGTAGTGAAAAAAAGGGATAAAAATACTCTTTTATTTTTACCGTTACCTTTACCCTGTTCTCATCGCAATCTATGTCTTCAAGACTTCTGCCTTTGAGCTCTTCGTCTCCAACTCCCTTCTCCATACCTCTGTTCAATCTTCATCATGGGGATTTCGAGTTCTATTATGAGAGTAGGATTCAAGAGCTGGAGAACCAAGACTAACTTCTGCCTAGGGCTCTGATCAAATGGAATCCTTACGGCAGCTAAACGGCCCTAATTCCTCTAGAAGCTTAGATTATCCTCTTTGCTTCTTTCGTGAAATTGGGTTTTCGTTTGCCTGAAAGTGAGTTTTTAGCAGACATCTTAGACCACTTTAGGATAGAACTCTTTCACCTTAGACCAAATTCGATTTTGATCATTCTTTTGGCATGTTTGCAAAGCTTTCCTTGGCATTCCCCCCCTCTGTTCATCTATTTCACCACTTCTATCAGTTTACCTAAAATAATAGAGGTTAGGGGAATTGTGGTAGCATGTATTTCAATCTCCACGACCATATGGCCAAAAAGTATCCCCCTTCTAATCAAGACGCATGGTGTGACTACAAGAAGGATTAGTTCTACTATGAAATTCCTGGAGGTAGTCGTCTCAAATACACTAGAATTCCTCCTCCTTCCTGGTCTGCTCAAGACATAAACAACGAGAAGGCTTCCTTGAAGCTAGCGGTTGAAGAGAAAAGAATGGTCGATGTAGTTATTTCTTTAGTGGCCGTTAAATTGACTGGTCGGAAGATCATTCATAACTTCCTCTAGCATAAGATCAGCCCCGTGAAGAAAAGGGTCCGCTAAGCCTGGATGCTTGAAGGGAGTGAGGGCTCGTCCAAAGACGGTCTTGGAGGTATGTTACTCTCCAAATTCCTTAAAGCAATGTTTGGCTTAGAGCATAAACTTTAATAAGTCTAATTGTATATTCTGTTTTAGAATTGCTAGAGTAAGTGGTCGAACAAAGGACTTCAACTATGTTGAAGAATGTGATAGATGGCTCAGAGCCCATCTCTTTCGATGACCAGCCTTCTAGCTTGATTGGAGTCTCTACGGAGTTCATAAATGAACGAATGTAGGTATGTATAATTTTAACCATAATCTTGAATTTTTTTGCTAAGACTTGAATTTTTTTGCTAAGACTATAGTTGATAGACTTCTCCTTTTCTTTTAGATGCATGGCAGAAACAGATGTGTAGATCAGGCTAGATCCAACAGTCAACCCCCGCCGGCCAAAAAGACCAAAACCATTGTAGTTGGGTTTTCATAGGTCGCGGTCAAGAAACCAACGACCAGGACAAGAGCTACTATAGCAGTCTCAGCGAGTGCTCCAGTTGTAGCTACGCAGACCAGTGGTGCATCGATCAGTGTTGAACCATCCAATACCCATGCTACCGTAGCCTCAACCAGCACTCTTCTTGCTATTCGGTCAAAGCGCATTCATGACCAACCTCAAGTGCATTAAAGGCTGGTGGAGACTGCCAAGGTTAAGGCAACAACCCTGGTGCGTTAGATAAAACAAAAGATTAAGCTTTCAAAGCCACCTCATTGTCACATTCCTTCATTCCCATGTGTTCAGGGTGAAGGTGATGACCTGAAGGAACAGATTCCTCTTATCTTAGTGAGAAGACCTAGGATTAGCAATCCTAGTGTTAATATCACCGAAGATAAAACAAGTGCTTGCTTCGGCACATCGGTTGCTACAGATGTCTTGTTTTCTTTTGAGACCGACATTGGTCTCTATTTGATAAGTTATCCACTTAACTCTTTCTTCATTTGATTTTTTGCGTTCTTTACTTAGATAAATTTATTTATTTGTATGAGCCCCCGACCACTTCTCCTAGTCCAATTGTTGAAGTTGAAGAAGTTAGACATGAGCCATTGCTTGCTCCCGTGGCCGAGTTGGCTTAAATCAGCTTGGAGGAGACAACATTGTCCGTAGTGGAAGAAAAGAAAGTGGTCGGGAATGCTCTGATCTCCCCAAGATAAGTACCTAGAGGAGAAGTAATCGAGGAGGCCTTGATTACTACATAAGTGGTGATCGAGCATATCCCCACCAACAGAAGAGGAGACGAGGCAAGCAGAGATGATCGTTGAGCAGGCTTCGACCACTGAAGTTTTGCCCGTCACAGAAGCAAGGGCTGAAGTTGTTCCCAACCAAGATGTTTTTTAGGATTCATTTCTTCAAGCAATTGATCGAGTAAGTATTCTTTACCTTTTTAGTGTGTTATGATTGAGAAATTGCTTTCTTCTTTTTTATTTTTTTAATCTTGGTCCTTTAATAGGAAAATATTCCTCTTCCAACTCTTACTTCTGCGAGTGATGTTATAGTGGCATGGAGATCACCTTTTGTACCAAGTCATGCTCCGACCAGTTTGGTAGAAGTAATGGTCGACCAGCCTACTATACTAGATGAACCTGGGTATAGTGAATTCAAAAATCAACTAATGGACTTGAATAACAAGATAATAATTTCTTTACTTAAGTCCTTCGAAATCTTGATTGGAGAGCACAAAAATCTGACTTCTTTCTATCATGTATATACAAAACAACTGAAATGCTTAGCCTTTTTAAGGCTTTCATGGATAATTCGACTAGAAAGGATACATCTAAGGATGCAGATATTGCAAGACTAAAAGAGTAAGTTAAATAAACTCTTTTTTTAATTACTTGAGTAATGTTTATCTTTCGAACTTTGCTATTTTAGTCAACTCAAATAGGAAAAGCACTCTGTTAGTCGAATCATTCAAGAATAATAGAACAAGTTGGGCTTCATCGATAATGCTGCTAAGGACTTTGAGTTCCAACTTGTTCTGAAAAATAGAAGTCTTAAAGAGAAGGATGAGAGTCTCAAGGAGGCTACCATAGAGCACAAGTGCATTGAGGAATTCAATATGGAGCTTTTAGCTGATCTGAAGGAGCGTGAAGTGGTCCACGAAAAGATCGTGCAAGACCACGACATACTTCTTCGCAAATATAAGGAAGAGACAGAATGTAAAAATCTTAAACTTATATTATATCGAGTGCAAATATCTCATACTTATTCATTTTTTAGCCTTTTAATATTTAGATTTACAGACACAATTGAGAGACCAAGTGTAATATTCCAAAAAAAACCTCTTAAGGGCCTGTGCGTAATTAAATAAAAGAGGATACGTGAAAACAAGTTGTTTTGGAGTTTTTAGGGATGAGTTGGTTCGTGCCGGAATAAATGGATCGTGGGGAGAGGAGGATCCAAAACCTAGAAATCAAACCCTAACCACGTTTATATTTCTCCCCGTGCGCCGCCAGAGCAGCTGCCTCGCTCTCCTGCCAAACACGAGAGCACCAGTCGTCGGCACACGTCGCTGCTGATCGAGCGCATGACGCCGCATCGCCATCGCCACGTGTGGCCGTTTCTTGTGCGTGTGAGGTTGCGCCGTCTTGCCGTTTATTGCGCCGCGTGACGCCAGCATGTGTTGGCTGGTCGTCGCTCGGTTGCTTGCTGCATCCTATTGGTGTTTGGTCGGCGTGAATGCATGCCTCACGTGATTCCTTTCATGCATGCATTTGCTAGCATGACTAGTTAACTAGTCTTTTGCAAGGTTGCGTTGTATGTGTGCATGATGCTTGGAATAGTTGAGGGAGAGAGAAAGGGAGGCTAAGGGAAGGTTGTGCTGCTGCTGTTTTCGCTGCCAAGAGAACACCGGGGAGGGCCAGCGATTCCTTTGCACAGTACGCCAAATAGTGGGTAATGATCTTCTATTTTCCTTTTGTTTTGTATATTTAATTAGAGATTAGAATCAAGATTAGAATAAAGAATTATCATATTTTCTAGTCAAAGGGGTCAATTAATAGATCTGTTTAGTCTGCTGTTCTGTTGTACGATTATTTCGGGTACCTTAATGGCGAATTTTGAAAATATCATCTACTAGTTAATTGCAGAGGATTTCAGTAGCTTTCCATAGAATATTTAATCATGTCGAGCAGACGAGTATATTTCGAGTAATGAATTTTGTAAGGATGCTGTCTAGGGCGTGATCGTCTTGGTAGACTGTAGATTTAAAATAGTGAATGTACTAATTAGAGTTTTTATCTACATGAAAGATGTGGAAAATTGTATAAGAGTTCTGGAGAATCCAAGAACTCAAATTTTGGTCAGGTAAAACAAAAGTTATGAATTTAGTAAGACTCGTTGTCCCGAAGATGACAGATTGGTCTTCTGGGATAAAAACGGAGGGTTAGATGATTTAATTAGAAGTCATGGTAGTCTATGAAAATGTGGAGAATTTTGTGAAGAATCTAGAACTGGGTGATTTGCCATGATTGGACTCTTGAGCCATAAGTTATGCTCTTTTTAGTATCAGGATAGCAAGGGGTGACTATTTGGTACCGGGGAAGCGTGGTAGATTTCGGGACGTGTAGGAACGATGTCGATTGATTGTTGTTCTTATGATGCTGTAGCTTGTATTGAAATATGATTATTTAATGTAGGAGAGGCGTCATACTTATTGCCATCTTCTAGCCAAACCGTGCTTCATAACTAGTAAAGGCAAGTGCATGGTAGACAACGATCAATGATTGATCACTGTATTTCTTTATCGTTCATTACCATTGTTGTTATGCTTTTATTTTTATTTAATTGCAAGCAATGTAATGGTATGACTATATCTTGTTGACGAACATGAGAAAAATTGGATATGATGAATATGATGAAATTTTGCATGTTTGCATTCATAAGCATCTTTGCATATGAGCAGGTGATCATGATCGATCACAACTCCACAGGAGTGGAGGAGGTCCCCGATCGTTGAGAAGGTGTCGAACCCGGGAATGAAGGATTCCGAATTCACTGCGTTCACACACTAGTCCAGTATTTCTAGTGTACACAGTCTCACAAAAAGTGTCATCACAAACATATCAAGCACTTTATTAATAAGTAACAGAGTTTATTACAGCATGGGCCTGAGGCCAAATAAAAACATAGCGGAAGCCAAAAAGGTAGTAAGCAACACGATGCGCCACAGGCAATCGTCTGGAGTCGTAGCCTAGACGTCTGGATCCTCACCTTCTGGATAATAATCTTCTCCTGAATAATAATATTCAGCAAGTATGAGCACAACTACCGTGCTCGCAAATTACACCCAATACAGAATTTAGAATGCATGCATAAGTACACCAAGGGAGGTTGTAGGGGTTTATTTGCATAAATCAGCATTTTCAAGTTTAAATAATCATACTAAGTTCCAAGGCATAATTTTAATCCATATCTAAAATCATATTTTAAATTGACAATTTTATAGTGGATAACCGCCCAATTTTACCACAAGGATTAACCATCCTAAAATCAAGTACAAAGCTATTTTTAAAACCAAAAACAAAGTCTAACTTAGAGTGGCTTTGCTCAGCATGTCCATGACCATGGACTTGGCTATTCGAATAGTTTTACACTCTGCAGAGGGGGTACAACTTTACCCACATGAGATAATTTGCCCGTTATGTCGGTCAATACACGCTTCCTTAGGCGTGTGATTAGGCAATTATCACAAGCCGTTTCCAATGTTCTACCTCACTACTAATATGTCCGCTAAGGTTTCACTTCCATTAGGCTAACCACCTGCCGGAAGTCCCCTCTTGCGCCAAGTGGGAATAACATTTAACCAACACCCACACAACAAATATGGCACATATATTAGTGAGGTATGACAAGTTAATAAGCCTAGTTCTGCCCATACATAACATGTGGTAGTACGGTGGAGCTTTGCAAGATGCGGCTCAAAGACCGGTTCTTAACTGACTTGGGCAACCTTCGATAACAAACCCTGGGCCTCAACCCTGACTAGATTGAGCCTGTGCATAAACCTGCACCCACCAACGGTCCATCTTACCCAAGTACAAAACTATTTTTCATTTTTATTGTCCAAAGACATTTGCAAAAGTCCACCATGACAAATCAATGTCATAGGCTTTTAATCTCATTTTGATATTTTGGCTAAATTCTCTCAAAATTAAATATTTGTGGTCTAAGCAGTTTCTAAGAATATCTTTATTTTTAAATTTTATTTGACTAAGGTAACAAGGGAATGATGATCCAATATTCAAAATTGGCTATACAAAGGAATTAGATTAACTAAGAATTTAAAACAAGGATTTAAAATAACTGTATAAAATACTCATGTATGTCGCTTTAGTCATTAAACCTAAGTTCGTCTTGCGTATAAAGAACAAATAAAATTTGTATAGCAAGTAGTGAAGCACTTACCCCTAGTTGTAGGGCACCAGTATGTAGTCCTTGTTGTGGTAAGTATGCAATCCCTTCGTTATGTACTTGTCCACGTAGTTTGCGTCTTCTCATATGCATTGCTTGGAGATCAAATGTGGGTTGAGAAAACCCACTAGTTGTCGCGATCGTCGGGCTTGTTGCATAATATATCTATACATAAGCAATGATTCATGATATTTATCGGTATTGCGTGAATGTAGAACTTGATTATACACACTTACAGTGTCCATTATCATAAAAGTGAGGTGTCGAGGGCGTCGAGGTGGAGTAGATCAAATAAGTCTTCAAAGCACATGATGAAGTAGCCCAGCTTGTGGTGGAAATGATTCTCATTGTAGCTGATGGTGAATCCAGTAGGCCGATCTTCCCTTGCCTCGTCGATTTGCCACATGTACTAGGCATGCAAAGTCTGGCAAGCCAAACCAATGCGGCATAATGCTGTCTCGGAGACCAATGGCATTCCGAGGGAGAACATCTCGGGCTTGTGAGACACCTTAATCTTCTTCGATTTGGCCTTAGCGCCTCGCATGCTAGTTGTTTTCCTAGAAGACGACTCGATAAGCTGTTCTTGTTTCTTCGGTGCTGTCTCCATGAGCGCCGTCTCCACGGTACGGGGTACAGAGGCCTTCTGAAGCGGGGGGTTGAGGTGGAGTCATCGAGGCATGGCCGTGTCGAGATCGCGGCACTGCAGGGTCCAAGATGATGTCCCCTTGGGCCACTGGACAAAAGTGTTCAAGACATCCTCTAGTGTTATGGTGTCTTTGTCAGGGCACTTCTCCAGCGGGATGGACATCAAATTATCATGTACCATATCCACCTGGACCTTGGTGTAACCCTGCGCTAGCTGGGCACCATACACCACTATCTCTTCTTAGTATGGAAACACCACACCTCACCCAGCCTCAACAGGAATGGACCCAACCAGCACTTGGAGCCTGCAGGGCGTGGGCACCTATAAAATGATACACAATTAGCTAAGGCGTCATACAGATATATCTTGGGAGAATCCCAAAGATGTACATTGCGTGGATGAGCATCGCTAAGTTCAGGAAGTGCAGGCGTGGACGCGATGCTACTATGATGTTGAGGGGGATTTGCTCCCAAAATCACGGGGCGTCTTGCGACCGGTTGAAGATTTGATTCATTTGTTCCAGCAATGTTGTTGCCTGTGTTTGAAATTATGCAGTAATCTGTTCTTTAAAACCGCTTTCCATTGTTCCTCGCACTCGGCCTTAGATCTCTTCCGACTCCTATATGCCTCGGAGTCGTGTGGGAATCCATGCTTCCAAGGTATTTAAACCCTAAGGCCCCTCGTGCCACCCAGGTGATCCTTGTTTCTCAGGGCCGTGGATAGTATACCCTTCTCCTTGACTGCTTCGAAGTAGCCTTGGGAAGATTGGGTACTCAAAGTTTCCTAGAAGAGGCTATCATGTTATTTTAGACCCTATGAAGTTATGGATTTATCAAAAACTAGGTAGTTCGACATAATTTACCATGCGTTGGAACACTCCCTCGTCTGCAGAGTTTGTGAAAGAGATAGCGCCCGACGACATGGTTGGGGCCATCTCTCTTAATCAGTTTCGGGCGCGCTCGTCTGTGATCTCGGTAAATGGTGGGGAGACCTTCGACTAGATTGCCACATCGTCCTCACACATCCATCTCAGGATTTTACCCACGTACCCAGTTATGCTGAGTCTGTGGGGGTGAAATTCGTCCGTCATCTTCATCCACACAAAGGCGTCCCATCTATCTAACGACACGAAACTATACTTCGTGCAGGGCGTCCAATCCTTGTTCATGCACTCCGTGACAAGCTTGCTCTTGAAGGTCTTCCAAGTGTGTGCCATCGCGAGGAACGCATGCTGTCGCACGAGTTCGGAGAATTCTGATGGGATCTTGAACTACGTTCACTACACCATGGTATATTATTAAGGGCAATAAAACTACCGCAGAAAAGTGCTTTGCACGGCAACTTATCTGCCGGCAATACCTTTTCCCAACACTTGGTGCTTGCCTGGTAAAGTGCTGTCGGAAAAAACATTTCCCGGCAGATATTTGTATTCCCGGCAGTTAACTGCCCTAGAAAAATTATTTTTGCCGGCAGTTATAGTTTCCCCGGCAGTTAGGTTTTTCCCGGCAATTGGAGTTTCTCCGGCAATTATATTTATTGCCGGCAGTTAACCTGCCCTTAATTGTCAGTTTTCCCAACAGTTATGCGCCCTAGATAAGATGGTTTTCCCCAGCAGTTGGAGTTTCTTCGGCAGTTATACTTATTGCCGGCAGTTAACCCGCCCTTAATTGTCTGTTTTCCCGAACAGTTATGCGCCCTAAATAAGCTGGTTTTCCCCGGTAGTTGGAGTTTCTCCGGTAGTTATACTTATTTCCGGCAGTTAACCCGCCCTTAATTGTATGTTTTCTCGAACATTTATGCGCCCTAGATAAGCTGGTTTTCCCCAGCAGTTGAAGTTTTCCCGGCAGTTAGTGTTTCACCGGCAATTACCTGCCCTCGATTGTCTATATATTTTCCCAACAATTTTCACCATTCAATCCGAATTTAGAAAATAGAAAACATACAATTTTGTCAATTGTACCACTTAGAAAATGTCATATCAACAATCTAATAAAAGTACATCACATAGATGAAATTCAAATGATGCAAAATATATGAACCTGAAATATGAAATTACTGATAAGCACAACAATACATGTGCCACCATACACATGCAATTTCAGAATTTTGAGCATTCTAATATAAGCATAGTCTTCTTGGCATTTACAAAACATCCACACAAAAGAAGTTGATAATACTAGTATATCCTTAACACATGTAAATACTATAACCCCTTGTACCACAGTACTAGTCTATCCTTAGCATATACAAAACATCTACGCAAAAGAAGTCGACAATGAAGATGTCCACATAACGAAATCATCACGCTATCATCATTTGCAAAATAAGGACGATCACTCCATCAGCAAACAACAACTTCAACAACCCTTATGTTTTGTACCTAAAAATAAATTCAAGAAGTCAATAACCACAAACCATATATAAAGTCAAACATGATATGAGCATCAAATAGTGGCCTTTCCACAAATCTAACTTGCAAATGCAGTATGATTAGGTTCAATTTGATTGCGGTGCTGATTAGCGTTAAGAGGTGTCATTCATTTTCTTGGACCAAGTTTCACAACGAAGTGCAGCATGATTAGGTTCAATCAGTTTGCTACGCAAACACGTATTCTAAAGTCAGATATGCAGCATTACCATTTACCAGTGCAACATCAAATGCTGAAAGTTGGGAGCTAGGATATTGCTATACTTTACAGTGTACAAACAATAACAAAATTATTATGTATTGTCCTTTAAGTTTAACTTAGGTTACAGGAAAAATAAAGTTAATAATCAACCGCATGTAGGCTTCATATATGCTATAAAAATAGAAACACTTATCTTTACAGTTATAGGTAGAATCTGCCTTTAACTAGGAACTGAGGCTTTATAAGGAACAAAGGAACAAAATAAGGACATCATAAATTTTAGTAATGGTCCAAGCATCTAAGAATTCATGCAAACATCAGAACAACGATGTTCCAACATTTACATGGATTAGCCAAACCACCAACTGATATCACCAATAAGTTCAACTCAACACATCAAGCATACCAGCCACCATACCGTTCATAGTAGCTTAAATCAATCAGAGGTGCACCAAAAGTGCAACTTCAGCTAGGTAATGTAGTTTGATCAATAGTAGCTTAAATCAATCAGAGGTGCACCAAAAGTAATTATCTCTGAACAGCGATAAAAACAATAAATTAAGGTCCTTGAGGAAAGTAACACAAATATTTTATTGCAACATGGTGAGATAGCTATAGTCATATACTCATATCAATAGTACCATGGATGATGCATGCAATCTGCATATGAACATTTTATGTAAATGATTTGTATATTAAACTAATATCAGATCAGTAATTATAACTTACAAAACCTATGAGGCTATGAGAAATTCATTCTGGGCACTTATTGTTAAATCCATGCAAGGAGCAACTAGCAGGACTGCCAAGAGAATAAAGCTTTAATTCCCCCCCCCCCTTTTAGCAAAAATATTTAGCTGGCATATATGCATGGCATGACAAAAAAAAACAAATTTCAATAATGGGCTAGACATATAAGTCTCCAACCAAATTTCAATAAAGCAACATTGTGTTCAATGACACAGGTAGATTCACTGACCTCTAGTCGAAATTCACATGCATGTGCTCTGGGAAGCTGATCAAGAATGCCCTTGAGACCTAACAGGACACAATATATTATATGCAAAATTCAAGACGAGATAATTTCCATACTAAAATTCAAGTGTCATAAAACAAAGCAGTGATATCTCAACGAATTCTTACACACCTAATGCTTGGTTTTCAATATCACTAATTTGGTTCAATTCACTTTGAATGGCACGCCCTTCTTCCCTGAAAAAGTAGATAGCAACTCCAACCTTATATCAGAGCAACAGGAAAGCAAAAAAACATCTATAAAAGGGTTATAAAACAAGGCATGTCTGAGTGTATTCCATCCTTTCTGGAATCTTTTTTCTGCAGTTGCTGCTCAATCCTGAATTCCATATGCAATAAATCAACAATGAATAACATTGGGAGTTATAATACCCCAGTAGACGACAAATGGTTACATTTTTTTTCAAAATAAAGAAATTTACCAACAGCTTTTGGCTTTCGTTGGACACAAGATTGACAGTTTGCCGCATGTGATTCACTTCAGTTTGGATGCCAGAAAGTAGGGTCTGCAACATGGAATCTTATGTGAGACAATCAATCTATTTTCTTGTCATCTCTAAGGAAAATCAATCCTGCATTTTATTTTTGTTCTCAATAACGTAAGATACCATACCAGAAGACAAAAAAATTGTGCTAATTAAGTTGCCAGATAGTGCTTACCTCCTTGCTCACAAATATGCGCTGTATTCGTTGGATTAGGTAGCTCCTTGGCCCTGCAATGATTCAGTCATACTAAATTTAGCAGTATATAAGAAAATGCCCATTTTTCGACCTTGAAACAATCATGGGACAAACTTCCACTGAATCAACAATCTTGTAGTTTTATACCATGGAATGTGCAACGGCTTAAATAGGATTCACCAGATTCCAAATTATCAGCATAATGTAATCAGACAGTTTGAACAGATAGGAAAAAGATATGTTCATCTTAATTTAAGTTGGATGCAATTAATTGACTCATTGAGGTCTCAAGACATTTCAACCAACTGTAAGGAACATACTAAGAAATCAATTCAATACTAAGAAATGTTTCGTACTATTTTCTGTTCATTTTAAATTTCCCATCTAAGTTACAGAAAATAATTTGGTTTAGCATGTGGCACTAACAACTACTAACTCTAATTATCTTCTACAAGTATATAGCATTTGACAAACAAGTAGCGTGTTCCATTGTGAATAACAAACGAGAAGTCTAATACAAACAGCTGAAACTTATCCAATATAGCACCAAAAGGAAATAAGTATAAGTTCGAAGAAAATGATATTACTTTTGAATAGAACAATCCTCAGAATCGTGGCGAGCTCGCAATGATGCTGGATGCTCGATTGCCATGATGACACCCTCTGCACACACAGGAACTAAAGCTTTAGAAAAAATTGCTGAGATCGGAAAAAAGCGACAGAAATACGAAAGTCTTACCTTGAGATAGATGTCAATGGCATGATAAAGTCCATCATCTATTGGCCGAGCATAATCTGGTATAGCAGCTGCCAAAGATCGAAACTTTGGCAGATTTAGGTTCACATGCCCTCGATACTGGAGAAGAGAGACATGATATAATGGTTAATGTCATCTATCCGTAAATTTGAAAGATCACGAGGCTTGGCCGCATTAGCATGGCTAATTATACATCTGAATCCATTTGAACTTAACCATTTTAGCTCACACCCTACACTTCTCTAACTAATGAACTCAAATTATAAGTGCAAATACTCAATATATAATACATATGAGTATACGACAGTTACTGTATGATCAATACCTACATTTATGTAGAATTCATTAAAGCGCATGTCTAACATAGTTTACATGATATTATTGACCGATGCTTGCAACTTTGTCTACAAAATGATGTAATCCACATAATTACACTAAACTAACCAACAACAATCAGTAATTAGCATTAAATAAAAATTCATCAACCCAAGATCAAAGCATAATCCCAGTTATTATCAATCACATAATTAACACAATTGGCAATATCATTTGCGGTAACATCAATTCAAAACATCAAAGAGTATGCAAGCATCCTTTGGACCAAGGTCCACAACCCAATAGTTAACAGTGAGGGCATAAGAGATAGGATCATGGTAAATAGGAATAGGGCCATGGTAATAAGGGAAAACACAGTTAAGGGATAAGCCAGCCATGCAGTGCACTGGATAGGGCAGTCAAATGCATCCCCCGGCCAAATACACCTCCCACCAGGATTCATCTCCCCCACATAAACCATTTCATTCGCAGCACAGGCAGGAGACAAGAACAACTGAAGCTCTCCCTCAAAGTCACATTCAAATTAAGCCAGCATAGTATCCTCTTCCCCCACCCCTCATCCCATCAAGAGGGAATCCCAGCTACACCTCAGTATGCACTACACGTATACACATCATTCACACATATCACCAGATCTCAGTAGAATCAACTACCTATTATCCATCACAAGGAGCATCATCCATTCTCATCACAGAGCAGTAGGGAGAGGAGTAGAGGGAGAGATCGGATGAGGATCGACCTCCAAGAGCAACCGGCCGCCATCCCTCCACCTTCAAGAGCAACCGAATCCATTATCCACCACCTCCAAGTAGTCTCCACCACCTCAAATCAATCTCCATGAACATGCATACATGAATCAACCACTAGCATTATCTGGAATCAAGCTGGATCTACTAAGAATCAACTTAACATAAAACCAAAATGGAACAGGTAACCAAACCGTAGCGAGCCGAGCCGAGCGGGCTCGGGCGCCAGGAGGAAACCGAGCGCGGAGGCCGAGCGCCGAGCGGATCTGGAGGAGCCGAGGCGGCCGGTGGCGGAGGCCAAGCCGGCCGGCCAGAGCGCGCTAGATCGGGCGAGCAGGAGGCGGTGGCGGTGGGAGTCGTGGCGCATGGTGGCGCCTAGCCATCCGGCGCGCCAGTGAAGAGAAGGAGGTAGAGAACAGGAAGAGGAGCGAGGCAGCGGCGGCGCCAGCGCCGAGCACTGGAGGGAGGAGGCGGTCGAGCCAGGAGGAGCAACGCAGGTGAGCCGAGGGGGAGCAGCCGAGCGGCCGGGAGGACGGAGGCGCAGGAGGAGGGCGGAACGGAGCCGGGCGCCGAGCGCAGAGAAGAGCGGCAATCGGAGAGGATTGGGAGGGTTAGAGGATTGTTTGGAGGCCGGGGTAGGAGATAAGGTGGAGAGAGGAACGTATTTTCGTTTGGAGCACATTTTTCGTTTGGCGCTCTTTTTTTTTGCTGGCAGATACATTTGGCTACTTTTTTCTTGTCCCACTCAATATTTTTCCCGGCAGTTATGTTGACCTAGTTTGTTTTTTCTACGTCAGATATGTTGTAGCTAAAATAAAAATATACCCAGCAGATAAGTTGTTCTACATAATAGTTATTGCCGGCAGATAATAGGACCCGTAATATCTTCAACATTGCCGGCGCATAATTTGTCTCTCACCTAATTCTTTCCCGGCAGATTATTGCCCTTAATACTATGTCATGGTGTAGTGGTTGTAATTTCAATCCACAGCTGCGCTTTCTCTACGTCCGTCAGATCCTTCCATTTCTGTGTGGTCATGGGAATCCGTTCCCTTACAAGTATACCTTAGGTGGTCCAGAATGCCACCACTACATTCTGGGGAAGCAGAGGGACCCCAGAGGGATTGACGACCATGATGGTCATTCGGCCACATGCATTTTTTATATTCCTCTGGCATGTCGCTTAGGTACCACTTTCCTCGGAGATCCAGACGCATTCGGCAACATCGATGACGGCGGGGAAGACGGTGCAGACGTCATCTCGCTTACTTGCTATCTCGTAAGATTAACAAAGCAAAATCTCACAGTGCTAGCTAGAGTCAGTTAAAACATCACAAATTTAAACTTCTACTAGCACAATCCAAAGCGGTGATCGTACCTTGACGGGAGGTGTTTATCCCACCAAACCGTCTGTGATAGTTCCTTCTATATCTAAAAAAGTTTTGTTTTTCTCCTACTAGCATTAGAAGTATCACTTAAAAAGTACCGCTAATTTTACAAGTGTCTGGAGCATGCTAGAGTTGAAGATGGAGCGTATTCTGGACCATATCAAGTGGTTAGATAAGATTGTGTGTGTGTATGTATCATTGTTATAATTTACGGTATATTTATTAAGTAGCCAGGTAACTATATCACAGACGGTTCTTATTAAGAACCATCTGTGAAGTGTCCGCTATCACAGACGATTTTTAACAATAATCATCTGTGACGTATGCGATTATTACATACGATTATTCTTAAGAATCGTTTGTTTATAGACCGTGTGTGATAATTACATATCACATTTGGAATCGTTTATGATGAGTACAACACAGACGGTTCTAAAACTGCGATGAAACGTCCAGGATAAGCTGTTTTGTACTAATGCCTCAGCCCATGCGCTGCCTCCTCCTCCGCTTCATGTTGCGATGCTTCCTTCATGCCCACGCTAAAATTACCCTATACCGTGCCTGTACCGGTATGGCCTGATAGTGGCACGGCTAGCCAATATGTCGTGCTAGACCGCGCCGACGGCTAACGTATCTTCGTGCCGGCACGGCACGGCCGGGGAACTCGCCGTGCCGGCCACCGTGGCCACCTCTACTAGGACATAGAGTCGTTACACGCTTTCAGGTTTTTGCACCCCCGCGCACGACACGAGGGCGAGATAAGCGCAGCGTGTCATGCCGGCACACCCCATGGTCAGCGACAACGGAGCATCGTTTCTGCTCCGGGGAAAGAAAACGCTCGCGTCGCAACAAAATATCAAACCGGCGCGGCATGGGCGGCCCTGGACTGAAATGGAACCCAGCCGTGCCACAGCGGAAAAACTTGAGATGACGTGACGCGCGGGCTTTGTTTCGGCCGCTGCTGCGGGTGCGCTTGCATGGATTGGTGCGTGTGAAGGGAATCCCGCTGCCCCGGCCGGATGGCGTTCCTCTTCTTTCTGCCTGTCACGCCCCGCCCCCGTGGGCTTTCGCGTGGGTGCCGGCATAAAGTCCCCTGCCGCGACAGCGACGCCCTTGTGCCGGCTTCGCACCCCCATGGCCCGTGCCTGTACGTGTACGTTCCGGTGATGTATGATGGGAACACGAGTTAATCACTTAATATTTGCCGTTTATATATGTGCCAGACCATGTGGTGTGTGCTCTCTTAAAAGCTACTACAGTAGGTGCGTACAGGGTTAGAATAAGAATTTTGCAGTTAGGAGGTTATAATTGGAATTTTCGTACGGTATACGACCAAAACAGTTCAAAATTCTACATTTGTACCTCTTCGTAAAAATTCTGTGTTTTATACAGGATTAAGGATACATATCTGGCTATAGATAATCACGCTGGCCATAAGTGATCCAAATCAGGGTAAGGCCCACGTAGGTCCAGGTCCATTAGGGCCTGTTTAGCTTGGAAAGAACTTGGGCAGATATAGAATGCCAGCGCGAGGACTGGAAATAATTTTCCTTCGGCATCTCGTCGATAGTTTCTACCTCGATTGGAATATTTCGAGTGTATCTTGTGCTGTTGACTACTCTCTTCCTACGGACGACGAGCATGAGATAACCACTTCTCGAATTTAGAGTGTTGACAGATCTTTCATCTCTTGGATTGCAAGCTACTTGCATTTGTTTTCTTTTTTCTTTTTTATTGTCGTAAAACTAATAATAAAAATCCAAATATCCTCTCAAAAGATATAACAATTCGAATATAATATATAATATCCCGCTTTTTATCTATAGGAAAATAATAAATACAATCTAAATAAATAGGAAAAATATAAGAGTGAATCCCAAAATTAGGAAGGCCGTGGTCTGATCGAGCGTCCCACGGGGCGTGAACGGTGCTAGCGTCGTTGTCGTCAGCCACGGGCCCCCCATGTGCCCACCGTTCCTTTTCTGTTCTTCATCCTTAAGCAGTTAAGCTGTTCTATATGAATTTCGACGAATGCGTGATTGGTGTGACTCCGATCTAATTAAGCAATGAGTGTTAGGTGCTGGTGGTCAACTCCTGCACCAGCCTTTTCTCACGCTATAAGATTAGTGCAGAAGCACAGGTGTCAACTCCGGAACATCTATACATCTATTAAAAAAAAAATGGAAATATACATATATACAACCGAACAATTATAGCGTGAACATCTACACATCTCTGAAAAAAACGTAATTATATGCAGTACTGGATACAACATTGACACATCTCTGAAAAAAATGGAATTACATGAGTGCACTCAACTTCTACATCAGGCAAAAAAGATCAGAACAAAATAATAATTTTGAACATTTCAGCGCACCCAGTGTATTTACTAAATGAACAACATCTAAACAACCGTTTCCATCTGAACATGATGCTTCCTCAACTACCATTCTACCCTCATCAATTCGACATATATAAAAACTACAGTTGTAAGAGTATTAACATTAGCATTCACTTACTCATTCATTCGATCAAGAGGTACATCAAAACCACATTAACATTCATTCATTCGATCAAGAGGTAGAGCAAGCAAACTTCCATCAATATGCTTGTACTTTGAACTTTTGCCATGACTTTGATGCTAACAAAGAAGAGAACATAGCAAATTTTTGCCATGAATTTGATGCTTGCAGCAGTGAAAACGCTACCGGTGAAATTTCGCCGGTTACCGGCGCGGTAACCGGTAGCGAAATTTCGGTTTTGATAAAAATTTATTCAAGAAAATTCGAATTTGCATGAATTATGTTCAAATTTGATTATTTTTGTAAATTTAAATTTCAAAAAATTCAAAAAATATTTGAAAATTTCCGGTTTTCACCGGTAACCGGCCTTACCGGTCCCCTCCGAAATTTTTTTGCCATCGAAAAGTAAAACAATTAATGGCTTGCAGTAGTGCCAATTTGGCTTAATTCTGACTTTACACATTTACACATCTAGACCTGTATACATGCACTATTCCTTCATCAAATATTGCAAGTTAGGGACAGTTTTACATGTACAATGAATTGGTCAAAACCCAGCTGCTAACATGTTCAGTACCTCAAATCTACAAGTATGAAATTAAAAAGTCCTAGCTCTAAATATCATAGATGCACAAGCTCTACCATCTTTTTTTTTAGAACACACAGAAGAATTGCACGTCATTCCATTAAAAAGAAGAACCATAGAACCACAATTCAGATACAAATGAAGCTAGCCCAAGACCGCAACGCTAGGGCGTTAGTAGGGGATATTACACTTGAACAACTAGACAACCTAAAACCCGACCTAGAAAACCGACAGAGGACCCAAGAAGGACAACTCCGATTGCGGTACCAGTAGCGCCTCAAGCAATTGGCTCCGCCAAGCGTCATTTGGTTGGGCTCACCGCGAATGTTTTGAAGGAGGCGGTCAAGCGTGGCGACCTCATGATTGAAAACTCTATTGTTCCAAATCATCCAGGTACCAGGCGTGCATGAATCAAGTGCCCTTCATTGTTTACAGGACTAGCTTGCGAGTTGATGTCCGATAATCCTCGATAGAATCGGACCGGATCGAGAAGAAATCACAACACAATATCACAAGACGTTGTTGAAGTTATCATTGCAAACTTGCGATCTTTTTGGTTTTCTCGTTGCTTATATGCACACCCA
Organism: Hsuehochloa calcarea; assembly: GCA_036346395.1. NCBI lineage: Eukaryota > Viridiplantae > Streptophyta > Magnoliopsida > Poales > Poaceae > Hsuehochloa > Hsuehochloa calcarea. The sequence goes on along the minus strand of CM070610.1, from coordinate 43,861,537 downwards.
AGATAAGATCTGCTTTGGATCGGCATTACTTGTAACAGGACTCTACCGCCCAATTCTATTTCTATGCATATCCAAACACACACAAACCGATACTATACTCTCCTAATATGTCACGGAAGACAAAGTTGGTATTGCCAAAACATCCGAGCAATCCAATCCGAAAAGAAAAGTAAAATCAAATCTGTTTTCAAAAGTTCAAAAGCATTCGACAAAAACGATAAACCGAAAATCGAACCAATACAACTAACTTAAATCAACATTCACCCCTTAAGCTAGTTGTGGTTTTTCTTCATGACTTGCATCCCAATTCTTCCTCTCATCTCCAAAAATTTGAGTCTCCCCAAAGGTTTGGTCAAAATGTCCATGAGTTGATCATTGGTACTAATGTGCTCAACCACAATCTTTCCTTCCTCTACACATTCCCGATGTAGTGAAAGCGAGTGTCAATGTGTTTACTTCTATCATGAAGCATCGGATTCTTGCATGTGGAGATGGCGATTTGTTGTCGATGTTTAGCACCACCTTGCCAAGACTTCGTTCGAAGATTCGAGAAGACGCTCCATCCATACACCTTGGCATCTTCTTTGAAGCTATCGCTATATATTCTGCTTCGCATGATGAGAGTGCAACAACTCTTTGTTTCTGTGACACCCAACTGATCAAACTTGCTCCCAAGAAGAAAACAACTCCTGTTGTACTCTTGCGATCATCAATGTCACCGACCATGTCACTATCACTGTATCCCATCAAATGCAATTCTTCTCCTTCCTTTTTCTTTCCATACCAGCAGCCCAAATCAAGTGTTCCCTGAATGTACCTCAAAATGTGCTTTACAGCAGCCATATGCTCGGTCGTTGGAGATTCCATAAATCTACTAACTATGCCGACCGAATAGGCCATATCTGGCCTTGTGTTCAAGAGGTATCTCAGACTTCCCACTATGCTTCTGTATGTGGTTTGATCAACGGGTGGTGACGAACTCTTCTTGCTTAACTTGAGCCGTGCTTCCATAGGAACTTGAGTTGGATTGCAGCTGCTCATACCACACTTCTCTAGGATCTTCTTCGCATATGCTTCTTGGCAAAGAGAAATACCATCCGGCATTTGATGTACTTCAATACCGAGATAATAATTCAATAAACCAAGATCACTCATCTTGAAGAACTCCTTCATTTGTTGTTTGAACTTTGCAATCTCCTTCTCATCTGCTCCTGTAATAACTAGATCATCCACATATACTCCAACTAGGAGACAAGACTTACCACTGCCTCTCTTGTATACAGCGTGTTCAAGTGGGCTTCTTTCAAATCCAAGAGACAACAAAGTGCTGTCCAACTTGGAGTTCCATGCTCTAGGAGCTTGACGCAAACCGTACAAAGCCTTGTGTAACTTTAGTACTTTGTATTCACTTCTTTTCTCAATGAAACCAGGAGGTTGGCTCACATATACTTCCTCTTCTAACTCGCCATTTAGGAATGCCGACTTGACATCCATATGGTGTAGTTTCCACCCTTCTTGAGCTGCTAGAGCGATGAGCAATCTCACTGTTTCCATCCTTGCAACGGGAGCAAACACTTCTTCGAAGTCAATGCCTTGTTTTTGCACATACCCCTTTGCAACTAGACGAGCTTTGTGCTTTGCCACATTACCATCCGAATCTTTTTTAACCTTAAAGACCCATTTAAGCCCTATGGCTCGCTGTCCTGCAGGGAGGTCAACAAGACTCCAAGTCTCATTGCTTTGGATTGAAATCATCTCCTCTTGCATCGCCAAACGCCAACTTTCTTCCTTGTCAGCTTCTTCAAATGATACTGGTTCTTCGGCTCCTAGTAAACAAAGCCCAGAATATTCCAACTGAATTGGATCAGTGGCGTTGTATATATCATGCAAATCACGTTCGCGCATTGGTGCATTCCATGATTGTGCCGAAGAAGCTCCTGACGCTGCACTTCCTGCTGGTGTGACTGGTGATTCCACGCCACCCATTGCAGCCTCCAAGTGCCGTGTATCTCCATACCTGCGGGGTGTTATGGGGACGGAGTAGTTGGCGCTGGTTGCTCCCCTGGTTCATTGCTGATTGCAGCTTCATTCTGATCTGCATACTCCAGGGGATCAAATACATCAAACACCTCCCTAGTTGGACGATCCTCAGCTTCTGATGGTTTGTTCCAGCTCCATGCCTTCTCTTCGTCAAATACCGCATCGCGTGTTACACATACCTTGTTGGTAGCAGGATCATATGCTCGATATGCCTTCGAGCCGCTTGCATCTGCGATGAAAATCATCGTGTACTCGGTCGCCAACTTCTTTGATGTGCCCCACTTTCTTGACATGTATTATGCATCAGAAGGTACGAGGTGTTGTACTTTTGGTTTCGTTTATACCAAGCTTCGTATGGTGTCATACCAACCACACTCTTAAATCGGCGCTTCGGCTCAATAGATAGACCGCGGTGGTGACGGCTTCACCCCAAAACCGGGCATACTTTTGCTTTTCATCATGCTTCGAGCCATAGCGACGATCGCTTGATTCCTTCGCTCAACCACCCCGCTTCTTCGAGGTGAATACAGGCGATCAAGTATCTCTTGATGCCGTGTGCTTCGCAGTAGGCAGTGAACTCATTGGATGTGAATTCACCTCCCCGATCTGTGCGGAATGCTTTCAATTTTCCTTCCACCTCCACCTCATTCTTTGTTCTAATCTTTTGAAAGCTTGCAATGCTTCATCTTTAGATTTCAACAGAACAATCCACATATATCTACTCTAATCATCCACTACTAGTAGAAAGTACTTATTACCGTGAGGGTAGTGGGTGTAATAGGCCCGCATAGATCACCATGTAGAAGCTCCAGCACCTTGCTTGCTCTGAAGTTTGCTTCACGTGGGAAAGGTGAGCGCCGCTGTTTTCCGATGAGACAACCATCACAGAGCTGCTGGACATGGCTTACCAATGGAATTCCATCAACTAGCCCTTCCTGGCCCATCTTGCGTAATGCTTGGAAGTTAAGGTGACCATAACGTGCGTGCCATCTCCATGCATCATCATCCAATCTTGCCATCAAACATACTGGTTCAGCAAGATTGAGATTGAGGACATACAGTCTGTTGCTCGATCTCCTGACTCGTACAAGCATGGTTTTGGCGATCAAACACGCACAGGCAGCCGTCTTCTAGCACGATTTTGCAACCACGTTCCTCGAGTTGGCCCAAGCTTATTATGTTGCTTGTCAACCTTGGGATGTAGTATACATCGGTCAAGACTTTGTGCTCCCCTGTACGTGCTTCAAGCAAAGACCGCGCGCGCCTCCGATGCTCACTTTGTGGATCCATCACCGAATTTCACCGAACCTCCAACAACAGTATTCAGCTCGGTGAATTGCTTCCTGCAGCCAGTCATGTGGTTACTTGCGCATGTGTCGAGGTACCAAACGTTGCCATTGTCTTGGTTGTCCCCTCTGCGTTGGAGGTGCACGTTCTCCTCCACAAGTGCTACAGGTTCAGCAATGGTGACGACCTCTTCACTCTCCATCAGTTCGCATGCTTCAAGCATCATCAGTGCTGGATCATCGTCACCTTTCTCAGCCAAGAATACCTTTTCTTTCTTGGGTTTGAGACATTCTGACTTGAAGTGCACATATATGCCACAATTGTAGCACTTGATCCGCTTCTTGTCGAACTTCGGCTTGGATTCGGTCCCGCGTGCATTACTGCCATTGTGTCCCTTCTTGGCCTGCTCGCGATTGGCTCCTCGGTTCATCTCCTTCCTCGTGCTGTTCCCTAATGTCTCAGTGTTATGCTTCTTATCTTTAATAGCTAGCTTTTCCCACTGCGACCGGGTCAGCATCAAGTGTTCGTTTTCTTTTGGATCACCGAAGCTGCTCCTTACTCGTTCATCGTAAGCTTTGTACCGGCCAACCAAATCTTCAAGCGAGAGTGTATTCAAGTCTACACATCGCTCAATTGCAGAATTCAATCGCATGTAACGTGTAGAGCGCGCGGAGAAACCGACGGACTACGTCGATTTCTTCCAGATGTTTCTCCCGAGCCCACGGATCCGTGACAATAGATGACAGATGAGCAAAGCAAAGGTTTCTCTCGACTCGTCGTCTTGCATCTTCAAATCCTCAAGTCTCGTTTGAGAGTCTGACTTAGCTTCACGGACCCGCTCATGTCCGATTTGAGCGATCTCAATCGCCTTCCACGCTGTTTTTCTTGTGTCCTTTCCAAAGAAGCATGGACATGAGAGCTTCGGGATTGCTTGGTAGATTGCCGATGAGCCTTTCGTCTTTTCAGATTCTCGCACCTCCTTTCTTGAACTCATCGCCGGCGGTTCAATAGCCTCCCATACATCCCGAGCTCGCAAAGCACTACTGCATCTTCATCACCCTGACAAGATAATTGTCCTTGTGAGCTGTGGGTATGCCATCGATCAAAGCGGTTCTTTGCCTCCGATGCATCTCGGCTCCCGATGAAGATGCGCCCACCATCCTTGTAGCTTGTTGCAAGAAGACTTCAAGAAGACCTTGCAACGAAGCCAACAGCTCGATACCAAATGATAGAATCGGACCGGATCGAGAAGAAATCACAACACAATATCACAAGACGCTGCTGAAGTTATCGCGCAAACTTGCGATCTTTTGGTTTCTGTTGCTTATATGCACACCAGTACAAGACTGTTTCGGATACAACATTACTTCAGAACCGGACTCTACTGCCCAATTCTATTTCTATGCATATCCGAAACACACACAAACTGATACTATACTCTCCTAATATGTCACGGAAGACAAAGTTGGTATTGCCAAAACATACAGGCAATCCAATCCGAAAAGGAAAGTAAAACTGAAATCTGTTTTCAGAAAGTTCTGAAAACAGATTCTGACAAAAACGACAAACTGAAAACTGAACCAATACAACTAACTTAAATCAACATCCTCAAGGACAGGTTGCCTCACCAGGAGGCAGTGCTGCAGCCCTACCCCTGCGAGGAAATGTGACCGCGCAATCAACTAGGAGACGATGAATAGATTTCTGCGAGGAGTGACATAAGACGCAACGTCCTTGGTTTGGTAGCCCACAATACTCTAGGCGGTCTGGTGTCCAACAGTATCGACAGATCGCAAGCCACATGAAGAATTTGCACCTGAGCGGTGCCCAAGATTTCCAGATGGCAGTAGCATAGGAGAAGTTCACTGATGCAAGAAAGAACGCTTTGTAAGCCGATCTGGATCTGTATTGTCCCGAGGATTCCCATGTCTGCTCGAAAGCATCCTCTGGTCCCTACTTTGTGGTAATGTCATGTAACAAGTCCCATAGTGCTAGGTGGTCACTGGGCATCAAGACGACCCCATAGATCCGTTATCCAAGACTTGTTAGCTAAAGCTTCGGACACCGTTAGTTTGTTCCTGATCGCTGCCAGAACTTGCAGCGCAAGGGACGGTGCTAAGGAGGGGATGCTGGTGCCATGAAGCCACCTACCTATCCATCAAGAACAAGGTTTTATGTCCGTTAACAACCCGGACCCTGAACGACGTGTGGAAGAAATCCTTTTTGGGGGTGGCTTGCCGGTATTGGTAGCCCCTGCCATGGACTGGCCAGACAAGTTTGCTTCAGCCAGAGCCATCGTATGCGGAGTGTGTTGCCGAGGACAAGTAGGTTGTGAAGCCCTGGACCTCCGAGCTCTGCTGGCCTGCATACCGCTTGGCGAGCGACCAAACAATGGGCCCTAGTGACATTGTCGGTTCCTTTCCAAAGAAAAGCTCGTCGCTGCTTGTCAATCGCTTTGATAACCCAGGCAGGGGGGGATGGAGATTGTCATGAGGTCCGACTTGACAACAACCAGACGACCTCCCTGTGAGAGCATGATGGCCTGCCAACTCGGTAGACGACCAACGACCTTGTCCGACTTGACAACAACCAGACGAGACCTCCTAAATCACCTCTTCGTTTTATATATTCACCTCCCTCCGCAGGCTACCCCGCCTCCGGCCCTCCATCTCCATCTCCATCTCCCCCTCGCCCCTCCACCCGCAGCATGACCGCATCCCCCTCCCGGCCTCCTCCTCGCATCGTGGCCCCGCCCGCCTCGGCTAGTCGCCTTCTCCACCTCCGCCTCGCTCGCCTCCTACACCTCCGCCCCGCTCGCCTCGCCTCCTCCACCCGCCGACCGCCGCCTCCCCCTCCTGGGCTCCCCCTCCCTCACGCAGCTCGCCTCCGGCCCTCCCTCTCCCTCTCCGCCCCGCTCGCCTCGCCTCCTCCACCTCCGCCCCGCTCATCTCACTTCCTCCCCCCACCCTCACCCAGCTCCACCGCCGCCTCCGCCTCTCCCTCCCCCAACTCCACGGTCCACCTGCTGGCCGCCGCCTCCGCCTCCCCTCCTCGGCTCTAGCTCGGCTCGGCGCTCCACCCCTCCCCAGCTCCACCACCGCCTCGGCTCCCCTCCCCAGCTCCACCCGCCGGCCGCCGCCTCCTCCCCCCTCCCAGCTCGGTGCTCCACCTCCCCAGCGTCGCCGGCCTCCATCCGCCCGCGCCGCCCAACGCGTGCTCCCCCCGCCCCGTCCCCCCGCCGGCCCTGTGCTCCCTATCGGCCCCCGTGCTCCCCTCGGCCCCCGTGCCTCCGACTCCGAGTCGCCGCCCCATGCTCCGCCTGACCGCCTCCACGCCTCCAGTTTGGCTCGTGCTCCACGCCTCCACCTCCGCCCGTTCCCCCACCGCCGCCACCACCACCGGATCCGGAACTATTGTTCTTCAAGAATTTTTACATGTTTCTTAGTTGTGGATGATAGAAAGTTTTGTAATGCGTTTTGGACGTGCTGGAGGGTGGATTAGTGGATGAACTGATGCAATGTGTTTCTACCTGTGTGTTTCTTGGCTCACGAGCCGTTCGAGCCAGCTTGACCCATTCTCCGAGTCGAGCAGAGCCGAGCCACCCTTCTGGCTCGTGCTCGAAACGAGCCGAGCCGAGCCGACTGTTCAAACGAGCTTGGTCGAGCCTGGCTCGAGCCGGCTCGACTCGGCTCGTTTCCAGCCCTAGAGAGGGGCAACCCTTGGTATTTGCACGAAAGTTGGTAACCGGGCAATGCAATTCAGAGGATAAGCTAGAGTTGTTGCTCATTGCATTTTATAGGGTTGATGGATCTTTTGAAGAGGTTAGTGTGCAATCCCAGGTTTTTCCAAAGATGTGAGGTATTTATTTGATTGCTTGTAGGTCTGGGAGGGCCGAGGTGAGGAAGAGTGCCGCGTCGTCCGCATATAGTGAGAGACGGTGTGGTATTCCTCGCGGCTCTCTGATTGGCCAGAGGAGAGTGCAGCTATCAGCCTTGGAGGGCAGGCTATTAAGCACATCCATTGCTATGACAAACAACATATGGGATAGGAGCTTCCCTTGCGGCATGCCTCACCCATGCCAAATTGGCCGTCCCGGTTGTCCATTGAGCAAAACACGAGTGGGAGCTGATGAAAGCAAGATGGCAATCCAACTACACCACTTTTCACCGAATCCATTGTGCCAAAGAACTTCCAGCAGGAAAGGCCTGTTGATGGAATTGAACGCATGGGCATTGTCAAGTTTGAATAGAAAGCTCGACGCCTTCCTTTGATGCAAAAGCATGGCTGACTGCCTAACAAGCAGGAAGTTGTATAAAACAGTCCGAGACTGGATAATATATGAACATTTCATAAGTCAATTGGATAAACAAAAGACCTCATTGATAAAGGAAAGGTAAGTTTTATATTTTCATAATTCTTATATTACAATTTCCTACTTCTAGAGATCTACTGGCTAATCACTGTTTGACGGAGATACGACCTCTATTTCTTCTGCAACCTTATGTCCAAGAGGCCTTACTTCCTTGAGAAACTTGGTCGCCTCTTCAGGCAAGCAGTTGAAATTTTCTTCAACAGCTTGAAGATTGGTAGAGGACTCGGAAGCCTTCAGTTTTGCGAAATCAAAACTAACTCCGCTCGCTATAGATTCCTTCATTGACCGAGAGTAATTTTCTCTAGTAGTTTTCAGCAAGCTATTGAGATCCTCCAGAAGTTGTCCTAGGTGGTTCATCTTCTCTATTGGATCTCTCAAGGTTGGCAAGCTCGATCCTGATCCTATATCAAAGATCATCTTATTAAGTGAAGTAATCTTTTGATCAAGATTACACACAAGAGCTGCCTTCTTGTCTTGCTCAAATTCTAGAGCTTTTTTTTTGCTTTAGTAAGTGATTGTTTTTGTTCTACATAAGCAAAACAAGTGTTAAGGAATAATGATTAGAACAGACAAAATACCAAGTCAAGTTTTTGACTAGTTACCTTCAATCTTCTTTTCACAAGTTTTCAAAACTTTTTTGTGCATGGTCGTCATAAATGCGATCGTAGGTCTTTAGCTTGGCATTCTTCTTCAAGCTTTGTTATTTTGGCTTCTTTAGCCATGACTTCTTTTATTTTCTCCAAACCTATCAAATATGATAACGAAGAATAATTAATAGAAGAACAGGGTCACGGAGAAGAAAACAAGTTAAGTAGAAAGTTCTTACTTTCTAATTTAGAGTGTTTTTGCTCTAGAGTCTTTATTCGTTGAGTCAGTCCTCCGACCACAGCAAAGTTCTCGACCATGTGCTACAGAGATAGCATTCTTCTTTAAGTTTCCTATAAACTTTAAGAGGAACTAGGGAAATGGTTGTAGATACTTACTCGAATTGCCACGTCATTATATTCAACAAAAATATTATCGGGACTCGTCTTGGCTTGATGGTCCGATATTTACCCTCAAACGGCATCAAGCTCCTTATCCTCGATAAATCGAGGGAAAAAATGGAACTTGTTAGTTTGAGAAGGATTACTTACAATAGTCGGAACCTGTTGAGGATCTTTAGGGATTTCTACCTCCGCTGTAACATCTCAATTTTCTGAGCTTTAAAAATCTTTTGAATAGTTACTTGTTAGAAAATACATTATTTGAATTATTATTTTTATTATTTAAAGCTTAATATAGACTTTCATGCCAAAATAATTTAGTAGGGTTAATCCCAACAGTAACAATTGTCAAAACCATTTTATTTGGATCCTATGTGCTTAGATATATTTTATAGAATTTTTCTGAGTTTATTTGCTATTTTCTAATTGCTATTTGGATTTTTAGTATTTATTAAAAAGAGAAATCTATTTAAAATCCTCCGGAACAGTATCGGACCGAAACCCAATACTATTCCCGCGCGGCACAGCACTGTGCGGCCCAGCTCGCCTACGCGCGCCCTGCATCTACCGACGCGTGGCTCCAAGCGCTGATCGGATGCGCTCCCGCGCCCGCACCGCTTTGCCTCGCTGCCAAGTGGGTCCCACCACTTCGTCTCCACCGCGTCATAATCAACCTCGCGCCGTCGCCCTCACCGCCATTGCCAGAGCTTGAGCACAAAACAGCAACGACGATTTCCCAACTAAATCCTCCGAGTTTTTCGCACCAAATCATATCCTCGATTCTCCCGCACCCGTATCTGCTGTCAATCGGGATCAAAATGGATTCTATCTTCGCTTTCAAACGGAAATCCGAATCAACCCAATTTGGGGATTCCTTATCTCGAGCCCCCTGACGCCTATAAAAGCCGCCATAGGGTTCACCCGGTCCTCCGCAACCGAGAGCCGCCACCCTCATCGCTCTGATTGCTCTAGCACCGCTGTAATTAGCAATTTAGGGTTTTCGGTCGAGCTTCCTCTTCGGTGAATTACGCTGTCATCATTGCCGCCCTTGCCTCACCGACTACACTATTGTGATCAGCATAGCTCAGGCTACCTCGTGCGCCCCTCCTCGTCGCCGGAGCCTTTGTCCAACAAAAGCAGAAAGCCTCCTCCGCTTCGAGCTCGCCGACGGTCGCCACCGTCGCTCCCAGCTACCCGTAAGTACACCCCGGAGTGCGCAATAGCGCCAGCTACCTCCAGGTACAACTCACCGCCGGTAGATCGCCGCCGTTCGCCGAAACCATTGTGTTCCGAGCGCCGGTCCTCATCGTCATCCACATCGGCCGCCACCTCAACGCTAGCGTCAGCTCTCGTGCATGCGTGTCATCGGCGTGGCATCCAGTCATGCCACGAGTCATCATTTTATGTGGGTTGCAATTATAAATTTGACTAAGTGATTATGAAACTGTGTGTGTTGTGTGCTATTACTCGTTGATGGCATGTGTTGCACTTACTCAACAGGGTGGGAAAAGATTTCGACCGAGGCAAGTGATGGATTATGTGTGATATGGTGGAGTTGTGTGCTGGGAATGATAATCTGTGTGACTTAGTTAGAAATTGAAAATCTTGCCTTGGTCAATTAAGGACTTAACTTTGTGCGTCGTTGAACTAAGTCTTACTGTACGACCACATGCCTGGTGTGGGACGGGACTAACTTAGTAGGTTATGGAGTCTTACCATTGACAACTCAGGTTGTAGGTTAAGCTGTGTGATGGGCTGGAGGTGTGTTTGTCACATCGCGGGACGGTTCGCCGCATCCGCATCCCTGTCCAACGGTGTGTGTCGTACCCAAACGATGTGTGTATCGGTTGGACGACAGTAAAGCACATCGGGAGTGTCAATGTTGAGATGAAGTTTCTGAAAGGTTTTGTTATGGTTAGTGCTAGCTACACTGATTGTATCTTGTGGGTAAAGTGTACAGCCTCTGCAGAATATGCTAATCAATCTATTCGAATAGCCACGTCCACGGTCATGGACATGCTCGAGGATTTCACACAAGGGTTAGATTTTCATTAAAAAAAATTGGGAAGGGAGCTATGTGATCTAAGTCATATGGCTGTGTGAATAACTTGTTTAGACTGTGTCTTTGTGAAATCAAATGATAACTTAATATTGTTTATTTGTTTTGAATTATATTTTCAATCTATTATTTGTATTCAATTGCAAATGCTGTATTTCTGCAAAAGAACCACAGAAGCCACTCCTTTGGAATAAGCCACCATCTATAAATTGCATTCTGTGGTATGACTTGTGAGTATGGTTGTGTACTCATACTTGCTTCAAACAATCAATAAAAGTGGTGGATTCTTCGCCTGCATTTGAGGAGGATTTCTACGAAGGTGTCGATCGTTAGGGTCTTGATCCCAGTCAGTTGCCTGTGGTGAATTGATGGGATTCCGCTGGAGTTTATTTTCTTTCCGCTGCTATTTTATCAATTGTCAACCCTGCGTGGCTTGATAAATGTAAACTTGACCATAAGGTCAAAATCATTAATTGCTATTCAAATTAGTTGTTTGTTCTATTAATCGTCTTGTGTGGATCCATATTAATCTATGTAGACACTGTGTGCACTAGCGTGACTCTGGACTAGTGCAGAATACACAGAGGGTCCAGAATTGCATTTTTGGGTCCCGGCGTCCGTCGATGGAGTTATGATCACCATAGGATCCGGAACAAGTTCTGGCCCTAACGCCTGCTCGGGGGCTTCCTCGACCACTTTCTCCCCGGGAACTCTAACCTGAGGGAAGTTCTGGTCGAGGACTTCTTCGACCACTTGATCTTCCGGTATATTCTGGCCGGAAATGACAGGAACACTAGAAGATCTACACAAAATGAAAAGAGAAAATTCAGGAGTTCAAGATCACCAACGACATTTTACTACTACACAAAATGTCATCACAGACGGTTCAGAACCATCATCACAGATGGTTTTTGAACCGTCTGAATTTGTACGTCCGTGATGACAGGCGGTTATCACAGACGATTTTTCAACCGTATGCGATAAGGATCATCATAGACGGTTTTTTTTAAAAAAAAATCGTCTGTGAAGGGCCACTATCACACACGGTTTCAACCAAGAACCGTCTGTGATATAATACTATCACAGACGGTTCTTGGTTACAACCGTCTGTGATAGTATTATATCACAGACGGTTCTTGGTTGAAATCGTCTGTGATAGTGACCCTTCACATACGGTTTTTGTTAAAACCCGTCTATGATAGTTCTTTGTACCTAACTAATTTTTGTCGCATTTTCAGCTAGCCTCAGGAATTGCTAGCCATGCCCTCTGAAAACAAACAAGCAGAAACATGTACATCACGGATGAATCTGACAACTGAAAGTGATCATTTAACTGAAAATCAATTGCAAAAGAATATTTCAAGTATTGTCAGTAGAGTTACAAATTGAATTACAACTACTCAAATTGAATTACAATATTGAATCAATTGTTCGAAGGTCGTTCATCGGTGTCGACGGCGTGAAACTCTCCGTCGGGGTTAACGATGTCTGCCTTGATGAAGTTGCAGAGCGCCCCTCGAACATACGTGACCTCTTTCATGTCGAGTGCATTTAACTCTATATCTAAGACCTGTCGACAGCAGGAGTAAAGTAGTAAGTATATATGTTTAAATTTATAATTAGGAAATAATTATTGCGAGATTGACAAACCTGTGGATCATGCCTCCTAGAATCAATCAATAGCCGCATATGATGGCATACATAGAATGCGCATAGGTGATCTCATTTTTACTAGCGGCACTGCAAAAATAGAATTACATATATAGGTATATTCGGTTCAAGACACAATATTACAAAGTATGATATAGAATTATTGTGTTGTAGCGCGTACCGAAAACTGCATCCTGTGAGTTAATGTGGTGCTCGATCCCTTGTATGCTCCTCCCTCGGCAATATAGCCGATGAACGAGCTACATGATTCCAAAAAGTTATCCGCATCCATTTCAAACAAAGGAAGACTACAATAGAGTTATAATGTGCGGAGGAAATGAACATACCTGTCGAGTATTCCTTTAAGAAGGGTGAAGTCGTGGTTTTTGTTCAGTAGGGAATCAAGGTACAATACTGTGTTCCTCTTTGGTACAACGATTAAAAGAATCCAGTGGAACCTACTCATGTATGTCGCTATAGTCATAAACATATGTTCAAACAAAATTTGTATAACAAGTAGTGAAACACTTACTTCTAGTTGTAGGGCACCATTATGTACTCCTTGCCGTCCAGAGCAAGCAATCCTATTTTTATATAATTCTCGACGTAGGATGCGTCTTGGTTGATTGTTTGCTCAGAGATCACGTATGGGTCGAGGAAACCTACCGGTTCTTTGAGTCGACGGGCACATTTCATAATGTATCTGTAGATAAGCAATGAGTTGTGATATTTATCGGTGTCACGTGAGTGTAGAACTTGATTGTACACACTTATAGTGTCCAGCATCGTAGAAGTGATGCGTCGAGGGCATTGAGGTTGTATAGGTCGAATAAATCATCGAAGCCCACGACGAAGTGGCCTGGCTCGTGGAGAAAATGCTCCCTCTTGTATCTGACGATGATTCCAGTATGGCCCCCCTCCTCTCGAGTCTTGTGCATGTACCAGTCATGCAAAGATTGACAAGCTAGTCCTGAGCCGTGTAGTTCTGTGTTGGAGACCAACGAACTTCCGAGAGAGTATTTCCCGGGCTTGGCAGGCGCCTGAATGTTCTTCGATATCGATTTCGCCTTAACAAGTTGCCTGCGTCACGTCTTCCCGTGAGACGACTCAGGGACCGATATGGTGACATGTTTTTCTTGTCCCTTCGGCGTATTCTCGACTGGAACCGATGAGGCGGCCTTCTGAAGCGAAGGTTGAGGCGGACTCATCGAGGGTCCTATTGCAGAGGTAGAGTCGTGTCGATATGGCGTCAGTGTAGGGTCCAGGGCGATGTCCTTCTTGGGCCACTAGATAAAAGTGTACATGGCATCCCCTAGTGTTCTGATTTCTTCGTTTGGGTGAATGCTCAGTGAGATGGGCACAAAATTGTCATGTACCATGTCCACGTGGACCCTGGAGTAACTCTGCGCCAGCTGGGCACCGTGCTGCACTGCCCCTTCCTGGTATGGATACACCATACCCCGCCCAACCTCAATAGGAATGGACCCTACCATCCTCACTTGGAGCTTGCAAGGCGTCGGCTCCTACAAAATGATACACAATTAGCTAGGGCGTCCTATAGGTCTATCTTTGGAGCATTCCAGAGATGTACATTACCTTGATGTCGTCGATTGGTAATTGAACATCGTCATATCCAGAATTATGTGTGGACGCGACGTTACTCCAATGTTGAGGAGGACTTGCTCCCAAATTAACGGGGGCGGCTTGCGCCTGGAGGAGTTGATTTACTTGGTTTTGCAATATTGTTATTTGTGCTTGAAATTTTTCAGTAAGCACATGTTCCAACCGGGCGTTGTGCTGGTCCTTGGATCTCTTCCTACTCCTATATGTGTCAGAGTCGTGTCGGAATCCATCCCTCCAAGGTACGTAAACCCCAACACCTCGCGTGCGACCCGGGTACTCCTTGTTTCCCAGGGCTGTAGATAGTACATCCTTCTCCCTGTCTACTTGGAAGGAACCTTGGGAACATGCAGAAGTCAGTGCTTCCTGCAAGAGGGCAATCATGTTATTATAGACACTGTAAAGTTATGGACTTATTAACAACTAAGTGGTTCGACATATTTACTAGGCATTGGGACACTGCCTCGTCTACCGGGTTTGTGAAAGAGATGCCGCCCGAAGACGTGGCTGATGCCCTCGCTCTTAACCAGGCTCGAGCGCGCTCGTCTGAGATCTCAGCGAACGGTCTGGTAGTAGTCTCTTCCTCCGGGGCCCACTACGTGGCTTTACCCGCATACCCAGCGGTGCCGAGTTTGTGGGGTGAGTGTTTTATGCCTGGAGAGCTCTGTGCGCCGCACTTTGCTCCTGAAATTCGGTCGTCGTCTTCATCTGCACGAAGGCGTCCCATGTATCCCGCGATAAGAAATGATACTTCGTGAAGGGCGTCCGACCCCTGTTCACGTACTTTGTGACAAGCGTGCTCTTGAAGGTCCTCCATGCGTGGCACATCGCGAGGAACACCTGCCATCGCACGCGTTCCTGGTCTACTTCTGGGAAAGTGAACGAGGCAGAAATTTTAGTCCACAGCTGGGCTCTCTCTACATCCGTCAGAGACTTCCAGTTTGGGTTGGTGATGGGGATCCGTTCCCTTCCAAGTTGTAGGACCGGAAAGGCGACTAGGGGGGGTGAATAGGCGCTTTCACAACTTTGTCGCCTAAATCAAATTCAACACGAACTTTACTCCTTTAGCTATGAAAGCTAAGAAGATCAGTAAGCACACAGCGGAAGCCTTGTGCTGAATTCGATAACCCCCGACAACCACACGACACAAAAGTGGAGACTTAAACTCAAAAGGCAGATCTGGGCACAGCGGTCGACCGGCTACCACGGCGGTCGGACCGACGGTCAACCATTGTCGACCGACAACTAACTAGCGGTCGGACCGGTGGCGGTTCGACCCGCAGAGCAATGATCGAATATACAAGGCGGTCGGACCGCCGTTCAAACACCGGTCTGACCGGTTCAGTCCAGTACTGAAAAAGAACTCCAAATCCAAAATGAAATTTGATCCAACTTTTGATTCAACCAATGAAACTTGACCAAATTTCGAGCACACTTCCCTAGTGATATTGAAGACCTATTTCTAGCGACGATCCTTGGATCCACTTCGTGAATCGATCTCTCAAGGATTTAACAAGGAAGTGCACAAACCCTAGAAATGTGAAAATCTTTGATTCAAGACTTGCTTGTGGGGATTGTGAAGGACCGAAATGGCAACAGAGGGGGGGGGTGAATGGTGCTTTAAAAATTAGGAGCTCCCCTTTGCTGTAATTAAATAAGACCTACAAAGTCCTCTGGATAACTCAAGAAGAGTGAAGCAAAATCGAGAAAGCAGCGAAACTTGGTGATCGCTGTAGAAATCGGAAGTTCCGATTCTACCCGGCTGTAGTTCCGCACTCCGGAAGTTCCGGGGTTCAGTGCGGAAGTTCCGCCTGCGGTAGTTCCACCATGGACAATCGGAAGTTCCGATTGTCTGGAAGAAGAACGATGCGCTCGGTTTTTCCCAAAATCCAAAATGCAAAATCTTGAGTGCTCTTCTCAGGTCAAGGTTCACAGGACATCATCCTAAACACCATCTTGACCTTATAAAGAAGAATCGCAAACAAAGATCCAATAATCAAGCTAAATATGGATTTCTTGAAGAAGGGGCAAGAAAGACCAAAACCCAAAATAGACACGATTCTCAGATTCTTAGTTCATGAGACTTTGGGAATCCATTAGCAATAGCAAAGCGACTCTAGATATCAAGTTTCATGCTATTTCATACGACGAATCAAAAGATACATCAAAACCCTAAATATTCAACATGAGCGAAAGAGAATAGAGAAAGGCATAGGCAAGTAATCAAAACCTCGAGATTCATTGATAGAAATCAAAAGATTACAAGGAAACACAGAGGAATGATTACAAGATTTTCAGTTCATTCTCTCTCAACAAACTCTCAAAGCAAAACAAACCTTTTTGCTAAGGCTAACCCTAATTTTCTTTCTTCAAAAGTCTAACCCTAACTCTGTGGTTCTCCCTATTTATAGCCTTGGCTAATGGGCCTCAACCCATTAAGCCGCTACACCCGAACGGAACCGCCTCCACTTTTGCCGCTGCGAAATGACCCTTTCGCCCCTTGCGCACCTTCCGAAGCCTCCGTACACCTTGTTGTGCACGACTCGCAACCGCTTCAAGATTCGCGCCGTCTTGACACATCCGGACCGTTCGACCTCAACGCCTCGCGCCTAGTCCGTCCACGTGTCTCGCCACGACTCCATCTTGATGCCTGCGGTCAACACAGACAAAAACACATCACATAGCATTGCACAATATCATAGCATCAATATTTGTATAAGACTCAAACTCATACAAAATCAAAATCACAATTTAACCTTCTCGCACAGATTACGGACACAATCGGAAGTTCCGACTTACCACAATGGAAGTTCGATTTCTAACATCCGCATTTTGTCGAATTATCGGAAGTTCCGTGCTTACTCATGCGGAACTTCCGATCTTCGAACATCCGATTTTCCAAATATTTAATTCCGATTAGCAACACGAGAATACTCAATGTCAGAAAATATCGGACACTCCGCTACCCCTTGTGCGGAAGTTCCGATTTCCTCGGCGAGACCAAAACCAGTTAATCGGAAGATCCTATTTCTAACGCGGTAGTTCTGATTTATCTAACTTCCGCTCCATACACGGTAGTTCCGATTACCTGACTCATTTTAAGCAGTCAAAGCGAAAACCTCAACTCTCAATCTAATCAACACACTTGTCAAATACTCATCACTCAGAGTGGAGGACCTCTCACATGGTCTCTCAGATTGATGGTCTAGATGATTCTAGGAGTATTCCCACACATCAAAGCAAGACAAAATGGGTCAAGAGACCAACCATAAACCCTTGAATCAAGGAAGCACCAATCTCATCCAAAAAGGGAGAAGAACACAAAGGGAGCAAATGATCTTTCAATTAAGCATCACAAGATAGTTTGATCACACTAGATGCTTACAAAGCCTCTCCAACAAGGAGGGCAAGAGCTCACACAAGGAGCACACTCCAAACTCTCCAAACCCTAGTTCTCCTCTCCTCTCCTCCAAACCCTAGAAAAGGAGAAGGAATGCCAAATTAGTGCTTAAGAGGGTTTTTCATCTCCCCCCTTTCTATTTATACTAGAGAGCTAGGGTTTCACTTTTGGGACCACTTACACATGGGACCCACACACAAATAACTCTTGAAGCAATCGCCTGCTTCACCACGTGTAGGTTGATCAGCCGTTCTCATCACGTCGCCGAGCCTCTCTGTCCAGAATCCCATCGGAACCTCCGAGACTTCGCACCAAATCCGCACCACCGATCCAACGGTATTGCATCGAACTACCCGTTCGATCCATCTTGCCCATTCGCACCATGCTTGTGTCACACGACCACCCGGTATCCCCGATCGTTACGGACCTCAGCTCTCCAAGCGTAGTCCCGATCCACTCACCGTTGATGTCATTGACCTGCAAGCCACCTGCACAGCAATAGACAAACAAACCGTTTCCGGGAACAAGTTCTTCACAACTTGACCCACGTTAGCTCCGCAATGCAATATACAACAATAAAGCATTGAAGTTCATACAATAAACACAATCAAATCTACTCAATGCAAACTTGGCTAACCTCCAAGTCACTGCCGGTTTGACCGCCCCACAAGGCGGTCCGACCGATTCAGCCGGATCGGACCGCTCCCACAACGGCGGTCGGACCGGTCAAAAAGATTTAGCCAAAAATCAAGCGTGAAATTCCGAAACCTTCTGGAAATTTCAAACGAATAGAACTTTTAACTGGGAGCTCCAAAAATGATGGGACCACATCCAGGAGACTCCCCTCACTTGCCTACACAACCTATTTTTGGCCCAGCTCCAAAAACCTAATTTCATTTTGGCGGTCGGACCGGCCACCATGGCGGTCGGACTCCTCCACGGCGTCCGACCGCCGACACCACCGGATCGGTCGCACGTGGTGCGACAAATTTTGAGCAAACCCGAAAACGCGAGATTTTGCAAACCAACAACGCCATTGCCAATTGACTCATCATCCTGAGATCGTGCACATATCCTCACGATATCCACAATCTCCCCCTTGATGAACACATTGGCAATTATCAAGAAAATGTGGTTTTTCGAAATGAAAAGTAAAAACTTCGCGTTGCTGCATAAAGGCACAACTTGGTCCATAAGCAACAAAAAGCATAGGAACCGACCAAGCTAGCTTCAGAATAGTGTAAGCAAGTGAGATAAGGCAATGAAAGCACAAGAGGATTCAAATTCCAGAAAGTAGCCAAAAATCTCACTTAGGTCCAAATGAAAGACAGTTTTTCTATTTGACCTTTGATCATTGTGAGTCTTCTTCAAATGCAAATGAAATCAGGAAAAGGCAATAGAACCATAAGACTTAACTCACTATGATCACAAATTTTCAAAAGGTTCAATTTTTTATTTTATGAAGTTCTTATATATTAAACCTTAAGTATGAAACCAAAAGCTCCAATGACATTTTCTTCACAATCTTTCTCCCCTTTGACAATGAATTCATCAAGATGCATGAAAAGAAAGAGCATGAAGGAATGACTTTATTTTGAACTTTAGTAAAAGGAGCCATGACCATTATACATGAAGACAGTACAAGTATTATACCAAGCCATATAAAGAGTAGACGCTATATTCAATCATGGCAAAACATGTACTGCAAAACTAAAACCAAGATAGCAGCAATCTGAGATTAACAGAATTAAAATCATGAAATGTTGCTCAATATCATAGATTCACTCAAGGCAACCAAAAATGGGTCAAGCCATGTCTATAAGTAAAAAAGAGACTCAAAACAAGAATTGAGGCATTTTGAGCATTAAGAAAATTCTTTTGAAGCAATGCTCAAGCACTTAGCCCTTTTTGGGCAAACTTTCTTTTTCTTCCTTTTTTTGCTGTGCTAGATCTCAAGCCTTGCCGCGACCATCTCAAGCGATAAGCTTAAAAGGATGATCTAGGTCGTCCAAAACTCCCCCTGAGTTCATGCCTAGTGCAATGGCAAGCCGTCTCATGAGAAAGGATTGGTGAGATCGGTTTTTTCGCACAGAAAATCTCATTTTTCATTTGCTTGACTTAAAAAGATAAAAAGCTCATTTTTCATCTCAAAAAAAGTTCAAGACTCAATTCAACCTATTTGACATGGCAAGAATCATAAAAGGATCACTAGAGCAAAACTAGTCACAAGATCCAACAAGACATGATTTGATTCAATTTGCTCACAGATATAAAGCTAGCAAGGCAAAAACTAAGCAAAACACGAAAGGCCATAAAAGAAGTCTAGCAGACTATCACTTGATATGACAAGGTATAGAAGATGGAATCAAGTCATACAAGGATAATAATCAAAGCTCCACTAATTTTATTATACAATGCAAGACAAATGAATTGAAACATGCATTATGATACAATGAATGCAAAAGAGCAACTTCCCTCAAAACAGCCCAATAGGACTAATAACCCTAACTCTCCCATAAGCAAAGAAACGCGAAGAGTCAAGAGCTTTAGTGAAAATATCATAAGTCGTTGCTCGACTCTACAAAGTGAAGCACAACATCACCTTTCTCAACATGGTCTCTCGAGAAAATGAAATCGAATATCAATGTGTTTAGTCACGGAATGTTGCATCGGGTTTTTGGCAATATTAATTGCGTATGTTGTCCGTAAAAGAGGAACACTTCCCAAAGATAACCCATAGTCCCGCGTGGATAAAATCCAGAGAACACGAGAGCGACCATCGGGGCGACTACATACTCGGCCTCGGTATGGCGCAATGTAAGACATTTTCTAGAAGACTAAGAAACAAGAGATGTGCCCAAGAAATGACAAGTGCCAAGTACTCTTCCTATCCACTCTACATCCGTGAAATCAAGATCGTAAAATGCTCGAATTGAAAGAGCCAAGAAGAAGAATACCGAGTCCAAAGTCAAGCGTATCTTGAAGATACCGAAGATGCGCGATCGCTTGACGATGAGAAGCACGAGGAAGCTCGAAGCGGCGCACGGACATACGGCGCGGTGTATGTCCGGCCTCGTACAGTAAGATAGAGGAGGAGCCAATCATCTGCGGTACTTCTTACGGTCCACGGACTCTCCATCCTCATCGTGGTCCGGCCACGGTGGTTGTAGCAATGGGAGTAGACATTGGCCTCGCTTCCCATATTGAAGCGCCGAAGAAGGTCCTTTGTATACTTACTCTGTTGAACGAAGGTGCCTTCTTTCAGTTGCTTGATTTGTAGGCTAAGGAAGAATGTCAGCTCTCCCATCATGCTCATTTCAAACTCACTGCTCATCGAATCTGAAAATCTGGACACCAAAGCATGAGAAGAACCACCGAAAATAATATCATCCACATAAATCTGGACCAGCAAGAAATCACTGCCATGCTTGAGAGTGAACAAGGTTTTGTCAACCATTTCCATTTTGAAATCATTTTCAAGCAAGAAACTCGTAAGCCTGTCATACCAAGTTCTAGGAGCTTGTTTCAATCCATACAGGGCTTTAGAGAGTTTAAAAACATGGTTTGGGAATTTTTGATTTTCAAAACCAGGAGGTTGCTTGACAAAGACCTCTTCTTCTATGAAACCATTCAAGAAAGCACTTTTAACATCCATTTGAAAAAGCTTGAAACCCTTGGATGTTGCAAATGCTAAAAGAATGCGAATGGCTTCCAATCTAGCTACTAGAGCAAAGGTCTCTTCAAAGTCTAAGCCCTCTACTTGGGAATAACCTTGAGCTACAAGTCTAGCCTTATTGCGAACAACCAAACCATCCTCACTTTGCTTATTTTTAAAAACCCATTTTGTTCCAATAACATGAGAATCAGAAGGTCGCTCAACTAAAAACCAGACTTTGTTTCTTTCGAAATTTTCAAGCTCTTCATGCATGGCATTGACACAAGAGACATCAGATAAAGCATGGGTGATATCTCGGGGTTCAAAAGAAGCGACAAAAGCAGAATGTGCATGAGAATCAGGAGAAATAAACCTGGAGCGAGTGACTCGCTCTTGAAGATCCCCAATCATCTGCTCAGGTGGATGTTGTCGCTGTATGCGAAGAGGTGCTCCTAGTGCAGACGTGGCCTCTACCTCATGAGTTGTGGAGGTAGGAACAGAGCCACTCAGATCGTCGGTGGGGATAGGAGGAGGTGCTCATTTGGCCCGCGTAGTAGTAGCAGGCTCTCCACCCTCTCGAAGTAGTTGGAGGATGGTTTGGTTCTTCATCCTCGAGTCATCATCGATTTAAAATGCTTCCTTGAATTTCGTGAACTGTGTACTGAAGCATCGGGTCTAGTACTGGGACTAGCCTCATCAAAAGTGACCGCAAGTCTCAACAATCTTGTTAGTGTCAACATTAAAAACACGATAGCCATGAGAATGAGCAGGATATCCAAGAAATATGCCATCAAAATATCTAGACTCAAATTTATCAAGATTGCCATGTTTAAGAATGAAGCACTTGCAACCAAAAATCTTGAAATGAGAGACTTTGGGAGAATGACCAAATCTAAGCTCATAAGAAGTCTTTTCAACCACAGATCTCAAGAAAACCCTATTGGAGATATAACAAGCAGTAGAGATCGCCTCAGCCCAAAATTTCCTAGGAGTAGAATGCTCATCTAGCATGGTCCGAGCCATCTCTACAAGGGTTCTGTTCTTCCTTTCTACAACACCATTCTGTTTGAGGAACTCTAGGAGAAGAAAACGATGCTCAATTCCCTATCGGTGCGGTAGGTAGAAAAGAAGAATTCTTGAACTCATCCCATTGTCACTCCTAATGGCTCTCAAAGCTCGGGTATATCAACGGCAATTCTAAGGACCAAATCTCTAAAGAATCCAAATGCTTCGTCCTTAGAAGCAAGAAAATAAACCCATGAATACCGGAGTAATCATCCACAACCACCAAGACATACCATTTCCCACCGGTGATGAACTCTAGAAGGACCAATCAGTATCTAAGTGAAGAA
This sequence comes from Hsuehochloa calcarea, assembly GCA_036346395.1. Taxonomy (NCBI): domain Eukaryota; kingdom Viridiplantae; phylum Streptophyta; class Magnoliopsida; order Poales; family Poaceae; genus Hsuehochloa; species Hsuehochloa calcarea. Next base: position 43,839,116 of record CM070610.1, on the reverse strand, counting down.
GTTGTCTGGTCCATCAGTCATTATCAAAGTAAGAGGTGGGTGGAAGCGGACACCATCTTACCATGTCTACAGGTGAGCACACAAGATCTCTAACGACCTTGACCTAGGCAAACCTCTAATCAAGTCCTTGCAGTGACTCTAGACAAATGATCAAAACCTATATGCCCAAGTCTACGATGCCACAAAACAAGGTCATGAGAATCGAGGCTACAAGACACCTAGGACTGAAGGCGAAGAAATCTTGAAATTTGCAGAAGATCTTCTCAAATCTGGAGATCTCAAAAACAAGCTCACCCGAGGAATCTAGAACTCTACACTCACCTCTGTTAAACCTCACTTCTAGACCCTCATCAAGCAGCTGAGAAACAGATAGAAGATTATACCTCACTTACTTACCAAAGCGGCGTCTTTTAGCATGAACTTGTCGTTGACGCAAGACGGTGCCCTTTGCGATCGCGGTCCGGTAGAAGCATCCCCAAATGTAATCAATTCGTTCTGTCGGATGCACGTGTGAGGAGGAGAACCATCTAGAATCTCGGTCATATGTCGAGAACACCCGGAGTCAACAAGCTATATGTCCTCCTTCCTCGCACGACGGACCTAAAAAGCACAATCAGAAAACATCCGTGCCTCAGTACTGGGGTTAGTGATAAATGATCGAGGAATCCGATCTTGAGAAGCACGATGTCCGGGAGCGATAGAAATAGCGAAACATGATCGGAGTAAAATCATGAGGATGCACATGAGAACCACCTAGACCTCTCCAAACGATCTACCAAAAGATCGATACTCCCCTGTCTAGGTGCTACCAGTGGTCTCTCCTCACGATGTCCTAATCCAACACGCTGCCTAGACCCACCAAAAGAGTCTACAAAGTTCTATACAAATCTAGGCCTATGTGTGGTGCGATAAACAGGCTGCCTAGCTCTAGAGGCTACAACTGGAGAAGGGACTCCTCTAATGGATCTTAGGACGCTCATCCTCTCTTTTCTCTCAAGTTTTGCTCTCCGGAAGCAGAACTCAACAGTATGGCCTTCTTTCTTGCAGAAGGTGCAATGGTACTGGACCTTTTGAGAGGTCTGTACAGAATGAGTGAAAGCACCTTTCTTGCCAGAAAGAGTTTGAGCAAAACCAGCGGATTTGAAAACAACCCCGGATGGCTTAGGAGGTTCTAGCTCAAACAAACCATTTTTCACAACTCTAGCAATCCTAGGTGGATTTTTCTTGGAATGCTCTAGGGTATTGAAACCTAGACCACTATTTTTCACGCTCACCTTGGATTGATCAAGAATCATGTTGAGTTTCTTTTTCCCACTTGAAAACTTCTCAAGAGTCACCTTGAGGTAATCATTCTCTTTCATTAAACCCTCACATCTAGTGCACTTGCTAGACTTGATTACCTCATTGCTCTTACTCTTAAGAAGGGTCACTTCCACTTTGAAGGCCTCACAAGACACACAATAGGATTCTCTAATCCTATTCAACTGCTCCTTAAATTTGACTCTAAATGCCTCTTGAATCGATTAATCATGGTTTCAACTTGACATTTAAAGCACAAGAGTTAGAATCAATAACTTTCTTAGAAGCGAGAAAAAGACATGGATCTTTCAATTTTAGCCTTTTCTTCAAGGGTCTTGTTTAAGGCTTCAATCTCAATTGTAAGCTTGGGACAATTTTCACAAGATGCAACTCTAGAGTAAACTAGCATTTCTTTCATCTCTTGCATCTTAATTCTATTATTCTTACAATAAGAGCATGTGTGACTAGCATCAAATTTTTGCAATTCTTTTAAGGAGCTATCCAGTTTTAATTCAAGCAAAGCACAATTTGAGCAAGTTAAAGGGATAGCTTCCATGGCAGTCACATCAAGTGAAATGGCATCTAAGCAAGCAGAACTTGACTTGAGAGATTCTAGTTCATCGAGAGCATCTTTAAGTTGATTAGTGACAGAGGAATGAGCAGATTTCAAGCTTGTCAAGTCATTAAGCAAGCTAGTGCAGGATTCACAAATATCATCAGGATTAATAGATTTAAGCCTAACAACTTCTAGGTTCAAATTATCAATCATAATATCCTGCTTCTTAATCATTTTTACTTGCTTATACAATTTCTATTCAGTAAGCACCAACGCCCTTTTCATGTCAGCAATAGAAGGGCATACCTCATCGGGATCACTAAAGGATACTCATCGTTGGAGGAGTCATTTGTCGTGGTGTTCTTAGCCATGAAACACATGCGGTGAAGTCATGCGCCTTCTTCTTGCCACGAGTCACTCTCGTCGTCCTCCGTTCCGAGTCCACATCGCTCATATTGACGTTCTCTAGGCGGCAAGGACCCGGTGACAAACTTGCGATAGTTTGTCTTCTTGGGTTTAGCATCCTCTCCGGGATGTCTTCGTGTCTCCTTCTCCTCCTTGCCCTTTAGCTTGGGGCACTGGAGCGAATGTGGTTTGGCTCACCACACTCGAAGCACGTGATAGGTCCACTTCTCCTCCTATTCCTCACCTTGTTATACGCTCTTGTGAATTTGGTGGAAAGGAGGGCTAAGTCATCCTCGGGCGATTTCTCTAGTTGCTCATCACTTAAAGAATGTAAAGCGGATAATGAAAAACCGGATGAGCTACAATCAAGAGACTCGAAGAACAACCCTTGGATTTGTCGACCACTAATGCCATCGACTCTGTCTTGGGAGACGCGAGATAAAATCAATCGATCGTCTTCAACCTCGAGTAAAGCTTATCCATGGTAAGCTCACTCATGTGATGTTGTCATTGATGGAAGTGATCTTCATTTCCCAGACCTTCACATCAAGAGCACCCAGAAGCTGGCGTGCATTTTCAGATTCAGAAAATATCAAGTCAACAGCGCGAAGATCATGAAGAATCTTAGAGAATCTTCCCCAGCTCATCCAAAGACTCACGGGCCTTTGCTCAATCTTTGAGTATACTTTCTTGAGTGGTTCTGTCTCACTTCCTTGATCGCGATGGACCCTTCATGATAGTCACAAAGAGTCGCGGATCTCGTGAGCGAGACCGCAAGTGAGCAACACGCTCAAACTCAGATCGGCTAAGGCCTTGGATCAAGTAATTCCGAGCTTTGCTGTTGGCCTCCACATCTGGAGTGATCATACCGTCATCGGCTGGCACGACATAAGGATTTTTTACCTTTAGCCAAATAGCGTGCCCTTGAGCCTCGATATATGCTTGCATACGAGCCTTCCAGTATGCAAAGTCAACTCCTCAAAATATATGGCTTGGTTGAGTACTTGTCGGTCGCCATGGCTCCAAAGACGGTTAAGATCTATGAGAAGAGCTAACCGGCTCTGATACCACTTGTAGGACCGGAAAGGCGACTAGGGGCGGTGAATAGGCGCTTTCACAACTTTGTCGCCTAAATCAAATTCAACACGAACTTTACTCCTTTAGCTATGAAAGCTAAGAAGATCAGTAAGCACACAGTGAAGCCTTGTGCTGAATCGATAACCCCGACAACCACACGACACAAAAGTGGAGACTTAAACTCAAAAGGCGAATCTGGGCACAAAGCGGTCCGGCCGGCTACCAGGCGGTCGGACCGACGGTCAACAAATTGTCGGCCAAGCAACTAACTAGCGGTCGGACGGTGGATGCGGTTCGACCCGTGAGCAATGATGCGAATATACGAGTGATCGGACCGCCGTTCAAACACCGGATCGACGGTTCGATCCGATCTTGAAAAAGAACTCCAAATCCAAAACGAAATTTGATCCAACTTTTGATTCAACCAATGAAACTTGACCAAATTTCAAGCACACTTCCCTAGTGATATTGAAGACCTATTTCTAGCGACGATCCTTCAGATCCACTTCGCAGAATCGATCTCTCAAGGATTTAACAAGGAAGTGCACAAACCCTATAAATGTGAAAATCTTTGATTCAAGACTTGCTTGTGGGGATTGATGGTCTAGATGATTCTAGGAGTATTCCCACACATCAAAGCAAGACAAAATGGGTCAAGAGACCAACCATAAACCCTTGAATCAAGGAAGCACCAATCTCATCCAAAAAGGGAGAAGAACACAAAGGGAGCAAATGATCTTTCAATTAAGCATCACAAGATAGTTTGATCACACTAGATGCTTACAAAGCCTCTCCAACAAGGAGGGCAAGAGCTCACACAAGGAGCACACTCCAAACTCTCCAAACCCTAGTTCTCCTCTCCTCTCCTCCAAACCCTAGAAAAGGAGAAGGAATGCCAAATTAGTGCTTAAGAGGGTTTTTCATCTCCCCCCTTTCTATTTATACTAGAGAGCTAGGGTTTCACTTTTGGGACCACTTACACATGGGACCCACACACAAATAACTCTTGAAGCAATCGCCTGCTTCACCACGTGTAGGTTGATCAGCGGTTCTCATCACGTCGCCGAGCCTCTCCTGTCCGAATCCCATCGGAACCTCCCAGAGACTCGCACCGATATCCGCACCACCTGATCCAACCAACTGTACCGAACTACCCGTTCGATCCATCTTGCCCATTCTGCACCATGCTTATGTCACACGACCTCACCCGGTATCCCTGATCGTTCTGGACCTCAGCTCTCCAAGCGTAGTCCCGATCCACTCACCGTTAGCGTCATTGACACGCAAGCCACCGCACAAACAATAGACAAACAAACGCTTCCGGAACAAGTTCTTCACAACTTGACCCACGTTAGCTCCGCAATGCAATATACAACAATAAAGCATTGAAGTTCATACAATAAACACAATCAAATCAACTCAATGCAAACTTGGCTAACCTCCAAGTCACTGCCGGTCGGACCGGCCTTGTCTGACCGCCCCACAAGGCCGGTCCGACCGATTCGGGCGGTCGGACCGCTCCCACAACGCGGGACTTAGCCAAAAATCAAGCGTGAAATTCGAAACCTTCGGAAATTTCAAGCGAATAGAACTTTAGCGGGAGCTCCAAAATGATGGGACCACATCCGAGGAGACTCCTCACTTGCCTACACAACCTATTTTTGGCCCAGCTCCAAAAACCTAATTTCATTTGGCGGTCGGACCGCCACCATGGCCGGTCGGACTCCTCACGGGCGGTCGACCGCCCGACACCACCCGATCGACCGCTTTGTGGTCCAGCGGACCTTGGAGCAAACCCGAAAACGCGAGATTTTGCAAACCAACAACGCCATTGCCAATTGACTCATCATCCTGAGATCGTTCACATATCCTCACGATATCCACACAAGTACCCCGTAGACGGCCCGGAATCTCGCAGCTGCATTCTTTGGACTCAGAGGGATCCCAACGTCACTGACCTCCGTGATAGTCATGCGGCCCGAGGGCAATTTGGATATTCCTCGCCATCTCGCTATGCGTACCACCTTGATCGGAGATGCAGACGATTGGCGACGTCGTGACAATGTGAAGACAGTGCCTCTACCATCTAAACACTTGCTATCTATATAAGTTAAGTACGCAATGATTACATAAACAAATAGAAGTTACCCATTGAACCTAAATACAGGATACGTAATAAAGAAAATAGATGAAATTGCACAAAAAAAACTCCAAAATACCTGAATAAAGCATAGTTGAATATGACTGTGAAAGATTAGGATTGTTGGTTTGGTCCTAGTTTTTTTGATTGATGCCCAACATATACCACATGTATATGAAAGAAATCAACATATAGCTAAAATATTGGATGATTTTGAGTGCTCTCAGAAGGCGAGTTGCAAAAGAATCAATGTTTGCCATCTCAGCCCTTTAGTCTATACTCTTCACAAATTGGATAAGAAAACTATAATTTAGATTTTGAGCTCTAATTAATACTTAGCTAGACTGACAGAACAATCACATGCAATTCACTGAAACAAAATATGATAAGAATATTTGATAGCAGCAAGCAAACTATTAGAATATTACAAGAATCATTGAATTCATTACTTCAAATAAAAAGCCAACAAACCTTGAATGATTACTTTGATAGCAGCAAGCAAACTATTAGAGCTCAAAACTAAACTAGTAATCCTACCAATTTCAGTATTAGACCATCTAAATCGTAGAGCAAAATTAAGCCCACAAAATGCACTGTTGCCATGCACAACCAAGCCATCACCACCAGAACCCATGGCAGCATCATGCCACCAACATGATGAAATAGCCTTAAATTCAATTTGTTTTATTTACCTATTATTGTTGTATAAAATGCGGTTTTAGCAAATAATCATAATTAATTTCAGCATAATTATGAAACAAAAAAGCATTAAACCACCAGCATTTAAATGACCAAATTAATGTATATAAATGTAAATTATCCATGTCATTTAAACCGAATGAAATCATAAACATATACCACACGAATGTGAAAGAAGTCAGCATAAAGCTCATATATAAGGTTTTAATCAATGCTCTTAGAATGCTAGATGCAAAAGATAAAATCTTTGTCATCACAGCACTTAAGTCAATCCTCTTCACTAATTGAATATGACAATATTGATTTAAACTTTAAGCTCTAAACATTACTTAACAAATCTGTCAAAAGATCTAAAATAATATACCACAAGCAATACTTTCGGCCAATCAGAGGAGGATCACAAGTGAACACAAACAGTATTCCATGTTACTAACAGAACTAGATAACTCTCAATTCTAATGAACACAAGATCAACAAAATGCCAATTGACTGACACGAGAGTAATCAAACTGAATTAATTGAGATCAACATAACCAGAATGTTCAGCCCAACCTACCACCAGAAAGTAACAACTGATAGACAATCAAATGACAGAAGTAAGTAATCCTCTTAGAGCTCAAGTCTAATCACTTTTATCACCTCAATTTCAGTATTGGACTAGAACATCATTGAGCTAACTGAACCCACAGAATCACTAGCAATATCTCCCAGTACTAACAACAAATCAATTCTAGATTTGAACTTGGGGCGGGCCATGTCGAACCCAAACGTGCCCTCGACCCTGGCCAAGTGTACAACGCCAGCGCCGACGACTACATGTCCTTCATGTGCGCTCTCGGTTACACAGCCAAGCAGATCACCATCTTAACATTATCCCTTCAAATTTTAGTTGCCGGGGAGGAGATCGAGCCTTACCACAAGGAACGTGGCAGGGACGAAGGGAGGTGGCGTTGGTCGGAGGCAGGGACGAAGGGAGGCAGCGTTGGTCGGAGGCAGGGACGAAGGGAGGCAGCATTGGTTGGAGGCAGGGACGAAGGAAGGCAGCGTTGGGTGGCGCGGAATCGGGGTCGAGGGCGATTCTCGGGAAGAACACTAGGGCAAGTGCACAACCCTTCGAGCCGACCACTTATATAGAGTAACATCACAGACAGTTCTTTAATAGAACCGTTTGTGATAAATCATCCTGAGCGGTTAGTTAAAGAACCGTCTGTGATAACTCTAACATCACAGACGGTTCTTTAATGGAACCGTCTATGATGTGAGTTATCACAGACGGTTCTATTAAGTAACCGTCTGTGACAACTCACATCACAGACAGTTCTATAATGGAATTGTTTGTGATGTAAGTAATCTGCATGAGCGGTTCCATTAAGTAGCAAATGCGTGATGTTCTATACGCTTCAATATAAAGTCTATTTCATTTTCATATCAAATATCATATATACCTTCTCTGGACATTTTTCAAAATATTCCAAAATTCCCAAAATATCATATTGTACTTCTATAAATGTTTCAAAACATGTATCGCTCTCTAGTTGCATTTGTGCGATAACGGCATTAAAATAGTACCTGGTCAGATAGAGGTTTCGCACGTCATTAGGGCTAACCCGACAACTAAACATTGATTTAGTGTTAATAGTCGTAGTTAAGACGCTAATGATGAGCTACGGTGCTCATTCGACAAAAGCAATGGATCATTAGGGCTAACTCCAAATCAAGTGAAACCAAATTTGAAACTACACAATACAATGAAGTCTGCATTAACATCAACATTAGAGATGACAAGTCCATAACACATGACAATTCCACGTTGACATCACATTACAATGGAAGAACAAGTCCATAACACGTGACGCGTTTCCATGTTAACATGAAATTACAATGGAATACATGCTTAATTGAAATATAGTCTTTCATGATGATCGACGCATATATAGTTAACTTCCTCATTGGGTTCTTCCTCCAGTCTGATGACGTCTCCGAAAGGAGGCAACTCGTCAGATTGATTGTACTCTTCCTCATCCACGGCATTCTCAACTCCAACAATCCTTCTTTTCCTATGAAGAACTACGTGGCGGTTCTTATTTGCTAGGTCCGTTAAATAAAAAACTTGAACAACTTGCTTAGTGAGTACGAATAGTTCGTCCTTGTATCCGACACGTTTGAGGTCAACAGTAGTGACGCCGTACTTGTCGACCGTCACGCCCTGCGGAAGTTTAACCCAATGGCATCGAAACAGGGGATCTTGAAAAGTACATAGTCGAGCTCCCAAATCTCCTTTACGAACCCATAGTACGAGTTCAACCCGTGTGCCCCCGCGGTATTGAACCCTTCGTGAAATGCATCTATGCGGACACCGCTGTTTTGGACTGTGTTCTTCCTATCCTGAGCTGCCGTATAAAACGTGTACCCCTTTCTGTCGTATCCTTGCTATGTCACAATTGTAAATTTTAGCCCTTTTGCCAACCATAGCAGTGTTTCATCACTTGATGACCTCCCAGTGAATCGCACCTTTAACCATTCGTTGAACCGACGGTTGTGCTCTCTCGTTATCCAAACCTCCGACCGGTCTGGACTCTGTTGGCGTACCATGTCTTTGTACTCATCGATGTACGTGGACACTTGGGTCATGTGTTGCAAGACCATGAAATGGGTCTGCGCGTACGTATCTAGATCGGGAGTGATTACTTTCCTTCCGGTGGTCCCGATACCCTCCAGTCTCCGCTCATGACGAGATAGAGGCACACCTATCGGTTCCACCTGAGCCATGTAGTCGACGCAGAACTCAATGACCTCTTCGGTTGCATAACCTTCGATGATACTGCCCTCCGGCCGAGATCGATTACGTATGTAGGACTTCAGAATTCCCATGTATCTCTCGAAAGGGTACATATGACGTAGGAACACAGGGCCGCATATCTTTATCTCTTTCACAAGGTAAACAATGAGATGGACCATGATATCGAAAAATGACGAAGGGAAATAAATCTCAAGATGATATAGAGTCATGACCACCTCGGCCTACAGAGCGTCGAGTCCTTTGGGATCGATGACCTTCTGAGCAACTGAGTTAAAGAAATAACACAACCTAAAGATTGCCACTCGGACCTTGTTCGGCAAGATACTTCTAATTACAACAAGAAGTATTTGTGTCATCAGCACATGACAATCATGAGACTTCATACCAATTAATTTCAAATCTTTCATGGAAACGAGTTTCTTAATATTGGCGAAGTAATCGGACGGAACTTTCACACCATGCAAGCTTTGACATAGTTCATTTCTCTCGACCTTGGACAAACAGTAGCAAGCTGGGGGAAGGTACGTTCGTCATTTATCGGTCTCTTTCGGTGCTAACTCGGTTCTTATGTTCATATCAACCAAGTCACGCCGTGCGTTAACACCTTCTTTTGTTTTACCACTAATGCTCAGTAAAAGACCAATCAATCTATCACATACATTCTTCTCCACGTGCATGACGTCGATGCAGTGGTGAACTTCTAAGTGCTCCCAATAAGGCAAGTCCCAAAAAATTGACCACTTCTTCCAGATGTTTTTCTGGGGGGTCCTTAATTTACGTCCCTTTCCAAGCACAACATCGATATCCTTAACCGTATCATAGACCTCTTTTCCTCTAAAAGCCTTTGGAGCTGAACCATCCTCCTTATTTTCGTCGAATTATTTCTTCATCTTGCGGTATGGGTGAATCATGGGAAGGAACCTACGATGACGCATATACACAGTTTTGCGCGAGTTGTTCAGCCATACACTCTCGGTACCATCTAAGCAGTGCGGACAGGATTTGGCTACTTTTGTACTGAACCCCGACATGTTACCAAGGGCAGAAAAATCATTGATGGTGCATAATAACATGGCGTATAAAGTGAAGTTCTATCGTTTGTACGCATCCCATACTTGTACCCCTTCGTTCCAAAGTGTCACAAGATCTTCCAGCAATGGTGCTAGGTACACATCAATATCGTTCTCAGGTTGCTTCGGCCCTTGGATAAGTAGTGACATCAAAATGTATTTCCGCTTCATACACAGCCAAGGAGGAAGGTTGTACATACATTGATTCACAGGCCAGGTGCTATGTCGGCTGCTCATGTTACCGAAAGGATTCATTCTGTCTGTACTCAACCCTAACTTTATGTTCCTTGGTTCCGCACCGAACTCTTTGAAGCTCCGATCGAAGTTTCTCCACTAGGCAGAATCAGCAGGGTGTCTGAGCTTTCCATCTTTCTTACGCTCCTCCGAGTGCCAACGCATCAATCTTGCCTCCTTTCGGTTCGCAAATAAACGCTTCAAACGTGAGATTATAGGCAAATACCACAACATCTTAGCAGGAGGTCCTTGCTTCGCCTTAGCAGTATTCTTACGCTTGTATCGTGATGCTTTGCAAACGAGATATACATGCATGTATGCATACTCTTTACGGTAGGGGTACAATCGTTCGGACATGCATGTATTATTTCCACTTCAATTCCCAATGGACAAAGAACCTTCTTGGCTAGGTAGGTCGTGCTGGGCAACACGCTTTCCTCTGGAAGGATGTCAACTAAGAGACCTAATAACGCCGTAAAACTCTTGTCGGACCAACCATTGCTTGCCTTCAATTTTAGCAGTTCAAGAACGGTTGACAACCATGTGTACTTCGGCTTGCAGCAAGGGAATAAAGGTTTTCCCGAGTCCTCCATTAAGCCCTCGACTTTACAAAACTCGCTCTCACCGTAGTTGATGCGGGGTGCCCGATCTTCTCGACGTAGAACCTCTCGATAACTTGTGTATCCTGACGAACCACCAGCTGATCCCCCGCGCCAATGCACGACTTGTAACTCTATGTAAAATTCGCCCAAACACTCACTTGATTGGATCCTCGCTGACCATAAGCGAAGATCGTCTAACCCTCAATTCCTAGCGGAAAAGCAAGAACGACCCCTTGTTCTCAACGCCCAATTCCCTCTGTTTTGGCTATAAGCATAACAGGAGAATCAAGCAAATGCTTTGAAAATATATTAAACGTGGTCTGAGGTTACAATGGGGGGTCTAACCCTCAATATATAGTGCCTCCTCTCCTCCTCATGGCTGGCCAAGAGGCCCTACTCCTACTCTAATTCGGATTAGGAGTCCTACTCCAATTCCGACAAAATCCAAAACAAAAAAAACTCTAATTTTACAACTGTTATATTGTTTCGGTCATATCTTTTGACACAGCAGGAATTTTGGCGTGAGGGAGGATCCATTGGATCGGTCTTAAAGTTATCTTTCCAACAAGCCCAAGAACACCCAAATCAGACTTCGTGTGAAAAAGTTATGACCGTTTTACTCCAGACTGTCCTGCTGATTCCGAATCCGAATTTGATTCTGAGTTGATTTCGAATTTGATTTCGGTTGGGGTTATGAGAAATCTGATTTGGGCTTGAAAATCTTATCCAAAACTTGAGCTTTAAGTTCTTGGGCTTCCTCCCCTTTTGCTATCCCATCACACGGCTTCCTTTCTCCTTGATCAGCCGCATGTGCTGCTTGATTTTCTCCTTCACAACCGCTTTGACCTTCTTGTTCTTCATCAGTAGGCAACAAATACGGGCACCCTCCTCCTTGTGCTCCTCTATTGCTTTGGCTCCGGCCTCCCACTCGGTTCCAAAGACTTTAAATTTGTCAAACCTGAGAATGCACAAAGTATTGCTTTTACGTAGTATCCAATTCTCACGGAAAACACAAAGAAACTTGTTAAGAAATAATTACACCTGCTGTTTGAGAAGTGTAGCTCTTGCTTCATAAACAACCTCATAAGTAGTCGGGATATCCTCATCATCCTCGCTTTCTTCAAAAAAAGCCATCCTCGGCTTTTGATAACCTGAAAATGTGCTACACAAAGAAAACAACGTATATGCATTGTATATGTATTTATCATCCAAACAAGTTCCGTGTAGCGCATGATGATTTGCTGAACATGTTCTAAACAAAGAAAACAACGTATATACGTGATATATGTATGAATCAATTGTTGTGTCATTCGCGTTGTTTTGCACAATCGATAGCTCGAAATCACATTTCAAATTGCACAACTTACTCATATGATAAAATTTCACCTTCCCAACATCAAAGTCAACTAAAGTGGGTGAAAACAAATTGATACCATTCCATACTTCAACTGCGCTACTCTGATTAGTTATATATTTAAGAGATAAACAAGTAGGCATCATATTGCGTTCTAAACAATAGACACTTGTATTTAAACCCATCTTAAAGAGACCATGACATTGCTCAATAGATGGTTTGCGCAAAACATGCAATGTTAAATCAGCAAGATTATCACAAGTAATGCATATTCGATAAACTTGAAACATATTATCGAAACCAACATCTCCAACCAATTTGAATTTATTTGTGTCTATGTAGCTATTTACTAGTGATCTTAAGTATGAAATTTCAAGAACCTTCTTAATCACACTAGATAGCTATTTAGGACTATCGAATATGATATAACACAAAGAATCATTAATGTGTATTCTACTAAGAACTTCTTTTTGAGTAATCAATTTCACATTATGCAAATTAAGCATATCAAATTTAGAACGTGGAATCATCAAATGAATAATGGAGTTCTCAGTTTTACGCACCTTGTTTTCATAAACGACCAATTCAGTACCAATAGTGTTACCTTGATCTTCAGGTATTCCCTCTCCATCCATGATTAGCTCTTTATCTTTCTCTTCCAATGGTGAGGGCTCTTGAATCTCCAACTCCTTATTTGCTTGGTCCACCTGCACAATGTGAGATACAACACTAGAAATAGAGGGTAAGTTGTTAGGTTCAAAAATAATATTACGTGTCCTATCATCTATATCTCTCTTTTCTGTTGGTGTATCTCTCACACTCTCAATTGGGATGCTCTCAACCTCGCATATGGTGGAATCACACAACTCACTCTTTTTATCACTCTCACTCAATTTGGCTATGAGGCTCTCATTTTCACATGGGTTTTGATACATCTCATCCTTGTAAGACCGTGGGCCAGCAATGGCACAACTACCACCAACCACGACATCCTCACGTGTTGCAGGTTGTGACAGGGCAGCACTACTCATCACCTCGGTCGAAGAAAAATTCACATGCTCGATCTTCTTCTCAAGTGACACACCAGTGGATGAATAAGAACTAAAGAGCTGGTGCAGATTTAATTGATGTGCTTGCATGTCTTTAAGTCTCTTTTCCAACTTCGTAGCATATTTCACAAGATCTTGCAGACTGTGAAAATATTCATCTTGAAGTGCAGCAACGATCTGATAATTCAAGCCTGCTTTGAAGTATGCCTTTTCTTGATATGCACTAGCGATATTGGCACGGCGCATTGCATGGTTCAACTCAATATAGTAATCTTGGACAACTTTGCATACTTGTGTAATGCTCTCCACGTGGCGTAGTAGTTCCCGCTCATAATAGGATGGAACAAATTCTCTTCTCATGACCCTTTTTTAATAGACCCAAGATGTAATGAATTGTTTTCCACTTAGTTGTTGCCACCAACTAGAGGCATAGTCCATAAAAAACATAGTGGCCACTCTCACTTCTTTGGCTTCTAATTCGAACTTATGGGATTCAAGCTCGAACTCCATATTTTGTACCCACTCAAGATACTCCTCTGGATCATTACTACCATAGAAGGGAAGATACGTATACTCGCGATCTGCCATTTTTAGCAGCAAAGCAAAGAATATGCATGTAGGTGTATGTGTATCTCTCAAACTCACTTGTCTTACCGAATTACATTCTTACCTTTCCGAAGTGAATTGAGGTGACGACAACGGGTGTTTTGTGGAGCTTGGTATGGATACCTACTTAATTTGAAAATTCTAGGTATTGTAAGGCTAAGTAAATATCCAAACTAGAATTCAATGCTTAGTTGCCGATCACAAAGATATAAGTGAAAATGAAAGCAACTCACACGCAAAGATATTGGAACTTAGTGCAATCAAGGAATGAGCTATGTAAGATATAGGTAAAGAACAAAATAGCTCGTATTGCATAAGTTATAGAAAGACGCTAGCTAGTTGCAAATAATGAAACTAGGGCACAAGATTGCACAAAATATTGATATTCTAACAATTGAATCAAGAATGAGTGGGGATTTTCGCTCAAGTTTGTGGTTCGGCTATGCGCTTTCTTTTTCCTTTTCTCTTTTCTCTTTTATTTTTCTCTTCTTTCTTTTTTTTCTCTTCTCTTTTTCCTTCCTTTTTTTTGAACTATTGCCAAAATTATTGTTCTAACAAAAATGAGCAAAAATTCTTTCCCACCTTTTGATCTTTGAACAATTGCAAGAACACAAATATTAATATGCAGCCCTAAGCAACGATTTAGCTAGTCTTAAATAGGTTCAAAGTATTCGCAAAGGATTGAAAGGTTCACATAGGATAAATTGATGTCTCACTTATTTTTGTTTTTTTATAGACACGACTAAAAAAATCAAACTAGGCTCAAATAAAAAGTAACGCAAAAAAATTCAAGATCAGCAAACTAAACTTGATTCTAATGGACAAAAACTTAACAAAACTCACTAGAATAACAAATTAAATACTACAACTGAATTTTTTTTGTATGGCTTTTCGTGTATGGTAAAAAAAAGATTACTGGATAAAGATCCTACTGAGTCAACGGAGCTCTGATACCACCTGATGCGGTGTGCCCGATCTTCTCGACGTAGAACCTTTCGATAACTTATGTATCCTGACGAACCACCAGCTGATCCCCCGCGCCAATGCACGGACTTGCAACTCTATGTAAAATTCGTCCAAACACACACTTGATTAGATCCTCGTGACCTGGCGAAGATCGTCGAACCCTCAATTTCAGCGGAAAAGCAAGAACGACCCCTTGTTCTCAACGCCCAATTCCCTCTGTTTTGGCTATAAGCACAACAGGAGAATCAAGCAAAAGCTTTGAAAATATATTAAACGTGGTCTGAGGTTACAATGGGGGTCTAACCCTCAATATATACTGCCCCTTCTCCTCCTCATGGCTGGCTAAGAGTCCTTACTCCTACTCTAATTCGGATTAGGAGTCCTACTCCAATTCTGACACATTCCAGAACAAAAAAGGAAACTCTGATTTTACAACCGTCACATTGTTTCGGTCATATCTTTTGACGCAGCATAATTTCGGAGTGAGGGAGGATCCATTGGATCGGCCTTGAAGTTATCTTTCCAACAAGCCAAAGAACACCCAAATCGGACTTCGTATGAGAAAGTTATGACCGTTTTACTCCAGACTGTCCTGCTGATTCCGAATCCGAATTTGATTCTGAGTTGATTTCGAATTTGATTTCGGTTAGGGTTATGGGAGATCTGATTTTGGCTTGAAAATTTTATCCAAAACTTGAGCTTTAAATTCTTGGGCTTCCTTCCCTTTTACTCTCCCATCACACGGCTTCCTTTCTCCTTGATCAGCCACATGGGCTGCTTGACTTTCTCCTTCCCAACCGCTTTGACCTTCTTGTTCTTCATCACTATGAAACAAATACGGGTACCCTCCTCCTTGTGCTCCTCTATTGCTTTGGCTCCAGCCTCTCTCTCGGTTCTAAAGTCATTAAACTTGTCAAACCTAAGAATGCACAAAGTATTGCTTTTACGTAGTATCCAATTCTCACGGAAAACACAAAGAAACTTGTTAAGAAACAATTGCACCTGTTGTTTGAGAAGTGTAGCTCTTGCTTCATAAACAGCCTCATAAGTAGTCGGGATATCCTCATCAGTAGTTCCCTTCTGCATCGCGTAGCATCTTATCCGGATTGTCATCATGCGACCTATCCTCATCAAAAGCACATTCTACGTCCTGTATATCATTGACTTCCTCAGTGATGTCGTCATTACTGGCTTCCGGTATAATTTGCTCTTCACCGTGACTGGTCCAACATGTATATCTTTTTTGAAACCCCTTTGTATTAAGTGAGCTTCGATCTGCGCTGGGTTGTTAAATATTTTTATATTACCGCAATCAATGCATGGACAATACATAAATTTTATCCCTTTCTTCAACTTATCCTACTCGGCGGCTCTTCTAAAAGCCAACACGCCATTAATATACTCTTCACTCACACGGCTCTCAACGTACATCCAGTTTCGATCCATCTACACGTATACACATAACAAATTAATTAGTGTTAAATTATATTAATAAACCGCAAGTACCATAACTATTAACCAAACATACTAAAATTTATTAGTGATTAATCTAGAGCAAATATAAAGGATTATGTACAGATTGTTACCCTCAGAGCTTACGACGAATATAAAGGATATTCATGCATCGAATAGGATTTACATCTACCACTATCCCTAACATAACAATTTCATATCAACATACATGCGTGCATAATAGATTTTTCAAAAAGAAATATAATAAGTAAAATAGTACGATTAACATGATTAAAGGGGTTGCTTGCCCTTCTATGGTTGTTCTGAGTAGGAGGATGAATGGTTGTCAAAACTATCGTTCGAATAATTGACGTCTAATAAAAAAGAGTCGGACTCATTGAGGTTTACGCTTTCCAACTGCAGAAACGTATTTCCTCATAACTAAAAGTGCATTTCTTTATTTTCATCTGGATTTCATTAATCTGACATGTGGAGTCCACATGTTAGTGACTCATCTATTAATAAAGTTTTGACTCATCTAACAGAGACTTAATTAACTCAACTACTCTAATCATTACTCTGTCCTAATCAACCCTGATTTGGTCTTAATGACCGAGCTACAGTGCCAATCGGCTCTCCTACAAGCGGCAGAGACATGACCGGAGTTGGTGCTACACTGGAGAAGAGCGGCAGAGCTCCTCGAGCTTGAGGTGGTTTTCGCGTTTGAGCCTAACTGGGTAGGTGAGTGAGTGTATCATCTTCAGGATGCTATTGTGATGCTGTCAGTAGTAGCTCGAGGACCAAAGGTCACTGGAGCAGCAGCGACATGGTTCCCCAGGGTGGCTCCATTATCGGCCAACTTGAAACCTAAGCTATGATAGCTAATCCTCTTATCTAACGCATGCTTAAGCTTCAATGAACTACTAGGAGCTCACCCGAGGCTTTGGAGACACTAGAGGATGACTAGAGCAACTTGACAACTTTGAGCAGCGACGGCGCGAAGGAGGCTCCCGTTGACAGCGTGCTACGGCGATGGACATGCTACAAGAAGGTGCACATTAGTTTCCAAGCATCCTGAGGATGGTAGAGAATGAAGGAACCATCAGGGAACTCACCGAGTCAGCCGCTAGCTAGAAAATGGCTGTGGCGGCCGAAAATGGGGAAGAATATTGAATCATAAGATCCTCTGCGATCGAAGCTTCATTAACAGATGGGAAAGCATCAGTGAGATTTAAGACATTATTTGACATGAAAAAGAGAGGTCCAAGCTCACCAGACTGCCTGAACGAGGAAGTCTAGAGAAAAAGAGAGGCGTCGAAGCTCACAAGGCTGCTGAGCGAGGAAGTCCAAAAAATATCTTTGGAGATGTATCACGACGGTTCGACCAAGAACCGTCGTGATCTCTCACTATCACATACGGTTCTACAAAACCGTCAGTGATAATTAATATCCTGACAGTTCATCTTGGAACCGCTGCGTGATGGCGTCTTCTATGGCTGCTTTGTAGTAGTGTTTAAAGTATGCACTCATATGACTACTTCATTTGTACATACCTAGTCGATTTTTGGTCTTGATCTTGAAACACCTTTGGTTTAAAATTAGTACCGCTCGCTTTCCTCTTCTTTTCAACCAATTTCACCAGTTCTGAACTGGTAGGGTTGGTTGTACCCTTTACACTCTCCGACAAGGGATCAAAAATAATATTCTTGACCAGCTGGTCGAGGATAACGTTTCTGATCGTTGGATCGGATGGTGTAGATTCAACAGCAACTGGCAAGTTTTGAGCGACTGCATGGGACTCAATGATTACCACCTAGATCAACAAACAAAGTTAGTCAGGCGATGAACATGCTTCATCTGACAATAAATATTTTTTGGTTACCTACCTCTACGAGACCACTATCTTGAGTGATCGTAGGAATGGTCGGATCGTCAATAGGCTCACAAGTTTCAGTGGCCTCGTTGATCCGCAACCCGACCAACTACATATCAAAGAAGATTTTATGTAAAACCGATCGAAAAATATTGGAAAGATGAAAAGTAGTTGATATTTTTACCATGAGTCTCTCAGCCCTCTCATCTGCGGTGACGACCGCTAAGATCAGGGGGAAGCCGGCCTTTGTACTAGGATCTCCGGTGTAGATCATCTTGATCCGGCTTCTGATTTCATCAGGAGATAAAGTTGTAATAATAAATGAGAGATTTTAGGATTATGAAAGTAATAAACTAGTAAAGCAAACTGATCAGAGTTCTTTGGAATTTACCTTCTCTGTAGTCGTTGGTCGCATCATCACGACCAATATACCAGAACATCGCATGAGCTCTGGCCTTCAAGAGACTAATCCGGCGCATGAAAAAGTCCCTCACCACATGCTAGGAGGTTAAACCCCTGACATTAAGGAGTTGGATGGCTTCAACCCATCTCCCTACTTTTCCCTCCTTCTTTGAGGAGGAGCGCCATCGCGGATTCTCGACCGGCTTTCTACCGCTGTAGTAAAGGTCATGTTGTTGCGTGATCTTCATATAAAACCAACTTTTCTTCCATGACGACCACGAAGATTTTGAGTACATGGGAATGTACTCATCAGCTTTTCCGTCGTGGAGGCGCAAGGTACACTCTCCGGTGTACCAGTCGTCTTCTTCGTATTCGTCATTCTGTAGTAGTACTTGAAAAGATCCATGGTTGCGGGAATCCCCAAGTATGATTCGCGGAGGTAGACGAAGATACTAAGGTTAGCGATGGCATTAGGGGCTAGATTGACCAGTTCCACTCCATAATACTCCAAAACTTGGGAAAGAAAGGAGTGAACTGGGAGCTTAAAACCGCATTCGATGTATGCGAGGAAAACATGAATTTCTCCGTCTTCACCGCTCGGAGAATGCTCCCTGATAGATGATCTCCAAGAAATCAGATTCCTATCGGGTAGTAACCCAATCTTCTCCAGACTTTCAAGCTTTTTCTAACTCAGATCATAAACCGACTAGTTTGTGATGAGATCCGACATGGCAGATTCTTTTGGATGAAGAAGTCACAGGAGGTCGGAGACGATTTTTTCCTTTTGGAAGATGAAGAGGAAACAGAAGGCGTAAAAACCCTAATACCCAGTGCAAAGGGGTTTTTATAGCCGCAATTCTCTAACCGCATCCGAGAGTTAAGAGAAGTTCAAAGGACAAAATCTTTTTGACCAACGGATAGAAAAACTTCTCAAGTCCCGAGGCAGTTTCTCAACTTTAAAATGAATACGGACCACTTCGAATGTCACGACATTTAATGGGGGGTCTGCCCGATACGATTTCGTCAGAAGAAAGTGTTCACACAATCAATTCATATAAAGTTCAGGGGCTACCTGACGAGGATTAAAACCCCTATGTATTACTTTAATACATAAAGAGAGACCATACGTCTTCGTGGTCGTAATCCCTAAGGCTAACGACCTCACTGGTCGTAAGGATTTCAGAGTTTACATAATAAATACCTATCTAGTCCCCGATCAGTTAACTGCTCGTAAAGTTATGAACTGATATCTGGATCCAAATCCAGGTATATCCTTTACCGTGTGATGAATGGAACACGTGTTGTATACTCCATACCACGCGACGTTACATAATCCTAAGACACTGACTAATGGTTGAATGTCTCACCAACATTTAACCGCACATTAGTTGATACTTTAATCAACTGCCACCTCCCTCCGACCAGATGCAACGCTTCGCACAGGCATTTTCTCCATAAACAACTGCCATATTTTCGGAAGCTATTTAAAGATGGAGCATGGAAGGAGGAGGAGAGGGCAAGAGCAAGAGATCAGACTCTAAAGAGACAGAGGCGATTGGCATTAGATTCATACTTTTGATCTATTTCAGTAGCATAGCCAACATCATACTCAGTGTAACTAGAATTAGTCTTTTGCTTGATTGTAGGCATTCCTGGTAACGACCAGTTCATAGTAATAAAGAGCGGTCACATTCCCTTCCAAGATATACGCATCATTTTACTCTATTTCTATATTTTCATAAGATCGACGATTCGATCGTCGACACTTAATGACACAGATTTGGTCTTTAATTGCGTGCTACAGTGTGGTTGGCTTCAGACAAGGTAGGGGAGTTCTCGGGTGTTCCCTTGCCGCGCTCATCACCGGCGAACCCGTCCACAGCGGTGGCTGAGGAGGGCCAAAATGGAACCCTACCAGGCAGGCGGTCCCATAGGCACCGGCTGCGAGGACTACAACGATCTACCACGGCGGCGCAACGCCGATGAGCGGTGGAGGGGCTACGACTACCGTGCCAACTACTAAATCATCAATGCTTCCAACTAAAGAAGATGCGCATAAGCTATTAGGGGTCAAGGGGAGCTCACTTGGTCCAAGAGAGAGGACCGAGGAGGTTGGGGAAGGTTTGGCCATGGTGAACCGAAGCGACGCGGTGGGGCTCCACATGGAGGAGGCATTCTGGCGAGGGAAAGCTTCGTCCGATGGTCGAGGAAGGAGAAGGGAGGTGTAGAGGTGTTCTAGTTGGGAGGAATTGATGCAAGGTTCACCGAGGATGAAATGGCGATGAAGGCGACGCCATCGGCCGGAGTTGGGGAAGAAGCAGCAAATCGGCAGTTCCCGTGGGCCAAAGAGGAAATCAGGTGAGGGGAAATGGTCCTCTTGCACTGGAACATGGTAGGATGCAGTTGGCGTGAAGAGAAACCCTTCGGGTGGTGGGTATGGTGGTGGTGGTGTGGCGGCCGAAGTAGAGCTCGAGCTCTCCGGGCGTTTGTGCTCAAAGGAAGAGGGGAAAAGGTGAGGGAATGAGCGGGGGTGGTGAGGAAAGGGAGAGAGGAGGCTCGGGGTGGCTTCTTGTAGGTAGAGGGGCGTTGAAATCACGAGAGGGAGTGTCGGGACCCAAATATGCAAATCTGGACCCTCTGTGTATTCTGCACTAGTCCAGGATCACGCTAGTGCACACAGTGTCAACATTGATGAAATATCACATCCATACAACGAATATAAGAATAAACGAGTACATTTAAATAACAAATAACTGTTGGGACCTTATGGTCGAGTGTTACATTTATTAAGCCATGCAAGGCTGACAATAAAGAAATAAACTGCAGCGGAAACGAAATAAACTCCGGTGGCTCCCATCAATTTACCACAGGCAACCAACTGGGATCAAGACCCTAACGTTCAACCTTCGTAGAACTCTTCTTCAAAAGCAGGCGACGACTCCTCCACTTCTGTTGATTTGTTTAGCAAGAGTGAGTACACACCGTACTACGCAAGTCATACCACGAATGCAATTTATAGATGATGGCTTATTCCAAAGGAATGGCTTCTGTGGTTATTTTGCAGAAATGCAACATTTGCAATTGAATACAAATAATAGATTGAAAGCATAATTCAAAACAAATAGACAATAATAAGTTAACAATTGATTTCACAAAGTACACATAGTCTAATCAAGTTCTTTCACACAATGAACAAGTTATCTCACACGGTGACCCTTCCCAATTGTTTTTATGAAAATCTACCCTCGTGTGAAATTCAGAGCATGTCCATAACCGAGGACGCGGCTATTCGAATAGATTGGTTTAAACACTCTGCAGAGGTTGTACACTTTACCCACACGATGAAACCAACCGGATCAGAGTTGATCACAACAAAACCTTTCAGAGACTTCATCTCAAACAATGACACTCTGGTGTGCTTTATCTGCCGTCCAATTTGTACACACGACCCTTGGAGCGACACACACCATTGGGCGGGGATGCGTGAACGATCCGCGATGTGACATATCACACCTCCACCCATCACACGGCTTAAATACAACCTGAGTTGTCAATGTCAAGACTCCATAACTTACTAAGTCGAGGCCCACCCATACTAGGCATGTGGTCGCACAAGAAGGCCCATTCAATGGCACACAAAGTTAAGTCCTTAATTGACCAAGGCAAGACTTCCGATTTTAACCCAAATCACAAAGTTTAATAAGCACACAGCTCCACCATTCACACAGAATCCACCACTTGCCTCAGTCTAAATCTTTTCCCACCCTGTTGATTAAGTGCAACACATGCCATCAACGAGTAATAGCACACAGCACACACAGATTCATCACACAGTTCCATAATCACTTAGTCAAGTTTATAATTGCAACTCTCACATGGAATGATGACTCGTGGCATGGCTAAGATCTAATCGTATCTAACCAACCCACGTTGGTGCTACGATAATACCAACTAATTATTAACCAACCTAGGGTGACAAAAGATCATGGTATACAATAGACAAGGTGGCATAACAATTTGGATTAATAACTACACCCAAAAGCATTTAAATAAATACTTGAAATAGAATGCAATACATTGAAACAAAGTATTTTGAAAACTGGGTTCAAAATGATCAAAGGTATAACTTGCCTTGGAATAGATCTAGATATTGGTCTTGGTCTTGAGGTGCTCCTTCTTACGCAAAATTCCCAAGTATCGACGTCTACTCGCAAACGAGACAAAAGAAATAAAACAAATAAATAACAGAGGCGAAACAAACTCCAAAAATCAAATAAAATTCACCATTAAATAGATCTGAATTTTATATAAATTTACAAATTTGAATGGGCTCAATCGGAGTTCGGATGCAAAAGATATGGGCTTTGGAAGATTGGAAAATCAATTAAACCCTAATTTGGATTTTCTCGAATTTCCCGAATTATTTTATAAAGGAAAATCGGATTATTGCGCAATGCTTGCGTCGATCGAGAATTTCCGAACAAGAATTATAATTAAAAAATTCGACATGTGGGACCCATCGTCAGTCTCGGGTTCACGCGATGGACCGAGCGCACCGAACAGAGGAGATCCGCGCGGTGGATCGCCACGACGCGCGTGTCTTGGCCGATCTGGCGCCACGCTGCCGCCACACCAAAGACCGGCCGACGCCGCGCCGAGTCTTTGGCGATAACTATGGCCAGTGATGGCGCTCGGGACCGATGGTCGCGGCGACAGCGGCTTTTCGGCGGTGGTGAGTGGTACCAACGTGTAGAGGAGGTTAATGCGCACACACGGGCTTTGGTTTGAGCACAGGGTTGTGGAGATGGCCGGCGCGGAAGAAGCGGCGAGAGAGCTCGGGTTTTGTCGGACGGCGCCCGGCGATGCTCCGGTGACGAGAAGGCGCGCAAGGTAGCTGTGACTTGTCGATCACAATGGTGCAACGGTGGAGCAAAGCGGCGACGACGACGGCGCAAGCAATCCACCGGAGAAGAAGTTCGCCGAAAACCCTAAAACTTGGAATGCGGTGGCGCTTAGGCGTCAGGCGATGGGAGTGGCGGATTAGGGTTGCGGAGGTCCAGCGGTGCTAGGGAGTATTTATAGGCTCTGAGACGCCGAGATTTGAAACCCCAATCGGGTCCGAAACGTAGGGTTTTTGAATTCAAAGATTTTCGGAGATTGAAACCGATTCGAGGTTTGATTTGGTTTGGAACGGATAAGGAATAACCGAGACATGATTTGGTGGGGTCGGCACGAAGAATCAAGAACGAATCACGCATTTGTCGGACGCGCTCGAGCTCCAAAGAATGGCGCGGATAAGGCGCGCGCGAAGAAGAAAGCGGCAGGAGACGACGACTCGGTCGCGGTCCCACTGGCGGCAATGAGGCGCGGCGAGCGGCGCGCGATGGCGATCCAAGCAGGCAGAGCGAGCGCGCGAGCGAACGAGCGAGATCAATCTGCGAAGCCACGCCGGCGACAATCCAAGCCGGGCAAGGCGGAAGCGCGGCGAAGCGGCAGCCGGGCGATGTTGATCCAACGGCTGGGATTGAGCGGGCTGGAATAGTGCCGGGCTTCGGCCCAGTACTGTTCAAGGATTTAAAATAGGTTTTTCTTTTAAATAAATCCAGAAAATGCAAATAGCAATTAGAAAATAGCAAATGACTTTGGAAAAATTCCAGAAAATTCTATAAAATATATCCAAGCATATAGAATCTAAATAAAATAGTTTTGACAATTGTTGATGTTGGGATTAAGCACATTAAATCAGTTTGTCCTTAAAGTCCATATTAAGCTTTTTAATTTAATATTCAATTAAATCCAAATGATGAATTTTCTTGCTACCATTATTTAAAAGATTTTCAAGCTCTGAAAATAGGGATGTTACAGGGAGCCGGTGTGCTCCCGGGTAAGGAGGGGGAGTTCTTGGGTGTACGGGCAGGAATGGGTCGCAGTCGGGGAAGGCATGGGCAAGGAAGGAGACCGGGGAGGTGATGGGAGTGGTTGGCAGCAAAACCCAGGGGTGGTGCGTCGAAACCGAGGGCGCGCGACGACGCACTCGCGAGCGTGCGCTGGCAAGGCCGAGCCAAGGTAGAACACAACCCCTGCTAGTGGGGCCAACTAACCAGAGAGAGGGGAGGGAATTAGGTTAGGTTTTTTAAAATTTAAAGTTGCAAATTATCTCAAAATTTTATAAAACTTTTTGTGAGTGCTATTGACCTAATGTAGTTCCGTAGGTAAATTTCTCAAGAGTCTATCTCTTCTGTGATTTTCTCTAAAATTCTAACAAGTTTCTATTTTTATGTTTTGTATTGGCTATTCTTTACAAAGTTTCACATAAGTTGGTTAGTAAATTTTCATGGAAGGTTATGCCCAAACTAATCCTTTCAACTGTTATTTTTATTTTCTTTTATCAAATTTCTTTTAAGTGCATGTTCTTTTGCATTTCATGTTTTGATTTTAAACAAACATTCAAATTTCAAACATGGGTGGATTTTCATATGCAAAATGATCAAAGTATTTTTCCCAGTGCATTTATTTTAAGCATTCCTAATATATGAATTTTGGGATGTTACATCTAGGGTTCGGGTGCGAGAGAAAAATATGCGAGAGGTCGGTGGGGAATAAGACGAGAGGTGTAGGAATTCGAATATATACGTAATAGGAGAGATTAAATTTCGCCAACTCTAGAGATCCAATCTAGTCAAAGCCGGAAAAAGTTGATAAGGAACGACTTTCAATTTTTTCACATTAAAAAAACTTATGGCTTTTGTAAAAACGGCCGGAGATAGCCGCCCGGACGCAAAAGCCACAAAACCGATGGATGCTACCTAAGAACCAGGTCTACGTACGTGTGGGCCCGGGCCGGCTGCTTCCTTGTTGACCCGGGCAAACTTTGTCCGTAAGACTTCTTTTCCGACGCGTAAATGCGTATAGAAAAAAAAGTAGAGCCCCAAATAGTGGGGTTATTCACTCTGACCGCTTGAAATTTCATTTCTCTGTTTGAATCTTTCGGTTCTGCTACATCGATCGATTGGTAAGCTGTCTGTTCGAACAATTTTTTTCCCTCTAAATTTTTAGTTGATGCTAGTTGTTTGTGTCTCCTGTTTTGCTGTTGGATCTGTACTTCTGTAGTTAACTAGTGATACGATTTTCTTGGTTTTCTAAGTTCAGGTTGCCTATTTCCATGAAAAAGGCTCGATTTTGGGAGCGTCATCGTGATCAAAATCGAAGTTTTGTGCCTCTGGCGAGGGGTTCTGGTGGGGGTTGAGGGCCTTTGATTTCGCCTTCACCTACTTGTTGGGTTTTTGGATTGGGTTTGAGAGGTATTTAGAAGAGATGGCAAGATATTGCTGCTTCCATGGTGGATGCACTGAGGTAAGTGTGTTTTTGATCATCTTGTTCATTTGTTCTGGGTACATCGTTCACTATTATTTTGCTCTTTGTACATGGTTCACTATTATGCGGCATGCGTCTGGACTTGTTGGTACATAATTATGCTGTAGGATAAGGTATAGAGCGTACGTTGTATGTTTTCTGCTTAGACATGTTTTGATTTGTTGTCGAACACTGCTTCACGATGATTGAAATACAACAAAATTGTACTTTCAGTAAGTATTTCATGAGTGTGATAGTTTCAAAATCGAAAGAGACGCCTAAATTATTATATCTCTTGGTAGTTATGATTGTGAATGTAAGATGTATTTTGTTAGCGTCGGAAGGCTGGAATTAGTCCACTGCATCATAAGACAGACATCAACTGTTGTATGACTAATGTCAATTAGAAATGTTTTACCCCCTAAAAAAGAGGAAATGTTTTGAACCCCAAGTAAATAGCACGTCAGAATTTATCCTAGCAATTTTCTTTGAAGAAAACGCATCCGAATTGATATGCACATTCTTTGATTCATGAGGTTTCTCGGTGAAAATATGGGGGAAAGAGAATTTAGTAGAGCATATTTTATTGCCTTTAGTTCCCAGGTTAAATTTATTTCTTTGCTGATTCTTCTGGTTAAATATAGTTGACCAGGCATTCATCATCCACCTCTGGTAAAGGAAAAGGCTGTCAGGGGCAAGTCAAAGTTAGCTATGGGTTTGGCCTCATAAGAGGGAGAACAAATCATCCTATGGAGGATTATCATATTGCTGAACTCGTCCAAGCGAAAGGGCATGAGCTTGGTCTTTTTGCTATTTTTGATGGTCATTCAGGAGACACTGTTCCCGCATACTTACAGAAGCATTTGTTTTCCACTATCTTGAATGAGGTGAGTTTTTAGCTTTCCTTCAGAAAAACGAATGTTTCACCAACGGGCATATTTAATGATCAGTTTTGTTCTTTCACACTAGGAAGAATTTCGGACACATCCTGATAGAGCAATCACTAAAGCTTATGAGAAGACTGACCAGGAAATTCTGTCGCGTAGTCCAGATCTGGGGCAAGGTGGATCGACTGCTGTAACAGCAATTCTTGTCGATGGCAGGAAGCTGTGGGTCGCTAATGTTGGGGATTCACGAGCTGTCCTTTTAAAAGGTGGAGAAGTCATACAAATGTCTACTGATCATGATCCAAATCTGGAGCGAGGGACTATTGAAAACAAAGGTGGTTTTGTTTCAAATATGCCAGGTATGTCTGCATTTCTTCCAACTGGGTAGCTAGATTGAAATATTGAAGCTTTTGCTACGTATGTGTAGAGTCCAGAACAATGATGTTATGATTTATGCCATACAGACTGTGTATCATCTTCTGTTCTTAATTTAATCACATTGTTGCATGTCAGTCTGACCACCTCAAAAGTTTGGTCATATCAAAAACTGCCTGTGGAAAAGTTTGAGAAAAATAAACTTACTATATTTATATTTTTGGTTCTTCGTGATTGTCATATAATTGAAAAAACATCCCTGCGACTACAAGTATCAAATACCCATTGACAAGACAGAATACGAGGCAGTCCGAGTCAATTTTTGTGGGTTCATGACTTGTATTTGTAAGTATTTAGTAGTTAGTACAGCTTTGGTTTTATCATGCCGTTGGGCAATGCATTTATCTTCTTTAAGTTAATTGAATGAAACCCACCTTGCGAAAGCCAGTGGCTCGGATGACTCCACCCATAATATGTGAATGCAATTTTCAATGATCTGTGTTAACACACTCATTTTCTATATCGATCCATTCTGGTCTTGTAGTTATTGCACAATATGATCTGCTGCACATGGACAGCTATAAGCATCATATATGCTGGTTGGTACATCTCCCATGGTTTCTAATGGAATTACACGAAACTAGATGCACAGTATGCTTATTGAAAGTTTAAAACATCGGATATTTTAGGTCATAGCTACTGCAGGAGCTATTTCTGGATATCCATAGTGTAGTTGCAAGTTTTCACATGTGGCATTTAACATGATTATTATTTCACATTTTCACAGTTCACACTTCTGTTGTTTTCTCAACAAAAGACCTGTCCTTATTGTGCATTGTTACCTTATCTGGAATTTATTCCACTACTTTCAGTTTCAGTCAGTAATATGTACCTTCACTTCTATTCTCTAATTGGTAAAGGGTGCTCTCTGTTAGAGATATATATGTGTTCGAGTAGGATTCTAGATATTATTTGTTTTCCTTATCTGTAACCTGTACTTGTGTATATATACTGGCCCATTGGCCCCCTGATAATATAAGTCGCTATTCCTAACATGGTATCAGAGCGCGTTAGGGTTACCTCTCCCTAGCTGCCGCTGCCGGCTTCTCTCTCCGCGTCCACCACGTGCAACTCCGCGTGCCGCTCCGTCGGCTTCGTCTCCTCCGCCTGTCGCTCCGTCGGCTTCTTGTCGCGATGAGGATCTCGTGGGACGCCCGTTGGTTGCGCCGCCGGTTCGCCTCAGATCTGTGTCGCCGACATCGCCTCGCTCGCTAGGTCGCCGCCAGCTTCCCTCTCCGGCATCGCTGCTCGCCGCTCGACATCTTCGTCGTCGCCGCCGATCCGTCACCGATCGCTGCGCTACAGTTCGCCGAGGCCGCCGCCGCTCCATCCCGGACGCCGCCGCTCCCGGTTCAGTCCACAATCGCCGGTTCCTTCGCCGACGAGGCTCGCCTTCTTCGCATGAGCTCGCCTCAGATCGACCATCACGGCCACGGGGAGGAAGGTTTGGATCGGTGCACCGCTTCTCCGTCGCCGCCGTGGACACAGGGGGCCGTAGCCGTTTCCTCAGTCGCCGCCGCCGCCATGTTCACAGGGGGAGGAACCCTAGTTCCTCTCCCCAAGCTTCGTGTTTTGGGCCGGCCGACTCGGCCCGGTAAGGAAGGCTGATATTTATTCGGCCGATATTTAAAGCGAAAAAAAACGTCGGTCTGATCGCCGCGCCGCCTATTAGACTACGTTACCTTGGTCGCCGCGCCGTCCATTGCCGCCTACCAATGGGCACTGTTTCCCTCCCTCGCTGCCCGGTGATCTTCGATGGTGTTAATTACACCGACTTCGTGTCTCACATGCGCATCAACATGTGTGGTCTTCGTCTCTGGGGCATCCTCTCTGGCGATGTCACTTGCCCGCCTTGCCATACTCCTCCGACGGACCCTCGCTGTTGCGCCGCTTCGACAACCGACAAGGTCATTGCCGAGGCCGGCAGCCTTGCGATGAGAAGGCTATCTCTGCCTACCAAGAGGCTCTGGATTCCTACATGGATCGATTGACTGCCTACACTCAGTGGTGCGATGACGACGCTCGAGCTGCTGCTGTCTTCATCGTCAGTGACCAGCCTCAGTTTTCTTCTGAGGTTGTGGGACTCCCTTCGGCTGTCCAGATGTGGACTCACCTTCGGCGCTTCACGAACCCTCCGGAGATGCTCTCTACTGCAGTGGTTCGCCAGAGCACACTCTTCGCCAGGTGATGCTATCACGGCGCCTTCTACGCCGAGCTCTTGTCCGGCGTCACCGGACTCTCTTCATCTTCTTGGTTGTCGCTCCTGTTCATGCCTTTCGATCGTATGCGTCCGATCCGAGTTTCAGCGTGTTCACGAGTTCCTTACTCGACTTCGCCCCGAAGTTCGAGCGAGGCGTGCCCGCTTTTTTGCACGCCACCTCGTGTCACTCTTTTGGAGGCTCTTACCGAGATACGCGCAGGAGACTCGCCTCGAGTGGTCTTTGGTTTGATGCCACTCCTCCGTGCTCGCCGCTCGTCCACCTGCTACACCGACTGCTCCACGTTTCAGTATACTGCCTCCTGCAGCGGCTGCCACAGGTGGTGGTGGCCGTCATCCATCTGGAGGTAGCCGTCATCGCTGCTCCTACTGCGACAAGGTCGGTCACATTGAGTCCCAGTGCTATAAGAAACAGTGGCATCTTTCACGCCGTTCTTCTCCTAGCACTCGCACCGGTGCTTCTACATCGACGACTGCATCGACTCCTTCATAGCTTTTCTCATCGAGCAGAGATAGCCGACTTCGACGATCGCTTGCCGCTTGTGTTCTCCTCGGCAGTTCTGCAGATTACGCTCATCGACTCTTGGCCATGAGAAACCACCTTCTACACAGTCAGGTACCTCCCCATGGATTCTTGATTCAGGAGCATCATTTCACATGACTTTTGATTCTTCCACTCTGTCTTTTATTACGCCTCTTGATTCCCCTGTCAGTCTTCTTACTGCTGATGGTACTTCTCTTTCTGTCTCCAGTCGAGGACCTCTTAGCAACTCATCCTTTCTTAGCAACTCATCCTTTCATGTCCCTTCTGTTGCTTAAGTTCCTCGCCTAACCATGCAACTTCTTTCTGCTGGACAGATTACTGACCTTGGTTGTCGGGTCATTCTTGACTCTGACTCTTGTTGTGTTCAGGACCGCCACACGGGGGCTCTGGTTGGTTCTGGCCCTCGGCGCTTTGACTCTCAGCATCTCTGGGAGCTTGACTGACTTCACCTTCCTTCCGCTGCCACCGTCACCGCCAGTCTCTCCGCTTCTGCCACTCCATCTACCAGCTCTTTCCAGTAGTGGCACCATCGTCTTGGTCATCTGTGTGGATCTCGTCTGTCATCCTTAGTTCGTCGTGGTCTTCTGGGGTCTGTCTCAGGAGACATATCTTTAGATTGTCAGGGCTGTAAGTTAGGGAAACAGATTCAGCTTCCCTATTCTCATAGTGAGTCAGTATCTCAGCATCCTTTTGATCTTGTTCATTCAGATGTTTGGGGTCCGGCTCCCTTCCTTTCCAAAGAGGGCCATCGATATTATATCATTTTTATAGATGACTTCTCGTCACACTTGGATATACTTTATGTCTTCCCGTAGTGAGGCTTTGTCTATCTATAAACAATTTGTCACTATGGTTCGCACACAGTTCTCCACTCCTATTCGAGTCTTCCGTGCTGACTCTGCTGGCGAGTACCTCTCTCATTACCTGCGTAGCTTCCTTGCTGAGCAGGGCACTCTCGCTCAGTTCTCTTGTCCTGGTGCTTATGCTCAGAATGGTGTCGCTGAGCGCAAGCATCGTCACCTCCTTGAGACGGCTCGTACACTAATGATTGCCGCCTCTATTCCACCTCACTTTTGGGTTGACGCTGTTTCCACTGCCACCTATCTCGTCAACATCCAGCTCTCTTCTACTCTTCAGGGTGAGATCCCGGTTAAGCGTCTCTGTGATCTTTCTCCAGACTACTCGCCTTCGCTCGTTTGTTGCGTTTGCTACGTTCTCCTTGCACCTCGAGAACGCACCAAACTGACTGCTCAGTCTGTTGAGTGTGTTTTTATGGGACACAGTGCCGAGCACAAGGGCTATCGGTGCTGTGATCCTGTTGGTCGACGGATGCGGATTTCTCGGGATGTGACTTTTGACGAGTCTTGTCCCTTCTACCCACGTCCTACCTCTCCTTCGGTTTCCTCTGTGGAGTCCCTGTCTTTTTTGACCTTTCCAGATACACCCATCTCTGTCTTGCCCTCGTCCACCCGTCCCACTGAGTCTCCACATATATCTCCTAAGGCCTCTTCGCCGCTGTCGCCTCCTGCTTCGTCGCCTGTGGCCCCTCAGGCTCCTCCCACTCTCTTTTACACTCGTCGACCTCGTATTGAGCTTCTTCCAGATGAACCATCTTCCCCTGATGTTTCATCTTCTCCTGATGCTCCATCTTCCCCTGATGGGCTATCATCTCCTCGCTACGGTCTCCGCGATCGTCGGTCGATTCGGCCTCCTGCCTGTTTTGGTCTTGCTGGTGCAGCTACCCATGAGCCCGTCTCCTACCGGGATGCTGTTACTCATCCTGAGTGGCAGCATGCTATGGCCAAGGAGATTGCTGCTCTCGAGCGTACTAGTACTTGGGATCTTGTTCTTTTTCCATCTCACTCGTCCCATCACGTGTAAGTGGGTCTATAAGATTAAGACTCGCTCTGATGGCTCTCTTGAGCGCTATAAGGCGCGTCTTGTTGCTCGTGGCTTCCAGCAGGAGTATGGTCGTGACTACGACGAGATTTTTGCTCCTGTGGCCCACATGACCACTGTCCGCACTCTTCTTTCGGTGGCGTCTGTTCGCCATTGGTCCGTTTCTTAGCTTGATGTCAAGAATGCCTTTTTTAATGGCGAGTTGCATGAGGAGGTCTACATGCATCCGCCACCTGGGTATTCTGTTCCTGAGGGTATGGTCTGTCGTCTTCGTCACTCTCTCTATGGCCTTAAACAAGCCCCTCTTGCTTGGTTTGAGCGCTTCTCCTCTGTGGTCACTGCTGTTGGCTTCTCAGCTAGTGATCATGATCCTGCTCTTTTTGTCCACACTTCGTCTCGTGGTCGGACTCTTCTTCTATATGTTGATGATATGATCATCACCGGAGATGATTCTAAGTACATTGCTTTTGTCAAGACTCGTCTGAGTGAGCAATTCCTTATGTCGGATCTTGGTCCTCTTCGTTACTTCCTTGGGATTGAGGTTACTTCCACTCCAGATGGTTTCTTTATGTCCTAAGAGAAGTATATTTAGGATCTTCTTGATCGCGCTTCTCTCACTGATCAGCGTACTGTTGAGACTCCCATGGAGCTCAACGTTCATCTCCAGCCCTCTGATGGCGAGCTTCTTTACGATCCGGCTCGCTATCGCCATCTTGTTGGGAGTCTTGTCTACCTTGTCACATTACTCGTCCCGATATCGCTTATCGATTCATGTTCGAGTCGATTCGTTTCCGCTCCCACTCAGTCCACTCGACCACCTTCTTGAGTTACGTGATAACTTCGTGGGACTATCTCTCGCCGTCTCTTCTTTCCACGCTCCAGCTCATTACAGCTTCAGGCTTATTCAGATGCTACTTGGGCGTGATCCTCCGATCACGGTCTATCTCTCGCCATCTTGTGTTTTTCTTGGTGGTTCTCTCATTGCTTGGAAGACAAAGAAACAGACTGCAGTGTCCTGTTCGAGTGCAGAGGCTGAGTTGCGAGCTATGGCTCTCTTGACAGCAGAGATTACTTGGCTACGGTGGTTACTTGAGGATTTTGGTGTTTCTGTCACTACACCGACTCCTCTCTTGTCAGATAGTACAGATGCTATTAGTATTGCTTGTGATCCTGTGAAGCATGAGCTCACCAAGCATATTGGTGTTGATGCTTCCTTCATGGGGTCTTGTGTGCATGATCAGGTGATTGCTCTTCAGTATGTGCCTTCCGAGTTTCAGATAGCGGATTTCTTCACGAAGGTCCAGACTCGAGCACAGCACGGCTTCTACCTTTCCAAACTCAGTGTTGTTGATCCACCATGAGTTTGAGGGGGGTGTTAGAGATATATATGTGTTCGATTAGGATTCTAGATATTATTTGGTTTCCTTATCTGTAACCTGTACTTGTGTATATATACTGGCCCATTGGCCCCCTGATAATATAAGTCGCTACTCCTAACACTCTCCAGCAACTTGTCAAATTCCACTTCTATAACAAAGATAATGTCCCTAATTCTTATATTTTGTTCTGCCTAATTGTGTGTAATGTATTGTTGAAAAATAGTTTCAAATCAACTGCCTTTAGTTCTTTACAAATAAGAAAACAATGAAGTTATTCATTTATCCCTCCTCTCCTATTATCACCTGCTATTTGCCCACATGCGGCATGGTAATGCAATACCTATTTTCTTGTAACAAGAGAAGAAAATTATGAATTGTGGAAAGTCCCCTTTCTTTAGTTTCTATTTTTAATTACAATAGGAAATAGCAACTACCTACCATCCATTACAGTTTCCAACAATTTCATTTTCATCACTTGATCAAAACTATAGTTGTTCTTGTTATGAATTTTGTATATGTATTCATGAGGTCCAATGAGCAGTATATATAGGGAGGATAAGGGGATGTTACAAAGGAATATGCCATACATATATAAAGAAATACAAATGAACTCCTATTCTAACTGTTCTATCAAGTGGGAACTCCAAGTTGCATTACTCAGAGATGGAATTTGATGAATTCATCTTTTCTCTTCTGGTTCATCAATCCAGAAGTCAGATCTTCATCATTTCTTTCCTTGTTTGCAAGGAAATATAGGACTCGAATTTTCTCCTGCGTGATAATGTTATAAAATTACAGGAGATGTTCCCCGAGTATGTGGTCAGTTGGCTGTTTCCCGAGCCTTTGGAGACCGGAATCTAAAATCGATGTTGAGAGTAGAGCCCGACATAAGAGTGGAAGAGATAGACCATACAGCTCAGCTACTTATCCTTGCTAGCGATGGTGTTTGGAAGGTACCTTATAATTTGTGTGTTTTATTTCTAAACATTTAAAATAAATATATCAAAAACTGTACCTCATTGTATTATTTTTCCTTTTATCTTTGTCGGCTAGGTAATGAAGAACCAAGAAGCAGCTGATTTGGCTAAAAGGTTCAAAGATCCACAGGCAGCGGCGAAACAGTTAATTGCCGAAGCACTAAGAAGAGATAGCAAAGATGACATATCATGCGTCGTTGTCCAGTTTAAGGTATGAATAAGTGGAGCTCAGGTGGCTTGTGCAGCACTGTCGTGTCTCGTGTGGCGCCATTCAGTTTGAGAACGGAGCAAGTTTCAGTAGTAAAATGCACAGTTTGATAAGATGTATTTTCTGCGATGTTGCTGTTTGTAAATGATGTGCTCACTCGATTATATGGTAGTGATAATAGCACAGATATGCTAGGATTCTTTGTTTGTCCATCCAAAAGGTACATTCGTGGGGATCATAAGAGCTATCTGAATAGCTGTTGTGTAAAAAACGGTTTGAGTTAGCTACACTGTGAGTTTTTTTAGATGCATTGTCAGTGGTCATGAGTGGTGGAGCCAGGAATTAGAGATGAGGAAAGCTAAATAAGCTATGTAGTGAAATTGTATTTTATGAGAGGAGCAAGGGAGTGCCAATAGCAAGAATATAAATAAAAATTTATGGATCACAAAAAATGCAGTGAAAAAAAATTTGATCATAGGGAGCCCCGGCCCTGACGGTCCCTCTTCCTCCGCCTCTAGTGGTTACTGCTTTACTAGTTGTGCAGTTCACTTATCGAGAAGCATTGAAGCAATTTTCATAGGAGTTTTTTTTTGGCGAGAGATTTCAATTTCTTGTCTATTTTAGCGTTGCTTTTTCATCTGACGTCCAAGAATGATTGTAATGCATTGCAGGGAACTTGATCCAAAGAACTCCTAATACAACATAAGTGAAAAATTAGAAGACCAGTCATACTGTTAATTCCTTTTTTCTTTTTATGGCATCCATTGTACATAGGATTCATAGGACCGCAATTTTTGTTCAACCCTATTGTACATGAGAATTAAGGGCATTTCTAGTAGGGTTATGCTAGTCGTCGGTTAGCTTTTCTATATCAGTAAAATTCTAAATAAAAGAGAAGTAAAGTTGTCTCTTTCTAAGGGCATCTCCAATGATTAGAGATAATATTGTCTCTAACATATGCCATATCATTTTTAAAGACAACATCTCAAATAGATAGTTTTTAGCACTTTTCAACATTTAAATTTTATAATTTTTCTTTGAAACGGGTCTACATGTTAACTGGAGTAGATTAATGTATCATATTTTATTTCCCGTGCACGACAGTCTTTTTAGAAAGAGACGATTTGTGTTCTCTCTCCTCCACATATAATTTTGTTGACATAACATAGCTAAGAGACGACAATAAAGATACTATTAGAGATGCACAAAACAACCATCTTTACACACGAACCAAGACAAAGCAACCAATGCATGCGAGAGGGGGTGAAGGAGTGAAAATATTACAAGTTTGATATGGATGTTAGAGATAACTTGCTATAGATAGTTTATTGGTGATGGTGCTTTTAAATCTGTTTTTTCGATGACGTATAGTTGATACAGTAAAATTAAAGATAATACTACTGAAGATGCCCCAATAAACAAGTACACAATACATCTATTGAATAACATGTCTATTAGATAACGTGCACTCGGCCTCGTTTACAAAGACTATACGGATATATAGTAGAATTCTTGCAATAACTTTACTCCTAATTCCTGGTATACATCAATTGTGACAAGACATATATAAGAAAATGGATAATGATTAATAAACTTCGGGAGTAACAAAAGATAATATCACTATAGCAACACCAAAGCCATCAAGAGACAATCAATGACACTGTTTGAAGTGCAGGAGTTTTTCTCGAATCCTGACGTTAAATTCCTGCGTTCGAAACAGTAGAGGAAAAAAAATATCTGGAAGCTCAACTGTGGATAGTGCCTGCCTCCTAACACTATCCCCGCATCTTGAATCCTCTTTAGATTTGTGAATTATTGGGGAGGGTGGCCCAGCTCCAAACCCCAACCGAGCGGCCGTTTCTTCTCGCGCTTTGGAAAGCTGCCCACTTGACCGCCCACGAGGCCTATCCCCACCGCTCCTCGTGACGTACCGGGCCACGCAAGACCTGTCGCACTGACGAGTGGGGCCTCTTCGCTCCATGCTGTTGTGTCAGTGGGAGAGGACACGATGCGGGGGGAGCGTGGGAAGAATTGAAATGTTGACTTGGATTACGACTGCCTCGCTTCCGCACTCCACCACGCGCGTACTCTGCCTCCTATCCGATCTGCTTGGACTTTTTTCACTCTCGCCCCGCGCTTCGTGCTTTATTCTTTATCTCGCGAAAGCCCAGCGTAACATCCAAACTTACAGCCTACCCCCCCGCCACATGGATGTGAATTACAAGCCTTTTTCTTCTCCACCGACCACCTTCGAGAGAGAAAATAGTACGGGGATTGAAAATATTGCCTCTTCAGATTGGGCACACAAGTCAAAACGATATAACTGGAAAAAAAACACCTTCTTTGTCCACATTTATTTATGATGCAACCCCACCACCCTTGAGAAAAGAGAAAGAGTCAAAGAGAAAAGACGAAACCGAAAGTGTGCTGATTGTGCAAGCGCAAATTTCACGTTTCAAGTGGACCTGTACGCAAGAGGCCCCACAACCCAGAAAACCATCTAACGCGTCGTGCCGATCAAAGTTGGGTACCACCACCGATTGCTGAATGGAGTTCACCACCAACCGACTCGCCGGCGCCGGCGCCGGCGCCGCCGCTGTCGCGTCCTCGGCCACCACGGCATCGCAGCCGACTGTGGCAGGCGGGGAGCCTTCTGACTCCCTTACCGGCGCCGGAACTGGAGGAGGGGACGGGGACCCCCGCGCTGCCCTCCAACGGCTGGCTGCCCTCGGCGACTGCATGGCCGCCGTACGGCGCCGCCTCGCCGCCTCCCTCTCCGGGGAATCGCAGCCCCTCTCCTCCTCTGACATCCACTCCGTCTCCTCCGAGATCTCCTCCGCCGCCCACCTCGTCGTCCTCAACGCCGCCTCCCTCCTCTCTTCCTCCCTCCCCTTCCCTTCCCGCTCCTCCTCCACCTCCTGCTCCTCCCGCTCCTGTCCAGGAGCTCCCCGCCGCGGCCGCAGCCACCTCCGCCCAAACAATCCCCCAAGAAACCACCAAGGGCGACGGCCACTACGACGTCGTGGAGCTCGACGCCGCCGAGCTGCTCGTGGAGCACGTCCACGTCTGCGATATCTGCGGCAAGGGCTTCCGCCGCGACGCCAACCTCAGGATGCACATGCGCGCGCACGGCGACCGCTTCAAGACCCTGGACGCGCTCTCCCGGCCCGGCCAGGCGAAGCCGCCTGCCGGCCGCGATGTGCGGTTCTCGTGCCCCTACGCGGGATGCAACCGGAACCGTGCTCACCGCCGCTTCCGGTCGCTCAAGTCGGCGGTGTGCGCGCGCAACCACTTCCGGCGCAGCCACTGCCCCAAGCTCTACGCCTGCGAACGCTGCGGTGGCAAGAAGCGTTTCGCTGTTCTTGCCGATCTCCGCAGCCACCTCCGCCACTGTGGGGAGGAGGCGCAGTGGCGTTGCTCCTGCGGCACCACCTTCTCCCGCAAGGACAAGCTGTTCGGCCATCTCGCCCTCTTTGAAGGCCACATGCCAGCTATCACCGAGCCGAACAAGGATGTGGTGTCAGCACCTACAGAGGCATCCCTTGATATGATGGAGGAAGGGGGAATTGAAGGGAATTGTGACCGGGAGGACGATGAGGAGGACGGTTTTGATCAGGAGTTCTTCAAGGAGTGGATGGAGGAGCTCAGAGGTGGTGCTGGTGGCACGAGCTGGCCTGGATCGGCAGCAGCCGGGCAATGGCAATGACACAATGTAGCGAGCGGTGTTTGGGGTAAGAGCTTTATCTTCCTGCCGTTTGGTTGGTAAAATTGGAACTTATAGTATGTGAAAACTTGGTGCAAGAAGATGTGAAACAATGCCAAGATGCTGATGACATGATTACATGTTACTAGTTGCTAATACAAATTAGGTATTGAAACATTCTTGTGCTACTTGGTGAAATTATGATGTAGTGGATATGTGAACTTGATCGTGTGGGAAGTTATCCTCATAATTTATATTACACCAAAAACAGAAATATTAAACTTCATTTATGCAAGTGAACTCAAGTATGTAAGATGCTCTTGGATGGCATGTCTCTTAGTGAAGTTAATTATATATTGGGGATGAATTTAGATGGATATGAGGCTCTTTTATTTTTACCGTAATGGAGGAAGAACCATACTGAGCACTTTGATGGCAAGGGAAAATTCTGTATTTGTTTAGCTGGTTGATTCCTTTGGTTTTCTGTTCTGCCCAGTTTAGCTTAAAAAACTTCATGTGATCTTTACTCTGGTTGTTCTTGTATGTCATGGATCACATATTAGTGTATGCAGTTCACTCCAATCATTTATCATCTATGTGGACAGAACTTTAAACCCTAAACAACTTCCCATTTTTCTTGTTAAATATCTTGGAAGTATTCGTGCTCATGTCTTAGGTTAGGCCAGGTGAGTGGCACTCACCAGGTCCAGTACATTCACAATTACTTGAGTTCGTCCCTTGATTTATATTTTAAGGTAGATCTTTCAGCCCTTTATATGCAATATGACTATATGGTTGTTGCAAAATTCTAGTGGATTTCTGGCTTTCTGCAGACCCATAGCACCCCATTTGCTTTGCCTTTTATGGTTTGGGTAATAATTAGTTTTTTATTGTATTAGTATATAAACAATTAACAATCAAGGGTTGCTATGTGTAGTTGTGTACAGACAAAACTCATTGCTATTTTTTTTACAAACAGCAACTGACAGGCAGGCATGTGACACGTGGCTTGAATTCAATGGGTTCACCTGTTAGCGAGTATTCTTAAAGATTTCCGTAATATTTTGTCATGGAATCTTTATCAAATTAGTTTCAGTTGTTGTCTAGTTTCTTTGTTTTATCAGACAGATGCGGTTTTTTTCCACACGGCTGTTCCAAGTTTTGAACCTGGGTTGTCTTGTTCCCTCTCCCGCCATGTTGCCATCGGTAGCACATCCCAAGCAGACTTTGCCGTCTAGTTGTTTGCTATACTAACGTTCTGTCCCTTTTTTTGTGAGGAAGCTAACGGTTTTGTTCCTTTACTCTTGATATGCTCTCTTCCTGAATCTTGTTAACACACTTTTGTGTGACTTGTGATGTAATTTTCCAATGTGCATAAATAATGAAGTATGTAATTCATTTTTACTCTTCACCAATGCATGTGGATATTTCACTAGTAAGGAAACTTCTTGTTTTCCTCACGGCACATGGAAATGTAAAAAGGATATCCTTGTTCATGACACTCGAATGGAGAAGAGTGGGTTACATTGTTCATGTTTGGTTAAGTGTGATATACTAAATTCATATAGGGTATAACTAGCTGTTCTAATGTTCGCAAGCATATTATGATCTGATTACTAAACCTCCAATGCTGTCTTGTAGGTGTATGGTAACAACAGGAAGGGCCATTGGCTTGCAAAAGTGACTGGAAAGATCAGTGAAGAAGGGGCATGTGAAGAGCAACAGAGGGGGTTTCTACCTGCCTCTCCGTGTTTCTTTGTGCGCGCACGTCCATTTGCGTGTGACGGGGTATGGTGCGGACTTGGCCTCCCTTTTTATCGTTCTCAGTTACTTTCTTGTTATGATGTAGCTGTTGCCTGTTGGCGGAATACATCACAGATATGGGCTATGCAATGCCTCTCTTTCTGTAGCGACTCATGAGAAATATCCTGACAAACGGTGGAATCACTCTTCGGTGCACTGGAGGCACCGGATAATAAGACCCAGTTAGTTGTACATCTAGAAATGCTCAATATTGCAGAGCTTGACCATGGAACTGGAAGAGGAGCCCCCACTTATTTCGCAGGTCTCGCGACAACGGGAACCCTCTTTCAGATGTTATGTTACTACTTTCTACAGCACAACACCAGCACCGTTCTGTCTCGAATAAGTCGAGAACCCAATTTCAGATGTCGGATTCAAGGTTCCAAGTTCCAACGCCCTATATACATGGCTGCGTGCGAACGTGCGCGTGGCGAAGGCATGTACGATGCGCCCCAGTAATCGTACCATGGACCAGTGTCCTGGTGGCGCACATCATACGATGCGCCCCCAGCAATCATATGAATTTTTGGCACTTTTTTTTGTCTCGTATTTACTGGAAAAATCGTTTCTGATTTTTTTCTTCAAATAAAGCACTCTACCGCACGACCATTGTATGGTGGAGTTTCTGCACGGCCGCCCTGCGGTGGCCCCCACCGCGTGCTCTCCCTTCCCCTCCCGCTTGACCCTCCCTCTTGCCAACCACCCCTTTTCGCCACACCGACACTAAAGCGCGCGGTTACCATCTTTCTCACCGGCCTTCCTCCTTCGTACATCAATCGCTTTGTACATATATATACCACGGATGGGTCGTTGTGGGTTTAGGTAATTTTGAACATAAGATTTGTTTGTGTTTTATGGCGATCGTCTTATACAGGGTTGGACCTATCGAGATGCCGGTACAAGGTGGTCCGGACGGAGGGGCTCGACGCGATGAATATTCACGAGCTTGGTCAAGTCAGATCCGGAGAGTTCGTCATGGAGGCAGGGCGAAGAAAGTTGTGATCGAGGGGATCACCTGCATGAATGACACGTAGGATCTCGTCAAGGTGCATGGAACTGTAGCATGGAGGTAGTACATGCAGATTGCCTCCCAGCCCGAGGCGGCCATTCACAGGAGGGCGATGGTGTACGTAAATTTAGTACGCAGGGCACCGGGAAACCTTGATGATGTCGGAGCCTCTATAAGCGGGCAAACACAGCCCGAACCTGAAGACGGCAGCACGGAATGTGCTGCCTAGGAGGGAAGATTCACGTATAATTTTGTTCGAAATGAGGGGGCAGAAATGTGGTGGTCGACTCACATTGACTGCCACGAGTATCTACCGGACGAGCCTCTCGGATCAGTGTCCGACGAGGACGCCGGCCCAGGCTTAGACGATAGCGACAAGGATGCACACTAGGTCGACACACTCTTAGCTGGGCAGCGCTTCCCTACCAAGGTGGTCGTGCAACAAGCTATATCACGATACGCCTTGTCCATCTGCCGTGTGTACTGAGTGCTCCAGTTCAACCTAGGAAAGTACACAGTGAAATGCATAGTAGAAGGCTGTCCTGATAAGGTCAGCGCTCACCGAGCAAAGATCTTCGGCTCGGTCTTCACGGTCAAGGCGTTGATCGACCACACTTGCGAGCTTAGCGAGCCCCTACGACATCATCAGAACGCGACTTTCGCATATGTTGCAAGCCTCATCAGGCACCTAGTTGAGATAAACGTGTTCGTCTCCCCCTAAGATGTTGATGTCGGAAGTCACCAATCTGGTTGGCTATCCAGTCAGCTACAGCAAGGTCCGACTAGTCAAGTAGAAGGTCATCGAGTCCATGCACAAGACATATGAAGAGACGTACAACCTTGTGCCGAGATTGCTTGACCAGATTGCCGAATCAAACCCTGGCACGTACATAAACAAGTTTGACTGTGAAAATACTGAGGGAGGGCCCAATTGCTTCATACTAGACCAGGTGTTCTAGGCTTTCGCTCAGGCCATCGGGAGCTTTGAGTTCTGCCGTCCTGTCCTAACGATAGATGATACTTTCCTCACAGGGAGGTACAAGGGCACCATCCTTACCGCGATGGCAGCCGACGTGAATGACCAGCTTCTCCTAGTGGTATTTGCCATTGTGGAGAGCGAGAACACATCCAGCTGGCTGTGGTTTCTAACGAACATAAAGAGGGTGGTGGTGGGAGACTAGCGCAATGTCTGCCTAATCATAGACCGCAATGCTGGGTTATTGGCGACCATCAATACCATGCAGCATGGGACGGATCCCCCTCACCAGTGGAACGATGTGCAATCCAGGTGGTGCATGAGGCATCTTGCATCTAACTTGTTCACGTGGTTCTGCAGTCAGGAAGTTATGAAGACGTTCAAGGTATTGTGTCTGCAGAACCAAAGGCGAAAGTTTGAGTCCATCTGGAGGGACCTCGAACACTGGACTACGATGCATACAAGGGAGTCCACTCCGGAGGTACTGGAGGGAGAGCAACCCAGTAGTGCCATAAGTTTCTCCGAGTGGATTCATGGTCACACTCCCTTAATTGGAGAAATAGTCCCTCCTCTATGACACAGACGATGCGAGGTACGAGATTATGACGACCAATATGTCTGAGGTGTACAACAGGGTCCTCAAAGGTGCGTGGTGCCTTCCGATCACCGTGATCGTTGAGGAGACATTGACTCGTACTGTTGGTTATTTAGTCAATAGAGCCAACGCAGCCAAGCGACAGATGGAGGAAGGCAAGCAGTGGTACGAGAACACGCAGAGACACATGGACCAGAAGATGGAGAAGGCCCGAATGCATGACATCCAGGTGATTGATAGCCTCAGGAGGAAGTACGAGATCATACTTCGGTAGAAATACGTCAACAGT
Organism: Hsuehochloa calcarea; assembly: GCA_036346395.1. Lineage (NCBI taxonomy): Eukaryota > Viridiplantae > Streptophyta > Magnoliopsida > Poales > Poaceae > Hsuehochloa > Hsuehochloa calcarea. Next base: position 43,796,257 of record CM070610.1, on the reverse strand, counting down.
CATGCAAGGGGGAAAGGAAGCAGGCATGCACCCTAGGTGATGTGGCGACATGCACCTGCAACAAGCCGAAGCTCTTGCACTAGCCATGATCGCATGTGTACAAGGCGTGTGCGCAAATGAGATAGATGTCTACGCCATACATCTCTGAGTACTATAACATGCACCATCTTTTCAGCACATGGAGTGTAGAGTTTCACTCGTAAGGCTTGAAAATGCACTACAAGGATCTTTGACCGGACATGCCTAAATGGGGTCTGAACAAGGCCTTAAAGATAATAGGGAAAGGGCGACGGCAGACGCGGTGTACAGGCGACATGGATGCCGATAGCGTAGCGATATTAGCCACACAATCAAGTGCGTGGATATGCAAGACCCCGGGCACTCAACGAAGGATTGTCAACAGTAGAGTGGGTGCGATTGTCATTTTGTGTCGTAATTTAATGTATTGTCTGCCTTGTTATGTAGAATATATATCCTTGTTACGTTTTTTACTTTATGGTGCACTGACATCATGGAATCGCAGGCAATGGACTGTCACAACCCCTTTTTCATTAAATTAAATTAAGATGCATTTCATGAGTATGCATGTTATTTCTGGAGCATTTGCACAATTTCTTGCATTTGAAAAATTTCAAACCAAGTTTAAACATGTAACTCAAACTGAAGCTCCCAATGAAAACAACAAATAAATACTTGTGAAGATATCTGGGAAATAATTTATTTTAAACATGAACAATGTTGAAGGAACAAATTTATGAGTTCTATTACCCCATGAACCTCTTTGCAAAATTCTAGAATGTTCTAATTTTTTTTTGCTATTTTAAATCACTAGGCAAAGTGGAAGGTTTTGAATTAAACTATTTGTCAATCGAGTTGACTTGGTCTGACCTAACCCATTCGAACCAGCCCGAACTAGACCCCGACCGCACCTTACCTGTGCCGGTGACCACCCAGCCCCACGCGCCAGACCTTCTTCTCCACGTGGTGGCAAAGTTTCGAGCGCCAGAGCGCGTTGGCGGCCATGCGAGCTACGACTCTGTCCACTCGGGCTCACGCCATCTCACCACCGTCGTCGTTGCCCAACCAGCTACCACCGCTAACTGACGCTGTTATCTCCTGCTGTTGGAGCTCCTCAAAACCCTACCCTCTCTTTCTTAGCAGCTCAGACGAGCCGGACAATCTCTTCCTCCTCTCTGAGGTAAATCCATCGCTCTCTTCGCCGTCTTTCTTCTCCTTGCATGCTGTGTCCATTTATGCTAAGCTGGAGCCTTGCCGTGCAGCAGAGCATCGGGAATGCAGGCTTGTCGTCATCTTCTCTGGAGCACGTGTTGGGTTGATCTCGGCTAACTGCTGAGACCAATTTTCACGGGGGACATCCACCCACGACGCGCCTTGATCGGGGTCTCAACCAACTTCTGGTATTGGTCCCGTTCACCGGGCGCCATATAAAATCAAGAGGGTTTTCGGCAAGCTTTGGACTGTGAGTTAAGGCCACAAAAATCCCTAACAAATCCGATCGATTACGGGCGCCCAGGTGAGCGAAGACCAACGACCATCATCGACATCTCGACCTCACGCCGTCTCTGTGAATCAGGCCGATGCTCCACTGCCCTCTTCAGCATCGACGCCGACCAACCCTAAGCAGCAATGGCGTCCTCAGGCTCAGGTACACGCACTCACGCTTCCGCACTAATGACTCTTGTTTAGGTGTTCAATGATTGAGCTAGGGTTCATGTTGTTAGACACTGTTCAGGCTCAGTTTTAATCTATCAATGGTATCAGAGCCTAGCCTAGTTCATGTTGAACCCGATTAGAGCCCCAGCCGATATTACCGTCCCCGGATCTGATGTTTTATGGCTCGGTATAGCACTTAGAAGGAGGGGATCTACGCAGTTTTGAGAAACCCTAACGAGAATGAAATCCCGAAACTGCCAAATCCATCAAACTCAGATCAAAGGCAAAAGGAGCGGCGGAATACTCACGTTTTTGGAGATCAGGAGTCGTCACTCCGGTCTCGGGCGCCGCCGCAGCTCCACTCGACGGCTGCGCGTGCGACCTCGATCGCGCTGTACGACGAGGAGAGATGCGAGGCGCCGCCTCTTGTTCTTCGCCGCCTCTTAACGCTTCATTTGCTCAAGCCGCGCTCGGTCTTCGACCGGCGGCATCGGTGCTTCTGAGCGATGATGCTCTCCACATCGCGCCTCGCGTCGTCGCCTCCGGGCGGAGTTTTCGGGAGAGAACGGGTGAAATGTTTTAGGGTTAGGGTTTCCCGTCGGCCGAGCGTTTTATACATCGCGTTTTTCACTGTCGACCGTCCGATGCGATCTAACGGATCACGTGGCTCTGATTCGGCGGAAGTAAGATGCGCGGATGATCTCGGCCGTCCGTTTAGATCGACGGCCATCAATGTTTTGGCTTTTGAGCCATTTTCTTTTGGGCCGGCGGACGCGCTGCGGTGAGCGAGTCGAGTCTTCGGCCTGGCTGCGTCTTTGAGGAGCGGCCGGGCCAGCGAGCCGTTCGGCGGGCGAGAAAGGTCGGACCGAACAAATGTTCAGCGAACAATAACTTTTTCCATTTTATAAAGTGTGTTTATGATTAAGTGTTTTTAGTTTAAGTTTTGTGCACAGTTTTTAATTCATGTTAATTGCTCAAGTAACAGTGATAATTATCTCTAATTAAAATTGAACTAACGAGATATTTTAATTAGAGATTTTTATGATTTATTTAGGCATTATGTATATATATGATTACATACTGACCTACGTTGTTTGTAGTCATATGTCGCCATATTAACTGTTGAAGTTCTTTTCATTTTGTGCCCAACGGTGATATGAATTAAAAATATAGTTTTGCATGTTATTAATCAGACCAACGTAGGGTTAATTGCATGCAATACTTTTTATGTTATTTCTAATTTTTCCCTATATTTTTAATGTTCAGCAATGAATGCTTCAAATGTTGCCGCTACAATTGACAACATTGAGCAGCTTATGGGGAGCAACTTCCCCACTTGGAAAGAAAGAATTTCAGTTGTCCTTGGAGTTTTAGACCTTGATTATGCATTAAGGGTGCCCGCTCCCGTTTCTCCCACAGTTGGTGAGGACAATTACGATGAGAAAAAGAAAATATATGATAATAATACTGAAAAATGGGAGCGGTCCAACCGTCTATCACTAATGATTATGAAGACCTCTATCTCAGTTGGGATCAGGGGAGCAATCCCAGATTCTGAAAATACTAAGGAGTATCTGGCTTCAGTAGAGGAGAAATTCAAAGGCTCCACTAAGGTTTATGCCAGTACTTTAATCCAGAGGCTTCTATCCACTAAGTATGACGGGTCCAGCAGCATAAGAGAGCATATCATGATGATGACTGATATGGCTGGAAAACTCAAGTGCATAGACATGGAGATATCTGATGGTTTCCTAGTCCACTTTATTATGACTTCTCTTCCTTCTGAGTACACTGCTTTTAAGATAAACTATAATACTCAGAAAGATAAATGGAGCATGAGCGATGTTATCGCCATGTGTGTCCAGGAAGAAGAAAGAATAAGGACCGAAAAGAAAGATTTTGTGAATCAAGTTGGCGGTCCTAGCAAAAGGAAGTTCTCAGGGGACTTCAAATCCAAGAAAAGGTTGCACTACTCTCCTAATTCAGATAAGTCAGGGCCTAAGGTGCAAAATACACCTAAGCCCAATGTTGCTCCTGCTAAAGCACTAAATGGGAATGCATGTCACTTCTGCAAGGAGCCAGGGCATTTCCAGAAGGATTGTGTTAGTTTTCTAAAGTGGCTCGCCAAGAAGGGTAATGATTCTATAACGTTCATTGATGAAACCCTTTATGCTGATTTTTCCTTTAAATCTTGGTGTATTGACTCAGGTGCAACTGTGCACGTTACCAACTCTTTACAGGGATTCCATACCGCGAGAACACTAAGAAAGGGGGAGCGAAGTCTTAGAGTCGCGGATGGAAAAGAAGCCGAAGTGGAATCAGTTGGTTCTTTTTTATTAGTTTTAGATAGCGGCTTCACACTTCGTCTTAATAATGTAGTATTTGTTCCTTCCATTAGGAGGAATTTAATTTCAGTATCTTTATTGGACGATGATGGATTTAAATGTAATTTTGGTAACAATAAATGTGTTATCACTTTTAATTCAGATGATGTTGGTCTTGCCGTTAGACAAGACAAGCTCTATATGCTTTCCCTTAATGAATCACCTATATCTTTGAATGTATGTGATACTAAGCGTGAAAAGAATAATGAGACTTCTTCGAAACTGTAGCACTATCGTTTAGGCCACATTTCGAAGGGGAGAATGGAGCGTCTCATTAAAGAAGAGATTCTCCAACCATTAGATTTCTCTGACTCAGACCACGACATTGATTGCATTAAAGGAAAATATGTAAAGAAAATAAAGAAGGGAGCAACTCGCAGCACATGACTATTAGAGTTAATTCATACTGATATTTGTGGTCCTTTTCCTGTGACATCAGTGGATGGTTTTGATTCTTTCATCACATTCACTGATGATTTCTCCCGTTATGGTTATATTTTTCCCATTAAGGACCGATCTGAGTCACTTGATAAATTCAAGATATTTAAGCTGAAGTTGAAAATCAGCACAACCTAAGAATTAAAGTGGTAAGATCGGACCGTATGGGAGAATATTATGGGAGACATGCCCCTTATGGTCAAATTCCTGGCCCTTTCGCTAAATTTCTTTTAGAAAATGGCATTGTTGCTCAATATTCTACACCAGGTGAACCTCAGTAGAATGGGGTAGCTGAGAGACACAACCGTACACTTATGGATATGGTACGGAGCATGCTTAGCTAAACTAGTTTATCAACTGGTTTATGGATGGAGGCACTAAAGACAGCCGCACATATTCTTAATAGGGTTCCCAGTAAATCAGTACCTAAGACACCTTATGAATTATGGACTGGGAGAAAACCGAGTTTGAAATATTTAAGAGTGTGGGGTTGTCGTGTTGAAGCTAAGATATTTAATCCATATATTGGAAAATTAGATCCTAAGATAGTAAGTTGCCAATTTATTGGGTACCCTGAAAGATCTAAAGGGTATCGGTTTTATTGTCCTGATTGGACAACTAAGTTTATAGAAACAAGACACGCTGTGTTCTTAGAAAATAACGAGGACCTGGAGCCTAGGAAAATAGATCTTGAAGAGAAGCGGGTTTACGTTCCTTCACCGCTTATCCCAGAGATTTTTATTTCTGCGCTTCAGGTGGTTGCACCTACAGTACCAAATACGATTGATGCACCCACTGTTGAGGTCTCTGAAATTCCTAATGTCATACCTAATGATGAGCCTCATCAGTCTCCTGCGCCTCAGCAGTCTCCTGCAATAGTTGCTGAACCTATTAGAAGATCACAGCGGGAGAGAAGATCTGCCATCCCAAATGATTATGTTGTTTACATGAATGAGGATATTAATGATATAGGGAAGGTAGATGATCCCACCTCTTATAAGGAAGCCATGATGAGTGAACATTGTCTTAAGTGGCTTGATGCCATGAAGGATGAACTAAAGTCTATGAGCACTAATGATGTATGGGACTTAGTAGAAATTCTGTGAGTCAAAGCGATGAGGGTGTAAATGGGTCTACAAAACCAAGAATGACTCTAAGGGAAATATCGAAAGGTTCAAAGCAAGACTCGTAGCAAAAGGCTTCTCACAAAGAGAGGGGATTGATTATAATGACACTTTTTCTCCTGTCTCAACTAAGGATTCATGCAGAATCGTTATGGCACTTGTAACTCATTATGATTTAGAGCTACATCAGATGGATGTTAAGACGACATTCCTTAATGGCGACTTGCAAGAAAATATTTTCATGACTCAACCAGAAGGTTTTGTCGTGGAGGGCAAGGAGCATATGGGATGTCGACTTAAGAAATCTATTTATGGCTTAAAACAAGCATCAAGACAGTGGTACCTCAAATTTGATAAAGTTATAAGGAATTTTGGATTTAAGGAAAATGAAGTTGATAACTGCATATATGTTAAGTTCAAGGGGAGTAAATTCACCATCTTAGTGCTTTATGTGGATGACATCTTATTGGCTAGCAGCGATAAGGATATGTTGTTTGAGACCAAGAGATTTCTTTCATCCAATTTTGATATGAAGGATCTCGGTGATGCCTCTTACGTTCTTGGCATTGAAATTCACCGGGACAGGTCCAAAGGAGTATTAAGTTTATCTCAAAAGGCATACGTTGACAGAGTACTAAAGAGATACAATATGCATAAGTTTGGGACATTTCAATGTTAAGGAACCAATATGAAACTGATCAGATGAAGTCGGTTCCTTATGCTTCAGCTGTCGGAAGCATTATGTATGCTCAAGTAAGCACACGTCCTGACTTAGCTTTTGTAACCGGAATGCTTGGCGGATATCAGTCAAATCCGGGCCAAGACCTTTGGAAGGCCGTTAAGAAAGTCTTGCATTATATGCAAGCTACTAAGCATCTCATGCTCACATATAAGCATACTGATAACCTTGAAGTTGTTGGTTATTTTAGATTCAGATTTTGAGGGATGTGTTGATACTAAGAAATCCACGTCAGGTTATATCTTCACACTCGCTGGAGGAGCTATCTCGTGGAAAAGCTCCAAACAAACCCTTACGACATCTTCAACGATGCAAGCTGAGTTTGTGGCATGTTATGAGGCTACGAGCGGTGTATGGCTTAAGAACTTTATTAGGGTCTTAGAGTGGTTGTGACATTTCTAAACCACTCACCTTATATCTGCGATAACGAACTCGCAGATCTTTTATCAGTAACAACAAGTCAAGTGGTGCTGCCAAACACATTGACATTAAGTATCATGTTGTGAAAGATAGAATCCAGGATCAAACCATTAGTATCAAGCATATTAGTACTAAGTCAATGCTTACAGATCCGCTTATTAAAGGCTTACCACCCAATATATTTCGTGATCATGTTGCCGGCATGGGTTTATTGGAAAGCCTCTGATTCTGGATAAAGGACTTTAAAACAAACCAACTCCCATTAAGTATAATTAATATCCATTTCAAAATGTAATAGGACACTATAGGTACTGAGTTTGTATAGCACTTCATTGGCCATGCCACACATTACCTTGGTATGCTGTTTTCATTTGAGGATGGACTTATGATGTTAGCCTTACGATCAAAGGGGAGAATGTTGGGTTGATCTCGGCTAACTGCCGAGACCGATTTTCACGGGGGACATCCACCCACGACGTGCCTTGATCGGGGGTCTCAACCAACTTCTGGTATTAGTCCCGTTCACCGAGCGCCATATAAAATCAAGAGGGTTTTCGGCAGGCTTTGGACTGTGAGTTAAGGCCACAAAAACCCTAACAAATCTGATCGATTACGGGCGCCCAGGTGAGCGAAGACCAACGACCATCATCGACATCTCGACCTCACGCCGTCTCTGTGAGTCAGGCCGACGCTTCGCTGCCCTCTTCAGCATCGACGCCGACCAACCCTAAGCAGTAATGGTGTCCTCAGGCTTAGGTACACGCACTCACGCATCCGCACTAATGACTCTTGTTTAGGTGTTCAATGATTGAGCTAGGGTTCATGTTGTTAGACAATCGTTGGGCTCGGTTTTAATCTATCGACGCACCGAGTGCCATTGCCATGTCATTTTCCTCTTGGTGAGCTTCTTCCTCTCCTAGATGCATCGGCTTATGTTATAGGGCATGATGTTCATTTCCTCAACAAATTTGCCCAATATTTCACAGAGCCTTTGGATTTTGGATTTTATCCATTTCGGCGAAGTTCTCCTTTCTTCCCAACTCAGTTCGGTAAGACATTTTCTAATTGCTTCCTCCCGAGCATCTTCTACCCTCACTTAAGCTCACCGACATTTCCTTTCCCTTCCTTTTTTGCAGATTGTCTCCCCCTCGTGAAACTCATTGTCGCCGTCGCCATTGCCGTCGCCAAGCTCCCTCCGACCATCTCTAGCACTCTTCATCCTCCCAGTAGTTCCCTGGACCACTTAGATGCACATGCTAATTTGCTCAAAACGCCATCGGGTTGTATTAGGCAAGTTAGCTGCACCTCCACCGCCGCCTCTCACCGTCGCGTCGCCGCTACAGACCACGGACGGCCATGTTTCGGCTACCCATGGGACCAGCGAGCTACAAGGATTCCATTTCTGGCCTTGGTTGGCGCCACCGTGGACCGCAACGCCGGCGACGAGCGGAGCAAAGTCGAGCCCAAGAGCTCCTCTGCGTTGTTGGAAGTCCGACAATTACTGTAGCTAATGATTAGCACAAATCTGTGTTGGATTAGGGTTAAGTAATGCTTAGTTGGGAATAATGACTGGTTAGTATCGGCTGTAAGTCAATGACAAGTGGGCCCTTGAGCAAAAAACAGGGGATTTATGGATCTGGTTTCTTGTTCAAGTCTATGACACGTGGGCCCAGAATTCATAAGTGCACAGTCAACCCACTCATGGACTGAGAAACTGTGCATGTGTCCATGCACTACTTGCCTGGACCGAGCCTATGACTTGTGGACCCCACATGTCAGTAGAGGTTTTCTTTAGAAAAAAATGAAGAAAGAAAAAGAAAATGCATGGATCCCACCTGTCATGACATAGGCTAGGTTAGCCTGAGTATAAAAAGTATTAAATGCAATAGAAAATTCAGAAAAGAATTATTTTTACACTAAAAATTCATTTAACTTCAAAAAATCATAGAAAATTCATATGAACTCCAAATGAGATGAATCCAAATGGGTTGTTCATAAAAATTTATTCTATAGTTGACCATGTAGTTTTTATCTCCACCATTATTCCAGAAATTTTCGTGAAAATATTTAATTCCAACCGAAAGTTATAGAACCCTGATTTTTCTGAATTTTCTTCCTGATTGATTTTCGCAAGGCTATAACTTTCTCATACGAACTCCGATTGAACTAATTCTTTCATCTAAATTCATATAAAATTATAATATCACTACTATGTAAATTTTATGCATTTTTTTAGTATTTTGAATTTTTTGACTTTTCTCGATGTTTATTCGATATCGTTTCTCTCTAGATTCTGAGTTGCCGAAAGGGAGTGATTACGTGCCTGAAAACGAGCAAGTGGAATACTAGCAAGTTGAGCATCCTCTTGCGTCATTTTGATCCCAAATTTTTGTTACTCTAGGTTATTTTGAGTTGCAACTATACTTGGATGCATAGTATTTGGAAGTATCGATATTTTGCGATTGTAGTTAGCTATGTCCTAAATCTTGCAGGTTGTTCTTGATATTCCCATTACAAATATGCTTAAGTTAGATGTTGTGACGATGTATATACTATTTATGTTGATGCTTATCCACACAAGTCTAGTAGTTACAGTAGTTCGATTGACGGGGTTATCCCATCAATCGTGGGAAACACCAACACTTTAGTTTTATGCTTTTATCCAGATCTTCGAATCTGGTTGTTGTGCTTGAAATTTGTCTTTTTAAAAATGATTTTGGTCTGGACAAGTGGCTAGTAGTGTGTGTGCCTTCGTGTACGAGGCTCGATTATCGTGGTAGGCTTGTCCGGACTGCTAAGGATCGAACTTTGCGCTGTCACTCCAAGTAACACTCGTACTTCCACACGCAGTGTACGGGCACCGCTTGGTCAAGTAAGGGGGGTTCTTATTGGGTTTGAAGCACAGGTGGTGTGAGGACATCATGTGTGTGATCATATATTCGTAGGAATCAGATGCACTTTTCTATAATATGCATGTGAGCACTATTTTTCTTTATGTACATTGTATCGACATCTCCAACGCAACTTGTGTGCCCGCTCAGCAAGTTCTATAAATAGCTTGTACTGAGTTTGGGGTTTCATCTCACATGGGTGATTCAACTCAATAGGGCATTCTTGCTAAATAATATTGAGTCTCGATCTCCCCGGCCGACATACCTTAGGAAGTGTGTCATTATGCGGAGGCTTACGGGCTGATCGAGTCGCGTGGGTAAAGTTGTACTCCCCTGCAGGGATTAATATATTCGAATAGCCGTATCCACGGTTAAAGATGAGACTTGGTTTGAATGGCATCATCGTTAGACTCTTAATTAAAATTGACATGGGAAACTACTTGGTATCGACATGAATGGTGATTCATGCATTTTAGTTTATCAAAGGGAGCTGCCACTTTGGAATCGTTTGATCTGTATATGTATCTCTGTCACTTGTATTACTTTTGCTAAAGATTTGCTTTCTAAATGGCAATTGCAAACTAGTACGTGTAGGGCGGAAAATTGTGTGTTTTATGAAAACTTAAGCCACTAAACCCTCTTCCTTGGTCAGCCACTAGCATGTATAATTTTTATTTTGTGTAAGACTTACGAATAAATTTTGTACTTAACCAGATTGTCCACTTTGCTTCAGGTGAGGATGACTATACGCTTGATCAGTTTGTTAGCGCCGATTTCGGTGACGCTAACAAATGACGTTGTTTCTAACTCCCATTCGGACGCCTTTGGGAATGGGTACACCGACCTGGTGCTTTTGTTTTTTATTACTTGTTTCCACTGCATACTTATTTAATCTTTTGAATTTGGCCGGTTGGACACTTATGTAAAAGATGTGGACATAAGTCCTATTTTGTATGCCACTCTGTAATATTATTGTATGTCTTGTGGAATGACTGTGATCAATGTTAAGGATACACGCGTGTTAGTTGTTGATCTTGCCAGCTAACACGAGACACATATTCGAAGTTCTGAAATACTCTTTGATTCATTTAAATGTGGACTTGTGCTATTAGGGGACCGGTCACCATGTAGTACGCGCAGAGGAGCGGTATACATGGTAACCATGGCTCTAACTCAGCCGGGTCCTCTTACTTAAATCGAATCAAATTGGATTTCAGTTCACGGAGACCCAAAGTTATTTTTGTAAGACCGGGACGGTTTAGGTCATACGAGAATAACCCAAGGTCCCTACATGATGAACCACGGAAGTCCTGATTTGGCCCGATCTTTCGATGAGACGATAAATTCAATAGAAGTTGCTCAACTCTCATGATCCTAGCTACGAACTCGCAAGGCTCGAAACCATGCAATAGCTGAACTGCTCGACAAGTCATTATCAATCGTGTACGAATACCTGGATGACCTGATCACGAAGATCAATTCCTGCATACACCGAATAAGCATGCAAGAACAAGGTAAAACACAATCTGAAATTGCAAAATAGGATTGAAATTATATTGATAAGTGGGGTTCCGAATAACAATATCGCTGTTGATCTCGCCGAACAAGAGGACAAAGTATAAAATAGCAAAGCTAAACTTCAATTCAACAAAACCCGCCAAACCCTAAGGGTGGCGGCCACTATGTAAAGTAGGAAGAGAGGGGCGGCGGCCGCGAGTACTTTTACGTTTGAACAATACCATGTGAATAGTGCTAAACCGCTGGTGTCCAGCCCGAGTTACAAGGCCCATGGCTTATTAGCATAGGTGGCGCATCACCAAGTTCCTTTACTCAAATATTGCTAGGTGTTGAATTAAACAACTTGATATATAGTCTTCATACTAGATTTTGCTAAGCCTTAGTATAGAAATATCCATTCCTCGTATGATCATCTCCATACTTGGTGCTGCCATCATCTCCGTTTAGCTTGCCTCCCGATCCTTGATTCCTAAGTAAAATAATATCACGTTCTTTAGGCAGCATCATAGAATTCATATAATATGGATGCACTCCGAGAAACGAAGTCACCTGATAATTTAGTTGGCGAGCATGTGCTCTAGTAAGTGGTCCTTGCACATCAGAAGCAGCATGGATGGTTGTATCAGTGGAAGGGATGTACTCATCATCCTTTCTTTCTTGAATTGGAGTTGTCCTCGACTCATGGTCATCTTCTGCTCCCAAGTATGACTTCAAATCTGCAATGTTAAATGTGGGACTAACCCCAAAATTTGCCGGCATATCATGCTTATATGCATTATCATTAAACTTTTCTAACACTTTAAAAGGACCACCAACTCTTGGCATCAATTTTGACTTTCTCAAGTCAGGAAACCTATCTTTGCACAAATGCAACCAAACAAGATTTCCAGGTTCGAATGTTTTTTATTTTCTACCCTCACTATCCGTAAGTTTATATTGTGCATTCATTCGATTTATATTCTCTTTAGTTGTCTCATGCATTTTCAGAATCAATTCAACACGTTGTATAGCATCAATGTTTACCTTTTCTGAAGATGGTAGATGTAATAAATCAATAGGAGCGCGAGGAATAAATCCATAAACTATCTGAAAAGGGCACATCTTTGTGGTTTAATGATGCAAATGGTTGTAAGCAAACTCCACACGAGGTAAAAATTCTTCCTACATCTTCAAGTTCTTCTTCAAAACAGCCCTCAACATAGTGGACAATGTCCGGTTGACAACTTCAATTTGTCCATCTGTTTGGGGATGACATGTAGTCGAAAACAACAACTTTGTCCCCAATCTAGCCCATAGTGTCCTCCAAAAGTGACTAAGAAACTTTGTATCACGATCAGACACAATTGTATTGGGCACTCCATGTAGTCAGACAATTTCTCTGAAAAATAATTCAGCAACATTTGTAGCATCATCGCTTTTATGACAAGGTATGAAATGCGCCATCTTCGAAAATCTCTCAACAACAACAAAAATACTATCCATCCCCCTCTTTATTCTAGGCAGTCCTAAAACAAAATCCATAGAAATATCTTCCCAAGGTACATAGAAATATCTTCCCAAGGTACGCTAGGAACAGGAAGAGGCATATATAAACCATATGGATTAAGACGTGACTTAGCTTTGTGACATGTAGTGCAGCAAGATGCATAGTGCTCAATGTCGCGCCTCAACTTAGGCCAATAGAAGTGATTGGTCAAAACATCCTCCGTCTTCTTGACACCAAAATGTCCCTGAGTCCTCCTCCATGCGCCTCTTGTAACAACAAAAGACGAACGAAGCTAGCTGGAATACATAGCTTGTTAGCACGAAATAAAAATTCATCATTCACAACAAATTTATTCCAGCTTTTGCCATCTTTACAATTCTGAAAGATATCTTTAAAATCATCATCATGCACATATTGCTTTTTAATTGTCTCTAACCAAAAAATTCTGAAATCAAGTTGAGATAGCATGGTAAAACGACGAGATAAAGCATCAGCAATAACATTATCCTTTCCTTTCTTGTGTTTAATGACATATTGAAACGATTCAATGAACTCATCCCATTTAGCATGACTACGGTTCAGATTAGATTGACTACAAATGTGCTTTAATGATTCATGATCAGAATGTATAGCAAATTCTTTGAACCATAAATAATATTGCTATGTCTCTAATGTTCGAACTAAAGTATATAATTCCTTGTCATAAGTAGAATAATTCAGATTAGGTCCACTTAATTTCTCACTAAAATACGCAACAGGTTTACCTTCTTAAATAAGCACACCTTCAAGTCCAATTCCACTAGTATCACATTCAAGCTCTGTGTGGCCATGATCCATCTCCGCCATGATTTGACGGAGTTAGCTCAGCCGCCATACGACCATTTCCCGCTACGAGTGCATGGCACAGAGGTGAACACCTTCGCTGAAATTCAATATGGAGAAGACCCTCAAGTGCGACAATTGGCGAGGTTGGTTCATATTATGGACTGGGTTCATCACTGCACCATGCACGAGTTGTGGGAGACTCGACGTCGTCTCGGTGTGGCCTAGGAGTATCTTAGGCTCATGTTCAACACGAGGCACGTTCCTCGTAACGTGCTTTATGGTGAGAATGAGACATCCCCATACGATGTTGTACCTCTAGAGTTTTGTCTTTCGAAAGTGATGGGACAAACACCCAACTATGGGTCGAGCCGCCGTGCCCGTATATCGGCCATGGGTTTTGCTTGCGCTCATATGCCGTATTCCGCTAGAGGCCACTCACTCTTGTTAGGATCTTCGATGCGCCTCACCAACCCAGAGAACCCTGAGGACACAGGATCACCAGGATATTGGCTTCTAGATGAATTTCTAGTGAATTTCAACCAGAATGTCTAACTTGTTTGTGTCTTGAGATCGCTGTGTGGAAGTGTAATCAGCGAGTAAAACTCCCTAAATAATGTAATAGGGTAGTATTTGAGGAACTATTTATGTGTTTGTTGCAAGAACTTTTGTTTCGGGCGGTTGGCATTCGCCTACAGGCTTACATGGATGTAATCGTGCTAGAAAAATACTATTTACTTTAATTAATCTTGTACTGGTCTAGGTGCCTTTGTACCCCATTTGGTGTGAATTTTTTGCGCATATCATGTCATGATGCATGCTAGATCAAGTACAATTCACCCACTGTCCAGATTTTGTTTCACGCTTGTTCAAGCTTATCTTTTGTCGGATTTCTAACTATTCGTGTGGCAACAGGATGGCGGGAGCTACGACTCATTCAAGGGCTCAGCAAGGGGAGGGATCACTACCCCCGGGATCCCGCTCCACTACATACATGTAATTAATGCAATATTAACCGAACATGTGTGCATACATGTAATTAATCAAGCATTAAACTCCAAATATTTGTACAAAGGCATAGAAACCAACGCGAAACTATAAGATGAAAAAATAGTTCCTCGGCACAACTAACTTGTATTGAATGAACAAGTAATCCTTTGGGACGAAAAATTTTAGAATACAACCCAAGTTCGATCGTATCTAAGGAGCATGGTAAAGGTCATCTAGGGGTGTATTTGGCACTAGCCATTTATAATCACATCTTACCCTTTCATTCCCATGAATTTTAGTTGATTTACTCTCTCATTTATAGCCCTAATGACGAACTAATTGCTCACTGTCCAGATTTTGCGCTTGTTGTCCAGATTTGTCCGTCGAGCTCTGAGATGAAATTTTCCTACTCCGAGTGCCTCTTAGCTTCATCAAATGATAGTCAACACTTCATATTTTCAACTCTCATTTATCCCATAATCTGAAATTAAATGGTATCCAACTGACTTTTGAAAGAAGTTGAGAGGGAATACATTTTGGCAAATCAAACATAGAGAAAGGAAAGTTGAGCAATCTAAGATAGGTAAGAAATAAAATCTGAGAACTTACTTAATTTTTCATAAACACTTTGATATTTTGAAACTAACATTTTCAAATACTCTAATGACGACTAAGCTAGGGGTTTCTACGGTCAGTATGACCCTGATACCAAAGCCTGTGGCGAGAGCTGTCGGGCGATTTAACTTGTAATGCTTAACCTTCCCATTAGTCCTAGCATCATAAAATAAATTTACCTCCTCTCGGGGTATTATGTACCTCCCAGGTCAGTGGTATACATACACCCTCACAAAAGATACATCAATGCCATACAAGTTATTACAATACCGATATCATCATAGTTTACAACTCCAAAAGATACACAAAGTTTCGAGTTATTACAAAGGGCCGACCGGCCAAGTATCAAAACAAAAACTCAAGTTCGTAACGGAAATGTAAGCCATAAGATGGCAGCGAAAGAAAGCCAACAGGCTGCCCTTACTCACAAGGCAATCGACCGGAAACGCCGAGCTAGTCTTTCCACTCGGAGTTGGTCTCACAATAGTTGTGATGAGGACATCCCTCCCATGGATACAACCATGCCACACATAACTCATCCACAGCAAGTGTTACAAGGATCACTTACTCGAACTTGTGCTCGCCAACTTGATTACTAGGTGAATTCGTTCCTAGGTTTATATATTACTGAGAATAGACCGCTACCTAATGCAAGTGATTTAATTGTGCTTAGGAACATGGGAAAGGACGAAGGAGAGGCATGTGGAAGAGTCATGGATATGAATGGAATACGTAATGGAGGTCACCACGTCACTTTGGGTCCGGGTCAAGCAAGAGCTCGAGCTGGGCGCGTTCTGGATTCGGATTCGGACTGCCGCGATAGTACCAAGTTTAAACGGGTGTAATTTCTTCATACGGACTCCGTTTGGGACATTCTTAGACTTCATGAAAAGTTTATTAAGTCCACTTTCTAACGGATCCAACCTCATCTTCAAATACCATCTGAGCCGGCCACAATCATAAAAACAATCCGCGTCTGTTTCTAAGCCCGAGTCAAAAGGGTGCTGCGCCACCTCCACTTAGGCCCATGGGCCTTGTAACTCTAGGGTCATGTGTCCAATTCCCTAGCCGCTACCCTTGGATGTCTCCCCATATAGGAGTCGCTGCCTCCCTTTGCTAGAACTTGGATTTTGTTGAGTTTAGGTTTAGTCATTGTGCAAACTTCTGTTCTTCAGTTGTGTCGGACGACCACCTGTCAAGACAGCCTTCGGGATCCCACGTTTGTTTTTCAATACCATCTACACTACAATCTTATTCGCAATATCAGATTGGCTACATCTTATTCTTGTTAGTTCTTCGATTGCTCGCAGGGATTGAACTTCGTGTTTAGGTTGATCGCGCTTCCTGCAAGGTCAATAACATCTCGGAGTTGGTTCAACGATTGCCAAGGCGCAAGCGTCGTCATACGGTTGTAGTCAGATCGCGAGAGTCACCTCCATCAAAATTGATAGTTATCAATCTCATCGAAAGATTGGGCACCTTGCCTGCATCAAGTGGTATGAGAGCTCAAGGTTGCTCGATGAGAATTTTCAGTTTACCATAGACTAGATTGCTTTTCTTTCCTACAACACAAAAAAAACCAAAAAAATAGTAGTAGATCATCGTTTTTCGAGTTTGCTCAAAATTGACAGAGCCCTTTTACAAGTCCGTGAAGACGCGTACGCACCCGGGCGCACTCGCGGAAATTTCAACCCCAAAAAACGTTGTTTAGGGCCTCAAACTGAGAAAAATTCAAGTTTCTCGGAATTTGCTGAAAATTGGCAGAGCCATTTTACAAGTAATTCTAAGGTTCTCTGTGAAGACGACATCCTTTTTCGAGCTTTCGAACTCTGTGTGCGACATTCTCTAGTTCTGTCGCGCCGTGATTTCGTTTGTGTTCTAGGCTTGCGTCTCTAGTATGGTCTATCCTAGGACTAGCACTAACTGGCGTTGAATGGTATTTTAGCTTGCATTCTATGATTTTATTATTGCTACTCCTTGCTACCATACTTGAGCCTTCCTAGCTACACCTTTTCTACACTGTACAGGCTGAGCTTCACCTAACAATCGCTCCATCCAATCTTTGGAGATACGTTGACACCGCTGGTTGCCGATCACCCCTGTGTGCTTAGTGAGAATTTGATAGAAGGCTTGAGTGTGAGCGACTTTTGAACCACCACATCCTAGTAGTTGTTAGAGACATATTCTTGTGATTTGCTAACAATAACAGGTTCTACAGAGCTTTCGGATGAGGATACATCTCATACTCCTCGTACGAAGGTAATCGTACAACATTTCCGGTGCCTCATAAACCTTTGTACAGAGGGTCTTGAGGAGGATGTCAGGGTCATGAATGATCGACTTACTCAACTTGAGGGCACCTAGATTGAGACAAATGCCACACTCGCCGCGATGGAGAGAGCACAAGGCATCACTAACACTTCTTTGGCAGGCATTATGGCACGCCTTGAGGAGATTGCCCAAGCATCCACTGCTGTTCCCCCTGCTGCGCCGGTAGAGGAACAAGATGAATTCAACTACACGGCTGATACCGAGGCCGATGACATGGGTAACCACAACAACGATCGAGCTCACCGACAGTTGCATTTTAATCGACAATGTATGCGACGAGACCCCCCACGACGTGAGGTATGTGACCACAATGATTCTTTTGCTAAGGTTAAATTCACTATGCCCTCTTTTAATGGTAAATATGATCCTGATAGTTATCTTAATTGGGAACTAGTTGTTGATCAAAAATTTGTTCGCCGTGACTTTCCTGAGATTAGACGAGTTAGGGCTGCTACTAGTGAATTTACCGACTTTGCTTCTGTTTGGTGGAAAGAACAGTGCCATCAATATCTCAATAACATTCATAACACTTGGGGGGCTTTGAAATTGCTTATGCAGCATTGATTTATTCCCTCATATTATGCTCGTGATTTGTTAAATAAATTACAACGCTTACGGCAAGGTACAAAGCCTGTGGAAGACTACTATTAAGAATTACAAATTGGTATGTTACGTTGTGGTTTAGTTGAGAACGAGGAGGCATCAATGGATAGGTTTTTGAGAGGCTTGAATCGAGAAATTCAAGACATCCTTGATTATAAAGATTACAACTCCATTACTAGATTGTTTCATCTTGCTTGCAAAGATGAACATGAATTGCAGGGACGCCAGACAAGGACATGATCTAACTCTTCTGCAGATCGCACAAACTCATGGACGCCATGCACCCCTACTGCCCCTGTCCACTATGCCACCATCACCGTTATCTTCCAACAACAAGCAGCGCCCTACTACTTCAAATTCAGCACAACGAGTTTCTGAAGCAGCTAAATCAACACTACAAGCTTCTGCAAAAACCTCCTCTTTGGTTGTTTCGACAGGACGAACTAAGGACGTTCAATGCCATCGTTGCAAAGGCTATGGACACATGATGCGGGACTATGTGATGATGTTAGGTATTCCCCCGCTAGTGATTTTGATGATAAAATATATACTATGCTTGCAACTGACCCTGCAGGACATGATGATGAATCTGATCATGTGGTGGAACATGTTGGCGCCGAAGATGCCGATAAGTATTTGAGCATTATAGTGCAATGTGTACTAAGTGCTCAAATTTCTCGTGCCGATCAAAATTAGCGTCATAATTTGTTCCAAATCAAGGGTGTTGTCAAGGAACGATCGATTCACATTATTGTTGATGGTGGGAGTTGTAACAATTTGGCGAGTATAGATATGGTGGAGAAGCTTTCTTTGTCGACCAACCCTCATCCCCACCCATACCATATTCAATAGTTCAACAACAGTGGTAAGTTGAAGGTAACACGGATGGTGGGAGTAAAATTTTCTATGGGTTCATACGATGATTATGTTGATTGCGACCTTGTTCGTATGCAAGCTTGCTCAATTTTATTAGGAAGACCTTCGCAATACGGTACTAATTGTGTGCATCATGGTAGGAATAATCAATACTCTCTCATGTTCAAAGGAAAGAAAATTGTACTGCATCCTATGTCTCCTGAAAAAATTATTAAAGATGAACTTGCTAGAGCTAGTAGAAAGAAAAATATGAAGAATGTTAAGAGCGAAAATCAGATTGTAGCAAAAGAGCTTAAGCAACATAAGAAGAAAGAACCTAAATCTGCTGATGTGAATAATAAAGAAATTAAATTGAAAGGTGCTAGTTTTCTTGCTACCAAATCTGATATGACTGAATTGGATGCTAGTAATTCTGTTTGCTATGTATTAGTTTGCAAAGAAGTTTTGTTTACATTTGAGGATATACCTTCTTTGCCTCCTGCTATTACTAACATTTTGTAGGAGTACAAAGACGTCTTTCCAAAGGGCATACCGCCTGGGTTGCCACCGCTTCGAGGGATTGATCATCAAATTGATTTAATTTCTGGCACATCATTGCCCAATCGCGCACTATACAGGACCAATCAAGAAGAAACTAAAGAAATTCAGCGCCAAGTTCAAGAATTGCTTGATAAAGGGTATGTGGGCGAATCTCTTAGTCCTTTTCTGTTCCGATCATTTTAGTCCCTAAGAAAGATGGATCATGGCGCATGTGTGTGGATTGTAGAGCAATCAATAATATCACCATTAGGTATCGTCATCCTATTGCTTGGTTAGATGATATGCTTGATAAATTGAGCGGCTCTGATATCTTCTCCAAGGTTGATTTGCGTAGTGGATATCATTAAACCCGCATGAAATTAGGCGATGAATGGAAAACAACATTTAAAACTAAGTTCGGATTATATGAGTGGTTAGTAATGCCTTTTGGTTTAACTAATGCACCTAGCACCTTCATGAGACTAATGAACGAAGTTTTGCGTGCTTTCATTGGTAGATTTGTGGTGGTTTATTTTAATGATATATTGATATATAACAAATCATTAGAGGAACATCTTGGCCATTTACGTTCTGTTTTTAATATTTTACGTGGTGCACATTTATTTGGTAACCTTAAGAAGTGTAGCTTTTGCACCGATCAGTCGCGTTTCTTGGCTATGTTGTTACTCCATAAGGAATTGAAGTTGATCATGCTAAGGTTGAAGCAATACAGAGTTGGTCGACTCCTAACATGGTCACATAGGTGCTGAGCTTTTTAGGACTTATTGTATTCTATCGCCGCTTCGTGAAGGATTTCAGCACCATCGCTACACCAATGAATGAGCTCACCAAGAAGGGTGTGTCATTTGTTTGGAACGCCGCACAGGAGAACGCCTTCACCACGTTGAAAGGTAAGTTAACACATGCACCACTACTGCAACTCCCTGATTTTAATAAGACTTTTGAACTAGAATGTGATGCCATCGGAATTGGTTTAGGTGGCGTGCTGCTACAAGAAGGTAAACCTACAACATACTTCAGTGAGACATTGAGTGGGCTTAGTTTGAACTATTCTACTTATGATACATAGTTATATGCGCTCTTTCGAACTTTAGAAACTTGGCAACATTATTTATGATCTAAAGAATTTGTTATACATTCTGATTATGAATCTTTAAAGCATATTCGAAGTCAAGGTAAACTGAACCGTAGACATGCAAAGTGGGTTGAATTTATTGAGTCTTTTCCTTATATCATAAAACACTAGAAGGGAAAGGAGAATGTTATTGCTGGTGCTTTGTCTAGGAGATATACCATGCTTTCACAACTTGACTTCAGATTTTTTGGATTAGAGACTATTAAAGAGCAATATGTGCATGATGCTGATTTTACGGATATATTGTTGAATTGTAAAGAAGGAAAAATGTGAAACAAATTCGTTATTAATGATGGGTTTGTATTTAGAGGTAACAAGCTATGCATTCCAGCTAGCTCCATTCGTTTGTTGTTGTTACAGGAAGCGCATGGAGGCGGGCTGATGGGACACTTTGGCATGAAGAAAACGGAGGATATACTTGTTGATAATTTCTTTTGGTCAAAGATGAGACGGGACGTCGAGCACTACGTTGATCGCTGCACTACATGTCAAAGAGCTAAGTCACGACTTAATCCTCATGGTTTATACAAGCCTTTACCTGTTCGTAGCGTTTCGTGGGAAGATAATTCGATGGACTTTGTTTTAAGATTGCCTAGAACAAAGAAGGGGAGGGATAGTATATTTGTGGTTGTTGATAGATTTTCTAAGATGGCCCACTTTATACCATGTCAATAGAGCAATGATGCTGCCAATATTGCCGATTTATTCTTCCATGAAGTTATTAAACACATGGTCTGCCTAATACTATAGTTTCAGATCGTGATGCTAAATTCCTTAGCCAATTTTGGAGAACTTTATGCGCTAAATTGGGGACTAAGCTGTTATTTTCTACTACTTGTCATCCCCAAACTGATGGACAAACTGAAGTTGTGAATAGATTTTTATCTACAATACTTAGGGCTGTGTTGAAAAAGAATTTAAAAAAGTGGGAAGAATACTTGCCTCATATTGAGTTTTCTTATAATTGTTTGTTGCATTCTACTACAAAGATGTGCCCTTTTGAAGTTGTTTATGGTTTTGTGTCTCGTGCTCCTATCGATTTAATGCTTATTCCATCTTCGGAGAAGTTGAACTTTGATACTAAACAACGCGCTGAATTGGTTTTTAAAATGCATGAGACAACTAAGGAAAATATAGAGTGTATGAATGCTAAATATAAAATTACTGGTAGTCAGGGGAGAAAACATTTAACTTTTGAACCTAGAGATCTTGTTTTGTTGCACTTGAGAAAAGATAGGTTCCCTGAATTGAGAAAGTCAAAATTGATGCCAAGAGCTGATGGTCCTTTCAAAGTGTTAGAAAAGATTAATGATAACGCATACAAGCTTGAACTGCATGCAGATTTTGGGGTTAGTCCTGCATTTAACATTGTAGATTTGAAGCTATACTTGGGAGAAGAGGATGAGCTTGAGTCGCGGATGACTCAAATACAAGAAGGGGAGGAGGATGAGGACATCCCTCTTATGTATACAACCATGCCTACATACACAACTCATCCATAGTAAGTGTTACAAGGACCACTTACTCGAACTTGTGCTCGCCAGCTTGATTACCAGGTGAATTCGTTCCTAGGTTTATATATTACTGAGAATAGAGAGCATCGTGAATAATCAACAATGATATAAATTCATCACATGGACATCAGCAAGTAACCATAAACAAAACTCTTACATTGGAATGCAATGCATATGACATGAATACTCTGTCTTTCTTCTTTACAATTACCGGTAATGCCGAGTAATGCATCCGTCGATGTATACCCAAGACTGTGCCCTCAAGCACAGGGACCTCAAGCCCACCCTCCACGAGTGTGGGGACCCATGCCCGTCCAATACATAACGGGGAGCTCATGCCCGTCCAATGTATGATGGGGACCTCAAAAGAAACAACCTTTGGCTACCACGTAGTCCAAGGTTCAAGAATGAATGCGTGATGCAATTTGAACTTCACAATCTCAATCCATCATGAGTGTATGATATTCAACGACATTAGCATAGAAGGAAAACTCATAAGTATACCATGGCATTTATTATGAATGATGCAAACCAATTTATTCAATACTATTTGTACTTGCCTTAACCGTGAGAGGAACGATGACGACGGGAAGCCTTCAACCCCGGTGCTCACCGCCACCTGTCAACCGTAAAGTATACTAAATATACTATTCAAAAAGTGTACAGCACAGCAATGAAACAAAATAAAATTAATCACTCCTCATAGCAACCCGAGCTTATCCGATGCATCCAAATCACAATCTGTCCAAACAGACAACTGGTAAAGGAAAATCCATAAATTTTGAGTCAAAACTCCAAAATTCATGAATCCAACTTTCCTAAAATTTATACAAGCATGGCTACAACTTCTCAGGTGATCGAAAGATCAAACTACCCAATCTGAACCTTTGTTTTTAGTCCCGAAAACCGTTCTGTCATCTTCCGTATTACTGACTTAGGAATTTCTTAACTTTTATTTGGTACATCCAAACTCAATGGTCTAGAACTCTCTGGAAAGATAACAAAATTATCTACAATAACTTAGTTGGCAATATTCTCTAATTCTGCCATTAACAAGATCTAATCTACAGTTGTAAACTTGAAGTCAGAATCTGACAGTCCGAAGGAACATCAGTAAAAGAAAAAAATCCATATCTTTCAAATGTTTAAACCAAAATTCATGATCTTTATCAATCTGGAAAGCTAGTGAAATTTCCTATGAAAGTTGTGTTGGGAGACCCCCCCTGAATCGGTCATTATCTAAACCTTATCTGTTAAACACGATGACTGCTATATCTCATTAGGGTTTCTGGACAGCAGTAAAGAAACTGACGTATCTCCCAATCTACAACTCGGAATTGAGTCATCTCAGTCTCTATTGAAAGCTGAAAACAAACCCCACAAATATATAACAGACCCTAACAATGAATTTGGACTTTAACTATGCGAAAACTAACAAGCAAGCAGAGTAAAGATTACTGATTCTAATCGTAGTCGTCCAGAAACGCTCTAATCGATAGCAATCAAGCATGAGACTTGCTCCAAACAGTGGGGAAATGAGGCAACCAGGGACGGCGAGGCAGCAGGGAAGCCGGCCACCAGTAGGGAAAAGGGGCAGCACAAGTGGAGGAGGGGTGGAAGGGGTGCCGACCACAAGAAGGAGGAGGGAGGGGGAACAGGCGGCTAGGGTTTTGGGGGGGAAGGGTGGTGCCCCCTATAGGCCGGACCCCACTTGGGCCTCCTGGGCCATGGTATGAGGCCCAGGTTAGCATTTTTTCATAGAATAATCCTTATAAAAATTTTATTCGCTATTTTGTTTGTTTTTCCTCTTTAGAAATATTCAGAGTATTACAGCGTGCGTCCACTTCCTTGGCCGCCACCCTTGGTCGTCTCCCCATATAGGAGCCACCCCCTCCCTCTGCTAGAACTTGGATTTCGTTGAGTTTAGATTTAGCCATTGTGCAAACATCTGTTCTTCAGTTGTGTCGGACGACCACATGTAAAATAGCCTTCGGGACCCCACCTTTTTTTTTTCCAATACCATCTACACTACAATCTTATTCGCAATACCAGATTGCCTACATCTTATTGTTGCTAGTTCTTCGATTGCTCGCAGGGATTAAACTTCATGTTCAGGTTGATCGCGCTTCCAGCAAGATCAATAACATCTCGGTGTTCGTTGAATGATTGCTAAGGCGCAAGCGTCGTCGTATGGTTGTAGTCAGATCGTGAGTGTGGATATCGTGAGGATATGTGCACGATCTCAGGATGATGAGTCAATTGGCAATGGCTTTGTTGGTTTGCATAATCTCGTATTTTCGGGGTTTGCTTCAGTCTGTCAGACCACAGGCGGTCTGACCGGCGATGTTGGGCGGTCAGACCGCCCGTGGAGAGGTCCGACTGGCGCTGGTGGACGGTCCGACCGGTATAGCCTAAAGGTGGCTTTTGGAGCTGATCCAAAAATAGGTTGTGTAGGCAGGTGAGGGGAGTCTCCTGGATGTGGTCGCATCATTTTTGGAGCTCCTAGTCAAAAGTTCTATTGAGTTGAAAATTCCAGAAGGTTTCGTATTTTCACGATGGAATTTTGGCTAAGTCTTTTCGGGCGGTCCGACCGCCGTTGTGGAATCGGTCCGACCGGCCTGAAATCGGTCGGACCGGTGATGTGGGGCGGTCGGACCACGATCACTGAAGGTGAGCCTTCTTTGCATTGATGTGTTTTGATTGTGGTTATTGTATGGTTGTCAATGCTTTATTGTTGCATATTGCATTGTGGAACTAACGTGGGTCAAGTTGTGAAGAACTTGTTTTCGGAAACGATTTGTTTGTCTATTGCTGTGCAGGTGGCTTGCAGGTCAATGACGTCAACGGTGAGGTGGATCGGGACTACGCTTGGAGAGCTGAGGTCCAGAACGATCATGGATGCCGGGTGAGGTCGTGTGACTCAAGCATGGTGCAGAATGGGCAAGATGGATCGAACGGGTAGTTCGGTGCAGCTGGTTGGATCAGGCGGTGCGGAAGTCGGTGCGAGTCTCTGGGAGGTTCCGATGGGATTCGGACGGGAGAGACTTGGCGACAGGATGAGAGCCGCTGATCAACCTACACGTGGTGAAGCAGGCGATTATTTCAACAGTTATGTGTGAGTGGGTCCCATGTGTGTGTGGGTCCCGAAAGTGAAACCCTAGGCTTCTCCTATAAATTAGAAAGGGGGGAGATGTAAAACCTCCTGAAGCATTCATTTGGCCCCCTTCTTCTTTTTCTAGGGTTAGGAGGAGAGGAGAGGAGAAGCTAGGGTTTGGAGAGATTGTGAGTGTGCTCTTGTGTGAGCTCTTGTCCTCCTTGTTGGAGTGGCTTTGTAAGCATCTTGTGAGATCAATCAATCTTGTGATGCTTGCTTGAGATATCATTTGTCTCCCTTTGTGTTCTTCTCTCTTTTGGATGAATTTGGTGCTTCCTTGATTCAAGTGGTTAAGCTTGGTCTCTTGACCTATTTTCTCTTGCTTTGATGTGTGGGAATACTCCTAGAATCATCTAGACCATCAACCCCCACAAGCAAGTCTTGAATCAAAGATTTTTATATTTCTAGGGTTTGTGCACTTCTTTGGTAAAACCTTGAGAGATCGATTCTATGAAGTGGATCTGAAGGATCGTCGCTAGAAATAGGTCTCTAATATGCTTAGGGAGGTGTGCTCGAAATTTGGTCAAGTTTCATTGGTTGAATCAAAAGTTGGATCAAATTTCGTTTTGGATTTGGGCTTGGCATTTCAGTACTGGACTAAATTGGTCTGACCGGTTTTACAACGGCGGTCCGACCGCCCGCTTTTCAGACCGCCCAGTAGCGGCGGGTCGAACCGATATCCAACGGTCCGACCGGTAGTTAGTAGCCGGTCCGACCGCTGGTTGACCGTCGGTCCGATCGCCCGACCTAATGCCGGTCGACCGCCTTGATGCCTGCACTGGACTAGTGAGTTAAAATTCTCCTCATTTGTGTCTTGTCGTTGACGGGGTTATCGAATTCAGCACAAGGCTGCCACTGTGCGCTTACTGATCTTCTTAGCTTTCTTAGCTAAAGGAGTAAAGTTCGTGTTGAATTTGATTAAGGCGAGAAAGTTGAGAAAGCGCCTATTCACCCCCCCTAGTCGCCTTTATGGACCACAAGTGGTATCAGAGCCGGTTAGCTCTTCTCATAGATCTTAACCGGTCTTTGGAGCCATGGCGACTGACAGATATTCAATCAGGCCACATGTTTTTGATGGAGTTGATTTTGCTTATTGGAAGGCCCGAATGCAAGCCTACATCGAGGCTCAAGGGCACACAATTTGGCTTAAGGTGAAAAACCCTTATGTCGTGCCAGCCGATGACAATTTGATCACTCCAGATGTGGAGAACAACAGCAGGGCTCGGAATTTTTTGATTCAAGGTCTTAGTCGATCTGAGTTTGAGCGTGTTGCTCATTTGCGATCTGCTCATGAGATCTGGCGGACTCTTTGTGATTATCACGAGGGGTCCACTGCGATCAAGGAAGTGAGACAGAACCAGCTAAAGAAAAATTACTCCAAGATCGAGCAAAGACCAGGTGAGTCTTTATATGAGCTGTGGGGGAGATTTTCTAAAATTCTTCATGATCTCCGCGCTGTTGATCTTGTCTTCACTGAGTCTGAAAATGCACGCCAATTATTGGGTGCTCTGGATGTGAAGGTCTGGGGGATGAAGATCACTGCCATCAATGACAACACTGTCATGAGTGAGCTTACCATGGATAAACTTTACTCGAGGTTGAAGACGCACGAGATTGATTTTATCTCGCGTCTCCCCACGACAGAGTCGATGGCTTTAGTGGTCGACAAATCTAAGGGTAAATATTCTGATTCTTTTGATGTTAGCTCATCTGGTTTTTCTTTGTCTGCTTTGCATTCTTTGAGCGATGAGCAACTTGAGAGACTACCTGAAGATGATTTAGCCCTCCTATCCACAAAATTCATGAAAGCTTACAACAATATAAGAAATAGGAGGAGAGGTGGACCTATCACTTGCTTCGAGTGTGGTGAGCCAAACCACATTCGCTCTAAGTGCCCCAAGCTGAAGGGCAAAGAGGAGGAGTCACATAGGCATCCTGAAGCGAGGGATGCTAAACCCAAGAAGACAAACTATCGCAAGTTTGTCAGCCGAGTCCTTGAAGCTCTAGAGGATGTGAGCATGAGTGATGTGGACTCGGAGGTGGAGGATGACAAGAGTGACTCCCGTGGCAAGAAGAAGTCTCGTGATTTCACGGGCATGTGTTTCATGGCTAAGAACAGCCACGACAACGACTCCTCCAACAACGAGGATCCTTTTAGTGATCCCGATGAGGTATGCCCTTCACTTCCTGACATGAAAAGGGATTTGGTGCTTGCTGAACAAAAACTGCATAAGCAAGCTAAATTGATTAAGAAACAGGATACTATGATTGATAATTTGAACCTAGAAGTTGTTAGGCTCAAATCCATTAATCCTGATGGTTTCTGTGATTCATGCTCTAGCTTGCTTAATGAATTGTCAAGCTTAAATTCTGCTCATTCCTCTGTTGTGAATCAACTGAAAAATACTCTTGTTGAACTAGAATCTCTCAAGTCTAGTTCTGTTTGCATGGATACCATTCCGCTTGGTGTGACTACCTTGGATGCTATTCCTTTAACTTGCTCAAATTGTGCTTTGCTTGAATTAAAATTGGATAGCTCCTTGAAAGAATTGCAAAAATTTGATGCTAGTCACACTTGCTCTCATTGTAAGAACAATAGGATTAAAATGCAAGAGATGACCGAAATGGTTGTTTACTCTAGAGCTGCATCTTGTGAAAATTGTCCTAAGCTTACAATTGAGATTGAAGCTTTAAACAAGACTCTTGAAGAGAAAGTCAAAATTGAAAAATCCATGTCTCTTACTGCTTCCAAGAAAGTCATTGATTCTTCCTCTTGTATGTTGCATGCTGAAGTTGAAACTGTTGTTGGTAAGATACAAGAGGCTTTTAGAGTCAAATTTAAGGAGCAGTTAAATAGGATTGGGGAGTCCTATTGTGTGTCTTGTGAGGCCTTCAAAGTGGAAGTGGCCCTTCTTAAGAGCAAACATGTTGAGGCAATCAATTCTAAGAAGTGCTCTAATTGTGGAGTTTTGGCAAAAGAGAATGATTACCTTAAAATAACTATTGAGAAGTTTTCTAGTGGGAAAAAGAAACTCAACTTGATTCTCGACCAATCCAAGGTGAGTGTGAAGAATAGTGGCCTAGGTTTTAAGTCCCTAGAGTATTCCAAGAATCACCCACCTAAGGTTGCAAAAGTTGTGAAAAATGGTCTGTTTGAGCTAGAACCTCCTAAGTCAACTAAGGTTGCTTTTAAATCTGCAGGTTCTGCTCAAACTCATTCTGGCAAGAAAGGTGCTTCTGTTTCTCCAGTATGGACCCCTCAAAAGATCAAGTACCATTGCACTTTCTGCAAGAAAGAAGGCCACACTGTTGAGTTTTGCTTCCGGAGAGCAAAGATTGAGAGGAAAGAGAGAATGAGCACTTTGAGATCCATCAGAGGAGTCTTTTCACCAGCTGTAGTCTCTAGAGCCAAGCAGCCTATTCATCGTACCACATATAGGCCTAGGTTTGTAGAGAACTTTGTTGACTCTTTTGGTGGGTCCAGGCAGCATTTTGGTTTAGGATATCGTGAGGAGAGACCACGGGTAGCACCTAGACAGGGGGAGTATCGATCTTTTGGTAGATCGTTTCGGAGAGGTCCAGGTGGTTCTCGTGTGCATTCTTATGATTTTGTTCCTAATCATTTTATTGCTGCTTCTTCTGTTATTCCCAGGCATCGTGCATCTCAGTACTGGACACCTAGATCGTGTATCTCTAACCCCAGTGGTGAGGCATGGATGTTTTGATGGGAATTTGCCTCTTTTTGCATTCATTGTATCTTAATGCATTTTCATTTCAAAAATCTTGCATTGTATAATAATACTTGTGGAGCTTTGATTATTATCCTTGTATGGCTTGATTTCATACTCTATACCTTGTCATGTCAAGTGATAGTCAGCTAGACTTCTTTTATGGCTCTTCGTGTCTTAGCTTAGCTTTCACCTTGCTAGCTTTATATCTGTGAGCAAATTGAATCAAATCATGTCTTGTTGGATCTTGTGACTAGTTTTGCTCTAGTGATCCTCTTATGATTCTTGCCATGTCATATAGGTTAAATTGAGTCTTGAACTTATTTTGAGATGAAAAATGAGCTTTTTAATTTCTTAAGTCAAGCAAATGAAAAATGAGATTTTCTGTGCGAAAAAACTGATCTCACCAATCCTTTCTCATGAGACGGCTTGCCATTGCACTAGGCATGAACTCAGGGGGAGTTTTGGATGACCTAGACCACTCTCTTAAGCTTATCGCTTGAGATGGTCGCGGAAAGGCTTGAGCTCTAGCACAATGAAAAAAATTCTTTTTAGGAAAATGCTCAAAATGCTAAGTGCTTGAATTTTGCTTCATATTGGAACTCTTAATGCTCAAAATGCCTCAATTCCTGTTTTGAGTCTCTTTCTACTTATAGACATGGCTTGACTCATTTTTGGTTGCTTTTAGTGAATCTATGATATTGAGCAACCTTTCATGGTTTTAATTCTTTTAATCACAGATTACTGCTATTTTGGTCTTAGCTTTGCAGTACATGTTTTGCCATGATTGAATATAGCTTCTACTCTTTATATGGCTTGGTATAATTCTTGTACTGTCTACATAGATAATGGTCATGGCTCCTTTTTATTAAATTTCAAAAATAAAGTCATTTCATCATACTCCTTCTTTTCCCATGTATCTTGATGAATTCATTGTCAAAGGGGGAGAAGGATTGTGAAAAATGTTGTTTTGGAGCTTTTGGTTTCATACATAAGGTTTCATATAAAAGAACTTCATAAAAAAAAATGAACCTTTTAAAAATTTGTGATCATAGTGAGTTGAGTCTCTGGGTTTTATTGCCTTTTTCTGATGTTATTTGCAATTGAAGAAGACTCACAATGATCAAAGGTCAAATAGTACATTTGTCTTTCATATGGACCTAAGTGAGACTTTTGGCTACTTTCTGGATATTGAATCCTTTTGTGCTTTCATGGCCTTATCTCACTTGCTTATACTATTCTGAAGCCAGCTTGGTCGTTTCCTAGGCTTTTTCTTGCTTATGGACTAAGTTGTGCCTTTATGCAGAAACGGCGAATTTTTTACTTTTCAATCTGAAAAACCACATTTTCTGGGAAATTGCCAGTGTGTTCATCAAGGGGAGATTGTGGATATCGTGAGGATATGTGTACGATCTCAGGATGATAAGTCAATTGGCAATGGCTTTATTGGTTTGCATAATCTCGCGTTTTCGGGGTTTGCTTCAGCCTGTCAGACCACAGGCGGTCTGACCGGCGATGTTGGGCGGTCGACCGCCCGTGGAGAGGTCCGACCGGTGCTGGTGGACGGTCCGACCTGTATAGCCTAAAGGTGGCTTTTGGAGCTGATCCAAAAATAGGTTGTGTAGGCAGGTGAGGGGAGTCTCCTGGATGTGGTCGCATCATTTTTGGAGCTCACAGTCAAAAGTTCTATTGAGTTGAAAATTCCGAAGGTTTCGGATTTTCACGATGGAATTTAGCTAAGTCTTTTTGGCGGTCCGACCGTTGTAGGAATCGGCCTCGGACCGGCCCGAAATCGGTCGGACCGGTGATGTGGGCGATCGGATCACGATCACTTGAAGGTGAGCCTTCTTTGCATTGATGTGTTTTGATTGTGGTTATTGTATGGTTGTCAATGCTTTATTGTTGCATATTGCATTGTGGAACTAACGTGGGTCAAGTTGTGAAGAACTTGTTCCCGTAAACGATTTGTTTGTCTATTGTCATGCGGTGGCTTGCGAGTTAATGGCGTCAACGGTGAGGTGGATCGGGACTACGCTTGGAGAGCCGAGGTCCGAGCGATCATAGATGCCGGTGAGGTCGTGTGACTCAAGCATGGTGCGAATGGGCAAGATGGATCGAACAGGTAGTTCGGTGTATTGGTTGGATCAGCGGTGCGGAAGTCGGTGCGAGTCTCGGGAGGTTCCGATGGGATTGGACGGAGAGACTTGGCGGCAGGATGAGAGCCGCTGATCAACCTACACGTGGTGAAGCAGGCGATTGCTTCAACAGTTATGTGTGAGTGGGTCCCATGTGTGTGTGGGTCCCGAAAGTGAAACCCTAGGCTTCTCCTATAAATAGAAAGGGGGGACATGTAAAACCTCCTGAAGCATTCATTTGGCCCCCTTCTTTTTTTCTAGGGTTAGGAGGAGAGGAGAGGAGAAGCTAGGGTTTGGAGAGATTGTGAGTGTGCTCTTGTGTGAGCTCCTGTCCTCCTTGTTGGAGTGGCTTTGTAAGCATCTTGTGAGATCAATCAATCTTGTGATGCTTGCTTGAGATATCATTTGTCTCCCTTTGTGTTCTTCTCTCTTTTGGATGAATTTGGTGCTTCCTTGATTCAAGTGGTTAAGCTTGGTCTCTTGACCTATTTTCTCTTGCTTTGATGTGTGCGAATACTCCTACAATCATCTAGACCATCAACCCCCACAAGCAAGTCTTGAATCAAAGATTTTCATATTTCTAGGGTTTGTGCACTTGTTTGGTAAAACCTTGAGAGATCGATTATATGAAGTGGATCTGAAGGATCGTCGCTAGAAATAGGTCTCTAATATCCTTAGGGAGGTGTGCTCGAAATTTGGTCAAGTTTCATTGGTTGAATCAAAAGTTGGATCAAATTTTGTTTTGGATTTGAGCTTGGCATTTCAGTACTGGACTAAATCGGTCTGACCGGTTTTACAACGGCGGTCCGACCGCCCGCTTTTCAGACCGCCCAGTAGCGGCGGGTCGAACCGATATCCAACGGTCCGACCGGTAGTTAGTAGCCGGTCCGACCGCCAGCCTACAGCCGGTCTGACTGCTAGTGCCCAGACCAGACTAGTGAGTTAAAATTCTCCTCATTTGTGTCTTGTGGTTGACGGGGTTATCGAATTCAGCACAAGGCTTCCACTGTGCGCTTACTGATCTTCTGAGCTTTCATAGCTAAAGTAGTAAAGTCCGTGTTGAATTTGATTAAGGCGAGAAAGTTGAGAAAGCGCCTATTCACCCCCCTAGTCGCATTTACGGTCCTACAGTGAGAGTCACCTTCACCAAAATCGATAGTTATCAATCCCATCAAAAGATCGGGCACCTTGCTTGCATCAAGTTGACCCCTTGGGGATCAATCTTCTCTGAACAAGTGGACAATCCAGTTAAGTACAAAGTGTACTCGAAAGTCTTATAAACAATAGAATAATTAGATGCATTCAAGTATCAAAGAAAGGCTACTGCACTAAGAAATTTTCAGCATAAAGGTATTTTCTTTGCAATAGAGTAATAGATTGTAAAGCAATTAATCAAATATGTTTTTATTTGTTTAATTAGTAGCAAGACAACATTCATAAACATAATTAACATCCTAGAGGTGACTTCCCACAGTCACCACAACAATAGCACAAATGCCCATTCGTACCACCCGATGTCAAGCGTGTCCATAACCAAGAATGTGGCTATTTGAATAGATTAATCCCTGCAGGGTTGTATAACTTTACCCACACACCAATCCGCTCATTCGCCAAGATATATAGCATACTTCCTTAGGTATGTCGGTATATCTAAGTCCTACGAGATATTTTCCAATGAGATTGACGAGGATCTAATAATCCTCATTTTATCTATTATCTATAATTCTTATTATGGGTAAATATGATGTCACATAGTCTCCAGAAGTACCCCTTATTTTTATAAGGGAGAGGCCTACCAAGTGATTGTAAGATCTTCTACAATCACCCCCCATAGTCGTAAGTCTTACTACGACTACTACCTAGTCGTAAGTCTTACTACGACTACTACCTAGTCGTAAGTCTTTCTACGACCATTACATAGTCGTAAGTCTTTCTACGATCACTACATAGTCGTAAGACCTTTTACGATTACTACCTGGTCGTAAGTTCTCCTACGACCAGGTAAACCACGACCACCTTATAACCAAACCTACAGACAAGTGGGTCCAATTGATTAAAGAATCCGAACGGTCTGCACGCACTACTATCCCGCGTAGTAATAGTGCTTAAATACCCCATTATCTTTGAATGATAATTGCCAGACGGCGTGGAGAAGCCAATGCGCCGGTAATTACTGCCATCATGCGCCCATTACTGGCTCAATTAAGGCGCCTCTTCCGCAGGGCAAAACGGCTACTCCTTCACGACTATATAAGGGCATCAGGGAGAGGAGTGAAAGGACAAGTTCTATTCTCTGTAATAGTCTTAGCTTCTTACCCGATCATCAAGAATACCACACCACACAGATTAGGTTATTATTCTCTCGGAGAAGGCTGAACTCGTCTAAACATCCCGTGTCAACCACTCTGCGTGATTTCATCTCTAGGAGACCCCCCGAATCAAATAATCTTTACGTAAGATCGGTTCTAATACACCGACAGTTGGCGCCGACCGTGGGGATCTTCGGTAATCTCTTGTCAACATACTCTCTTTTTCCAATCTCATGCAATCATGGCAGGAGAATGGAACGAGGAGAACTGGTTTGACTTGGCAGATTACGCAGACGTCGACATGGATGCCGGTTTCGACTACGAGCCGAGTGATGCATCCGCTGATGGTGATGTTGCCTCCGGAGATTATTCTCCAGGAAACCATCCCATTAATGGAGTTGAGGAGGGATCCTTATCCCCCACAACGATACGTCCAACAGAGGAGCCAATTCCCTCAAAGGACAAGGGTCAATCCGACCAGAACCGCTCCCAGGAGGACTCACAACACGACGAGAGTTTTTCCTCCAAGTGTTCAAGTCCCCTTAAGGCGGTCCGACTTGGTGAGTCAAGTTCTGGGAGCCACCATTCCAGGACTCCACCAGCATCTAGTGATCCTCTCTCTCAGGGTAACTCCAGAGAGGGTGGGATCAAGCATGCTTTTCCTACAAATTCGACCGTCTCCCCGCAGATCTCATTTGCGAACGGAGACAGTTATAACCCGGAGTTCCCCTACGGAGGATTACTCCAAGTCGCCAGATGGTGTCTCTCGAGCACTCCTCAAGCGGGGAGGCCTCGAGCGCAAGTGAGAATCATCAACGGGAGGTCTTCGTCCTTCCCCCAAATCAGGGTCAGCCTCATGGAGGCCGAGATAAGAACACTCCCCGAAGATCACACACTGCGCCCCCTCGTGGTAATGGCAAGGGCACCACCGTTGGCAGAGAGAACCAACACTCTGATGAACGCGAGGGAAATCCTCGACATTCTCGCACTCCACTGAGAAGGCCTCAAAGACCTGATGAGGAGGATTTTGATGTCGTCCGAAGAAAGAAAATTGCGCCCGTAAGAAACCGCCTGGCGCATTCAACATCATCGGAGGAGGTACAAGAACTCCGGGACATCAACGACTTGCTCGAGAATCCCACCAAGAGCTTGCTCGAACGCTGTGGTACGATCTCTTTGTCAAGAGATTACGCAAAGACTTCGAATCTGTGATGACAAGATCGAGGTACCTCATCGACAACATTCTGTAGTCGCAGAATACGACTTCCTCGGCTACGATCAATCGAATATTTCTCACGAGGAATCGACACGCCATAAGTCGAATCGATCCCTATTCGAGAAATACATTTCGATCGGTCAAGATCAAGAAGCCCCTGAGAGGTGATCATTCACCACTTCGACAAAGAAATTCTAACGGTGGAGTACGAGGAGTATTCCCTCGAGAACTGAGACCTACTACGAGCAGTCACTGCACGGGTATCGTCGTATCGATCACCTGGTGACATTAACCCTTGTTTCCTACAAAGAAGGCGTCAAGAAGTGATTCTGGGATGCCGCATTTTCGCCGACCTTCGAGCATCATTTGGCCACCTCATTTTCGGCAAATGAACATGGAGAAATTTGATGGATCTCAAAATCCCATCGAATTTCTTCAGATCTATACAACACCGTCCGAGCAAAGCAGGAG
Source organism: Hsuehochloa calcarea (assembly GCA_036346395.1). NCBI lineage: Eukaryota > Viridiplantae > Streptophyta > Magnoliopsida > Poales > Poaceae > Hsuehochloa > Hsuehochloa calcarea. Next base: position 43,761,144 of record CM070610.1, on the reverse strand, counting down.
GAGGAGAGCATGTAATGGCGAATTACCTTCCGATCGTGCTCGAAGGATCCGCCGATCGTGGTTATTAAACCAACCACTGAGTCGATCTACTCTTGGCAACACCTCTGCGATCTTCTACAGCGAATTTCCAAGGCACATACAACCATACGGAAAAGAAGACGACTTGCACCGGATAAAGCAGAACAACAACGAGACTTTGCGCTAATTCATCAAACGCTTTAGTCGGGTTCAGAACTCAATTCGAAATTTCGATTCCTTTGTGATCGTGGCTTTTAAGCAAGGAGTCCGTAGTAGAAGGATAACGGAGGACATTGCTTTGAATCCTCCCAACATCGCTGCCGAGCTCTTCGAGATGGCCGATCGATATGCAATCGCTTCGAGGCAATGAGTGGAACAACACTATCGATCGAGAAACATACACTCCTCGAGAGCGGGTGAAGTTGGTAAGGATAAAAAGCAAAAAGTCCAAGAAGAAAATAAAAGTCAAAACCACAAACCGTTGGTTCTAAGGAGGTCGCACTCGATCAAGGCAAAGGTAAGCGCCTACGATCGTAGGAACGACAAACCAAGGTGGTGTCCTTTTCATAAAAAGGAAGGACATGACCTCCAGAATAGCCGAAGTTTTCCAAAGAAAGCTCGAGGACTACTACAACTAAGAAAGCACCACTCCCTACTCTCGAAAGGTGTAGGACATACGAGTGGCCAAAAGTCGTCGGATGATGAGGAGATGCCGCTCTAAGATCCGCAACATACCGTTGAGCACATCTACGGAGGATCATCGACATACGACTCCAAACGACAACTTAAAGTCACGGACGAGGTAAATTCCATACATACTCCTCTCGTCAATAAATTACCAAGTGGTCGGAAGTTACCATCTCTTTTGAGAAGGATGATCGCCCAATCACTACGAGTCGATCAGTCGATATCCGATTGTGGTCGAACCCACCATCAACAACCTGTCGGGTCAATCGAGTGTTGGTTGATGGTGGCGATTCTTTGAACATATTATTTACTAATGCCCGGACGAGATGCAAGTACCGGGACAAAGGTAAGGCGCAGACGATACTCCTTTCATGGAATCGCATCGGTCTTCACCAAACCTATTGGCCAAGTTTCTCTTCCTTTAACATTTGGCTCACCAAGTAATTTCGTGACGGAGAAAGTCTCCTTTGATGTGGTCGATTTCGATCGGCATATAACGCCATACTCGGACGACCAACTTTGGCAAAATTCTTAATGGCTACTCATTATGGGTATCAATGTCTTAAGATGCCAGTCCCAAAGGAGTGATCACCATCCAATGTGACAAAAGATGGCGATAGTCTGCGACCGTCGATCCTCGAGATGGTTGGTCAAATACCAACTCGAGATGAAAGTCACCGACTAGCAAGTCGGCCTCAAAGCCGCACCAAAGCCGAACGACCAAGTCAAAGAGGTTCCTCCGACGCAGAAGAGCCCTCAAGACTGCTCGATCGGGAGACTTCCGACCCCAAATAGGAAGACCCTCATTACCTTCCTCCGAGCTAACGCAGATGTCTTTGCGTGGCAAACATCCGACATGCCCGAGTCCCTGTGGAGGTGATCGAGCACGGGCTAGCTTTACGGCCGATAAGTACCAGAAACAAAAATTACGGAGATTTGCCCCGATCGACGAGATGCTATTAAATCGAGTTGATAAGCTACTTAAAGTAGGCTTTATAAGAGAAGTCAACCACCCCAGTGGTTGGCTAACCCCAGAATGGTCAAAAGTCAAACGGCAAATGGCGTATGTGCGTGGACTTTCTCGATCTTAATAAAGCTTGTCCAAAAGATGATTTCCCTTTACCTCGTGACGATCATTTGGTTGATTCTCTGCGCAGTTGTGAAATATTAAGTTTTTAGATGCATATTCGGATACCACCAGATCAATATGTGTTTAAACGATGAAGAAAAGACCGCATTCATTACTCCATTTGGTACCTTTTGCTATGTCAAAATGCCATTTGGTCTAAAGAATGCGGTGCTTCTTTTCAACGCCTAATGCAATCGACTTTTTCATCTCAATTAGGCCGAATTTGGAAGCCTATGTTGATGATCTAGTCGTAAAAGCATTAAGAGACTTAATCATATCATCGACCTACAAGAAACATTCGACAACCTCGTAAAGCACCGCTTTAAACTCAATCCGAGAAGTGTGTTTGGAATTTCTTCAGAAAATTACTTGGATTCCTAGTATCCGAACGAGGAATCAAGCAAATCTCGAAAAATAAAGGCCATCCTCCGGATGCGCCCTCCAAACACAAAAAGGAAGTCCAAAACTCACTTTGGGTGCATGGCGGCTTTAAGTCGTTTCATCGCACGACTAGGGAAAAAGGACTACCTTTCTTTAAACTTCTCGGGAGACATGAAGGTTTTGAGTGGTCGAACGAGGCAAACACCGCTTTGAGGATGTCAAGAGGTATCTTCGAGTGCTCCTGCTCGGTTTCTCCAAAGCGGAAGAGACGCTCTTAATTTACCTAGCCGCCATGCCACAGCAAAGAAGCGCGAGATTAGTCGTAGAACGTGAAAACGTACAACGACCGGTTTACTACGTTAGCGAAGTTTTACAAGGGCCTAAGGAGCGTTACCCTCAGGTCCAAAAACTTCTATATGCCCTCCTCATGTCTTCGAGGAAATCATGCATTATTTTCAGCGCACAAAATAGTTGTGTTGCCCGAGTTTCCTTTGGGAGCAATCCTCCATAATAAGGAAACAACGGACGATGGCAAAATGGTCATCGAACTTGGGAGTTCGACTCCATTTCGTGTCCCGAACGGCCATAAAATCCCAGATCTTGGCGGACTTTGTCGCCGAATGGACAAATCTGAACTGCTCAGATCCCCAAAGACGATTCCCACGACCAGTGGATGATGTACTTTGACGGGTCACTTACTTTAAGTGGCTCGGGTCGGGTGGTCTGGTATCTCCTACCGAGAAACCTTAAAGTATGCCATACAATTAAACTTTCGGGCCACTAATAATGTGGCGAGTACGAAGGTTTGCTAGGCGGCATACGAGCCGCGAAAGCACTCTCAATTCGCCGACTACTCGTGAGAGGAGACTCTCAACTAGTCGTGAATCAAGTTGGGAAAGAGTACGGTGCTCTAGCTCGACAATGTCTCGATACTTATCGGAAGTTCGCAAGCTAGAAAAGCATTTTTAGGTTTCGAGGTACAATTCATCCTCGAAGGATAATTTCCTCGCACCAACTTGCTCGGATGGCTTCTTCCCGATCTACTTGTACCAAAGGAGTTTTCTTGAGCAACTCCAAAGCCGCCTCGGGTCGAAGAACCGTAGACACCTCCTATTGAAATGGCCTCATTAGACTACGAGGATACGGATGACTCCCATCTACGAGTATCTCCGCAAGGGTTCCGTACCCGAAGATGATCTTGAGGCAGATCGTTTATCCCGAAAAGCCAAAATGTATACTTTGGTCGAAGGAGTCCTCTACAAACGAGGAACCTAAGGGATACTCATGCGATGCATTCCGCAAAATGAAGGAATAACACTCCTTCACGATATACACAAGTGGCATCTGTGGGACACATGCTTCCTCTGTAACATTGGTTGGTAAAGCCTTTCGACAAAGTTTTTCTTGGCCTCTACCTGTATGATGCTAAGGAGGTGGTTAAAAAGTGTGTCCAATGCCAATTCCATGGTAGACAAATACACCAACCGGCTCAAGCATTACGCATAATACCTCTTTCTTGGCCTTTTGCGCACTGGGTCTCGATATCCTAGGACCATTTCCCAAAGCTCCAGGAGGTTTCGAATTCCTTTTTGTGGCTATTGACACGTTCACAAAATGGATTGAAGCTGAACTCAGAATCGATAACATCGAAGCGAAGAAAAGGTTCATGATGAGATGCGAATTAGCCGATTTGGAGTTCCGAGTCGGATAATTACGCATAATGGTAAACACTGCAAGTGCAAAATTTCAGAATTTTGCGACGAGTTGGGTACCAAATTATGCTATGCTTCATTGCACATCCCCAAAGCAACGGGCGGTCGAACGTGCAAACGGCCAAATAATGCGAGGAATTAAAACCCAGTCTTCGACCCGACTTGTTAAGCGCCGGGGCTTGGGTACAAGAATTACCCTCCGTGTTATGGGCGGTCAGACGACCACCAATCGAGCAACAGGAGAAACACCATTTTTCTAGTGTTGGAGTCGAAGCCATGCTTCCTCCGAGCTAAAATTACGGTCGACACGAGTTGAAACTTTCAACAACTCGGATCAGAACAACTTCGAGCGGATGACATTAACCTACTCAAGAAAGGAGAAACCTAGCCTTAATCCGTTCGGCGACCGCCAACAAGCCTGCGCAGATACTATGATCGAAGATCCAACCGCATGACCTTCTTTGAGGTGACTTGGTATTGAGGCTCGCCAATCCAAGTCTAATCGAATAAACTTTCCCCAAATGGGAAGGTCCTTACACGATGGTCAAGTAACTTGGCCAGTGGTCGTGACGACTAGCGATGGAAGATGGACAGTTCTCTCAAACTCTTGGAACATCGACCGCCACGCAAATTCTATGTGTGACCAATTTCTCGTGCAATAAAAGTCCGTGTTCTTTCTACTTCTCTTGCCTTATTTTTTGAGTAGTGCTTTTTAATCTTTCAACTATGATACAAAACACCCGTTTTCTTTACACCTGGTCGAAAACAAGTAACATCATCTAGTCGAAACTTCTCCTATCTCGCATGTGGTTCCGCCCACTAGAAGGAATTTCCTAGCATCGACTGCTACTCATTTTTCACCAAAACAAAGAGCTCGGTTCTATCCAATCGAAATGTTCTCGAGCCAACTCTCTCAATCTTAGTTTATTTTTTCAAATGATTTCCAAAAAATATTCTAAGTAGAGTGCACTTGATACATTTATTCGACCACCTTTGATGTACTCGCTTGCTTTAACCGGTGAAGGAAGAGACACACCTAGTCGAAGTTTTTCCTCTCTCGCATGTGGTCCCGCCCACTAGAAGGAACTTCCTAGCGCCGCCGTCTCCTACTTTTTGCTTTGGAAAAGACTTATCGAGTCCATCGTAAAAGGGCTAACTAATTATTAAAGTCCTCTAGACGCTTGCTTAACTCAAGTTGTTGTTCTTGGTTTGATTAAACTAGTCTGAGATGGTAACATCACCTAGTCGAAGCCTTTCCTCTCGTGACGTGGTCTTGCCCACTAGAAGGAACTTCCTAGTGTCGAGTCGCTTCTACTCTTTCGACCAAGTGCTTGACAACCATAACAAAAATTATAAGTTAAACAAACCTCTCTTTGTTTTCGTAAACCCTATTTCAAACACTATTTACTTAGATTGTCTAAACAATCTAAGCAAATAATCGAGGGGCTAGGATAAAGTTATTAATTTGACTTCAATTCTTAGTCTTTCATTCGCTTATTATCTTTTGAGTTACTAACTACTCGACAAGATGATTTTCAGAAATAAGATGGATCATATATCACTCATCAACAGATATTGTCCGCTTTACAAAGTAGTTACAAGATTACTCAAGGGGAGAGCCTAGTTGATTTCCTCCGCCACCTTTTGCCAACCGATTGCATTTCCTCAATCGACGATTTGCCTCGATTGAGCAATCGAACCCGGCTTCAATTGGTTGCACATTAAAGGCGGGATCTTGAGCTTTAAGTTTCGCCTAAAGCGTAACTTACTCCGCTTCGATCGCTTCCCTTATTGATTCAAATTTTGATTAACCTTGAGTGGTCACCATTTCTTGCAATTTTCGACTTGTTCCCAATAGTACTTGTGTGAGCAGCTATAGTATCTTCTCGAGGAGTTTTTCCCTCGTAATGTAGCTCACTAAGCACATTGTTCAGAGAGTGATGTTGCCTTGAAGACTAGTCTTCATCGACTCCATCTCTGTTGGGTACAAGTCGAAGCCTCGCAAGTTTCTTGTTTTCACCACTTGTTCTCAAAAGAATAAAATCGGTCAAACGAAAATAAACTTACGGAGGAAGATAACACAAAGATAATTATAGGTAAAAGCATTTCTTACCTACTAATTGAGAATCCAGCTTAACCTCTTCTCGATGGGAAGCAATGGTTTCAAAGTGCTTTTTCTCCCATGCTCGAGGTCCTCTCAGATTCATCTTAGCGATGCGGATGGACTCATTGTAGATCAAGGTTTTTCTTGGATTTCACCTCGAGGCTTTCAATTGGACACCAATTTACGAACAAAAATTGGCATTAGAAAATGGAAAATACTCAAAAGGATAACAGTAAAGAATTACTTACCCATTAATTGAGTTCTAAGACCTCAAGTTCTTGATCCTTATTCGAGGTAATACGGAAAACTCTGAATGACCAAAGCTTTTTCTTGAACTTGATTCGAGCTTCCGATCTCTTTTTCTTTATCCGAGAAGAAATGAGAGTCGGGTAAAGGTTAAAGATCAAAAGCAGTCTTAAGTTGTAACTTATTGTTTATTTTTTCCTGCAATCTTTTAGATGCAGAGACAGTCTCTCGAAATCTATCCGAGAGGACTAATACTTCGTTCCTTAGCCTCCTCGACTCTTCTTTTTCATAGTCGAGTGAGTCAGCTAAGGTCTTCGTATCACTGTTTAACCTACAAAGAACAGGAACGAGGATAAACATCAGCCGAATGGTTGTAAGTACTTCTACAACCACTGACCTAGTCGTAAGTTTTTCTACGACTACGACATGGTTGTAAGTCTTTCTACGACCACTACCTGGTCGTAAGTAGTCGTAAGCTTTTTACGACTAGTACTTTGTCATGAGTTTCTTCCATGACTATTCTCGTAAAACATTATACGAGTATTTGAAGGACCGAAATGGCAACAGAGGGGGGGTGAATGGTGCCTAAAAATTAATAACTCCCCTTTACTGTATTTAAACAAGCCTACAAAGATCTCTGGAGATCTAAAGAAAGTAAATGAAGCAAAATCAAATAACACAAACAAGCCTCGGGCTGTTCTTCTGGAAATCGGAAGCTCCGGCCAGTAAGGTGCGGAAGTTCCGGAAATCGGAAGTTCCGAAATTCCAGTGCGGAAGTTCCGCTTGCGGAAGTTCCGCTGTGTAAAATCGGAAGTCTGATTATCCCGATCAAGAATGTAACGCCGGTTTTTCCAAAAATCCAAACTACTTAATCTTGAATGCTCTTCTCAGGTCAAGTTTCACAAGACATCATCCTAAACACAATCTTGACCTTATGGAGAAGAATCGCAACCAAAGATTCAATAATCGAGCCAAAAACGGATTTCTTGAGGAAGGGGCAAGAAAGACCAAAACCCACAATAGACACGATTCTCAGATTCTTAGCTTATGAAACTTTGATGATAGATTAGCAATATCAAAACGACTCTAGATATCAAGTTTCATGCTATTTCATAAGACGAATCAAAAGATACATGAAAACCCTAGCTATTCAAGAGAAGAACAGAGAGAAGGAGGAGGACATAAACAAGTAATCAAAACTCAGAGTTTCATTGATAGAAATCAAACGTTTACAGATGGAAACACAGAGGAATGATTACAAGAGATTTCAGTTCATACTCTCCAACTCAACAAACTCTCAAAAAACAAAACAAAGCCTTTTGCTAGAGCTAACCCTAATTTTCTCTCTCAAGGTCTAACCCTAGCACCAGGGGTTCATGTCTATTTATAGCCCTTGGCTAATGGGCCTCCAACCCATTAAGCCCGCTACACCCGAACGGAACCGCCTCCACTTGTGCCGCTTGCGAAAAGACGTTTAGCCCCTTGCGCACCTCCGAAGCCTCCGTCTTCCTTCTTGTGCACGACTCGCAACCGCTTCAAGATTCACGCCGCCTTCGACACATCCGACCGCTCGACCTCAACGCCTCCTGCGCTTAGTCCGTCCACGTGTCTCGCCACGACTCCATCTCGATGCCCCGCGGTCATCACAAGCAAAACACATCACATAGCATTGCACAATATCATAGCATCAACATTTGTATAAGACTCAAACTCATACAAAATCAAAATCACAATTTATCCTTCTCTCGCGATTCGTCACAATCGGAAGTTCCGACTTACCACAGCGGAAGTTCCGATTTCGAACGTCCGCACTTGTCGATTATCGGAAGTTCGCGCTTAACACATGCGGAACTTTCGATCTTCTAACATCCGCCTTTCCGATTTTCAAAACCGATTACCATCTCGGAGGAACACTCAATGTCAAGATTATCGGACACTCCGCTACCCCTTGTGCGGAAGTTCCGATTTCCTTCACCAACTCAAAACCTGTGTAAATCGGAAGTTCCTATTTCCAACGCCAGAGTTCTGATTATCGGAACTTCCGCTCCATACACAATGGTAGTTCCGATTTCCGATTCAAAGACGTAAACATCCAAACCGAAAAACTCAACTCTCAACCTATTCAACCACGATGTCAAATACTCATCACTCAGAGTGGAGGACCTCTCACATGGTCTCTCAATCTCCCCCTTGATGAGTATATTGACAATCACCGAAAAAGCATAAGATGAGTTTGAGTTTAAAATCAACCAAGGTCTAAACAAGAGTAGATAAGCTCACGACCAAGTTGACAAAAGAGAAAGACTTGAGATGAGATGAAAGAGCAATGTGAAAGAGCAATTTTCGCATAAAACTCAAGGCTTTTCTCCAGAAGGCTTTTTCTCTCCAAAATTCTCCCCCTTTGGCAATAAAATCATCAAGATGTAGAAAAGGGAGGAAAAGACTATATGATGTTCATTTTAAGCATTAGGAGCTATGTAGATTATCCAAAATGATTATTAGAGAATTACACCAAGCCATAACACAGAAGAATGCTATCAAGATCATGACAATTGATGTATAGAATAGCTAAGACAGAAAGTCCATAATCTGATTAATGATTCAATTTTTTAGCAAGTCAAATAAACCAAGATTGAAGTCTAGCTAAAGATATCCGAGGATGATACAAGCCATGTCAAATAATCTAAGTTGAACCAAGAAGACTCATATCGAACAGTTTAGAAAGCTACCATTGAAGAAAGACTCATTTTATCCGTAACTTGGTCTTTTAATGATAAGCAATTTTAGCACATTTTTCTTTTTCTGAAGGCTTTTTATGGTTTTATCTCAGTAAAGCAAGCTCTGGACTAGGTGCCATCCACAACTGCCTCCTGAGCTTCAACCATTTTTCAAATTGTAACCATGTGCTAGATCCCAAGACTTATGCGACCACCCAAGCAATGACTTAAGGAGGTGATCTTAGGTCATCCAAGGCTCCCCGAGTTCATGCCTAGTGCAATGGCAGCGGCCTCATGAGAAAGATTTGGTGAGATCATTTTTGCTTTTGAAATTTTTAGATCAGCGATTTAAAGATAAGTCAAGTTTCTTAACAAACTGACATAGCTTACTCAAAAGTTCAAAGGAGATACAAGACTCAACTCAGCCTACTTGACATGGCGAATATCATAAAAGGATAGCTTCAACCAGACTAGTCTCAAGAGCTATCATGACAAGATTTTAATTCAAGTTTAGCATTTTTAATAACCTTAGCATGGCAAAGACTAAACTACACATAAAAAGTCATGATAGATCTAGCAGTTTAGGATAAATCATGGCAAGATGTAAACCAGTGAAAACAGATCATAAAGGATAATAAACAAGGCTCCATTTGATTATAATGCAATGCAGGAAAAAACAGATTCTCTTCAGAATGAGATGCATCTTTTAATTCAGGTTGAGTTATGACAAATTTAAGAACTGGAATTACCAAGATGAACTCCCCAACCAAAGGAATAAAAACGAGAATCGATAAGAGAAGCAGTAAAAGGCGATCCTTTAGAGCATAGAAAAGATATAGAGAAAACTATCGCCGACGTGTTCTTATCTACCCCATATGATTCTAGGACTATCACCGATCAACTCATACACTAAGGAGCAAACATCGTCCCTGTCTACCCAAGGGTGGCCCGACCCTGCTAGAACCTATAAGAAGTGAGTAAGCTCTACTTAGAGAAAGAAGAGACGACTAATAAGCAAGATCCTAGAAGCACAAGATAAGAAATAGCGGTCAAAGCAATTTGGCAAGAGAACCACTCTAACCTATTTGGAAGGACTTCACCCAAAATATAAAAAGAAATGCAACGAGTAAAGGAGTAATAGTATAAATATAATATAATACAAAGAGTAGCACATAGCTCCCTCACAACAAATTGTAAGGACAAACCACCCCAAGCTCTCCCCGCAGAGCAAAACCGAGAGTATCCAGAGGCTTAGTGAAGATATCACCAACCGGTGCTCACTCTCCACAAACGGAGCACAATGTCACCCTTCTCTACATGGTCTCAAGAAAGTGATATCGATATCAATATGCTTGGTCCGTGAATGTTGCATCGGGTTCTTGGCAATGCAAATCGCAGACGTGTTATCACAAAAGAGTGGAACACGATCGATAGATAACCCAAAATCCTCGCAGGTCGAGACCATCCAAAGCACTTGGCTACAAAGAATCGGCCGCAAAGAACGTGCTCGGCCTCTCGCAGATGGATATGCAACACCGGATTGCTTCCTTGACGCATCAGAGACAAGAGAAGTGCCAATGAATTGGCAAGTGCTGTAAGTGCTCTTCCTATCTATCCTGACAAACAAAATCGTGATCGGAGAAGGCTCTAAGAGATAGACAAGAAGAGGAAGAGTACCGATACCATAGTCAATGGTAGCTCGAAGGTACCGAAGATGCGCTTCACCGCCGACGGTGAGATACGCGAGGAGAAGCTCGAAACCGAGCACAAAGACACACGAGAAATGTATGTCCGGTCTCGAGGCCGTGAGGTACAAGAGAGAGCCAATCATGCTACGAACTCCTTTTGGTCAACAGTTCGCCGCCTTCATCGGATCCAGAGTTGTAGATGCCATCGGAGTTGATATCGCTTTCCATCATTCATGTCGAAGCGCTTCAGAGGTCTCGAGTGTATTTTCCTTGATGAAGAAAGGTACCTCCCGAGTCTGTTTGATTTGGAAGCCAAGGAAGAAACTCAACTCGCCCATCATGCTCATCTCAAATTCCGAGCTCATAACATCAGAAAACTGAGATACGAGAGTATGTGAGGAGTCGCCAAAGATGATGTCATCCACATAGATCCGACGAGCAAAAGATCGGTGCCAAGACGGCGATGAACAAGGTCTTGTCAATTTTACCCATCTCAAAACCATGACTCGTGCAGATAGGACTTAAGTCTTTCATACCAAGCTCGGGAGCTCGCTTGAGTCCATACAAAGCTTTGGAAAGCCTGTAGACATGGTTAGGGTATTTGGGGTTCTCGAAACCTGAGGTCGTCTCGACATAGACTTCTTCCTCAATAAGGCCATTGAGGAAGGCACTCTTGACATCCATTGGTAAAGCTTGAAACCCTTAGAAGCCGCAAAGGCAAGCGAGATTCTAATGGCTTCAAGTCTAGCTACGAGGGCAAAGGTCTCTTCAAATCTAGACCTCAACTTGAGAATACCCCGAGCTACCAAATTTAGCCTTGTTTCAATGACTAACCCATCTTCACTTTGTTTGTTTTGAACACCCATTTGGTCCCAATGATATTGTGACCTTGAGGGGCTCAACAAGGGATCGGACCTTGTTTCTTTCAAAGTTTTCCAACTCCTCATGCATAGCGCTTGTCCAAGACTCGTCGATAGAGCATGACAAACGCCTTTGGGCTCAAATGAGGCGACGAAGGCGTAATGGAGATAGAAAAGAGACAAGCCGCCTTGGGAACGTGTGACACGCTCAAGAGGTCTCCAATGATCTCGCTCAAGGATGGTCCTTTGAATGTGTCTTGGAGGTCCAGGTGAGATGAAGAAGTGGCCTCTACCTCATTAGCGGATGAGATAGGAACAGAGCCACTAGCTTCGTAAGAAGCTGAAGGTAGGGCCGATCTCCTCGAGGTATGTGGAAGAAGGCACCTCAAGAGGAGGAGGAAGAACTGGATCGTAGACAACCCTCATCTCCGCTCTTCTTCTTCGCCCACAAAGATGGACTCAGATCGCCTAGAGAACTCGAGATATCGTGCCTAGTCCCCTGACTAGCCTCATCGAAGGTCACTTCACTGTGTTTCTATCATTTTACTAGACTCGCAGCCTGCACTCTATAGGCACGAGAAGAAGTCGAGTAACCTGTAAAGATCCCATCACAAGATCGTGACTCGAACTTATCTAGGTTCCTGCACTTGAATAAAACACTTGCAACCAAACACACGAAAATGCGAGACTGGTTTTCGCCATATCTCAACTCATAAGAAGTGCGATGCAAGAGTGCCCAAGAAAAACTCATAGAAACATGACAAGCAAGAGTAATTGCCTCATTCAAAACTTCCTAGGTGTAGAGTACTCATCAAGCATCGTCCCGCCATCTCGACTAAGGTACGGTTCTTCCTCTCCACCACGCCATTTTGTTGGGGGACGATGGAGACGAGAACCGGTGCTCTACACTGCCTCACCACAAAACTCTCAAAGTAGGAATTCTTGAACTCGGTGCCATTATCGGTCGAATTGCTCGTAATGCACCCGGGAGCTCAAAGTAAAGCCTACTAAAAGACCACGAAAAGAGTAAACGCCTCATCCTTCGAGGCTAAGAAAACACCCAAGAGTACCTCGAGAAGTCATCGACCACTACAAGAATATACCACTTCCTCCTGCCGATCAAGACTCGAGCCGACCAATCAGATCCATATGGAGCAGCTTGTCCCGTGCACTAGTCATTGTCACTGGATCGAGAGTGAGAAGCGGCAACCATCTTGCCGTGGTCGGCATGGAGAGCAAACCAGATCCTTGACCATCTTGAGTTTTGGCAAACCACGAATGAGATCGTGGTCACGACTCGTGTCAAATGATCAAAACCTATATGACCTAGTCTCCTATGCCGTAAGGTCAAATCACGGATTCGTAGCAATTAAACACCGGAGAGGATCACCGTAAGACTCGTAAAAATCAGCACGAAAGATCCTCCCATATCGAGAAATCCCGCAAACTAGGCTACCCGAAGAATCAAGAATTTTGCAATTGTTTTTCTTAAAGCTCACCTCGAAACCGTCATCAGTAAGCTGAGAGACTGAAAGCAGATTATACTGCAGCTTACTTACTAAGGCAACATCTTTTAAAATAAAAGAATCATTAATGCTCACAAGACCTTTAGCGATGACGCCTAAAAGAAGCATCTCCAAGGTGATCGCCTCATCACCTCGAGCACGGGCTAGGAAGAAAACCAACGAGAGTCTCCGGTCATATGACGAGAACACCCGAGTCTACAATCCAAACCTTTGCCTTCCCGGCCGGCGACTCGAGTCAAACAGAGTAAAGTCTCAAGATCGGGTGAATCAACAAAGTGATTTGGGCACCCAATCGAGTAAAACGTCGAATGATGAAGTAGTCAAGCAAGATCGACTCTATCTACCCTACGCTCTCGTCGCTCAACAAGTCGATGGTCTCGAGTGCAGACAAGTCGTTGGTCGAATCCGACCGCTATGGAAGAGCTAGTGGAATTCGCAACATGTCGATCACGCCGCGTAGACATCTCAAAGGAAACCGAGATCTACCCTCAAAGCGATGGTAGTTACGATCAAGGGAGCATGAGGACTAAACTCGTAAAACTCGGAAAAACCAAGTCCTCGATGCTGCCCTAAAACATCAGTTGTATCAAACCTAGACCTCGTGTTGGTCTTGGGTGCACTCATAGTCTGGGGCTGACCATGAATGTACCTAACAGACTCAGCACGATCTCTACGCGCGATCTTGGCGCGCCTGAAGCAGTGTTCAACTAAATGTCCATCCTTCTGACAGAAGATGCAATGATACTTCGCCTTCTGAGGGACCGAAGTTGTAGGTGGAATCACCTTGCTGTCAGAAATCCTTTGAACAAAACCCGCTGACTTAAAATTGACTTTCTCAGTCCTGGGCTTAGTTTTGATCACACCTGGTGCTATGGTTTTGAGCACGACAGGTGGATGCTTCCTCATATCCTCTTGGATATCATATCCTAGACTCTGATTAAATCTGCAAACTTTAGATTTGTCTAGAATGAGATTAAGCTTCTTCTTGCCTCCTACAAACCTCTCGAGAGTGTTCATAAGATACTGACACTCCCGAAAGAGAGAGGTGCAAGAAGAGCAGGGAAGAAGAAACAACAGAAGGTAAGAGAGCGTAAGAAGAACCAACAAAGAGAGGAAAGATTGGCTTGTGCATGCACAAATTGACTTTGAGGGGACAAATCCTATTGCTAGCGATTGGTTCACGCTGCTAGGCGCCTCTACCAAACCCTTAGACTTCTTCCCAAAGACACACAATACAAGCAGATGATTGTGTTCTAGAAGGTCCTTAGTTAGCTTCACACATTTTTCATCCAAAGCAACCAAATCACATTTTAGTTTATTACATTGATTGCATGGTGAGCTAACAAGGTTCTTAGAAGCATCTTGAGCCAATTTGTTATTGTGATCAATCATTTCTTGAAACCGCTGGATACGATTCTAGTTCAAGCAGATTAACTTAGGACAGTTTGAACAAGAAACAATAGGCTCTAGTAGCGCAGCTTGAAATTCAGCAATTTTGTGATCTGCCCGTTTTAGGTTCATCTTGAGTTTGTTACAATTTTCACAAGTCTCAGGCAGATCGAGCAACATGGTATAAAGACCTCTAAACGAATTGTCCTTAACCTCACATGAGGTGCAAGCAGTAGCCTCAACAGTAGTAGATGAAGAAGGTGCTACCCTACTCATCTCTAATTCAGCAAGAAGGCTAATGTTCTCTACTTTAATCATGTCAAGTTCAGAGGACACACTATCATGCAAGGTCCTTAGTTTTTCCATATCATCAAGCAAAGCACAGCATGTGTCACAGTCATCACGGGAGGGAGCAGATGTAGGTAAAGTAAGCTCCCGTGATAATCTAGCTACTTCCTTCTCCAACTCAGCACACTTAGCCCTAGACTTAGCATGAAATCTACCTAGCTTAAGAAAAGCATCATTAAGCTGGTCATAAGTGGGACTAACCTCATCGGAGTCGGAGTACACTCATTGTCGCTCGATTCGCTCGAGGGCCATGAAGCACATGACGGAGAAGTTGCCGCGTCCTTGGGATCATGATCGCCCTTCCCATCATCGCTACTCCACCCCTCCACCGCTGGTGTCCAGCCTGCCGAGGGCGTGAGGACGCGATGGAATGCCTTCTTTGCCTTCCCAAAGTTGCGGAACTTCTTCTTGCCTTGGTCAGTGCCGAGGGCTTCGTGTTATGTTCTTGTCGATGTAGTCGTTCTTGCTCGGACCGCCATAGTCACCTTTGCCCTTCCCAAGCTTGGGACGCTTGCTCGGATGTGGTTGGGGCCACCACACTCAAACAAATCACAGACCTCCTCTTTTCCATCCCTCCTCTTGTAAGCATGGGAAAACTTCCGAGCTAGGAGGGCTAGTCGCTCATCCTCAAGTCGCTCTAACCGATCATCGCTATGTCACAGAGCGACTAGGAGAACCCACGACGACTCGTAAGAAGATCCAGAGGTGGGATCTGACTAAAGCCATCGACAGACTTCGACCTTCGAGAGACAATGTCAATCTCGTGAGTCTTGAGACGCGAGTAAAGCGCATCAAGAGTCGTGGTCGAGAGGTCCGTGCTATCCTTGATGGTAGTCACTTTCATCTCCCAAACACGAAGATCAAGTGCGTAAAGCATCCGTCGAGCGCTATCCGAGTCGGGTATGTAAGACCGACCGCCGGAGGTTGCTCAAAATCTTGTGAAAACGCGAAAAGCACTAGTCAAGAGATTCACCAAAGAAGCATTTCAAATTTATCAGATTCTCGCTTGAACCGGTCTTGTCGAACTGCTTTAACTGGGTGGTGCCTCATGGTATGCATCGAGGGTCACCCTGATGTCGAAGCGTAAATCAAATGAGAAATGCGATCAAACTCACTTCGCTCAAACCTCGAATGATAATGTTCCTTGCCTTAGCGTTTGCCTCAACATCGGGCATGTTTCCCACATTGATGTTTTCATCGGCAGAACAAAGAAATCTAACCTTCACCTTTCTCGGATGGCATACCCCGAGCCTCGGATGTAAGTTTCCATTCGGCTCTTCCGGAAGGGGTAATCCAGCCATCAAAGACCGGAGGCTTGGTGGAATACTTGTCCGCTGTTATGGCTCAACCGACCGTTAAGATCTATAAAGAAGAGCTAACCGCTCGATACCAATTGAAGGACCAAATGGCAACAGAGGGGGTGAATGGTGCCTAAAATTAATAACTCCTTTATCAGATTTAAACAAGCCTACAAAGATCTCTCGAGATCTAAAGAAAGTAAATGAAGCAAAATCAAATAACAAAACAAGCCTCGGTTGTTCTTCCGAAATCGAAGCTCCCGCCAAGAAGGTGCGGAAGTTCCGGAATCGAAGTTCCGAATTCCAGCATGGAAGTTCCGCTATGAAGTTCCACTGTAAAATCTAAGTCTGATTATCCCGATCAAGAATGTAACGCCGGTTTTTCCCAAAAATCCAAACTACTTAATCTTGAATGCTCTTCTCGTGTCAAGTTTCACAGACATCATCCTAAACACAATCTTGACCTTATGGAGAAGAATCGCAACCAAAGATTCAATAATCGAGCCAAAAACGGATTTCTTGAGGAAGGGGCAAGAAAGACCAAAACCCACAATAGACACGATTCTCAGATTCTTAGCTTATGAAACTTTGATGATAGATTAGCGATATCAAAACGACTCTAGATATCAAGTTTCATGCTATTTCATAAGACGAATCAAAAGATACATGAAAACCCTAGCTATTCAAGAGAAGAACAGAGAGAAGGAGGAGGACATAAACAAGTAATCAAAACTCAGAGTTTCATTGATAGAAATCAAACGTTTACAGATGGAAACACAGAGGAATGATTACAAGAGATTTCAGTTCATACTCTCCAACTCAACAAACTCTCAAAAAACAAAACAAAGCCTTTTGCTAGAGCTAACCCTAATTTTCTCTCTCAAGGTCTAACCCTAGCACCAGGGGTTCATGTCTATTTATAGCCCTTGGCTAATGGGCCTCCAACCCATTAAGCCCGCTACACCCGAACGGAACCGCCTCCACTTGTGCCGCTTATAAAAGACCGCTTTCGCCCCTTGCACTCCTCCGAAGCCTCCGTCTTCCTTCTTGTGCACGACTCGCAACCGCTTCAAGATTCACGCCGTCTTTGACACATCTCGACCGCTCGACCTCAACGCCTCGCGCTTAGTCCGTCCACGTGTCTCGCCACGACTCCATCTCGATGCCCTGCAGTCATCACAAGCAAAAACACATCACATAGCATTGCACAATATCATAGCATCAACATTTGTATAAGACTCAAACTCATACAAAATCAAAATCACAATTTATCCTTCTCTGCACAGTTCTGGACACAATCGGAAGTTCCGCGACTTACCACAATGAAGTTCCGATTCTAACGTCCGCACTTGTCGATTATCTAAGTTCGCGCTTAACATCGCGGAACTTCCGATCTTCTAACATCCGCCTTTCCAGATTTTCAAAACCGATTACCATCTCGAGGAACACTCAATGTCAAGATATCTGACACTCCGCTACCCTTGTGCGGAAGTTCCGATTTCCTTCACCAACTCAAAACCTGTAAATCGGAAGTTCCTATTTCCAACGCCAGTAGTTCCGATTATCGAACTTCCGCTCCATACACAATGGTAGTTCCGATTTCCCGATTCAAGATGTAAACACCCAAACCGAAAACTCAACTCTCACCCTATTTAACCACGATGTCAAATACTCATCACTCGTGAGTGGAGGACCTCTCACATGGTCTCTCAAGATTTAAGTCGAAAACAATTATGAATGATAAGTGACTTACCATCTCTCTCGCCTCTTGCAGTAGTTAGTTTTCTCCTGCCTTAGCTCTAAAAGTTGTCGATGGTACTCACCGACAACAAAGAATTTGCTCGCAGCTTTCGCAAAAAGAAAAACAGTGAGAAGAGAAGGAAAGTCACATGTATAAGTATTTTGAAGATACTTACATTCATAGTCGCCCTAGCAAACATCGAATATACAAGGTCCGGTTCTCAGCCTTATCTATCCTCGCGACTTTGTCCCACCACACCTTCTCGAGGCGCGTTATAAAAAGTATTCTCCGTGTTGGGAATATCTTTGGGATGGGGACTCGGTCACGAGATCTGAAGCGTAAGACCCTCACGACGGAGGCAGCCCAAAGAAGTCACCACGGTTGAAATTTTCTCCTTCCGTTCTCAGAACTTCTCTTGGGTAGGGAAGGAACGCCCCTACAATTTCTTCCCAGAGCGGTGCACAAGCTGGTCACCGCCTTGACGAGAGGCTTCCACAATGCCTCGTTGTTTCTACGACTCAAGAATCGAGCGGCCACCTCAACAAGAATACCGCTACTTCAAGGGTCGAGCTACGACTTCAGCAGATGTGGAGTCACTCGGGAGTCTCGACTTCATCGCCACGGGCCAAGGGTGATGTTGACCACTTCCATTGCCACCTCCTCGCAGTCAAGGATGGCAATGGACTTCTCAATGAAGCATTCCCGGGACCCAAGAAGTCGACCGAAATAAAGAAAAGCAAATCAAAGTTGTGAAAAAGAAAAAGGTAAATGTCGTCTTACACTTTAATAAATTTCACATACCGCACCATGGTCTTAACCAGAATTTTGGGGCAATCCTCCCAACGGAGGACCTCTTCTTCTCCACGACCACGCCCGTCGAGGTTCAACATCGGCTCACCACGACCACGCCCGTCAGAGTTTGGACAGAACCGTAACTCGTTTCTCGATTCTCTGGATGGCCGAGATCGCCTCGACCATTCCAAGAGCAAGATCGCCTCGGGCGAGGTTGTGCCGATGCAAAGATCGCCCTTCATAAAAGATACAAAATCTTTCCAATTCTCCTTTCCAGCTTGCCTAACAAAACTAGGAGTGGCGTAAATCGCAAAGATTCTTTGTCATAACAGAAGGGTACCTTAGCCATGCGAGGTTTGCGCTTAAGAGATTCAGCTGCCTCAACCTCCTCGGCTTCGATGGCCGCGGCCTCGGCTTCAGATACAGCTACCGCTGTCGCAGGCCTTGTAGAGGGTCTGGTCGAAAGACCAGAGCTTGAGCTTGCTCCCCCTTTGTCGGCAGATTTTATAAGTCGACGTCTCTTGGAGGGAGGAGCCGAGCCTTTGTCTTTCGACAACCCAGCGCCAATAGTCATCACTACGACTTCTTCGTCGTCCTGACGATTTTCCATGCCTACTTTCTGTAAAGCAAAATAGAAAAAGAAGAATGACTAATTAGTCGTAAGTTTTTCTACGACTCTTTCCTGATCGTAAGATATTCTACGATCACCTTTAGTCGTAAGTATCTTCTACGACTATAAAGTCCTAAAGAAAGAATCAACTTTTTGATTACCTTTAGGCGCTCTATCCTTTCATCTGCGCGACAAAGCCGCAATGACTTGAGGAACCGCCCCTGAGTGGCAGAGACTTCTCGCAGATGAGTCTGACTCTAGAGTCAACCTCAGCCTGTGAAAGATCTGCGTAAACAGATAAGAATATTAGACAAGATTGAGAAAGACCAAACCGAGAGCTAAGTCGACAAATTACTTACCCTCCTCGTAGTCTCTCGGTTGTCTCTCTTCCCGAGTATCTCCACATAGGAGATGCTCGCTTTTCAGAGGACTAATTCTGGCGGTGATGAAATCCTTCACCACATGCCATCCGGTCAGCCCTTCTTCCTTCAAGTCCTTAATGGCTTGAATATAAGGACTAATCCGGCAGATATCTTCAGGGGTCGAATCCCATGAAGATTTCTTTCGCACCTTCCCCGCGAAAGAAAGGTTGTCTTCGTGAGGTGACCTTCCAAAGAGAACCACCTCTTTCTCTCCCCGCCACGAAGACCGGGTGAAACTCGAATATACTCCTTCGACTTCGAGTCGTGGAGTTTCGCATCACGCCTTCCAGCGATTCGGTTTGTCGAGCCATCCCATAATAATATTGGAACACTCGAGATCCGCCGAATCCCAGTGTACGCCGCACAGATACACGAACACACTCAACATGGTAATGGAATTGGGACCTAAGTTCACCGCCCACCCCAAAGTGTTCGAGTACCATCAGAAGAAAGGGATGGCAGCAATCGAAGGCCGACTCACAATACGCTTGGAAGACGGGATTTGCCCATTTTCCCCGATGGCGGTCGCCCGACAGCCGAATCCACTTTACCGTAGCCTTCTCTCGATCTTCCCAAGATCGACCAAGATCTTAATCTTAGCCGCATCCATCTCCGATTCTTCCCATTCGTAAACTCTCTTGGCCATTTCGCCGTAAGCAAGAAGTTTTTTTGATTGGGTTGGCGGAGAAGATGAAACCTAGTCGAGGACGGAGAAAGTAAGTTTTATAATCAAGATGATCTCCGCCGCTTCGAAACCGCCTCGGCTATAGGTCTATGGGAGTTGGTTGTACCGCCGAACCGCTTCATCGGACAAGTCTGTGAGAGCGGTTGCAATTCCCGATGGTCCGCTCGAGAAAAATTAGGTACGATTGACACCCCAAGTAAAATTACTTTCTTGACCAAAGTCTTTTCGGTCAAGGAAGTATCAATCGGAAGGGTTTTTTCTCCGATTTCTACTATGACCATCGATGGTCGTAGGGGTTTTTACGACTTTTAATAGTCGTAGCAATCTTCACGATTGCAATCGCTTGGGAACCGCTTTATCAACAGATCCGTGGAATTCGCTTGCAATTCCCTGCACGGTCTGCTCAGAAAGTTAGGTTAGTTTTGTCACCTCAAGCAAAATCACTTTCTTGACCAAGTCTTTCCGTCGAAGGAAGTATCGATCGGAAGGGTTTTTCTCCGATCGCTTTACTACGACCACTACACAATTGTAGAGGTTTTATGACTTTCTCGATAGTCGTAAGCAACCTTTCCGACCAAGCAAACTCCTGGTCAAAGTAATACTCAAGTGTCGTAAGAGTTTTTCCTTCGACTATGGTTCTACGACATTTTTCATAGTCGCAAGTCCGCTTGCAAATCCTTTCCCAAGTAAGTTACTTTCACTTGAAGTCGGGGCTAGATGACGAGGATCTAATAATCCTCATTTTATCTATTATCTATAATTTTATTATGGGTAAATATGATGTCACATAGTTCCGTATACCCCTTATTTTTATAAGGAGAGGCCTACCAAGTGATTGTAAGATCTTCTACAATCACCCCCATAGTCGTAAGTCTTACTACGACTACTACCTAGTCGTAAGTCTTACTACGACTACTACCTAGTCGTAAGTCTTTCTACGACCATTACATGGTCGTAAGTCTTTCTAACGACAACTCCATATCCTTAAAACCTTTAACATTAACTACCGGTCGTAAGTTCTCATACGACCGTGTAAACCACGCACCACCTTATAACCAAACCTACAGCAAGTGGGTCCAATTGATTAAAGAACGAGAACTATTCGCACGCACTACTATCCCGCTGTAGTAATAGTGCTTAAATACCCCATTATCTTTGAATGATAATTGCCAGACGGCGTGGAGAAGCCAATGCGCCGGTAATTACTGCCATCATGTGCCCATTACTGGCTCAATTAAGGCGCCTCTTCCGCAGGGCAAAACGGCTACTCCTTCACAACTATATAAGGGCATCAGGGAGAGGAGTGAAAGGACAAGTTCTATTCTCTGTAATAGTCTTAGCTTCTTACTCGATCATCAAGAATACCACACCACACAGGATTAGGGTTATTATTCTCTCCGGAGAAGGCCTGAACCTGTCTAAACATCCCGTGTCAACCACTCTGCGTGATTTCATCTCTAGGAGACCCCCCGAATCAAATAATCTTTACGTAAGATCGGTTCTAATACACCGACAGAGATGTATAAGCTAAGAGCTGCCCAAATGGGCGAAACCCTCCGTGAACCACCCTTGTGTGTGTAGACGGGGCTCCCACGGAGGGCCCATATGTTGTGCCGGACCCACTGGTAAAGCCTCGATCAACTATCCCTTGGGGTAAAGCCTTAGTCAACTACCGATACCCCTCAGACAAACGGAACCTAACCGGACCCCACCCGGCACATTCCCAACCACAACAGAACATTTTTCTCTCTAACACTACCACCTAAGACTCCAATCTAACACACACCAAAGTACTAAGTCAAGAGGGGTTCCCAATACCCTCATGTGGATGCACACATTAGTGCTTGGATCAGTGACATGAGATATTCAGTCCTTGTTGACTTAGGCACCAACCACACACCCGATAACACACCAACAAACCTTGTGCCCAAGTCTAAATCTTTTTTATTTTCAGTTTTAGTTTTTCAATTACAATACATATGTAAGTACCCGGACTCAAGTAATTAAAGTGATGATATAACGATCATCGCCGAAGAGATGATCCCTATTTTACCGTTCTAAGCATTGATAAGCGACATCAACTCATATAATATGTGTGTGTGTATGTGTTTGTGACTAGAGCCCATCTACCAGGCTCTAAATCACTAACAAGGATATAACTTAGGCTCGGTGGCAATGAGAAATATTTACCTACATCTCATGCATCTATTCGGATTAACTACCTCTAACGAGAAATTAATCATCAACATAGCACATGCATACAAACATTTGCAAACAAGATAATTGTATTCAAACATAATAGGAGCAATATGATAAAAGGGGGCTGCTTGCCTTCCTGGAGTTAATCCACTTGCTGTTGTGGATCAATGTCGTATATAATCGAATCTTTGAAACCAACCGAAAGAACGCGAAAAATGAATAAGAACGAATAACATCGAAAATAATCAAAAATTAAATTTCATCCAAAATGCATGAAATTTTCGCAGTAGGTAGAGTATGATTTTAGATAAATTTAAAAATAAAATTCATTTGATTTGGAGTTAGCGTGTGAAAGTTATGACCTTTTGAAAACCAACTAGGAAGAAAATGCTAGAAATGCAGCTTTCGATAACTATTCACCGAATTCAAACTTTTTGCAAAAATTTCCATAAAGGTGGTGAAGATGAAATTTACATGGTAGTCAGAGCATAGCATTTATGAACAACAAAAATTGATTCACTTCATTTGGAGTTAAAATGAATTTTCTATGCATTTTCAAAGTCATGCTCCTAGTGTACAAATAATTTGAATAACAAGATTTTCTGTGATAGAGACATGTTTCAAACCTATTCCAAGTTAAAGAACCATAAAAATGGAAACTAACCAAATTGATTTCACTCAATTTGGAGTTAGAATGAAATACTTATGAATTTTTGAAGTTAAATGAATTTTAAGTGTAAAAATAACTCATTCCAGAAGTTAATTCGAACTTTGAAATCTTCTTGGAAATTAACATGTTCCAAACCCTTTCTAAGTTAAAGTAAATTAAAAATAGAAACCAACAAAATTGGTTTCACTCAATTTGGAGTTAAAATGAAAACTTATGAATTTTTCAAGCTTAAACCATTTTCAATGCAAAAGTAATTCATTTCGAAATTTCTAAAAGCAATAAATAATTTTTGTACTAGGGCTAGAACTAGCCATGGTCACTGACCAGTGGGACTGTGGTCATAGTTGACTTGGTCAATGTGGACTCGGTCAAATGGTCGCGGGCCCACGTGTCATTGACTCGGCTCACGAAATAGCGCATGGACCAAAGGTCCACAACACCGTGCTCGGTCCATGGACCATAGTGCACTGCGCACTTAACTACGCTTGGGCCTGCATGTGAGAGACTCTAAAGAAAACCAATTAATTAACTCTCCCTAGATTTTTGTTCGTGACCCCACATACCAGCGAAACAAACTAGTCATTAATACGGTTATGTAAAACAGCTAATCATGAGTTAACCCTAAATGAATGAGATTCTATTTTGATGGTGTGCTACAATTATCGTTCGAGCTCTGATGCAGGTGCTCTCAGCGCATGCGTTTGCTTGTCAGCATGAAATGAGCAATGGCGAAGATCGGGGAAGGCCAAAATGGAATCCCCGGAGCTCAGTGGTAGTAAGGGTGGCCGGAACATCGCCGACAGTGGACTAAAATGACGGCACGACGAGGAGTGTTGGAGGGGGCGTTACGACCAACATGCCATCTCGCAACCGACGGTTCTTGGCACTAATTAGCGCGCGCACGTGCACTAGGAGGAGTCAGGGACCTCACTAGAGGGGAGAGCGATGATGAAGACCATCAGAGGAAGGCCAGCGACGATGTCTAGCGGCGGTGACTTGGTGGTGAACGAGGAGAGCCCAACCTGAACAAAGAGAACATGAAAGGGAGGTGGGGGAAACACGAGAGGGTTAAGGACATGGTGCTAGAGCAAGCAATTGGGAAATGGAGCTCTTTACTGGATATGGGGAAGAAAGCGACTGTTTTTGGCCGGAAGTGAGGAAATCCAAATTGTGGCGGTTCCTGCTGACGAATGATGAAATTAAGTTAGGGGAAAATGTTCTTAGATCTTGGAACATGACATGATGCGAAGAGAAATGCAAAGGAACTATTGTTGCGGCGAGGAGATGATGGCGACGTCTCGGCCAACCTAGAGCTTGAGCTCTAATGGTGCTCAGCCTCGGAGGAAGATGAAAGAAAGGAAGAGAGGGGTGGCGGGATATAAAGGCGAGGATGAAAGAGTGCTAAGCAGCTCCTGGCTGGCTTTAAATTTTTGGCCGTATTAGCACCTTTTTGTCTCCTATTTACATGAATGAATGTCGCTGATTTTTTTTGGAAATATAGCCCCTTACCGCACGACCACCGTACGGTAGGAGCTGCGGGCCCACCATATTGTCTCATACTGCAGGGCCACCGTGCGGTGGCGCTGCCACACGGCCGACGTGCGGTGGCCCTGCCACACGGCCGACGTGCGGTGGCCCTCCAGCACCCGCCATGTGTCCCAGCCCTACCTCTCGTCCCTCCCACGGCCAAAGCGTGCCCTCCCCCCGTGCCCCCTCCACACGGCCCTCCCTCCCCTTCCTGCTACGTGTCTAGTCCGGTTCTCAAGAGAAACAAAAAATCCCAAAAAAACCATGGTGTATTCCACGTGTTGTTCGGAGAAGCTACGAAGTCCAGGCCCCTCCAC
Source organism: Hsuehochloa calcarea (assembly GCA_036346395.1). NCBI lineage: Eukaryota > Viridiplantae > Streptophyta > Magnoliopsida > Poales > Poaceae > Hsuehochloa > Hsuehochloa calcarea. Next base: position 43,736,078 of record CM070610.1, on the reverse strand, counting down.
TAATTCCCATGTCCATCCTCTGCTTCGGTCAATTCCTTCGCATCGCTGTCTGTGAATTTCAATTAGCTCGCGTGAGGTTCCCTCCCACAACGGATATAAATTGGAGAGCGACTGAGCGCTATTTCATTTCGCTTGCTCGCTCTCTCTTTCGGTTGCTCCCTTGCCGTGTTGATTATATTTTTGGGGATATTTTAGTGTTATTAACTGCTGTCACTAGAAGCAAATTTAGCAGATATTTTTATCTCCATTGATTTTTTTGTCGTTCATAAATTCTTTTTTAAATGCGTACTTAAGTAGTTGTAATTTTCTAGGTGCACCTATTATAGGTGTTCTAACATTTTTGTAGGAAAATATGTTTGACTTTATTAGTCGCATTTAATTAGTCACATTTGAACTTTATTAGTCGTTGGCTTTGTTCTCTAACCATAGAACTCTTAGGATCTATGTGTGTGTGTGTGTGTGTGTGTGTTAAACAGTATTACACAAGTAACTCAATGCTTCATTGCTATGTTAAACCAACGACACTGCAATCCCCCACCGCACATGATGGAACAATATGTGCATATTTTTTTAATTGTTAGTACGTAGCACAGGTTCATTCACAGTAATTAGTTATCCCTAATTAATTTAGTCATGTTTAAATAGCCGTATTTAATTTTGTACTACTAAATTAGTGTACATTAATTTGTAGTGTGAGTTTCATTGTAATCTTTAATTTGCAGTGTTTTATGGTCATTATCAATCTTCTCGCTAATATTCCGTCTATTCTATGTGTTGCAAGCCAAGTTTCTACCAGTGCTTCTCAAACAGTATTCCGTTACGGTGGGTGAATCCGTTGTGCGAACTATTCTCCCGAGTGTTATCCCGAACACTCGGGAAAGTTATTTCTCCCGAGTATAAATATCAGGAACACTCGAAAAACTAGTTTTTTACTCGACTAAACGATCCCGAGTGGTTTTTCCAGATTGCGACCTTCGGAATTAGTTTCCGAGTAGTTTGGGACTTTCCTTAGTGTTTCAAGCACTCAGAAAGTATCGATTCGTAGTGCACTATTCCAACATATTGAATTTTCAGCAAACAGAGAATTGAACATCTGACATAGCACATGTACAAAGACACTATTCTAGAATATTGAATTTTTGGCAAACAGAGAATTGAACATCTAACATAGCATAGGAAGAAATAACTTTAGCAGTTAAGACAATATGAAAACAGACCATCAGCAATATCACAGAGCACAACAAATGATTAAGTTCTGTCTAGTCATAGCCAAAACATTAATAGACAACGTGATGTAGTATAGCGCAAAACCGATAGAGACAAAATGACAACAGTAAGAAATTCTAATTTAGCTCGAGTTTGATCCTAGTTACCAATTTAATTTCATAATATGACAAAGAATCATCATTGAGCTATTGAGATAACCAACAGATACACTTGCCATACCTTCCTGCACTAAATCAAACCGATTTCAGATTTTGACAAGTACGACTCATATATGCAAAGTGAATCGCAAAATGGATCACAGGAATACTCACAAAGCAGATGGCAATCAAAGCCACTGAGATGAATCTGGTAAGGCACGTCAATAGACACGGTCTCAGAAAACCAAGCACCTCACTATGCCGCCAAAATAGACTAGGTGGACGGAGATATAATGTCGTTTTTGCACTTCGGACACAACACAATCAAGAACAAAGTTGAGGCATGTGGATATGCCGCACAAAACCCACTACGGAAACACGTGATTTGCCGAGTGCAAAAATCTTGCCGAGTGCCAAATTCGCGGCACTCGCAAAGACCTGCTGCCGAGCGCCGCGACTCGCAAAATATGGCACTCGACAAAGAGGCCTTTGCCGAGTGTCCGCACTCGGCAAATCCTCACACTCTAAGAAGATCGCCTTTGCCAAGTGCCGTGCACTCGGCAAAGGTAGACACTCGCAAAGATTGGTAGAGGCCTAACGGCATCCATGGCGTGCTCTTTGCCGAAAGTGCCCCCGCTTGGCACTCTAAGAAAGAATGTATTTTGCCGAGCGCCAAAACTTGGCAATCGGCAAAATAAATTTTTTTGGTTTTTGCCACCAATTTTTTTGAAGCTTTAGTACACTACCACAAACAACATGTTTAAATTTGGGACATTTTCATTGCCTTTTGGCATATTTGTATAGTTTATTTTGTTTTGTTGAATTTTTCTGAAAATGTAAGTTTGAACTGCAGTGCATCGAATGATGGATTACATTCGCTCAAAAATGTTATCGTTGTTTCTTAGTGTAAATTTAGGCTAAATCCAGAACTGCCTCAAATTTCGATCAACGTGTTTCGCTGGGCAACGCCGCTAACTTCGTGGGAGTGGTTTTTTAATTGTAGAGAATGCGAACGATTCGAAAATCATGAAACTTGTCGAGTTGTCACCAGATCGTATGCGATGTCCGTGGAAAAATTTGAAAATTTTCGAGCAAGTCGTCACGCATAATGCTTGCAAACCTTAGAAAAATGTAAGAATACGTGACAACTTCTTCGGAGATTCTTCGGTTTGCAAGCATCGTACGTGACAACTTGCGCGAAACCTTCTCAAATTTTTATCACAGCCTCCACATATGATATCATGACATCTTCCCAAGTTTCATGATTTTCGGACTTCGTTTGCTTTTTATAAAATTTAAAAACAACTCGACCGTAAGTTCGTGGTCATGTTTCGTGAACAAGATGCTCGAAATTGGTGGTCTGTTCCTGGTTACGGCCTCATATTATACTAAATAACATGAATATCATTTTTCCATTCATTTTTTTTCATTATTCGAATGACTAGCAGTTATAATTTGAATTATCCAAGAAAATTCAATTAATTGAAATAAATTAAAGAAATATAGAACAAGTCCGAGAAATATGCCACATTGGAACATGGAGTACCAGGTATTGTATGGGGACTGCAGTAAAAGTTTGAGGTCAAAAGTGAAAAAAATATGGTTTGCCGAGTGTCAAAAATGACACTCTAGCAAAGGAGATCTTGCCGAGTGTCGAAATGACACTCTGCAAAGGAGTATCTTGCCGAGTGTCAAAAAATGACACCCGCAAATAATTTTATAGGGTTTTAAAAAACCCTATTTGCCGAGTGCCGACGGGGCACTCGGCAAAGGCCTCTTTGCCGAAAGTGCCGACGGGCACTTTAAAATAGGTTTTAACTCACGCCGCCCAGCCCAAGCACACACGCACACACACACACACTCGCCGCGCGGGCGCTTACATGGCTGCCAGCCGCCCAATGCCATGGCCGCCACAGCCGCTCAGCCTCGCCGCCGCCTGGGCCTTGCGCCACAGCCACAGGCCACTACGCCACCGGCCGCCCTCCCTCGCGATTGGCCCTCGCCTGTTGTCCTCCCTCCACGGCCGTCTGTAGGTAACAACCGATGCATAGTTTTGATATGTCAGATTCATCAAGTTGTTTTTAAATTGTTGGTAGATGATATTTCTATTAAGGAAAACTAATAGTCATCTTAGTGCTTAAAAATTATCATTTTTAACAGGGTGTGATCATTGACATTTTTTTGTCATTTTTGTTTTGCATACTTAGTTTGTAATTGTCCTCCAAGTTGGATGCTTTGAGGGTATCAATCAAATTCATTGTGTAGCACTCGTATGTAAGGCAAAGCTTTACTTAAGAATAAACACTAAACTATTCTCCAAAGAAGAGTCGGCTTTACTTAAGAATGTTGTTTGCTAGGGTATATTTTTGTCAAGCTCCTTATTAAAATTTAAGAAAGAAACCATTAACCATTCATAATCTAATGATGTATGTCTCCCACTATTAGTTAGCAAATGATGATTAGAAACTAAGGCATGATGGGAAATATAAGACTAGTTAATTAAGACTTCATTTCTAATCTAGCTAACCTCCCATCTTGGTATGTGAGAACAAGCTTGCTTCCATGGATTAACTGAGTAACCATCGGGATTGATGAACATATTGCCGAGTTTGACCATTAAAGGATGACCAAATTAAAGAACTGCTCCTATATCCAAACAACTCCATACACATGTTGGCACTAGTTTTTCTTTCTTTGAAAAAAAGTGCATGCCCATCTTCATCTGCTCTCTTCCTCCTCTCCTTGAGTTAATCGAACACCTCCTGCTCCTCCGCAATTTTTTTTTAAAAAAAAAGAGGGAAAAACAACAGAGCAAGGAGAACAACATCAATTAATAGCTAGAACAAGAAAGCATTCACAACCCTCCCTTTCCATGTCCATCACACACACACACACACATATGAGCTATATCGTAATGTGTAACTACAAATTCTAAGAAATCATGTAAATAATTAACTTTCAAAGTTTACAATTTTTAAACCGATATGACCAATATAAATACAAAAGTTTACAAAGAACTTTCAAAGTTTGCCTATCATATATGCATGAAGTCTCATGTCCGAATTTCAAACTAGATTATTGTACCACCCCCTCTCAGAGGTTCCATGTACAAGTAGTTTTCCTTGTGTGGCATATCTTCTCAATTTGTTTTGTTGGAGTTTGAGGAACTAACTATTACTTTATTGAGAATGGGTTGACATGTTTGTGTGCTAGTCCATAGTGAGTTTAATGTGTATATTCTGCAATTTTCATTTCAAGAATTCATTTACAAGCAAATAGTAGCAAGAAAAGTATGTAATCCCGATTGCAATAAATTCGCTATTTCTTTGACTTGCCCTTGATTGCCATAGGGTATAATAAATAGTATTGTCAAAACCGTGAAAACCGTGTTGTTCCTTACACAAGAAAATAAATAGCACTAATAAGATATTATGAAGACCAATTATGCATGAATACTATTTGCCCTTTTCATATAGTACTTATATAGTATCATTTGCAAACAATTGCATTTGGCTTAGCTGAATCTTTACTATAGTACTTATGGTAGCATCTTTATACCGAGAGCGTATCGTGGAAAACCAAAGGCTTACAATGTGTTCTGTTGTCACATATAATCAAATAATCCACCATGACAAGAGAGGATCGAGAAAAAGAACATCGATTTAAAACATGTACCGACAGACAATATAGTCCTAACATTTAATTGCATCTACAATATTTTCGTGCATGTAAAATTTCCCGCTTGAGAGTGCATTTAATGTTTGTATCTATACCTTAGTCGCTTACGAAGGTTGTGATCCCTATACACAATGTTTCATAATAAATCTATGTTACTATCGCTCATGCGACACTAACTTGAAGATTAAGTGTCATTAAGAATTAGTAACGTATGTACCGTCAACTACTCTATGCCACCTACTCTATGCCCGCTTTATTCTCCGGTTAGGCGAACCTAGTTAGGCGCTCTCCGTTCGAAAGAGATACGCTGGAAATATGCGATCTTTGCATATCTATAACCGTATCTCGCTTCAATTGTCCACGCTTTTGATTAGCTCGAGGATGCGTAGATGGGGTTAGTTTCGTGGTCTACTCCGATCCGCGATAGTTTCGCAAAGATCTCCTCGTTGTTCTCCTGATACACAATCTCCCCGCCAGACGTGTATTTGGAGAACAATGGGAGGTGCTACCAAATTTGCCTCTGATAGGAGTAGAGCATGGAAACTAACCTCATCTACGCATCCCCGGTGGGATTAGGACCTATCTTCACCTATTAGATAGGAGAAAGATCGTAGATGCATTTGATTCTTATATTACTCCTCGATATGTTAGAGGATGGATGACCGTCATTGGATGTACACGGGCCGAGAAGTCGAGTGATTACACCACGGAATGGATGAACAAGACCGATGCTTTCTTGAACTGCATTTGGCAAGGTCGCTAAAGGACATTGTCTAGTTTTGTGTCCTCGCAAAGAAATGTGGAAACATGAGAAGGGTAAACAAGGTGGACATGGGTAAACATCTTTTGAAGAATGGATTTACGCCGGACTACACCGTGGGTCCACCATGGTGAAGCCCATCGATGAGAGAGGAGGTGGTGAGACCACGCGCCGAGGCTTATGATGCCGATGCCGGGTAGCGTATATGTTAGATGACTTTCACCAAGGACAGTTCGATGAGGGACGTGAGAAGGAGGAGATGGAGGCACCAGACAGCGTTTCTACGACATGATGGACTCAAGATGTAAACCCCTTCACGATCGGTCAACTGTGTCTCAACCGGATGCCATTGGACGCTTAATGGGGTTGAAGTCCGAGTTAAACCCGAGTCGAGAAGGCTTCGATAAGATGTTGGCCGTGATTGGCACCCGCTCGAGGGCCACATTCTCGCCAAAGAGCATGTACGAGTCACGTAAACTCCTTCGCACTTAAGATGCCGTATGAGCGATACATGCTTGTTCAAGGGGTGCGCCCTATTTAGGAAAGAACACAAGGATGCAAAGTATCGTCTAGTGTAAATCCTCCGTGTACTGGAGGTAGACTCGTGATGGCCAAGAGGCGCCTACGATCCCCGTGAAAATCCTACTGTACCTTCCGCTCCTACCGAGGATCCAACGGCTATACATGACCGAGGAATCCGCGAAAATGATGACATGGCACGTAAATGGCAAACGGTAAATCCTCGACAAGATGGTACATCCATCCGATGGTGAAGCATGGACCCGCTTTGATGACAAACATCGTGAGAAAGCGTATGAGGCTCATGAATGTACGGTCGTACCGGGCAATGTATGGGTTCAATCCTTATGGACCGATGGCTGCCCCATACACATGTTGGCCCGTGTTCGTTATCCCTCAATCTCCCCGCCTCCTTTCAACGACATAACGATTCTTGTCGCTGATAATTCCCGACACCCGGGAGTAATATGGGTGTGTTCATGGAGCCCGTGTTTGATGAATTGGTCCGTGCTTGGGACGAAGGGGTATGGACATACGATCGAGCTACAAAGACAAGCTTCAAAATGCACGCTTGGTACCACTACTCCTCGCATGACTTTCGGCGTATGGGTTATTCTCTACCGTGTGTTCACGGAAGTTCACATGCCCAATATGCAAGGAAGGTGTGAGGTTCATTTGGTTGCACAAGGGTGGCAAGTACTGCTGCTCGATGACATCGCCAATTCCTCCTCTTGACCATCCATTCGCATAAGACATCAAGAACTTTACGAAAGGTGTCGAGTGATGCACTCGCACCGCGGATGATGATCGGTGCCGAGGTTCATGCTCACATAGATGCTCTCATGCCCAATCAAGAAGGTGGTTTTGTGGGATATGGTGAGCAACATATGTGGACTCATAAGTCGGGCTTGACTAGGCTCCCTATTTCGATGACCTTCTTCGCCACATAACATTGATGTAATGCACATCAAAAGAATGTCGCCGAGGCACTTTGGGCAACACTCATGGACACCGAAAAGTCTAAGGACAACCCTAAGGCTAGAGTGGACTCGCAACGTTATGCGATAGACCAAATCAAGAGATGCACCTCCTAGTCGCGCAAGACATGGAGAAGGCCTAAGGCCGATTTCGCCTTGAAAAAGGACCAAAGGAGGGAAGTACTTGAATGGATCCAGACGCTAATGTTCCCTGATGGGTATGCAGTGAATCTGAAGAGGGGAGTGAACTTAGGCACTCTGCGAATCAACGGGATGAAGAGTCATGACTACCACATATGGATTGAGCGGCTTCTTCCGCGATGGTTCGAGGCTATGTCCTCGAGCATGTCCGCAAGTGCCGCAGAGTTGAGCTATTTCTTCCGCCACTTTGTGCCAAGGAGCTATCTCTGACCGTCATTGATGACTTGGAAAAAGTGGCACCCGTGTTGCTCGTAAGTTGGAGAAGATCTTTCCACCCGCTTTTTCTTGGCGATGCAAAGATTTGATTGTGCACCTCCGTATGAGGCACGATGGGGGCCGTGCAAAGGCCGCTGGTGCTATCCAATCGAGAGATGTCTGAAGACTCTTCGCAAAAAATATAGAAATAAAGCCAAAATTGAGGCTTCTATTGCAGAGGCATACATTCTGGAGGAGGTGTCAAACTTCACAGAGAAATACTACACTGAGAACCTTCCTAGCGTTTATAATCCACCCCTCGTTATAATGTCAAGCGAAATGAATCGAACCTCACCTTTTCCAAGGGCAACTCGAAGCGCAAGTGCATCGACCACTAACCAATTGAAAATGAAGAGTGGCGCAAAGATCATGCTATATGTGTTGACCAACCTTGTCGAGGTGCACTGCTCATTGGGTAAGTTTTCAACGAACTTGTTTCAATACGCCGTCACTCCTTGTTTCTTCGTCCAACCCCCTTGTTTCTCGTTGGTACAGGGAATTTCTTCGTCAATCCTGGCATGAATCAAGGGATCCTACCCCGCAGGAAACTGATACCCTTCTTTCACAGGGTGCGGGACCAGGGAGCCCCGATTTCATTTCTTGGTTCAAACAGAAGTACTCGTCCAATTTAGCTCAGACTTAGTTCGACATTCCAAGTTGATCGTGACGCTCAATAATATAACGATCTATCCCGCTTGTGCTTGTGCCCAAACCGATGCGCCTATAAGTGACGAGTTGAGACAAAGTTGCAAACGGCCGTGTCGTTAGGGTCAAGTCATTTACGGCTATGACGTGAATGGATATCGCTTTCACACGCCAAGCTACGAAGCGAGTCGCCCAATCGAAAAACCACAAACAACGGAGTTTTTACGCCGCAGACCGATGGCCTCGACTATTATGGAAGAATTGAAGAAATCTACGAACTTGCATTTTATGGTTCCAAACCTCTTAATCCTGTCATATTCAAATGCCACTGGTTTCATCCTGGAGTAACGAGACGAACCCCTAAGCTTGGGCTAGTCGAGATTCGACAGGATTCCGTCTATCCAGGAAAAGATGTCTACATTGTGGCTCAACAGGCCGTCTGTGTTTATTATACGCCATACGCGTGTACAAGACAAAGAGCATCTTAAGGGTTGGGCTATTGTGCACAAGGTATCGCCACACAGTAAACTACCCGTCCCAAACGATGAAGATTACAACTTCAACCCAAACACATATGATGGAGAGTTCTTTCAAGAAGAGGGGCTACAAGGAGGTTTGAGATAGACTTAACCGCAGCGATAGGAATGGAAGTAGACAATGAAAGGGTTGATGACGAGGACGCTGGAGACGAGGTGCGAAATGTGAAGGACTTACAAATGCTTGAGCGATTACGTTTAGGCAATGACAATGAAGACAACATTCCTCCTTCTGATAGTGTTGATGATTTGGACAATGTTGATAGTGATGACGAGACCTATGATCCAAATTAATCCCAATCATGAAGATTATTTCTAATACATGTAATACTATGTTTTTGTAATTATGTTTTGTTCATTTTGCATCTATTTCTAATACATGTATTACTATGTTTTTGTAATTATGTTTTGTTCATTTTGCATCTATTTCTAATTACGCCTTGCTTATTCTTTTAATTGCGTGAGTGAACAAAGATGGCGGGCACCGTCGAGGGTCGTGTCCTCGCTTACTGCAGACCACGACCGCGGAGGAGGAGGCGAGGGCCTGACAGAGGAGGAGGAAGAGGACCGCCGGCCGCAGAGGGGGCCTCCTCCCACGCCGCGTGAGGAGGTCTTGGAGGAGGAGGTGGCGCCCGTGGACGAGTTGGACGAGGAGCCGGATTCGGCAGACGGCCGAGGAGGAGGTGGCGCTCGTGGGACGAGTTGGACGAGGAGCCGGTTCGGCAGACGGCGAGGAGGAGG